>JBBDGP010001908.1:0-1200000 GCA_037952835.1 Lithobates septentrionalis | reverse complement strand
CTCAGCCTAGTAGGCAACAAACTATAGTAGTAGTAGACTGTCCGGCTCTGTTCTAGAGGCCTGTGATCAGCTCTTTATATATATCCTGGGAGATATTGTGGATAAATATTATTGTTATATTTAATTAACCACCTTCTCATTGTCCATTAAACAGCTGTCCATCATTTTTCTCATGCACCCTGTGCCCCTAATGGACACAGGGTGACTTAGACATCGGAGGTGCATGGGGAGCTGAAATAAGGGTTTCCCAACCACTCCAAGGTATTCTGGGTTCCACGGGCCCCCCGTCACAGTAAGTAATGAGGTAGTGCTAGAGGGGTGGATGCTACAAAAAAGTTTTTGCATAGAATGCACCTTCTGCCTTTACAAATCCTTCAACTCTTCTGGGAAGGCTGTCCACAATGTTTAGGAGTATGTCTATGGGAATGTTTGACCATTCTTCCAGAAAAACATTTGTGAGGTCAGGCACTGATGTTGCATGAGAAGGCCTGGTTCACAGTCTCCGCTCTAATTCATCCCAAAGGTGTTCTATCGGATTGAGGTCAGGACTCTGTGCAGGCCAGTCAAGTTCCTCCACCCCAAACTTGCTCATCCGTGTCTTTATGGACCTTGCTTTGTGCACTGGTGCACAGTTATGTTGGAACAGGAAGGGGCCATCCCCAAACTGTTCCCACAAAGTTGTCCAAAATGTCTTGGTATGCTAACGCCTTACATAGTTACATAGTAGGTGAGGTTAAAAAAGACACGTCCATCAAGTCCAACCTATGTGTTTGATTATATGTCAGTATTACATTGCATATCCCTGTATGTTGTGGACATTCAGGTGCTTATCTAATTGTTTTTTTAAACTATCGATGCTCCCTGCTGATACCACCACCTGTGGAAGGAAATTCCACATCCTTGCCACTCTTACAGTAAAGAACCCTCTACGCAATTTAAGATTAAACCTCTTTTCTTCTCATTTTAATGAGTGGCCACGTGTCTTTTTAAACTGTCAAATGCTTTTGCAAAATCCAGATACACCACGTCTATGGGCCTTCCTTTATCTAGATGAATGAATGAATAACTTGTATAGCGCTACATATGCGAACTAAATTGCCTCAGGGCGCTTTTGCTGCCAGTGTCCGTCTGGGTTTTCAGACAGACACTTACCTTTCATAAAAGGTTAATAGATTGGTTTGGCAAGAATGATTCTTCATGAATCCATGCTGATTACTGCTAATGATAACGTTCTCATTACTAAAATCTTGTATATAGTCCCTTATCATCCCCCCAAGAGCTTGCAAACTATTGATGTTAGGCTAACTGGTCTGTAATTGCCAGGGATGTATTTTGGCCCTTTTTTAAATATTGGTGCTACATTGGCTTTTCTCCAATCAGCTGGTACCATTCTAGTTAGTAGACTGTCTGTAAAAATTAGGAAGAATGGTCTGGCAATTATTTGACTGAGTTCCCTAAGTACCCTCGGATGCAAGCCATCTGGTCCCGGTGATTTATTAATGTTAAGTTTCCCAAGTCTATTTCTAATTCTGTCCTCTGTTAGCCATGGAGGTGCTTCCTGTGATGTGCCATGAGGATAAACACTGCAGTTTTGGTTACTGAAGCCCCCCCGGTTCCCACGTGAATAATGAGAAGAATAAATTCAATACCTTCACCATCTCCCCATCCTTTGTAACCAGATATCCTCCCTCATTCTTTATGGGGCCAATATGGTCTGTCCTCCCTTTTTTACTGTTTATATATGTAGCAAAAATCACTCCGGGTGCCTTGCTTCAGATTATTACTTTAATCTCTTCACCCCAAAGCAACTGCTAATTATTTTTTTCGGGCTTACAGTTACCTTCTTCCCAGTATCCACCCTAGGGGTACTCATCACTCGTTCAATTGAAACACTGGCTCCAACACTTATGCCCCGTACACACGGTCGGACATTGATCGGACATTCCGACAACAAAATCCTAGGATTTTTTCCGATGGATGTTGGCTCAAACTTGTCTTGCATACACACGGTCACACAAAGTTGTCATAAAAACCGATCGTTCTGAACGCGGTGACGTAAAACACATACGTCGGGACTATAAACGGGGCAGTAGCCAATAGCTTTCATCTCTTTATTTATTCTGAGCATGCGTGGCACTTTGTGTGTCGGATTTGTGTACACACGATCGGAAATTCCGACAACGGATTTTGTTGTCGGAAAATTTTATAGCCTGCTCTCAAACTTTGTGTGTCGGAAAATCCGATGGAAAATGTGTGATGGAGCCCACACACGGTCGGAATTTCCGACAACAAGGTCCTATCACACATTTTCCGTCGGAAAATCCGACCGTGTGTATGGGGCATTAATCCTTTTTTTTCTCTCCAAGTTTTATTCATTAACATCATATGCAATAGAAAGACAGAGGATGAAAAGGGATTCAGGTACCTTGGATGTTGTGGTTGGAGATAGTTTCTACATCCAGCAAAATAACACTTCCACAGCTGGATTCAGCAATCACCGGATAGGCCCCTCTCACTGACCTAGCGGCTGATGCAATGCTTGAACATGGCCACTGCCACAGACCTTAAGACTCTGGGTGAACAAATTGTGAATGATCTAAATGGTCTCTGCCACAGACTGTACAGTCTTGAAAGAACTGACTGTGGTTTTAATCCAAGATGCATCTCCGACTGAGTTCCCAGGCTCTTCTTAAGATACTAGCCTTATGCTCAGTCCTCTCCCGAAAGAGTCCTCCCCTGGTCATTGCAGTCCCTTGCTTCTTCCCGCAGGCCTGACAGGAAAGAGACCATCATTCTGACCCATAGGCCACCAAGACTTCGATGCTTCCTTTAGTAGCTAGGCCTTAGGTCTGCCAAGCTTAAGGCAGAACTTTAAGGATTCGTACCGTATATACTCGAGTAGAAGTCACATTTTTTAGCCCTTTTTTTGGGCTGAAAGTGCCCCCCTCGACTTATACTCGAATCTGTCTGCATGATCAGCGTGTCATGCAGGCAGAGGGCGGCCGGTGTGTGATAATAAAGTTCGGAGGCTATTCCAGCTTTTAAAAGCCGCGCCTCCTGCTCGTCTGTGATAGGCTGTACACTGACAGCTGTTCAGCCTATCACGGACATTCTCTCATCCTCGTCCGTGGTATGAGAATGAGAGAATGTCTGTGATAGGCTGACCGCTGACTGCTGAGTGTTCTGCCTATCACAGACGAGGAGGAGGTGCGGCTTTTGAACAGTGGAATGGCAGCCGAAGTGTATTATCACACGCTGATCGGAGGATGGAGATCGCCACAGGGAGGCTGCACAGGACACAGGTAGGGATGAGCCGAACACCCCCCTGTTCGGTTCGCACCAGAACATGCGAACAGGAAAAAGTTTGTTGGAACATGCGAACACCGTTAAAGTCTATGGGACACGAACATGAATAATCAAAAGTGCTAATTTTAAAGGCTTATATGCAAGTTATTGTCATAAAAAGTGTTTGGGGACCTGGGTCCTGCCCCAGGGGACATGGATCAATGCAAAAAAAGTTTTAAAAACGGCCGTTTTTTCAGGAGCAGTGATTTTAATAATGCTTAAAGTCAAACAATAAAAGTGTAAAATCACTTTAAATTTCGTAGCTGGGGGTGTCTATAGTATGCCTGTAAAGGGGCGCATGTTTCCTGTGTTTAGAACAGTCTGACAGCAAAATGACATTTCGAAGGAAAAAACCCATTTAAAACTACTCGCGGCTATTGCATTGCCGACAATACACATAGAAGTTCATTGATAAAAATGGCATGGGAATTCCCCAAAGGGGAACCCCGAACCAAAATTTTAAAAAAAATGACGTGGGAGTCCCCCTAAATTCCATACCAGGCCCTTTAGGTCTGGTATGGATATTAAGGGGAACCCCGGCCAAATTTTTTTTAAAAAAATGACGTGGGGTTCCCCCTAAATTCCATACCAGACCTGAGGGTCTGGTATGGATTTTAAGGGGAACAGGCGCCAAAAAAAAAAAAACGGCGTGGGGTCCCCCCAAAGATCCATACCAGACCCTTATCCGAGCACGCAACCTGGCAGGCCGCAGGAAAAGAGGGGGGGACAAGAGTGTGGCCCCCCCCTCCTGAACTGTACCAGGTCCCATGCCCTCAACATTGGGAGGGTGCTTTGGGGTAGCCCCCAAAACACCTTGTCCCCATGTTGATGAGGACAAGGGCCTCATCCCCACAACTCTGGCCGGTGGTTGTGGGGGTCTGCGGGTGGGGGGCTTATCGGAATCTGGAAGCCCCCTTTAATAAGGGACCCCCAGATTCCGGCCCCCCCCTGTGTGAAATGGTAAGGGGGTACTTACCCCTACCATTTCACTAAAAAACTGTCAAAAATGTTAAAAATGACAAGAGACAGTTTTTGACAATTCCTTTATTTAAATGCTTCTTCTTTCTTCTATCTTCCTTCATCTTCTTCTTCTGGTTCTTCTGGCTCTTCTGGTTCTTCCTCTGGCGTTCTCATCCAGCATCTCCTCCGCGGCGTCTTCTATCTTCTTCTCCTCGGGCCGCTCCGCACCCATGGCATGGGGGGAGGCTCCCGCTCTTCTCTTCATCTTTTTCTTCATCTTCTTCTCTTCTTCCTTCTTCTCTTCTTCTCTTCTTCATTTTCTTCTCTGGGCCGCTCCGCACCCATGCTGGCATGGAGGGAGGCTCCCGCTGTGTGACGGCGTCTCCTCGTCTGACGGTTCTTAAATAACGGGGGACGGGGCCACCCGGTGACCCCGCCCCCTCTGATGCACGGGACATGACGGGACTTCCCTGTGGCATTCCCCGTGACATCACAGGGAAGTCCCGTCAAGTCACCGTGCGTCAGAGGGGGGCAGGGTCACCGGGTGGCCCCGCCCCCGTTAATTAAGAACCGTCAGACGAGGAGACGCCGTCACACAGCGGGAGCCTCCCTCCATGCCAGCATGGGTGCGGAGCGGCCCGGAGAAGAAAATGAAGAAGAGAAGAAGAGAAGAAGGAAGAAGAGAAGAAGATGAAGAAGAAGATGAAGAGAAGAGCGGGAGCCTCCCCCCATGCCATGGGTGCGGAGCGGCCCGAGGAAAAGAAAATAGAAGACGCCGCGGAGGAGATGCTGGATGAAAACACCAGAGGAAGAACCAAAAGAGCCAGAAGAACCAGAAGAAGAAGATGAAGGAAGATAGAAGAAAGAAGAAGCATTTAAATAAAGGAATTGTCAAAAACTGTCTCTTGTCATTTTTAACATTTTTGACAGTTTTTTAGTGAAATGGTAGGGGTATTTTGTACCTCCTTACCATTTCACACAGAGGGGGGCCGGAATCTGGGGGTCCCTTGTTAAAGGGGGCTTCCAGATTCCGATAAGCCCCCCGCCCGCAGACCCCCACAACCACCGGCCAGGGTTGTGGGGATGAGGCCCTTGTCCTCATCAACATGGGGACAAGGTGTTTTGGGGGGCTACCCTAAAGCACCCTCCCAATGTTGAGGGCATGTGGCCTGGTACGGTTCAGGAGGGGGGGCGCACTCTCATCCCCCCTCTTTTCCTGTGGCCTGCCAGGTTGCGTGCTCGGATAAGGGTCTTGTATGGATTTTTGGGGGGACCCCACGCCGTTTTTTTTGGCACGGGGTTCCCCTTAAAATCCATACCAGACCCTCAGGTCTGGTATGGAATTTAGGGGGAACCCCACGTCAATTTTTTTTTAAATTTTAGCCGGGGTTCCCCTTAATATCCATACCAGACCTGAAGGGCCTTGTATGGAACTTAGGGGGACTCCCACGTAATTTTTTTTTACATTTTGGTTCGGGGTTCCCCTGTGGGGAATTTCCATGCCGTTTTTATCAATGAACTTCTATGTGTATTGTCGGCAATGCAATAGCCGTGGGTAGTTTTTAATAGCTATCAGGCTGTTCTAAACACGGGAAACATGCGCCCCTTTACAGGCATACTATAGACACCCCCCAGCTACGAAATTTAAAGGAATATTACACTTTTATTGTTTGACTTTAAGCATTATTAAAATCACTGCTCCTGAAAAAACGGCAGTTTTTAAAACTTTTTTTTTGCATTGATCCATGTCCCCTGGGGCAGGACCCGGGTCCCCAAACACTTTTTATGACAATAACTTGCATATAAGCCTTTAAAATTAGCACTTTTGATTTCTCCCATAGACTTTTAAAGGGTGTTCCACGGCATTCGAATTTGCCGCGAACACCCCAAATTGTTCGCTGTTCGGCGAACTTGCGAACAGCCAATGTTCGAGTCGAACATGAGTTCGACTCGAACTCGAAGCTCATCCCTAGACACAGGTAGGCTGCACAGGGACACAGGACACAGGGACACAGGACACATGCACACAGGACACATGCACACAGGACACATGTACAGGACACAAGACACATGCACAGGACACAGGGACACAGGACACATGTACAGGACACAGGGACACAGGACACATGTACAGGACACAGGACACAGGGACACATACACATGTACAGGACACAGGACACAGGGGCACATACACATGTACAGGACACATGTACAGGACACAGGACACATGCACAGGATACAGGTAGGCTGCACAGGACAAAGGGAGGCATGCAGCTGCAGATGGGCATTGTTGACCCTCTGCATTTCTCACCCTTGTCCTATACTCGGGTCAATACGTTTTTCCCAGTTTTTTGTGGTAAATTAGGGGCCTCGACTTATACTCAAATCGACTTATACTTGAGTATATACGGTAGTCTCCCAGGCCAGGAGGGCCATGAGGTAGGGAGCGCCAACCCACCCCCGAGCCCGGGGGGTCAGGAAGCGTGGACCACCTGATAGTCACCAAAGAACCCCACTAAAATTGCGTCTGTGCCCTAAATACCCCTACCCAGAAATATCCAGTGTGTGAACCACTCCCACCGAAAAGCCTCTGAGCAGCGAGTAGTCAATGTGTGACCAGACTGTATTTTCCAATCCACCAATGATGACAGCACCACCCATTGTTAGATGGAAATCTGCACAGTCCAACCAATCGGACACAGAAACCATAACATTTTGGGCAATAATAACTTGAGCCTAAACTGTAGCTTCAACTAGTTTAAATTTAAAAAAAACATTGCGTTTGCTCATCAGGAGCAGGGCGCTACATATACTTAAAGAAATCTTCGCTGTCCTAATTGCACCCTTACATTTCCTGTTGCATTCTTTGTAAATAAGTTCCCTTCACTGGAACTAAGGGGCCAACCCCTGAGGGGCCAAGCCCAACCCAGAGGGGCCAAGCCCAACCCCAGAGAGGCCAAGCCCAACCCCTAAAAAACAACCCCACACCATCAGTAGCAGCCTGTCCATTAGGGGCACACGGGTGCTGCCCCCCCTATCCATGTGTACAGCCCCCTAATCTACATGCAGGGCACCAGATGCATGGTTTCCAATGGGGTTGGAAAGGCTCTAATAGGCTTCAAAATAGGGTGTGCTTCAAAAAAGGGAGGGCTTGGGGTGCAGAGCACTACGCTCCAAGCCCACCCAGTTGTTTGACATTAGCAAATTAATATTCACTATTCTAACACTGATCCTCCTCCCAGCCAATCAGGAAGTGGGTCCTGAGACCCGTCACCCAATTGGCTGAAAGGACAGGCGATTCTTTTGGATGCCTAGGAGGAGGAGGGAGAAGACGGTAAGTGCGGGGTTAGATGACCAGCAGCAAGACTCCTGGGGGGAGGGTGACTGAACCGATTGGGAGCAGTGGGGGTGGTGGAGCCACTGGCTGAAACAGAGGGGGTGGTTGTTTGCCCCCCCAAAAAAAACAAGCCGCCACTGCACATTATAATCCCCCTCCACCAAATGATTTGACCCAGTGCCCAAAGCAAGGTCCATGAAGACATGGATGAACAAGTTTGGGGTAAATGAACCTGGCTGACCTGCACAGTCCTGACCTCAACCCGATAGAACACCTTTGGGATGAATTAGAGTGGAGACTGTTAAACAGGCCTTCTCGTCCAACATCAGTGCCTGACCTCACAAATGCGCTTCTGGAAGAATGGTCAAACATTCCCATAGACACTACTAAACCTTGTGGACAACCTTCCCAGAAGAGTTGAAGCTGTTATAGCTGCAAAGGGTGGGCCAACGCAATATTGAACCCTACGGACTAATGCCGTGTACACACGATCGGACTTTCCGACAACAAAATCCATGAGATTTTTTGTGACAGATGTTGGCTCAAACTTGTCTTGCATACAAACAGTCGCACGAAGTTGTCGGAAATTCAGAACGTCAAGAACAAGGTGACATACAAGACGTACGACGAGTCGAGAAAATTGAAGTTCAATAGCGAGTGCAGCTCTTCTGCTTGATTCCGAGCATGCATGGAACTTTGTGCGTCGGAATTGTGTACACACGATCGGAATTTCCGCCAACGGATTTTGTTGATGGAAAATGTGAGATCCAGATCTCAAATTTTGTGTGTTAGAAATTGGATGGAAAATGTCCGATGGAGCCTACACACGGTCGGAATTTCTGACAAAAAGCTTCCTTCGAACATTTTTCATCGGAAAATCAGGCCGTGTGTATGGGGCATAAGACTGGGATGTCATTAAAGTTCATGTGTGTGTAAAGGCAGGCATCCCAATACTTTTGGTAAGACAGTGTTTCTCAGTGTTGCTGACTGATTGAAAATGACAATATTCTGCCCTGACCAATCGATTTAGTTTGATCGAATCCTATCAAAATTGATTGGATGAGACATTAAGGCTATTAAATTGTTTGTGGATTTGATTGTTTTGGTGGAATCACACAAAATGCAGCAAGCTGTACTTTTTTTTAAACACACATAAAGACAACACAATGGTATAAACAAGGTTTATTGAAATACATAAACATTTTTTTTGCATATGCATTTGTACTGCATTTAAAAAAAACATTTGGTTGCATCTAAATGTTGTAAACAAGTCCTGAAGGAGTTCAAAGGGCAAATTTATTCTTCAGCTTTGCACGCGACCCTCTCGGAGAGCAAAGCTCAGGAAACACAGGATTTCCTGCTATGGGTGTGGGAGAGAAGATATACAATAGACTGTTATAGGAAGGTGAAACATTGAGAGATTCATCTGAGCGTGTCACAGGGGTAGGAATTTGTTGTATCTTTCTGACTTTTCGAGTCTGAGATGAACGAGGGATGGAGAGAGAAAGAAAGAAAGATAGGGAGAGAAGGAGAGAGAAGAAAGGAAAGAAAGATGGATGGAGGGACAGCAGGCCCAGATACTACACCACAATAGAAATATGTGTATTCCAGAAAGTTTAACAATCAGCAGATAAAGATACTCCAAACACCTGGTGTTGGTGCTTCAATCATCCCGGCACCATGGTTGTTATGGTTTCAGGATGATTGAAGCACATTACTTCCTTTTTTTTTTTTAAACATTTAAAGTTTATTTAACTTCAACATTAGTACAGGTAGGTTTTACAGTCATACATAGTAATCATGTATGGATATTAATTGTATATCAGTGTGAACGTAGGTCTGAGAGTCTTGGCTTCATTAACATTCAAGTCAGATACAGAAGAAAAGCACCAAAACATCTACGAGTCACTTAACATTTCTATGGTTCATGAAAGCTTGTGGCTGATTTACACATCGGTTGTTGAATGAGGACCTATGCAGGCGTGCCCTTCATGTTACGTTTAGGGAGTTCTATACTAGTGTAGGTTAGTTAAACTAAAGTAATCAACAGATAGAGATGAAAAGGAATTTGAGTAAAAGTAAGGATGAGAGAAGTTTTGGGGAAGGTTTTGTTAGTTGATTGTTGTGTTGAAAATGTGTGGGTTACACTCTTATTCTGCTTCATTACACTAAACTATTTTCTCTGAAAGTAGGATTACACATTTATCTTGGTTTGATCAGATGTCTGTTGGTGTCGGCTATTTGCCATTTATGTGTGAGGAGATATACATTTTCAGCCTGACTGCAGATCATTGTAAGTTTCAGAATAACGGAACTCAAACCAGGGCGACCAGGTTTTATGAAACCTGTCCCCCCTGTCGGAAGCCTGGGCTAGAGTGTCTTCCATTTCACAGATTTCTGACACCCGAGCCAGTCAGTCCGCTATAGAGGGCACTCTTGTGGTTCTCCAGCAGGTCGGGATCAGCACCTTAGCCGCATTCAGCAAATGCTTGGTTAGCAAATTTTTGTAGCGTTTGAGTGGGTAGGTAGAGATGTGTAGAAGGCAACAGGCAGCGTTTAATACTATTTTGGTATCTGTTATTAGTTTAATCAGGTCCCTGACCTGGCGCCAAAATGGGGCCTGGTGGGGGCAGTGCCACCAGATGTGTACAAGTGTACCTGTATCCTCCCCACATCTTCAGCATATGCTTAAAGTCTGAGCATACCAGGAATGTAGTTTTGCTGGCGTGACATACCAGTCAGTGAGTAGTTTATAAGACGTTTCTTGTGTCTTAGTGCTGATAGAGCACTTATGTGCTAGAATGCAGGCCTTTTTCCATTGATTGTCCATAATGGTCATCTTAAGTGCAGTGGACCAATGCTTTCTGAATCTGTCTTCAGTTTTGAGGTTCACGTATTGCAGCCACGCGTAGGCGACTGAAGTCACCTTCTGTAATTGTGCCCTCTCCGTACATACCTTCTCTAGATCTGTCATCTGTCTGGAAAAGTTTCCCTGTCTGGTCATACCGCCAACGAAGCTGCGTAGTTAGAAGTATATCCAGAGCGGTAAATTGGATAGTCCGCTGTCTCTTTTTAATGTCACAAATTCCTTGAATCTCCCATCTTGAAAACAATCTCCTGCTTGCAGGGATTTGTTGTTAGGAGGGCAGCGTAGCAAATGGTTCCCAATCCCAGTGGAAAGTCAGCATTGTCCATTAGTGGTGTTAGGGGGCTTAGTAGGGGGGTCACTGTAGGGTGTTTTGCCGCTTCTAAGCAGATATTTAGTAAGGTTTCCATTAGTGGATGTTTTTTTAATGTTTAGTCTCTTCGAAGTCCCGGGTTCCATGGAGAAAAAAGTAGGGGTAGGGGCTTAATCCATCCTCTAAGGCTAACCAGTCTTTAGTTCCCCGGTGGCAGTTCCAGTCCACTATTCTTGTTAAATGGAACGCTATGTAGTATTTCCTGATGTCAGGAAGCCCCATCCCTCCTAATTCCTTAGGTCTGGTCAGAAGTGCGAATTTGATCCTAGGTTTTTTATTTGACCATAAGGTCAGGAGTAGGGATGAGCCGAACACCCCCCGGTTCGGTTCGCACCAGAACCTGCGAACGGACCGAAAGTTCGCACGAACGTTAGAACCATATTGACGTCTATGGGACTCGAACGTTCGAAATCAAAAGTGCTCATTTTAAAGGCTAATTTGCATGGTATTGTCCTAAAAAGGGTTTGGGGACCCGGGTCCTACCCCAGGGGACATGTATCAATGCAAAAAAACTTTTAAAAACGGCCGTTTTTTCGGGAGCAGTGATTTTAATGATGCTTAAAGTAAAAAAAAAAAGTGAAATATTCCTTTAAATATCGTACCTGGGGGGTGTCTATAGTATGCCTGTAAAGTGACGCGTGTTTCCCGTGTTTAGAACAGTCCCTGCACCAAATGTCATTTTTAAAGGAAAAAATCTCATTTAAAACTGCTTGCGGGTTTAATGTCATGTCGGGTCCTGGCAATATGGATGAAAATCAGTGAGACAAACGGCATGGGTACCCCCCAGTCCATTACCAGGCCCTTTGGGTCTTGTATGGATATTAAGGGGAACCCCGCACCCAAATTAAAATAAGGAAAGGCCCTATATACTCTGAACAGCAGTATACAGGCGGTGCAAACAAGACAGGGACTGTAGGTTTGTTGTTAAGTAGAATCTCTTTGTAATTTTGAACGGGTACATTTTTAACGTGTTTAGCTCCAGCCAAAAAATCTTTTTTAAGCTTTTTGGAAAACATAGGGAAGGGTTATCACCCCTGTGACATTTGTTTTGCTGTCTTTCCTCCTCTTCAGAAGATTTCACCTCACTTTTTGTCCCAATGAAAAATGTTTTTTGAAAATTTGGGTTTTTTTGTGGAACAAGGATTGGAAAGCATCAGTGGAAAGGAGAAATTGTTTTCCCATATTAACTCTTACAGGAGAGAATTTCCCTTCCTAGGGGTAGATTTCATCTCACTTCCTGTTGTCTCCTTCCGTTTGCAAGTAGGAGTCGTTTGTAAGTTAGATGTTTGAAAGTAGGGTCCTGCCCTATATACTCAGCAGAAATTTGGGCCTTAGGTGTTGCTGTGGCCACAACACTGTAAGCCCTCACAGGGCCCTGCTGTGAAATATTAGATCAAGAATTGTAATTACATGCCCCTGTTGAACAGGAGCTGAAAAATTAGGCCTTAGGCACTGGTGCTGGTGCCACAACACTGCAACCCCTCACAGACACTCTAGTTGGAACGCAGGAACGAGCCCTGCTGCAAAGTATTGCATCAAAAATTGTAATTACACGCCCCTGTTAGACAGGGGCAGAAAAATTGGGCCTTAGGCACTGGTGCTGGTGCCACAACACTGCAACCCCTCACAGACACTCTAGTTGGAATGCAGGAACGAGCCCTGCTGCAAAGTATTACCTCAAAAATTGTAATTACACGCCCCTGGTAAACAGGGGCTGAAAAATTGTGCCTTAGGCACTGGTGGTGGCGCCCAGAACCAAAAATGTTCTTACAAGCTATCAGCGTGATGATTGAGGAGGAAGAGGATAATTACTCAGGGATAGTCACTCAGCATCAGCATAGGCAGTCTTTGAAGGGATCTGAGATTTCAAAAAAATTATTCGGTTACATCAGCATCAGGTGCTTGGTAGCTGGTGGTGATCCAAGACTGATTCATTTTTATGAAGGTCAGCCGATCGACCGAGTCGGTGGACAGACGCACCCTGTGATCGGTTACCACGCCTCCAGCAGCACTGAATGTGCGTTCCGAAAGAACGCTGGATGCAGGACAGGCCAGTAGCTCAATTGCATACTGTGCAAGCTCTGGTCAGTGATCCATCCTCAAGACCCAGTAACCCAGAGGATTTTCGGTGGGAAAGGTGTCCAAGTCTGATCTTGCCCCTAGGTATTCCTGCACCATGTAAAACAGACGCTGGCGATGGTTGCTGGAACCGATCATACCTTGGGGCTGCGGACCAAAAAATTGTCTGAACGCATCGGTCAGACGGCCACCTTCTCCACCGCTCCTTCTTTGACTGACCGAAGCCTCAGCAACATGTTGTCCAGAAACAGGAGTTTGTAACCTCCCAGTCTCTTGGAACGCATTGCACAGACCTTTCTGCAAGGCCTCCCGAAGATGTTTCATCCTCTGCTCCCTCTGCGATGGCAAGATAAGGTCCGCAACCTTACCCTTGTAATGTGGATCAAGGAGGGTTGCCAGCCAGTATTGGTCCTTCTCCTTGATACCACGAATACGAGGATCCTTACGCAGGCTTTGCAGGATCAGGGAGGCCATGCAGCGTAGGTTTGCTGAGGCATTCGGTCCGGAGTCCTCTGGGTCCATAAGGACGACAACGTCCGCTGCCACCTCCTCCCAGCCACGTACAAGTCCATGTGTTTCTTGGGACTGATCCCTTAAAGACTGCTGCTGATGCTGAGTGCCAGGCTCCACCTCCATACTGACACAATCTTCCTCCTCCTCCTCCTCGTCCTCTTCCTGTGTGATCGGCGGGCACACAGGAACACTGTCTGGATAAAGGGGGCCTTGAGAGCTAAGGAAGTCCTCCTCTTCCTGCCTCTGTTCTGCCTCAAGTGCCCTGTCCATTATTCCACGCAGCCTGTGCTCCAACAGGTGGACAAGGGGGACAGTGTCACTGATGCATGCACTGTCACTGCTCACCATCCTCGTGGCCTCCTCGAATGGTGACAGGACAGTGCATGCATCCCTGATCATGGCCCACTGGTGAATGAATGAATGAATGAATAATTTGTAAAGCGCTGCAATTGCGAACTGAATCGCCTCAAGGCGCTAGATGTATTCTCTGTAGCCAGCTTCTAGAAAAGGAAGGTCTTTAGTTTTTTCCTGAAGGCCTGGTGGTTTTCTTCCATGCGGAGGTTGGTTGGGAGGGCATTCCATAGTCGAGGTCCTTGGACTGCAAATCTACGTTCTCCCTTTGCTTTGTAGCGGTATTTGGGAATGAGGAGGAGGTTTTGGTTAGCTGATCGAAGACTGCGATTCGGTGTGTAGTGTTTTATTTTTTCCCGGAGATATTGCGGAGCGTTTCCTTGTATGCATTTATGGGTGAGGCAGAGGGTCTTGAATGTGATCCGATTCTTCACAGTTAGCCAATGTAGGCTTTTTAGGGATGGGGAGATGGATTCCCAGGGCTTTTTCCCTGTTAACAGCCTTGCCGCCGTGTTCTGCATGAGTTGCAAGCGCGCAAGCTGGTATTGGGGTAGACCTACGTAGAGGGAATTTGCGTAGTCGAGTCGGGAATTGATGATCGTTCCCACAACTGCCGCTTTGTCCTCTTCTGGGATGAAGGGGATGAGTCTGCGAAGCAGGCGGAGGAGGTGGTGAGATCCGCTCACCACCGATCCTATTTGTGCATCCATTGTCATTCCTGAGTCAAAGATGACTCCGAGACTCTTGACTTTGGTGCTGGGGGAGATGGTCTGTCCGAGGATGGAGGGTGGTGTCCACGGAGTCTCAATTTTGGAATTTTTGTTGGCTTGCAGGAGAAGAAGTTCTGTTTTTGATTCGTTAAGTTTGAGGGAGCTAGCGGTCATCCAGTCATTGATTAAAGTGAGGCATTTCTGTAGTTGCTGATGATGATCTTTTTGTCCATTAATGCGAAAGTAGAGTTGGGTGTCGTCTGCGTATGAGTGGAAGCAGAGGTCCGTTTTCCTGATGATATTGAGAAGCGTGCGGATGTAGATGTTAAATAGCACTGGTGACAAGGGTGAGCCCTGAGGGACTCCACAGGAGACTGCCCGAGATTCCGAGGTGAATGTTCCCAGTTTCACTGTCTGAGAGCGATTCTCTAAGAAGGATGTAAACCATTTTAGGGCAGAATCTGTGGCTCCTGCAACTTCTGAGAGGCGGACAAGTAAAGTATTGTGGTCCACTGTATCGAATGCTGCGCTGAGGTCTAACAGTACCAGGAGACTCGGTTCCCCGTCATCTGCTGCTTCAAGGGCGTCGTCCCATATTTTGAGAAGTGCTGTTTCTGTGCCATGGCCTGGGCGGAAGCCTGATTGCAGAGGGTCCAGGAGGTGGTGTGTCTCCAGGTGGTGTTGTAGCTGCTGTACTACTGCTTTCTCTATAATCTTGGAGATGGTGTTGAGGCTTGTTATTGGTCTGCGGCAGTTAGGGTCTTTAGGGTCGAGATTAGGTTTCTTTAGCAGGGGTTTGACGATGCCTTGCTTGAGGGAGGTTGGCACAGTCCCTTCTTTGAATGATTGATTTATGAGATGTGTTAGGGTGGGGGCCAGGATGTCGGAACATGCTTTGAACAATTTGGTGGGGATGATGTCGTTCGGTGATGTGCTGTCGCGAAGGCTTCTGATGATGTTTTTAGTCGTGTCCATGGTGATTGGGGACAAAGAGAACTTTGGTGGTTCAGTGATGTTCGTGTCGATATCCTCTTTTTGCATTGGTTGGGTGAGGTTGGTTGTTATTTTCTGATGAATTGCTTTCCGAATGTTGTCGATTTTGTCGATGAAGAAATCTGATAACTCATTGCAGAATTCTTGAGTATCGTTTGCAGGGGGCTCTAGGCAGGCCGGGTTCATTGATTGAGCAACTATTTTGAAAAGTTCCCGTGGGCGGTTTAAGGCGGATGAGATGGTGTCTGCAAAATGTTCTTTTTTGGCTTTGAAGATTGCCTTGTGGTATTTCACCGTGAGTGCTTTGTAGTTAGCATGGTTTTCCTTGGTGGGATTTCTTCTCCAAGTTCTCTCAGCTCTTCTGCGTTCTTGCTTGAGTAGGGTGAGAGTGCCATTAAACCAACTCGAGTTTTTTGTGCGGACGGGTGTTCTGCGTTTTGGCGCCACGGAGTCTGCTGTTTGTAGTAAAGCATTGTTTAGGGAGTTGAGTGTTTGTTCCGTTGAGAGGTTTGGGTTTAGCAGAAGAATTTTGCTCGACAATGTAGTTTTGAAGAGTTCAGAGTGTAGTTTCTTCTGAGATCTATTCCAGTGTGTTGCTATTGCCCGTTTCTGTTTTTGGAGAGTGGTGTTAGTGGTGATTTTAAATTTGATAGCATGGTGGTCCATCCATGGTAGTGGGGTGTTGTTCAATACGTCGATGTCCATATTCTGTTTGAAGATGAGATCTAAAGTGTGTCCTGAACCATGCGTAGGAGCATTTATCAGTTGTTGCAGGCCAAGTTCTTCCATTTGGTTAACGCAGGCGGTTGCCATAGGGTCTTGGGCGGAGTTTGCCCATAGATTGAAATCCCCGAGTACCAGAAGGTTTTTGGTTTTCAAGGTGTGCATTGAGAAGAATTCAGTGAGCGGTGTGAGGAGATTGGTCTTTGGTCCAGGTGGTCTGTAGCATAGTAGTATGTGAATGGTGTCTTGAGGTGTTGTTTGAAGGTGCAGTGAGAGTGTTTCCATGAAAGGCACTGAGTTCTGTAAGTTTGGTTTGGTGAGCCCCAGGTGCGATTTGAAAATCACTGCTAGGCCTCCTCCTTTTTTTCCTATTCTATGCTCAGATAGGATACTGTAGTTCTTGGGCACCAATTCAGTTAGGATGGTGTTGCAGTCGGAAGTTAGCCAGCTTTCTGTAATGAAGAGGCAGTCTATGTTGTTTTCGGTGATGAACTCGCGGATTTCCAACCTGTGCTTGACTGCAGATCTGGTGTTGATCAGGGCGCATGCTAGTTGTTGTGGTTGGATCGGTGTCTCCCTGCCTTTGATGGTTGATTGTGGGTTGGTCCTTAGTAATTGTTCTTTTTTTAGTCTTTTTTGCGTGGTGGTCGGTAAAGTTACGGCCGTGTATCTTAGCCTGTGGAGGGTATCTGCTGTGTACTTGAAGTTGCACATGATGCGGAAGGCGGCGTTGCTAGAAAAGAAATTTGTATGACGAAGGCACTGGTGTGGCGATGATAGCCTTGCAGGGGGATGGAGGGATCGGATGGCTGACCACTGCTCTGGAGTGGTGAGAGTGACGGCTGAGTGTTGGAGCGGAGGTACTGGAGGGAGGTGGGCTGCCTACCTCCCTCTCGTTGATCCAGAGGAAGGCAAAAAAAACCCCTGGCTGCGTAGGCCAATGGTGCAGTCGAGGAAAAAATTCCTTCCTGACCCCCCGAGGGGCGATCGGACAAGGGCCCCTGGATCAACTTCTCGAGTGCCCCCGGTGGCTTACCTGTGCTGAAGGTCCCGAAGGTGAAGGAGGGGGAGCTGGTGCGGTGGGTGGTGCGGTGGCTGCGTCTCAGGCGATTTGAGGTAGACTGGCCCCCGGTGAATCTCTAGTGCCCTCGCAGTGAGGTCCAGTAGCAGGAGGGGCGATTCCTGGTGCAGAGGGCACGGGGCTCTGTTGGACAACAGTGAGGGGGTTGTGGTGGCAAGCTGGCTGGGCTAGGCTGCAGCCGTGGTCTGTCCCACCGACTCTAGCGGCTAGAACGTGGTGATTGAGACCGCGGCTGTGGTGGAGGCCACAGAGGGGGGGGGGTCTGGCTGGATAGATGACTAGGGTGTAGTGGGTCCAATCGGGCGGTGATGTGGCTGGGGGCTGATGGCCTCAGGAGGAAGTCCTAGGATGCTGCACCGTTGGCACTGGGTGTGCCAATATGGCCGCCGGCTGGGAGTAAGCCGTGGCTGGCCGGCAGAGGGAGTAGCAAGATGGCCGCCGGCTAGGCCCGAACCGCGGGCTGTCCTAACGTTGTTGCCCACACCGTCCGGTGGAGATGATCAATAGGAAGAGGGGTGCGGACCCGCCGGAGCGGCTGGTCAGTAGAGGGGGACGGTAAGTGCTGTAATCTGCCGACCAGGAGCCGCGAAGAGTCCCGGGCGGCCGGCCGGCTGACTAGGCGGCGTCCGGATGGGTAGAGGGGGGAGCGGCAGAATGCTGCAGGGGGGAGAGGTGGAGAGCTGCGGGCTAGCCAGCCGAGGGCGGCCGGAGCCGCGGAGTGTCCTGAGCGGCTGACCGGCTGCTGAAGGTGGCCGCCGGAGAGTCAGAGGGGAGAGGGACTGGCGTGGTAATGCAGGGGGGGCTGGCCGGAGCCGCAGAGTGTCCTGAGCGGCTGGCCGACTAAGAACGGCGTCTGGAGTAGGTCGGTAGGGGGATAGGATGTAGGGGATGTGGGATAGAGGGAGGGGGGGAGAGCCGAGGAAGGGGTGGCCATAGGCCGAGCTCTTCACGGAGCTGCTAGACAGAGGTCTGCTCTGCAGAGTGTCAGCACTCAGACTGAGACAGCAGTCTGGTGTGGGGAAAAAAAACAAGCTCCCCTGACCCTGTCCTGGTGCCATAGTCGCACAGGTACTCATTGATGGCCCTCTGCTGCGTGTGCAGCCGCTGCAGCATGGCCAACGTTGAGTTCCACCTGGTGGGCATGTCACAGATTAGGCGGTTCTTGGGCAGGTTAAACTCCTTTTGGAGGTCCGTCAGCCGAGCACTGGCATTATATGACCGGCGGAAATGCACACAGACTTTCCTGGCCTGCCTCAGGACATCCTGTAAGCCCGGGTACCTGCCCAAGAACCGCTGCACCACCAAGTTAAGGACGTGAGCCAAACAGGGCACATGGGTCATTTGTCCCTGTCGGAGGGCAGAGAGGAGGTTGGTGCCATTGTCGCAAACCACCATTCCTGCCTTAAGTTGGAGTGGCGTCAACCACCTCTGAACCTGCCCCTGCAGAGCTGACAGAACCTCTGCCCCAGTGTGGCTCCTGTCCCCCAAGCACACCAGCTCAAGCACCGCATGGCATCTTTTGGCCTGCGTACTTGCTTAGCCCCTTGAACGACTACGGAGCACCGCTGGTTCCGAGGAAGAGGCCATGGAGGAAGAAGAAGAGGAGGGGGTGGAGGAGAGAGGTGTGTCACAATCAGCATTTTGGAGGCGTGGTGGCGGAACAACCTCCAACACTACTGCACCTTGTCCTGCATCCTTCCCAGCTGCCAGCAGAGTCACCCAATGCGCCGTGAAACTTAGGTAACGTCCCTGTCCATGCCTGCTGGACCATGAGTCAGCGGTAATATGCACCTTACCGCTGACCGCCCTGTCCAGCGAGGCATGGACATTGCCTTCCACATGCTGGTAGAGAGCCGGAATCGCCTTCCGTGAGAAAAAGTGGCGTTTGGGTACCTGCCACTGAGGAACCGCACATTCCACAAACTCACGGAAGGGGGCAGAGTCTACCAACTGAAAAGGCAGCAGTTGAAGTGCTAGCAATTTTGACAAGCTAGCATTCAACCGCTGGGCATGTGGATGGCTGGGAGCAAACTTCTTTTGGCGGTGCAGCAGCTGGGGCAGGGAAATTTGCCTGGTACAATCTGACGTCGGTGTACCAAAAGCAGATTGCCCACAAGTACTTGGCTGTGACACACCTAATTCTACACCTTCATTCCTCTCACTGCAGGTCTCAGAGAGGACTGGAGGTCTAGTGGGGTTGGAAATCTCAGCTGATGAGGAGCAAGGAGAGATCCTCTTTGTTCTTTGGTGTGGGTCTTTTAGATACGCTTGCCAACGAACTGCATGGCAGGTCAACATATGTCTGGTCAAGCATGTGGTACCCAAGCGGGAGATGTTTTGGCCATGTGAGATACGCTTGAGACATATGTTGCAAATAGCAGCGGTGCGATCTGATGCACTCGTCTCAAAAAAGGCCCACACCAAAGAACTTTTTGAATAACGCGCAGAGACTGCAGCGCCCTGCACATGTGGAGCTTTGGGGTGTGATGCAGTCAATGTGCTGCCCTTAGGCTGGCCCCTGGAGGGCATCCTGCCTCGTTGGTGATGTGCCGCCTCCTCCTCCTCCTCCTCCTCTCTCCTATCAGGCACCCACGTTGAGTCAGTGACCTCATCATCCCCTCCCTCCTCATCACTGGAGCAAACCTGGCAGTATGCTGCAGCAGGGGGAGCATGACTGCCAGATTGCTGTCCTTCTTGGGCACCCCCTCTGTCCGTGCTCATGTTACTGCCTTCATCGAGCTTAGTATCGTCATCAGAGCCTTCCAAACGCTGGGCATCCTCCTGGAGCATGTACCCAACACTGTGGTCAAACAGTTCGAGGGAATCCTCATGAGGACATGGTGGAGCTAGGGAAGGAGTCACTGATGACATTGAGCTGAGGGAAGAGGCCGCTGCTTTGCCAGACAAAGCACCCTGGGCATGGGTGAGAGAGGATGAGGAGGATGAGGACGGCTTGGTCATCCACTCGACCAAGTCTTCCGCATGTTGCGGCTCAACATGGCCAGCTGCCGAAAAAAAGGCCAAGCGTGTCCCATGGCCACGTGCTGATGAGGATGCACCGTCTCCACGACCAGCACTAGACACAGAGCCTGCTTGCCCTCTCTTATTGGCTTGTGACTGTCTGCCTCTCCTGCTTGGCCTTCCAGACATACTAATGGCCTGTAGCTGCACTAAGCTGGGATAGAACACCAGTAATTTTCTTCAGGTAGCTTTATATACTGTAACCAGACAAGCCTGCCTGTCAGTAGGAAGATAACAGGAACGGATCTAGCTGAACACTGTGAGCAGGACGCACTGTACTAAATGTAAATAGTCTAGCTGCCTGACCATGGTACTAATAGGATCAAATAGAACACCAGTAATTTTCTTCAGGTAGCTTTATATACTGTAACCAGACAAGCCTGCCTGTCAGTAGGAAGATAACAGGAACGGATCTAGCTGAACACTGTGAGCAGGACGCACTGTACTAAATGTAAATAGTCTAGCTGCCTGACCATGGTACTAATAGGATCAAATAGAACACCAGTAATTTTCTTCAGGTAGCTTTATATACTGTAACCAGACAAGCCTGCCTGTCAGTAGGAAGATAACAGGAACGGATCTAGCTGAACACTGTGAGCAGGACGCACTGTACTAAATGTAAATAGTCTAGCTGCCTGACCGTGGTACTAATAGGATTAAATAGAACACCAGTAATTTTCTTCAGGTAGCTTTATATACTGTAACCAGACAAGCCTGCCTGTCAGTAGGAAGATAACAGGAACAGATCTAGCTGAACACTGTGAGCAGGACGCACTGTACTAAATGTAAATAGTCTAGCTGCCTGACCGTGGTACTAATAGGATCAAATAAAACACCAGTAATTTTCTTCAGGTAGCTTTATATACTGTAACCAGACAAGCCTGCCTGTCAGTAGGAAGATAACAGGAACGGATCTAGTTGAACACTGTGAGCAGGACGCACTGTACTAAATGTAAATAGTCTAGCTGCCTGACCGTGGTACTAATAGGATCAAATAGAACACCAGTAATTTTCTTCAGGTAGCTTTATATACTGTAACCAGACAAGCCTGCCTGTCAGTAGGAAGATAACAGGAACGGATCTAGCTGAACACTGTGAGCAGGACGCACTGTACTAAATGTAAATAGTCTAGCTGCCTGACCGTGGTACTAATAGGATCAAATAGAACACCAGTAATTTTCTTCAGGTAGCTTTATATACTGTAACCAGACAAGCCTGCCTGTCAGTAGGAAGATAACAGGAACGGATCTAGCTGAACACTGTGAGCAGGACGCACTGTACTAAATGTAAATAGTCTAGCTGCCTGACCGTGGTACTAATAGGATTAAATAGAACACCAGTAATTTTCTTCAGGTAGCTTTATATACTGTAACCAGACAAGCCTGCCTGTCAGTAGGAAGATAACAGGAACAGATCTAGCTGAACACTGTGAGCAGGACGCACTGTACTAAATGTAAATAGTCTAGCTGCCTGACCGTGGTACTAATAGGATCAAATAAAACACCAGTAATTTTCTTCAGGTAGCTTTATATACTGTAACCAGACAAGCCTGCCCGTGGTAGGAAGATAACAGGAACGGATCTAGCTGAACACTGTGAGCAGGACGCACTGTACTAAATGTAAATAGTCTAGCTGCCTGATCATGGTACTAATAGGATCAAATAGAACACCAGTAATTTTCTTCAGGTAGCTTTATATACTGTAACCAGACAAGCCTGCCTGTCAGTAGGAAGATAACAGGAACGGATCTAGCTGAACACTGTGAGCAGGACGCACTGTACTAAATGTAAATAGTCTAGCTGCCTGATCGTGGTACTAATAGGATCAAATAGAACACCAGTAATTTTCTTCAGGTAGCTTTATATACTGTAACCAGACAAGCCTGCCTGTCAGTAGGAAGATAACAGGAACGGATCTAGCTGAACACTGTGAGCAGGACGCACTGCACTAAATGTAAATAGTCTAGAAGATAACAGGAACGGATCTAGCTGAACACTGTGAGCAGGACGCACTGCACTAAATGTAAATAGTCTAGAAGATAACAGGAACGGATCTAGCTGAACACTGTGAGCAGGACGCACTGCACTAAATGTAAATAGTCTAGAAGATAACAGGAACGGATCTAGCTGAACACTGTGAGCAGGACGCACTGCACTAAATGTAAATAGTCTAGAAGATAACAGGAACGGATCTAGCTAAACTGAATACAGTGTATATATATATATGCAACACCTGGGATGCATATATATACACAATACACTGTAAGTGCAGCTAACTGACTGACTGTTCTGCCTAATCTATCTAACTCAAATCAAATGACACTGTCTGTCTCTCTCTCTCTCTCTCTCAATGAACGCCGGAACACACACTACACAGGGCCGCCGTGCAGGAGGCCTTATATAGTGTGGGGCGTGTACTAAATCCCCTGAGCCATAATTGGCCAAAGCCTCCTTGGCTTTGGCCAATTATGGCTCTCTGTTCAGGCGGCGCTGTGATTGGCCAAGCATGCGGGTCATAGTGCATGCTTGGCCAATCATCAGCAAGCAATGCACTGCGATGCCGCAGTGAATTATGGGCCGTGACGCGCCACACGAATTTGGCGCGAACGGCCCATATCGTTTGCAATTCGGCGAACGACCGAACAGCCTATGTTCGAGTCAAACATGGGTTCAACTCGAACACGAAGCTCATCCCTAGTCAGGAGTATGGTGTGTAATTTTAAAAAAAAACCTCTGAGCTATTTTAATCGGTAACGCCCATAAAGGGTATAACAGCCTGGGCAAAATGATCATTTTCAGAATGGCGACCCTCCCAAACCATGAGAAGTAACCTGCGTTCCAAAGTTTTAAATCCTTTTCTATCGTATGAAGTAAAGGTGGGAAGTTTTCATCATAAGTCATTGACAATTTAGGGGTCAGCCATATTCCAAGGTATTTTAGTGACGATCCTTCCCATTTGAAGGGACAATTTTCTTGGGTTCTGGCTAGATTAGTCTCGGACAGGTTGATGTTCATGGCCTCAGATTTTTATAGGTTTATTTTGAGATTGGAGACAAATCCATAATGGGCAAATGCTTTCATAAGATTGGGTAGTGTGATGTGTGGTTTTGTCACAAAGAATAAAAGGTCATCTGCATATGCTGTCGTCTTGTATATCCTGTCATGTAGAGAAATGTCTTTCACCGAGTTGTTTTTATTTACTGTACGAATGAATGGTTCTAGGGAGAGAATGAATAGCAGCGTGGACAAGGGGCAGCACTGTCTCGTGCCATTCAGTATATCCACTTTGTCTGATAAGGTTCCATTAATTTTTATTCTGGCTGAAGGTCTTTGGTATAGTGCTGTAATCCATGCCATCATGTGAGGATTAAGTCCTATGTGATTTCAGGTTGCAAACATGAAGTCCTAGGCAACTCTGTCAAAAGCCTTTTCCGCGTCTGTGGATAAGAGAAGACTTTCCATGTGTCGGGATTGTGATGTTTGTGTGAAAAGGAGTGCTTATATGATGTTGTCTTTCGCTTCCCTGCCTGGCATAAAGGCTACTTATTCAGGATTTTTTTTGTAGCCAGGATTTTAGCTATCAACTTCAGGTCCATGTTCAGTAAATAAATAGGCCTGTAGCTGGAGCACTCTGTGGTGTCCTTGTTGGGTTTGGGAAGAACCGTAATGTGTGCGGTGAGAAAGTCTGAGGGCACCGATCGAGTGTTAGCCAGAAAGTTAAAGGCTTTTTTAAGTGGTTCTGTCAGTATGTTCATAAAAGTCTTATAATAGATAGAAGTGTAGCTGTCTGGACCTGGGCTTTTCCCTGGTTTTAAGACTTTAATAGCCTGTTGAATCTCCATGGAAGAGATCTCGTCTTCTGTCAGACGTTGATAGTTTAGGGAGACCGCTGTCCTTTAAGTAGTCCTGTATTGCCTGAGCCCTATCCCCTGATACCTCAGGAGGTCTGTGTTGTGTAGGTAAACTGTACAGTTTGGAGTAGTATGTGTGGAAATGCTTTGCTATGGCTTCTGTTGTAACGTCTAGTGTCCCATTTGTACTTTTAATGCCCATTATGTGTTTGGAGGTAGTAGTCTCTCGCAGTGCTCTGGCCAGCAGTCTGCCCGATTTGTCTCCTGCCTAGTAGATCTTTTAAAAGGTGTTTCATTTTAGTTTCTAGGCTTAGCTGTATTTTTTCTTTGCCTCTAGTAGTTCTGTAGCTGAGGTCTCTGTCAGGGACTGTTTATGTTTTGTCTCCAGTTGAGAGATTATGCCTGTCAATCTTTTATATTCAGCCTCCTGTTGTCTTTTACCGTGTGCACCCATTCTCATAAAGTCACCCCTTATTGAGCATTTGTGCACCCCCCAAACCATTAAGGGGTCTGCCTCTGGAGTTTCATTTAGTCTAAAGAAGTCCCTAAGCTTTGCGGTAATTTTAGAGAAAAGATCAGGATCTGTCAGGAGTTAAGCATTCAGTCTCCAGGAGTTCGTGTCAGCCTTAGGGGTGATCTAAATTACTGTCAAGGATATTGGTGCGTGGTCTGAAATGGACTGTATTCCTTTGAAAATAATTTTTATTGTATAGAAGAATAACATTGCGACAAATGTTCACCCTCGCAGCGGTATAGTGCAGAGAATAGAACAATGAAGTAACTATTATTAAGAGATTTCACAGATACAAGCATGGAACAGTCAACTTTGTCACAGGTGTGGTAGAGTATACAGAGAGCAACATACCTAGAGCAACAACTTGTAATATACTGCTATCTGTACTTCTTATCTGCCAGCCGTCTCATCGCCCTGGCACCCCATATGGGATCAGACTGTGCCATGGGCGGCCAGACCACCCGGCCTCTGGTTCTGACAATAAATGATAAAGTAACAAAAACTGGTAGAAAACTGGAAAAAAAAATAATTTAAATAGATAAATGGTTCAAGTCCATATGTTGATACAAATTGGCGACTTCTCCAATATATATTCTCATTAACCGCTTCCTGACCGCCTCACGCAGATATACTGCGGCAGAAGGGAACGTACAGGCAGATTAATGTACCTGTACGTGGCCTTTTAAGAGGCAGCTTGCTGGCTTGTGGGCGCTCGCGTAAGAGGACCAAAAGGCCAAAATTGTAAAGATAAGGGAACCCATAATTTAGGGTAGGACACGCTGTGTCCATTACTGGGCTTAAGGACCAGCTGGTTGCTGAATACATTGGCGTGCCCTCACAGGAAGAATAAGACATAACACTAATGAACTGCTAGGTCAATAACCCTATGGTATGTTTGACAAGTGTTAAAAAATCATCTAAAACCTGAACTGTTAAATGGGAACGTTCAACTCGTTCCATATACAAACAGGAGCATGTATGAGAGGATAGAATTTTGTCTCAAAAAGAGCCCAATTTCCACCAGCGAAGGCTGTTAGGAGTATTGGGTACAGGGATGGACAGAAGGAAATAGTGATAGCGAAGTTGAAGCAAAGAGAGGGTGAAGGAAGAAGGGGAGGGTATAGGGGTAAGGGTGCAGGCTGCAAGGAGAGCTGGGAGATATTAGAAGGTTTACATTGGGAGGACTGCAGGTGAGAAAGAATGGCCCTGGGGCTATACAGAGACTCCAATATGTCGGGCCCAGGGTTCCCAGATACGTTTGAATATCTCAAGTTTGTCAAGGATGGTGTTAGAAGTTTTTACTTGATACATGATCCAGGAGATTTTTTGTTTGGTTAAGCGGAAGGAGACCGAGGGGGACTTCCAAGTCCATGCTATTGTCAGCTTAGCTCCTAGGAGTATGAAATTAATTAGAGTTTAGGTGTATTTTGAAATTTTGGAAATCTTTTGGTTTAGGAGGGCTATTGCCAGGTCTTGGTTGACCACTGTCCCAGTGATTTTATGGATTAGGTTAAACATTTTGTTCCAATAGCCTCTGATTCATAGTATGGAATAGAGAGCCCAAGTGACCACATCCTCTGTAGCAGAGGGGTGATTACTGCGGATAGAATTTAGCTACACAGGTTGGAACCAGGTACCAGCAGGACATGTAAATAAATAGTGATCTTGCACAGTAATGTGTTAGCACTCAGCCTACAACTACAGCTGACAATAAATGATAAAGTAACAAAAACTGGAAAAAATAATAATTCAAATAGATAATCGGTTCAAGTCCATATGTTGATACAAATTGGCGACTTCTCCAATATATATTCTCATTAACCGCTTCCCGACCGCCTCACACAGATATACTGCGGCAGAAGGGCACGTACAGGCAGATGTATCTGTACATGGCCCTTTAAGAGGCCTCTTGCGGCGCTCGCACAAGAGGACCAAAAGGCCAAAATTGTAAAGATAAGGGAACCCATAATTTAGGGTCGGACACGCTGTGTCCATTACTGGGCTTAAGGACCGGGTGTATGATACCAGGAGATACATACAAAGACGGAGATGCCCTAGTGGAAGATTGTGGAACAGAATTTGGAAAAGGTTAAAGGCTATCTACATCATTTTGATGATGTTTATATACGGATTTGAGGTGAGAGTTCTGTGAGCAGATTCCCTATTGGATGCATATTTTCTATTGGATTTAATGAGACTATATATTGGAGAAGTTGCCAATTTGTATCAACATATGGACTTGAACCCTTTATCTATTTGAATTATTATTTTTTCCAGTTTTCTACCAGTTTTTGGGACTTTATCATTTATTGTCAGCCGTAGTTGTAGGCTGAGTGCTAACACATTACTGCGCAGGATCACAAGTTATTTACTTATTCTTGTTTAGTGTATTGTGAACACGATTAGGTTTTGCAGCTGGTTTTGATTCACTATTAGCACTTTTTATTCACCTGTTATTCACTTTGATCATCATTTCTATTATTTGTGTTTTATTCTTGTTTTTGGATACACTATTCCTTTTAGTAGTGCAAAGGCCTCTTTCACTTATTCTTTGGATCAGTGGGACATGACCTTGAGGTTAGCTTCAATCATGGAGATGTTAAGGATCCCCTTGAATGCGTTAGTGAAGTGAGAGTGCCAAGTGTCTAGGTCCCACTCTATGTCAAGGTCACGTTCCCAGCTCTGCATGTATGATGCTTTCCCCAATGGTTCAGCTAGGGCTGAGTAGATCAGGGAAATTTCCCCCCTTATATCTGTGGCTGTGGAGCACCATTGCTCATATGGGGTAACTGTTAGGGGGCGTGTATTTTGGATCAAAATTGAGTGTAGAAAGCGGGATATTTGGCTGAAGCAAATTTGACCCTGAAGCAAATTTTTTTCTGAGGAGGGCATTTCTAGTTTTGTAGTGCAATAACTTAGTTTAAAGAGTCCGTTCGAGTTAAAGTAGGGCCCTATTCAATAGACCTTTTATCCAGCCACCACTGAAAGGCCTTGATGTCCATCCCTGGAGGGAATTGGGGGTTGTGGAAAATGTGGTCCAATTTATGTAGGAAGTTGCATAAAGCTACCGAGTGAGATAATGTAGGGGATGGAATAGGGGGCCTAGTTCTAGGGGGCACCAGATTAGGAAATCTATTGTGAAATTTGGGATCGCTTGTTTTTCCATCTCTATCCAATCGCGTTTTGGGCCCCTGGAGTATATGGTTGATATTTGGCTCAGTTGTGCTGCCTGGTAATATCACCAGAGATTAGGCAGTCCTAAACCCCCCTTCTGTCTGGGTGTAAAGAGGGTTTTTTTAGGAACACGGTGACAAGTTTTACCCCAGATAAAGCGGATTATTGCTGACTGAAGGTTATTAATATGGAGTTTGGTAACTGGTATGGGAAGAGAGCGGAAGAGATAAAGAATTCTTGGTAGGAGAGTCATTTTGATTGCATTAACTCTTCCTAACCAGGACATCTTATACATAGACCATTGGGCGGGTAAATGCAGGGTTTTTTTCAGGGGGAACGCGGTTCCGGCACCTGCAGCAATGAATGTAAGTAATAGCAAGGAGTGCTGGGGTGTGCTGGAGGGTCTATTGATGCTGGCTTCTGGGGAGTCTATTGTTGCTGGGTACGTTTAGTGCTGCCAGTGGGGGTGTTATGTTGCTGGGGGGTCAACTGTTTGTGGGAGGGATCTACTGTTGAGGGAGAGGTCTATTGTTGCTGGCTCTTGGAGGGTCTATTGATGCCGGTTGCTGGGGTGTTATTTTGTTGCAGGGGGTCCATTGTTGCTGGGGGGAAGTCTATTGTTGTGTGGGTGATCTATTGTTGCTGGGGTGAGGTCTATCATTGCTGGGGGGTCTGCTGTTGTTGGGGTGGGGTCTATTATTGCTTATTGTACTCTATTTTACTGTTTTTCTTGTTATCATTAACAAATTCCATCCAAATCACTTAGTAGCACAAGATGATACTTGGTTCTGTATTCTCTAAAAGGGTTGGTACTGGGAGGTGGGTAGGAGGTGGAACCAAGGGACGATGCTTAGAGGTGGGTAGGGAGCACAAACGAAGGGTAACTCAGAAGGGGGGAGTTCCTGCACCTATTCTCTGAGAAAAAAAGCCCTGGGTAAATGTATTTGTATAGCTGATCTATAGAGGCCAACAGATGGATGCCTAGGTATGGGATGGAAGTATTGCTCCAGGAGAAGTGGAAATGATTCCTTAGTCTATCTACTAGGGACATGGGGGTTGATACATTGAGGGCAGTAGATTTGGACATGTTAACTTGCAGGGCTGAGGCCTGTCCAAATTTGTTTAAAAGCTGTAAGACATTAGGGGTTGAGGTGAGAGGGGAAGTAATAAAAAGCAGGACATCAGCAAAAAGTGCACATTTGTGTGTTAATGGGCCACATTGGACTCCGTGAATGTCAGGGAGTCTTCTGATAGCTATAGCTAAAGTTTCTATTCCCTGCCTTGTTCCTTTTGTAATAGGGAAAGGGTCAGAGAGGTGTCCATGGAGTCTAACCTGTGCTTTGGGTAGGGAATAGAGGGCCTCTAGTAAGTTGAGAAAATTAGAGCCGAATCCCCAGGGTAGCGAACAGGTAAGGCCAGGTGACTGTGTCAAAGGCTTTTTGGAGGTCTATGGATGGACTGTATTCCTATCTTGGCCTCTATCACCTTGGATAGGTCCCTCTGGGATATGAACAGATAATCTATGTGGGAGTAGCGGTTATGATGTATGGAATGAAAGGTATAGTCTTTGTCTTCTGGATGGAGGAATCGCCAGGTATCAATTAATTGCACTGAGTGCAAGAGGGTTTTAACTTTTTTGAGTATCTTGTACGAGATGCACGTCTTTTTTGATAAAGAGTCCATCAAGGGGTTTAGCGGGATGTTAAAGTCCCCCCCCCAGTATAAGGCAGCCTAATGTGAATCCTCTGAGTGCTGGTATCATGTATTGGCAAAAGGTCACATGGGCTGAGTTGAAGGAAGTAGAAGTTAGCAAGGGTAATTGGTGAGCCTTCATATATGCCCTTAAGTAAGATGTATCTTCCCTCTGGGTCTACTAATCGGTCTGTCAGGGTGAAGGGGGCTTCCTTGCTCACCAAGGTCGAAACTCCTTTCAATTTGGCAGAGTTGTTTGTGGCAAGCAATGCCTCAGTGCTTGTCAGTTTTGGAATCTGATTGATCTTAAAGTGCATCTCTTGCAGGAAAGCAAAATGTGGCCTTCCTTTCTTGAGTTCTCTTAGCAGTGTTGACCTTTTTTCTGGGATGTTCAGCCCTTTTACATTATGTGATATGATTGTAGGGCCGCAGCCCAAGGAGGAGTAAGCCATCTGGAGAACCCATGAGTGTAGTGATCTAATCCAAACCTGTAATTAAAGCTAGTCAAAAAATCAGTTTATCACAGTGCAATCATGTAAGATATGGGGAGGGGGATGAAAGGTAGAGGAAAAGAGAGAATAGAAAGGCATTAAGCTGTAGAGAGAGGAGGAGGAAGACTTATCCGAACACTTTAGGCAAAAAATTTGTTCGACTCGAAGCTCATCCCTAATCTAGACATAGACTGGGCGGAGGGAACCGCGCATTCATCTAAGGCTCGCCAGTTCCTTAATGTCTTGCAGGACAATTTTATGGGTCAGATGGTAGACGCACCAGCTAGAAATAAAGCATTACTGGATCTACTGATTACCAACAATACAGACCTGATCACGGATGTGGAAATTTGGGGCAATTTAGGTAACAGCGATCACAGGTCAATTAGTTTCAGTATAAATCACACAAATAGGAAACATAGAGGGAATACAAAGACACTGAATTTCAAAAGAGCCAACTTCCCTTAACTACGAACCTTGCTAGAAGACATAAATTGGGATAAAATCTTAGTAACAAAGAACACAGAGGAGAGATGGGTTTGCTTTAAGAGCATAATAAATAAGGGCATTAGCCAATGCATCCCATTGGCTAATAAATTTAAAAGAGCGAACAAAAGTCCTGAATGGCTTAACTCCAATGTAAAAATGCATATAAAAGCAAAGGAGAAGGCCTTCAAAAAATAAAAGGTTGAGGGATCATCATCAGCATTCAGACTTTATAAAGAATGCAACAAGTAATGTAAGGGTGCAATAAGGATGGCTAAGATAGAACATGAACGACACAATGAGGAGAGCAAAAAAAATCCCAAGAAATTCTTTAAGTATGTAAGCAGTAAAAAAGGGAGTACAGACCATATTGGTCCTATAAAGAATGAGGAAGGACATCTGGTTACAAAGGATGGGGAGATGGCGAAGGTATTGAATGTATTCCTCTCCTCAGTCTTCACAAGTGAATCGGGGGGCTTCAGTAACCAAAACTGCAGTGTTTATCCTCATGACACGTCATAGGAAGCACCACCATAGTTAACAGAGGACAGAATTAAAATTAGACTTGAGAAACTTAACATTAATAAATCACCGGGACCAGATGGCTTGCATTCGAGGGTACTTAGGTAACTCAGTCAAGTGATTGCCAGACCGTTGTTCCTAATTTTTAAAGACAGTCTACTGACCTGAATGGTACCAGCTGATTGGAGAAAAGCCAATGTAGCACCAATATTTAAAAAGGGCCCAAAATACATCCCTGGGAATTACAGACCAGTTAGTCTAACATCAATAGTATGTAAACTCTTGGAGGGGATAATAAGGGACTATATACAAGATTTTAGAAATGAGAACGGTATCATTAGCAGTAATCAGCATGGATTCATGAAGAATCGTTCTTGCCAAACCAATCTACTAACCTTCTATGAGGAGGTAAGTTTCCATCTAGATAAAGGAAGGCCCATAGACGTGGTGTATCTGGATTTTGCAAAAGCATTTGACACAGTTCCCCATAAACGTTTACTGTACAAAATAAGGTCTGTTGGCATTGACCATAGGGTGAGTACATGGATTGAATACTGGCTACAAGGGCGAGTTCAGAGGGTGGTGATAAATGGGGAGTACTCAGAATGGTCAGGGGTGGGTAGTGGGGTCCACCAGGGTTCTGTGCTGGGACCAATCCTATTTAATTTGTTCATAAAGGACCTGGAGGATGGGGTAAACTGTTCAATCTCTGTATTTGCAGACGATACTAAGCTAAGCAGGGCAATAACTTCTCTGCAGGATGTGGAAACCTTGAAAAAAGATCTGAACAAATTAATGGGCTTGGCAACTACATGGCAAATGAGTTTCAATGTAGAAAAATGTAAAATAATGCATTTGGGTGGCAATAATATGAATGCAATCTATACACTGGGGGGAGAACCTCTGGGGGGATCTAGGATGGAAAAGGACCTGGGGGTCCTAGTAGATGATAGGCTCAGCAATGGCATGCAATGCCAAGCTGCTGCTAACATAGCAAACAGAATATTGACATGCATTAAAAAGGGGATCAACTCCAGAGATAAAAGGATAACTCTCCCGCTCTACAAGACTCTGGTCCGGCCGCACCTGGAGTATGCTGTACAGTTCTGGGCACCAGTCCTCAGAAAGGATGTACTGGAAATGGAGCGAGTACAAAGAAGGGCAACAAAGCTAATAAAGGGTCTGGAGGATTTTAGTTATGAGGAAAGGTTGTGAGCACTGAACTTATTCTCTCTGGAGAAGAGACGCTTGAGAGGGGATATGATTTCAATATACAAATACCGTACTGGTGACCCCACAATAGGGAGAAAACTTTTTCACAGAAGAGAGTTTAACAAGACTTGTGGCCACTCATTAAAATTAGAAGAAAGGAGGTTTAACCTTAAACTACGTAGAGGGTTCTTTACTGTAAGAGCGGCAAGGATGTGGAATTCCCTTCCACAGGCGGTGGTCTCAGCGGGGAGCATCAATAGTTTCAAGAAACTATTAGATAAGCACCCGAATGACCGCAACATACAGGGATATACAATGTAATACTGACATATAATCACACACATAGGTTGGACTTGATGGACTTGTGTCTTTTTTCAACCTCACCTACTATGTAACTATGTAACTATATGTGTCTCAATGTGTCTTCCAAACGGTAACTTAGGAGTTGGCTTGAGGTAACCGATGGGCTGGAAGCCATTCAAAATGAGCCATTCAAAATGAGCAGCAAATGAAAGTCTGTCTCTGAGCTATTAAGTGGAATGCAGTTTCTTTATCCCTCTAACCCACACCAAAAATGATCATTTAATGTACAGTAGGCCTCGTTTACCAGGTATGTGGACCTTCCTGGTCATCATCTTTTGACCTGGAGGGGGTCTGTCTTGGATTGGGAGTTCCGCCATGTGCTCCAGGACCCTGATTGTGCTTCATTTTTTTGGACACTCTTTTATCCGGTGAGGATAGTGGGGATCTGTTTAGGCCTACCTCTGCCCGGGGTAGAGAAAATTCCTGATACCATTTCAGAAGTGCAATAGGTTCCAGGTTTAGGGATTAAAAAAAGTCGGGCAGATCTGTCGGGGTGCGTAGAACATGTTGTTTGCCAGCTTGGATGACAGTTAGGGCAAAGGGGAATAGCCACATGTATTCCAGTTCATTTGCTCTCAGCTTATCAAGCAGAGAACGCAGGGCCCTGCGATTCCTCAGGGTTTTTTTGTGACAAGTCATGAAATAACATAATGGTTTCCCCGTTGAACACTATGCTGTCTTTTCTTCGGGCTTTGTTCATAATGGCTTTCTTAAGTGGGAATCTTTGCAGGAGGCAATTTATGTCCCTGGTGGGAGCAGTGTCAGGGCCTTTGGGTCTAAGGGCTCTGTGAGCCCGCACAAACTCAATTTCAGTGTCCTCCTGTCTCTCTAAGAGGCTGTTGAAGACTATTTGCAAAGCTGGGATTATTTGAACTGTGTCAATGGATTCAGGGATCCCCCTCACTATAATGTTGCTCCTTCTGCCCCTATTGTCCAAGTCCTCCAGGTGTCTGTTTATCTCAATTAGATGTGAGGAGTGAGATATTGCCATGTTTTTCAGTCTGTGTAGTCTCCTTTCCCTGTGTTTTCCACTTGTCTCCACAGCGGCTAGCTTTTCTGTTAGGACTAGCAGGTTTGATTTTAGGTCGGTTATGGCTGCTGAGAATGTGGACTTGATGTCAGCTGCAAAGCCCAACATATCAGCATAGGTCTAGGGTTGGTTTGTCTGAGTATAGCCCCTACCTGAGTCTCCTGCTGTGGATTGTGAATCCTCACTGGAATCCTCCTCCTCCCTCTGTGTCCACACCATTTTGTTACCTGCTATGCTGCTGCAGGATACCGCCTGGTTTTTGAACAGATCGGTAATGTTTCTGGCTGTAGTGGTCGCCGTGCTGCATCTAAAGCGAGCTTGTGGGGTCTGGTGGAGCTTTTTGCCCATTGCTAGGGTACTGCGAGCAGGGTATAAGGCTGCAGGCCGGTTTCTTCATGGAGCTCCGCTAGTGTGTGTCCATCTCCATTGAGTGCCAGGCCACTTGTAATATTAAAATGAAATAGTTCAACTCACCATATTGCTGAATCAGTGGGAGCGCTGAGCGTGGCACTTGCCACCGTCACCTGCCATCAGGTGCCCCTAGCAGAGTCCCTCCTTATATCAGGTGCCCCCAGCAGAGTCCCTCTTTACATCAGGTGCCCCCAGCAGAGTCCCTCCTTACATCAGGTGCCCCCAGCAGAGTCCCTCCTTACATCAGGTGCCCCCAGAAGAGTCCCTCCTTATATCAGGTGGCCCCAGCAGAGTCCCTCCTTATATCAGGTGGCCCCAGCAGAGTCCCTCCTTATATCAGGTGGCCCCAGCAGAGTCCCCCTTATATCAGGTGGCCCCAGCAGAGTCCCTCCTTACATCAGGTGGCCCCAGCAGAGTCCCTCCTTACATCAGGCATCTCCCAGCAGAGTCCCTCCTTACATCAGGCTTCCCCAGCAGAGTCCCTCCTTACATCAGCCGTCCCCAGCAGAGTCCCTCCTTACATCAGCCGTCCCCAGCAGAGTCCCTCCTTACATCAGGTGTCCCCAGCAGAGTCCCCCTTACATCAGGTGTCCCCAGCAGAGTCCCTTCTTACATCAGGTGTACCCAGCAGAGTCCCTCCTTACATCATTGCCTGGGATGCAAACGTGTGCTAAAAGTTTGTTTGTTCCTGGAGGGCTCTGTACATGGAGGAAATGGAGGTGACTCGGGGGTGCCATTTACAGAAGACCAGCTTGTGGAGGCCAAAGGGAAGAATCAAGAGGCAGATCCTGGGTTGCGCCTCTTGTTTCTTCCTCACAATAGCTGGTATTCTGTAAAATGGTGGCCGGTGGAGACAATTTACCAGTGTCGGCCACGAACCTCTAGCGGCGGCGGCAAAAGATCAGGAAAGTGCTGATTTTCCTGGGACACTTTGTGGGAAATGGTAAGACCGGGACAAAGGTCTAAATACCAGGAATGTCCAAGGAAATTCAAGACAGTTGGCAACTATGGTCTGTTAGGGGCACAGGGTGACTGAGAAAATGATGGACAACTACTTAATGGACACTGAGAATGTGGTTTGGATTACTTCATATGGTCTCTGCCAGCTTGGGGCTCAGTACACAGATGTATGTGAAAGGAAAGCTGATTAATGAGATCTGGAAAGCCCGGGTCTCCTGTTGTCTACTAGTCTTTCACCCATTGGTAATTGTGCTAATTAACACACCTTTGTCTCCTAGCAAACTATTGGGGGATGTATTTATACCTGTAACAATGTGTATTGTATTTTGAAAGTTTGAAACAGCAAGTTTGGCCTGAAGTGGGGATATGTGATTAATCACAACATTGTCTGGGGGGATTGAGTCACCTAGGCTTGTTTTAAATGTCATGTTAATTTGTTTCTGGTTACAGTTTGTATTGTTAGGGTAATATGATAAGGAGGGGGAGTCCTCCCATGGTGTATATATGCTGTGTTACATGGTCAAATAAAGTTATTCCATGTTCCAGTTTAGCAGCCAAAATGAGTCCTGCCTAGTTCTTGGTTGCAAGCGGTTATAATATCTGATATCGATCTTCGGACTGGAGGAGGCGGTGTATTGACAGAAGCACTCAAGCGGAGTGTAGGAAGCGGGCTTCGTCACATTCACTACTGACTAAGATCTAAACTGAAAGCTTTTCCAGGGAAACCCAAAACTCTAAAGCCTCATACACACGATCAGACTTTCCGACAACAAAACCGTGGAATTTTGTCCGAAGGGTGTTGGCTCAAACTTGTCTTACATACACACGGTCACAAAAATGTTGGCCAACAATTACGAATGTGGTGACATACTAGACATACTACGTGGTTTTTCAGCTCTTTAGCGCCACCCTTTGGGCTCCTGCTATTTTTGTGTTAGTAGAAGTTTGGTGAGTGTTTATTTGCGCTTTTCTTTTTGGGTTTTTCATTTATGGCTTTTCATTTTGTGCTTTTCAGTTCATTTCTGAATGGCCGTTTGTCAACCAGACATGTTGCCGAATCGGAGGAGATAACGTGTTATTTATTATTGGCCTTGGAGTTATTGCTTTAACATTATTTTTTGGTTGAATAATGATTTGATTTGGTAAATTTTCTATATTTTTGGATGCATAGAATGCACTTTTTGGTTATTTTATATTGGCAGATAGCATGTCTATTTTTTTTTTCCACAAAAAAGGTTTTATTGGAAAAGAGCACAATTACATGTACAAACAGTTAAACGGGTCTTGAAAGATGCATCCATGACATTATTATACGTTAGTATTACAAAGAGTGTTATTACAATCTAAGTCATGGGAAACGAAGATATATGGTAGGATAAGTGAAGTACATCCAAAAGAAAGTAATCACTATGTAAGGAGGGAAAAGAAGGTCCGTCTGACTATTCTACTATGAGACATTTTGTTGTATACAAGTGTTTTTATGATTAAAAGTCCTCCGTGTGGGCCACTATCACCAGGTCCAGTCACGAGGTAAAGGAGAGTATTAGACTTGTATGGAACTATATCAGAATGATCTGGGGTAGGAATCTTAAATGGAGTGGAAGTATTAGAGGGATACAGAAGAGGGGGGGGTAAATATAAAAAGGAGCAGCGGGGAGAGAGGGGTGAGAGAAGAGGAAAGAAAAGGGAGGTAGGGGGCGTTGGGGTAGAGTGGGTAGAGGACCGCTCCTCCTCTAGGGTCAAACGTTCCCAAACAGACAGTGTGACCGGGTAATTCCCTTGTCACTCTGGGGGGAGTATCATATCGGGAAGTAAGACTTATAACAATCAGTACTTTTAAAATGTGTCCAACATGCCCAGACAGTGGTAAATTTTTGTATGCGGTCTTGTGAGATCAATTCTTCCATCTCCTCTATCTTAGCAATCTTCGTCAGCCATTCCCTAATAGTCGGGGGGTTGGTTGAACGCCAGTGTACAGGTATGCATAATCTGGCCGCATTTACCATGTGCATGGCCAGTGATTTATGATAGGATCATTTAGGTAAGGTTGTATGATGGAGGAGATATTGTGCTGGGTTGAAATCCAGAGTGTAAGTAGTGACCCGTTGTATTATGACATGAACCTCCTTCCAGAATGATTGAAGTGCTAGGCACTCCCACCAGATGTGGATCATGGAACCTTCCTCTTTATTACATCTCCAGCAAGTGTTTGGGATTGAGGGTGAGAATTTGTGTAGGCGAGTCGGTGTTCTGTACCATTTTGTGAGTATTTTATAGCCGTTTTCTTGTATAGCTACGTTTAATGAACCTTTGTGTGCATGCACATGGATGGCTTCCCAATCCTCATCAGTGAGGGCTATGTGTAGGTCTTTACCCCAGGATAATCGTAGGGTTTCTGTCTTTGAGGGATGAGGTTTTTCTTGAAGAAGAGAGTAAATGATAGATATTAGATGTCTTTGTGGTGTGTTCTGAGAGCATAAAGTTTCAAATGGTGTTAATTGTCTTGACCATAGATCATTGGAGTCTGAGTGGGTGAAAAAGTGTCTCAGCTGTCTATATGTCCAAAAAGGGATATCCTTTGTGTGGGATGTAGATCTTAGGTTTTCAAAGGATCGTAACCGGCCTTCGTGGAAAAAGTGGCATGTTTGGATATCATCGTGTGGCCATTCTCGTTTTAAAAATGCATCTGACTCCCCCGGGGGGGGAAATCTGGGTTCCCCCTCAGGGAGGTCAAAGGCCCTGGTTGTGAGGATATATGAGAGGAGGTTACAGCCAAAGTAAAAGCAAGTAATGATTGGTAGATAAGTGGATGTGTCTTAATGGGTTGGGGCCAGTGTTTTGGTGGGAGCCAGGGAAGGTTGTGTAGTGGCTTGTGTATAAAGGAGCTTTCTAATAGGACCCAGGGTTTCCCTACTTTATTGGTTCTCCAGTCAACTACTCTAGTTAAATGGCAGGCCATGTAGTACTTATGAAGGTCTGGGAGAGCAATCCCACCCTTGGTCTTGTTGCATGTCAGACGTGTGTATTTAATTCGTGGGGGACCGCCCTTCCAGATGAAGGTTGTACAGGTTTTTTTATACGAAAGAAAAAAGGAGGGGGGCAAGTGGATTGGGATGGTCTGCATTAGGTAAAGAAGACGGGGAAGGATAATCATTTTTATCAGGGCCGAGCGTCCAAACCATGATTAATTGAGAGTGGCCCAGTCTTTTAAGTCTGTTTGAATTTTTGATAAAGTGTAAAGGAAATTATGGTCATATAGGTCTGCGAGTCGTTTAGTAATTCAGATGCCTAGATAAGTAATGGCGTCTCCCTTCCATTGAAAAGGAAAGGAGTCTTGGCAGTGGGTAGCCTCTTGTGGGGACAAGGAGATATTCAAGGCATAAGATTTGGGGTAACTGATTTTAAGATTTGATAACACACCAAAATGGTTAATGTCTTTCAACAAGTTAGGCAGGGATATACGAGGTGATTGGAGTGTCAACAGAATATCGTCTGCGAAGGCAGCTACCTTAAATTCCCTCCGGTTGATAGTTATTCCTTAAATATCTGTATTGGCGCGTAGTCTGTTTAAAAGGGGTTCTAGGGTTAGGACGAAGATTAGAGGGGACAATGGGCCACCTTGGCGAGTTCCATTACTTATTGGGAAGGCGTTTGACAGGAGGCCGTTTACTTTAACCCTTGCTGAGGGATTGTAATATAGGGCGTTGATGTGTGCACACATGCGTGGTAGTAGGCCAATGCCCTTTAGCACTTCCTGCATATAGTCCCAGGCCACCCTGTCAAATGCCTTTTCGGCATCGAGTGACAACAGGAATCCCTTTGTGTTTGAGGAAGTGAGCCAATGGTGGATGTTTAAGGTGCGTATGGTATTATCCCTGGCCTCCCTGCCCAGGATAAAGCCCACTTGGTCAGCTGAAACAAGGCCAGGGATTAAGGGCAATAGTCTGTTTGCTATCATCTTTGCATATAATTTAATGTCTACATTGAGTAGTGAGATGGGTCTGTAGTTGGACGCTTGGGAAGGATCTTTGTCTGTTTTCTGTATGACTGCTATATGGGCCTCAAGCATGTTACCCAAAGGGGTGAGTGGGTTCGATAGTGAGTTAAAGGCTGTGAGCATTTGAGGTGAGAGTGTTTCTAAAAAAACTTTTGTAATAGATTAGTGGTAGTCCATCTGGGCCTGGGCTCTTGCCCACTTTCATTTGTTTTGTGGCTAGGCTCAACTCCTCATTGGTCAATGGGCATTCTAAGGCTGCAGCTTGTTGTGAAGTGATCGGTTTAGGGCAATATTGAGCTAGAAAGTCGTGTATTTGGGATTGGCGAATCAGTTGGTTAGGTGAATCTGTGTTATGGCATGGCAAATTGTAAAGTTTAGAGTAGAACTTTTCGAAGTGGGTAGCTATGTCTTTGTTTTTGGAGAGAAGTATGCCTTTATCAGTACGTAAATGGTGAATTATGGATGAGGTTTTAGCTGCCTGTATTGTGCAAGCAAGCAATCTCCCACTCTTATTGCCATGCTCATAGAACACTTTCTGTCTGAGAACATATTGTCTTCTTGTGCGCTTTCCTAGTTCCTCCATTAGGGTGGATCGTGCATGTAAGAGGTCCTGTAGTGTGGATTGGGAGGTAGATTGTTTGTGTGTCGTTTCAAGTCTATTAATGGTTTTGATGAGTGACGCAATCTGGGCCTGAAGTCTCTTTTTTTCCTTCGTTGCTAGGGCAATGCGTTTCCCCCTAATGACGCACTTGTGGGCTTCCCAAAGTGTGACAGGAGTTATGGCTGGGGAAGTATTTTCTTGAAAGTACAGTTGAAGTTGGGTGTTTGTCTTAATGTGTCAGGGTCTTTAAGGAGGGAAGGGTTCAACCTCCAAGTCTTAGTTCTGTTGTTGTTATCTGGAAATGTTAAAGTTATCGTGATGGGGTGATGGTCTGATAGAAACATGGGTTCTATTGTGGCTTGGGAGAGAAATGATAGGTCTGTCTGGGATAGAAATATATAATTAATTCTCGAGTACTTTTGATGCGGGGAGGAGAAGAATGTGTAGTCTTTGTCCGTCCGGAACATGGTACGCCATGTGTCGTGGAGAGTCGAATTTTGTAGTTGAAGTTTAATTTGCCATAGTGCGCGATAGGGGAGTGCAGAGGTCCCTGTAGAGGAGTCCAATGTTGGGTTTAGTGGGACATTAAAGTCGCCGCCGAGTATTACTATGCCCTCTTGAAAAGTAGAGAGAAGATCACAAATTTGCCTAAAGAAGGTTACTTGGTGTTTGTTCGGGCAGTACACATTTGCTATCGTGATTGGTTTAGATGCATATGTGCCTTTAACAAATATGTATCTACCTTCATAGCGCAAGCACATGTGGGGTGTCACGGGAGAGCACAGTTTTCACGTGTTGTGATTTATACACCCATCAGAAGAAGCATGATGTTTATTCATTTTATGGACAATATTTATTCACGTTTTTTTGTGATTTGTATTTATTAATTGGGATATACACTCATTTGTCACTGGAAAGTGTTTTGATATTTATATTTTAGCACGTTGCACTTTTATTAGTTACTACCACGATTGCACCTTTATATGCACTTGGTGGTTTATCGTTTATAGTTATTTGCATTATATTTTACCTGTATGGTTTTATTTATCACATTACATGTTTATATGTGAAAATATTTTTTATATATTATATATTTTATATGTGACACTATACTAGCGCGGGCACATTTACTATTTTTTATCTATCTACACGCAATGAAACGTGGTTCAGTGCTTGCAGCTTAAATAGTTTACTCCTTAGAGGCATTAGTCCATCTGTGGCTCGCAAGACACCTATATTTTGTAGGTATCGCTTCTCTTTCTCTGTCAGGACCCCACTTCGAGTACCCATGTCCACCAAAGATTTTAATTGATTCCTATAGGATTTTGTTGGATCCTTGCTAAGAGGTTTATATGTCAGTCGAACACCTTGAGCATGTTGTTATTAAGAAAGACAATGACATTTTTAGAAACATATTTCTCTATATCTTGCTTTATCTTATTTTCCTGCCTCTTCACACTAAGGTCATGTTGGCTAGTATGGGAGTCTGGACCCCCAATCATGGCTCGTAAGTAGGTGTGTGTGTGTTAAAAAGCTAGAGGATTGTTAGCATTGGGAAGTCTTTTCTGCTGATGAGGGGTATTGGTTCCGGTTCCCCAACTCTTTGTGGGTGAGAGTGGCATTGTAGGAAGCTTGTATATGGTATATAAGCTATGAGCGGTGTGAGAGACATTGTTAGAGGGTAGCGGTATATGCAAATTTAGACGGTTCAGACAGAAAAGGGGGGTCTCCTGCGCTCCCAACCCCCCCCCCCCACAAGAGGGGAAGATGGGAGCACCACAGACCAGTCCCCATTGATGATTTGAATGTGTGAATACTAGATTGGCTTAGAGCTAGAGTTTAAACAGTCCAGACTCCCATAGTTTTATCCGTAAAATAGAAACAAGAGCAAAAAAGCAAAAATAAACAAAAAGAAAACCCTGAAAAAGCAGACAAATAGCAGTTAAGATAGTTCGGGAAATAGACTATTTTTAGCCTTGTGCTCTTGATAAGAGAAATCATCTAGTTCAAAGTTAATCATTGGAGTTTGTTATAGACCACAATAAGGGGGGATATGATCAACATGTTCAAATATATAAGGGGTCCATATAGTGAACTTGGTGTTGAGTTATTCACTTTACGGTCAACACAGAGGACAAGGGGGAACTCTTTAAGACTGGAGGAAAAGAGATTTCATCTCCAAATACGGAAAGGTTTCTTCACAGTAAGAGCTGTGAAAATGTGGAATGGACTCCCTCCGGAGGTGGTTCTGGACAGCTCAGTCGATTGCTTTAAGAAAGGCCTGGATACTTTCCTAAATGTACATAATATAACTGGGTACTAACATCTATAGGTAAAGTTGATCCAGGGAACATCCGATTGCCTCTTGGGGGATCAGGAAGGAATTTTTTCCCCTGCTGTAGCAAATTAGAGCATGCTCTGCTGGGGTTTTTTGCCTTCCTCTGGATCAACTGTGGGTATAGTATTGGGTATATTGGATTGTACGATTTTTTTTTTTTTTTTATGGTTGAACTGGATCTACTTGTGTCTTTTTTCAACCTGACTAACTATGTAACTATGTCTTGTTCGAGTAGGTACAATTCTTTCACAAATCGGTGTGTAATTAGCAATAGTGCCTAAGACGGGAGAGGGTGAGTTAACAGACCATCTATTTTACGTTAGAACTTTACTCACAAAGTCTCTGTGGGGTGTTGAAGATTCTTCAAGAATCCAGGGCATAAGACTTATATCTGGACAAGGAACCTCCATTGAGGATTCTTGTGAGGTGTTCGATCTTTCGAGGTCTGATGTTTCTCCGTCAACTAAAAAAAAGGGGGAACAAAAAAGAGAAAAAGAAAACAGAAAAACCGGGGAGAGGGAGATGTGGTAGGTTAGAAGGGAGTAAAAGTTAGTATTTGCTGCGTGGAGGCAGTATGAGAAGATCCAGGGAAAGTTATGACATCGGGTAATTCCGACGAGGAGTGTCTGCCGTTCCTGGGCTGCGAGCAGGCAAGTCTCGGCGAGAACGGCATTCTCCGGGTGATGTGGGGTCCAATCTGTGACGTCTGGATCGTTGTCGTTGAGCTTTGGGAGAGGAGTTGTGTGAGACTGGTTTTCATTAGAAAGAGTACCACTCTGGAAGATCCATCAGGGGTATGTCCAGTTGTTCACAGAAAGTGGGTAAATCTTCCGGGGTTCGAAGGAGAGCTGTGTGACCCCTGGTGGATGCTGAGAGACAGAACGGAAACTTCCATCTATATTAGATGTTATGTGTACGCAAGACTTCCAGCAGGGGGCGCAGGGTGCGTCTGTTCTGTAAAGTAATTTGGGATAAGTCCTGAAACAGTTTCACTTCAGTGCCATTAAACAATATGCGGCCTCTGTCTCTTGCTTTCTTGAGAATCTCCTCTTTAAGTTGAAAGTTGACGATGCAACAGACAATGTCCTTGGGTGGTTCAGAATCGCGGGGAGGGGGCCTAAGTGCACGATGCATACATTCCATTTCTATGGGGGAGTCAGCTGGTCGGCCCAGTAAATCATTGAAGATGGAGCATACTGTGTGCTGCAATGCGGCCTGGTCAACTCCTTCCGGGACCCCCTCACCCTCACATTGTGCCTGCGGCCCCTGTTATCTAGGTCTTCTACTTGCCTATGTAATTTAAATAAATGTGGTAGATGCAAGTCGTATGTATTCTGTACTTGCCTAATTGCTGTTGCCTGTGTTCGCGCGTTTTCCTCCACGTCCGAGATTCGGTTGTTCATTGAGTGAACGTCTGCCTTTAGATCTGAGATCGCCGACATCATAGTATGTTTGATGTCCAGGGCGACCCTCTGGAGGTCTCTTTGGAGATCAAGTAGGCTTGGGAGAGGGGCGCTGGATCCGTCGTCGTCCATGAGCGGTTCAGCGCTGCTCCTAATTGAGTCCGGGGATGAGGCCTGCGGTGTCTGTGAGGCCTGCGAGGCCTGCGATGCCTCGAGTTGCGCGGCTTGTCGGGTCCGGAATGTTACCGCTGATCTGCGTACCGGGCTCCTTTTGTGTGCGGGGTGTCGAGATGCTCCTGTTGGACTTTCCCATCATGGGTATGTGCCTCTAATGACCCGAGTTAGGCGTTTGTTGTCCTTGTTGTGCGGGAGCTATCTGTTCAGGCAGCCATCTCGATTCCCATCCAGGCCACGCCCCTCCGTCTATTTTTTTTTAATGCAGAATAAAAAAAATGTGCAGAATAATACTTAATACTTGGCTTTGTGTTTTACTTCAAATGACAGTTTGGGAGTAGGCAGTTACATTTTACAAAATACAATGTAAAATTGACAAGGGACACCAACATAGTTGTATCTTTGTTCTTAAAAACTACAGGATAATGGTGTTGTGGTAACTTGCACAAATTAAAAAAAAAATATTATTCTTGATATCACTAGAAAAAAAAGCCTTTGAAAATTTGTTTGCAAAAACTCCATCAGTATCACCAGCAAAGCAGCTTCATTATTATCCCATTAAAGAAGAAGAGAATTGTGCGCTGCATTTGGAGATTTCATAATGTGCCACGTCACAAATGGTAATTCTTCATTACAAATGCTAGTTTACAAGACCGACCTCTTCTGTTTACGAGCATGCGTGTTTGTACTTCGGACTTTTGTCCGACGGACTTGTGTACACACGATCGGAAAATCCGACAACACACATTTGTTGGCGGAAAATTTGAGAACATGCTAGCCAACATTTGTTGGCATAAAGTCCAACAACAAATGTCCGATGAAGCATACACACAGTCGGACTTTCCGCCAACAAACTCACATCCAACATTTCCCATCGGAAAATCCGATCGGCATAACAGCAGTGACTCTTCGAGACTCCAGCTGTATCATCTGTGTACTCGGGCCTAAATTGTTGAAATTGTTTTCCGTTAAAACTGCAATTTAAAGTGGTTGTAAACCCTTACAGACCACTTTGACCTACAGGTAAGCCTAGATTAAGGCTTACCTGTAGGTCCAAGAAATATCTCCTAAACCTACACGGTTTAGGAGATATTTGCAAAAAGACAGGCACCGCTGTCTACGGCGCATGCGGGACTTCCCTGTGACATCACGGGGAATGCCACAGGGAAGTCCCGTCACGTCCCGTGCATCAAAGGGGGGCGGGGTCACCGGGTGGCCCCGCCCCCCGTTATTTAAGAACCGTCAGAAGAGGGGACGCATCACACAGCGGGAGCCTCCCTCCATGCCAGCATGGGTGCGGAGCGGCCTGGAGAAAAAGATGAAGAAGATGAAGAAGAGAAGAAGATGAAGAAGAGAAGAAGATGAAGAAGAGAAGAAGATGAAGAGAAGAGCGGGAGCCTCCCCCCATGCCATGGGTGCGGAGCGGCCCGAGGAGAAGAAGATAGAAGACGCCGCGGAGGAGATGCTGGACGAGAACACCGGAGGAAGAACCAGAAGAACCAGAAGAGTCAGTAGAACCAGAAGAAGAAGAAGAAGATGAAGGAAGATAGAAGAAAGAAGAAACATTTAAATAAAGGAATTGTCAAAAACTGTCTCTTGTCATTTTTAACATTTTTGACAGTTTTTTAGTGAAATGGTAGGGGTACTTTTGTACCCCCTTACCATTTCACACAGGGGGGGCCGGGATCTGGGGGTCCCCTTGCTAAAGGGGGCTTCCAGATTCTGATAAGCCCTCCACCCGCAGACCCCCACAGCCACCGGCCAGGGTTGTGGGGATAAGGGCCCTTGTCCTCATCAACATGGGGACAAGGTGTTTTGGGGGCTACCCCAAAGCACACTCCCAATGTTAAGGGCATGTGGCCTGGTATGGTTCAGGAGGGGGGGCGCTCTCTTGTCCCCCCCTCTTTTCCTGTGGCCTGCCAGGTTGAGTGCTCAGATAAGGGTCTGGTATGGATTTTTGGGAGGACCCCACACCGTTTTTTTTTTTATTTTGGCGCGGGGTTCCCCTTAAAATCCATACCAGACCTGAAGGGCCTGGTATGGAATTTAGGGGGACCCCCACGTCATTTTTTTTTTAAATTTTGGTTTGGGGTTCCCCTGTGGGGAATTCCATGCCTTTTTTATCAATTAACTTTTATGTGTATTTTGACACACATACACCCAGGACCGGATTTCCCACAAGGCCACTGAGGCCAGGCCTCGGGGCGGCAGTGGTGCAGGGGCGGCGCCGATCCTGTGGCAACTTCTCGGCTTTCGTGGCCACCCCCCATTTCGGACTGCCTGTTAAAGTCCATTACGGGCACTGGTGCCCGTAAAAAAGATGGCCACGAGCCGACCACGCAACTGCACATGCGCCGTTCCAAAGCCAGCCGGGCTCGGGAAAGCTTGTACCCGCTCGGCCGGTCGGCGCATGCGCAGTAACGTGATTGCGCCGCCCAGCGCCATTTTTGAAAAGATCGAGAATCTAGACCATGGCGGATGGCGACTGTGCAGTGCACTTGTCATAGGCGTAGCCACGGAGGAGCCAAGCAGCCGGTGACGGTGAGGAGGACACTGAGGCGGAGGAGGAGAGTGAAGCTGGGGGGATATCCATAGTAAAAAAGGGGACAGAGAGAGAGAGAGGAGGATGTTACTGGGAGCCCCGGGAGGCAGAAGCCATGCCATGCAGGGGACAGAGACTGATGTGCTCTGTCCACCATCCATCCTATTACTTCTCCAGTCCACATCATTCATCAGTGTGCTGTGTCCTCCTGTGTAATCCTGTGTCCCTTTCACCTCTCCACAGGTCAGGGCAGCACTGTGCTGCCCTGATCTGTGGAGAGGTGAAAGGGGCACAGGAGGAGGACACAGCACACTGATGATGTGGAGAAGTAATATGATGGTGGACAGAGAAGCTACTGTGAGGGGGTGAGGAGGACACTATCATGTCCGCAGCCTCTGTCCACCTCCTGTGGTATGTCCGCAGCCTTTACTTGCCATTGAGTCAGAACTTTTAAATATTTTGTCCTACGAAGATATTATCGATGAGTTTGCCAAAAGAAAAGTTAGAACTAAAAAATTGTAGGGAGTTTCTTACTGCTATAATCTTTAAAAGGCATTTTCTGCATTACAGAGTATTTTCAGTCTGTACAATTAAAGCCAGTTATTTTCAGTGTTCTCGTGTGTGGAGATGTTTTTAATTGATCTATTGTAGCAGTAATTGATAAAGGACGAGAATAGTGGTGTGTGTGTGTGTGTGGAGGGGGGGTGGCATTGAAGGACCCGGCCTTGGGGCGGCAAAGGGAGTAAATCCGGGCCTGCATACACCTACCTTCTGGAGAGTGTTCTTGATCTGGCTAACTGTTGTGAAGGGTGTTTTCTTCACCAGGGAAAGAATTCTTCGGTCATCCACCACAGTTGTTTTCCATGGTCTTCCGGGTCTTTTGGTGTTGCTGAGCTCACCACTGCGTTCTTTCTTTTTAAGGATGTTCCAAACAGTTGATTTGGCCACACCTAATGTTTTTGCTATCTCTCTGATGGGTTTGTTTTGTTTTTTTCAGCCTAATGATGGCTTGCTTCACTGATAGTGACAGCTCTTTGGATCTCATATTGAGAGTTGACAGCAACAGATTCCAAATGCAAAAAGCACACTTGAAATTAACTCTGCACCTTTTATCTGCCCCTTGTAAATGGGATAATGAGGGAATAACACACACCTGGCCATAGAACAGCTGCACAGCCAATTGTAACATTATTTTTGGTCCCTTAAAAAGTGGGAGGCACATATACAAACTGTTGTAATTCCTACACTGTTCACCTGATTTGGATGTGAATACCCTCAAATTAAAGCTGAAAGTCTGCAGTTAAAGCACATCTTGTTTGTCTCATTTCAAATCCATTGTGTTGGTGTATAGAGCCAAAAATATTAGAATTGTGTCGATGTCCCAATATTTATGGACCGGACTGTAAGTCGGATAGTTGGGCGGGTAATTGGATTCCAAGATAGGTAATGGAATCTTGTTTCCATCTGAATGGGAAGTTTGACTGACATTGTGCTATAATCTCTTTTGTTAAGGAGATATTCAGCACTTCCGATTTTGAAAAGTTTATCTGTAGGTTAGACAAAGTGTCAAACAGGGCCAAATCTTTGAGTAGGTTGGGTATCGTAATATGTGGTTCTTTTATAAATGGGAGAATGTCATCTGCAAAGGCCGCTAGCTTGTATGTAGTTTTGGAGATGGAAATTCCTTTGATATCTGGGTTTTCACTGATGCATATGAGTAAAGGTTCTAGTGTGATGACGAATATTAACGGGGAGAGAGGGCAACCTTGGCGGGTTCCATTTGAATTGGAGAAGGCATTCGACAGGTGGCCATTGACTTGTACTTTGGCTGTCGGACCTGAGTAGAGTGCTAGAATGAATAGTAGCATACGGTCACGTATGCCAATCATCTTAAGAACTTCCGATATGTAGTCCCATGCTACTCTGTCGAATGCCTTCTCCGCAACCAAAGCTAGGAAAAATCTGTGTTGGTGTGTTGAGGTTAGCCATTTGTGTATATTGATTTCTTTTATGGTGCTGTCTCTTGCTTCTCTATCCGGTATAAAGCCTACTTGATCAAGTGAAATTAGGTTGGGTAAAAGTGGCAGGAGCTGGTTGGCTAAAATTTTTGGGTACATTTTAAGGTCTACGTTTAGTAGCGAGATTGGCCTATAATTGGAGACCACAGAGGGGTCCTTATTTGGTTTCGGGATTACAGTAATGTGTGCTCTTAGGAGGTCTCGGGGTGATAGATTGTCTGATGAGAGGGAGTTAAATGTGCTAAGGAAGTGTGGCTTAAGTGTATCTATAAATGCTTTGTAATACCCTGTTGTCAACCCATCCGGGCCCGGGCTTTTTCCTGGTTTCAGTTGTTTGAGTATTGAATCTAATTCTTTCGTAGACAATGTTTTTTTCAGAGTTGTGGCTTCTAACTCGGATAGGGGTTTGGGGCTATATCTTTGATCATTTGGGGTCTTTTCTCTTCGTCCGTCTGAGGGATGTTTGATTTAGGATTATAAAGGTGAGTATAATACTGGACAAATTGGTCCGCTATCTGATCATTGGAAGTCATTTTATTTCCCAAAGAATCGTTTAGCTAGTGGTAATCAACAATAAGTTCATCATAAAATAAATACTGATAAATCAATATATTATATAGTTCATTAGAAAAAGTTCAGAAATCTATCAGAGATGTTCAAATACTGAAGAGAAATAGCCGTCACCAACATCCAATATTACTGACTCTTACCGCCACTGCATTGGAAATACACAGTATAAAGATGTATAGTTATTCGGATCCACGCTTCAAACGAGTCACTGCGTTACAGAGGTCCCTCTCTCCCTGACCAACCAGATGTACACAGCCCAGTAAACACTTGACTAAGCAAGATGCTCCCAAAGCCAGGAGGCCACATAGGTAGAAAATGGAAGAAACACTCCCATTGCGCAGACATCCGACAGAAGGCTTAATTTATTGATATAAAACAGGACACAAAACTCACATATATTGAATGAGGTACAGGCAATCGGAAAGCATCCATCGCTTCCTACCAATGAGATAGTGGCCACTTCCCCATCCACAGCACTACGTCACACGTCCCTTGTGCAGCCCACAAGCCTTGGGCTGCACCTCTTACCCCCTACTATTTATCTTATTGTATCCAGCAATACCGTGCTAGCAGCTTTTTATAATTTGTATTCTTTTAGGTTTAGCACAACAAATCCTCTTATTTTTGAATTGTTTAGATAGTGTATTGTTGTTGATGCTTTTTTCGTTTGGAGAGCCCTGGCTAGAAGTCTACCTGTTTTATTTCCATACTCATAGAACATTTTTTGGGATAATTTATAGCTACGATTTTTTTTTTTTAATTCAGTTCTTCTACAAGTTCAGCCCTGTCCTGGAGGAGTTCTTGTAGAGACGATGTTACTTGGGTCAGTTTATGTGCCCTTTATAGCTTGTGAATGTGTTTCGTTAGTTTTGTGATGTGAGCTTGTTTTTCCCGTCTTCTTTTGGCGGAAAGTGCAATTAGTTCTCCTCGTATGGTACATTTGTGTGCCTCCCATTTCCTCATTGGTGAAATGTCCAGAGAGTAATTCTCTCGGAAATATTGTACGAGTCGTTTGTTAATGATAGGTGCTATCAGGCTGTCTGAGTAGCGATGGGTCTAGGCGCCATATCGAGGATTTTTATAGTGCGTTTGTTAACTCTATGGCCATGGTAATTGAATGGTGGTCTGATAAATATATAGGCTCTATGGTGGCTGAGGTAAGCATTGGCAAATCCCTTTGTGACAGGAATAGGTAGTTGAGTCCAGAGTATTGGTCGTGCGGGGCTGAGTAGAAGGTGTATAGTCTTTAATATTAGGATTTAGCGTGCGCCATGAGTCATGTAGTGTCAGTTCTCGGAGGTGTTTTTTAATTGCATGTAGTGCTTTGTAAGGTAACTTGGAAGTGCCTGAAGACGTGTCGAGGAGGGGGTTAAGTGGGACATTGAAGTCTACCCCTACTATCAGGGTGCCCTCCTGGAAGTCTTTGTAAAGTAGACCTGAAGAATGGTACTTGTTTAACATTGGGGGCATATATATTTGCAAGGGTAAGACGTGCGTTTCTTGGATGAATATGATGTCAGCTTTATTTTTTCACATGAAAAGGAGTACTTGAGAACGTTTTTCAAGGATGTTAAGACCGCGTGCATTTAGGGATACAATCTTAGTAATGCATTTGGTTTGTTTGGTAGTTGGACTAGCCATTGTGGGGTATAACATAGTGTTCTTGGTATAAATCACTTGTGGGAGATCACTGATACTTACAGGGTTTCTTTCAGAGGAGGACAAAGATTCTGTAGATGTGAACTGGGGACTGGCTTAAAGTTGGGTGATGGGATTGGGACCTGGTAGATGGGGAGTAAGGTAAGTGAAAGGCTAGGGGAAGGGGGGTGAGCAGAGATAGGTCAAAAGAAAAAGAAAAAGGGAAGTAAGTTGAATGGATCGAAGATTTGTATAGTTGAGAGATGGAGACTTGGGAGCTGTGGATAGCTTCCGGCGATTAGCGAGCTCTGCTCGCTTGTCCGAATGATTTATGCACCTGTATGAAGGTGTATCCGGATCGGGTCAGTGGTGTAGTTTAATGGGTAGGATGAAAGAGTAGAGGCAATGCCTGATACCACTGCGTGGGAGAGGAGCTGGAGCTGGTGGAAGGAAATAAACTGAATAGTGGGGTCGTGTCCCGCTGACAGAGGAAGCATTAAGTAATCTGTAGGGGAGGTTTGAGTAATGCATGTGTAGGGGAGGGATGGGGAGTGGGTAACCTCGTTGTGGTCCAAAGACTGACAGGAATAACCTGGAGGCTTTGGTGGGTGTATGCTTACTGCATAGCAGCATTGTTTGTGGACATGAGTGGTAGGACTACTAATGCAAGACAGTGTGGTGATGCAACGGTAAACAAAACCTTATTGATATTAGTGACATGAAACTCGTCATTTTAACAATACAAAACCTTTGAGAACTAACAGTCATTAGCCCAATTAGAGGCAAACATTGAAACCTTGAAAACTTGAAAAAACATTAGAACAGGAGAAAATTGAAAAGCATTAGATGTAAGGATCCCCTTAAATGTCCTGCAATGCTCATTTTAGCTTATTGTATATTGCTTCTACCCCTATGGTATAAGTCTGATGAATGTGAGTCGTCCCTGGGTGCTTGTTGAATACAATTCATGTCAGTTAAGGTCGGTTTTGCCTTTCTGAGTTGTTGCAGAGATAACTAGTGTTGGTCAATGGTGACTGGTATCGGTCTATACAGCTGTCCTATTCGGTCAGATTGCCTGATGCAACTAGGTGAAGTAAGTCATAGATTGGGCTAGTAAATGATTGTTAGAGGCGTGTGATATCTCTCCCTCTAGGAAGTGTGTGTAATGTTTAACATGTGCAGGCCTTGGTTGGTTTAAGTGCGTGGGTGCTGTCTAGTCGGCGTTCTTTGAAAGTGCCATGGGCGGTAAAGGACCCTCGACTTGCCAACATAAATATTGTGTGATGTTGTCTCAGCGTGTTGTATCACTGACCCATAGGGGGATGCAGGTGTCAGGTCCATGCTAGTCATCTAGAGAGTCACTGTAGACTGTTCGATAAGGCAATCGGCATTGGCACCACGTGCCGTCATCCTGGGTTAGCAATATGCATCTGTGGTGTGACATCAGACAGAGGGCTGGAGACTGCGCTGGGGTTCCATCTGTGTTGTTCTTCCACCCCTTAGAGATGAACATCAATAACCCATCCCCTCTAGAGTGATATGTTATGGGTGGACTGTGGTGATACGATATGTAGGATGGAGAAAACTCGGTTCATTAACAAAGAAGGTCTTATAAGCGTTGGATAATGCTCAAGCTTGTCTAAGACAGTAGCTAGCAGTAAACATTGTGTGTCCCGGAGGAAGGAGCTCGGAGGATTACCCGTCGGATAAGCTTGCTTGCGATGTGATATTGTCTGGGTTTGGACGTTATCCTGGCTCAGGATAGCTAAAAAGTGGGTGGTGGCTCGAGCGAGACATAGGGAGTCCTGAATAGGAGGTTCACCTACAATGTGGCATTGTCAGTGGCGCAGCTTGTGTGTCAGTCTGTGCTCGTTGACAGCGACCCTAGCGGATGGAGGGTGGGTGGTAGGACGTGCTATTCCACTTTACAATAAATTGCGTTTCACCATCCAAGCTCATGCCTCTCTCATATTGTTAGGCAGCTATCTTCCACCGAGGTCAAGCCATGCCCCCCCATTCTGGATTTTATACACAGAGCAGGTAATGTAGTAGAAACAATATATTTTAATATAAACATACAGTAAACTGAATAAGCAAAAGGGTAGAAATTACAAGATAAAAATGTGAATACAACACATAGCAAGTATACTCAAAATGACATTGGTATGAAGCTCAGCTGCCCTGTAGACAATGTTGGGCTAGCAAGAACACACACTACAAATGATGCCTAACATGTTTCGGACCTTGTAGTCCTTCTTCGGAGGCTTATGTCATTTTTTGAAAGTCATGAGTATTCTATAATATAAATATAGTAATACAATAGTAAAGTAATGAACTAGTATAATAGTTTGTCAATAGTAATTAAACAAGAAAAATAATCACAACAGATCTGCATCTCTAAACACGTTTGATAACAACATAACAGCAAAAGAGACTATACTTACAAGGATGAGCGAATCACCGGTAAAAACAACCAGGAGGCCAAAGGATGTATTCCCGCAGATGAGCGCAAAACCGAGGTAAACCCCAGATGGCAACCGGATAAAGAGAAGTGGGCATACACAGAGGGGCGAGAGAGCAAAGGGGCGACACCTGTCCCAACTGTAAGGACCCTAGGGGTGTGGAGTCAAACTCCTGCCAAGATTCTGACCAACAAGCGATGGAGTCTGGATGTATATTGCAGTAGAGTGCTGTGTATGTTTCTCTGTATATGTATAAGAGAAAAAAAAAAAGAGTATAAAGAAAAGGGTACACATAGGACGTTGTAGAGATGCAGATTGGTAAGTATATAGACACGGTAGAGATTGTTATCTGAACGCTTCACCCCAAGCATGACTATGCTGAATAGGGTGGAATAGATAAGGGAAGGTAGATTTGGATTTGAGAGAGTGAAAACACTGTTTGCTAATCACATACCTCTGCCTTGTGTCTTGTAGTGTATCATCCCGCCACCACCATGGCATCACTGTGGATGTCTGGGGTGTGGGCTAATATAACCCTGGTGAGGCTGACTGAGATCAATTGAAATCAGCTGGTGGTCAGTGTGACAGATCGCAGCGCTCAACCAATTGCAACCTCGATCCGTCACGGAGTCCCTCAGCGTGATGATGTGTGGCACAAGCCCACCTCAAGGGGTGGGGTCACATCACCGTGCCACCGACGTACATCTAGTCAGCTGGTCTGAGCCTCACAGTGAATTGCAAACAGGAAGGAACCTGTCATCAGGCAGGCTCCAAAGGGCAGGGATGTCCCAAGTGCGTCCCTCAGACAGGAATGTGGCTCGGAACAGGGATTGACAGGAAGGTGGGGGGCACTATGTGCCCTCATTACTATTCTCTTTGAGTGCCCAAAGGTGTCCCAGGTCTGTTACAATCCTATAGTGTATGCTAAAACAAAAAAATTTACTGTGCGCCGCTAAAGTGTTCGGGTTTGGCTTGAAGAAAAAGTGGCAACCTCAATCCCCACAGGAGTGTGTCACTCGTGCTCCCCCTTATGGGATTCACAGTGGTAAACGGGTCTTTCCACGGATATCTCACTCTCCTTAGTGTAATTGGTCAAGCAGGTACTGTATTATGTAAGGATAATAAAACTCCTCCATAGCGTGATTATGTTTAATAAATAGAAGGTAAATATTGCACTTCCATCAGGTAACAGACAACAAGCATTGAAAAGCAGGAAGTCCGGCGCTCGCTGCGCTCCATGGACCCGAATTGGATGTGACATAATGACACTCTAGCTCCATCACATCCGGTTTGGGTCCGTGGAGCGCAGCGAGCGCCGGACTTCCTGCTTTTCAATGCTTGTTGTCTGTTATTCATGAATTCTATAGGCTGTTTACTTTAGATCAGGCATGTTCGGCCCATGGGCCAATTGCAGCCCACACTCTGGTTTGATGTGGCCCCCACTTGCAATTTGCATATATATCCTTCTGTTGCCCCCAAGCTTGGGCGTGTTATGTTTTTTGTAACTATATATCTCTCTCTCTTGTTTAGTCTGACAAATCCCCGAGCGCCACTCAGGGTTAGGATGAGCTGGGGCATTTTGCTGGTGTGTTCACAAGTGCCAGAGCCCACTAGGAAGCTGACAGCGCACAACACCAATCACAGGCACTGAGACATTTCCCAGTCCACAGCTGCAGAGATCAGGAAATGTCTCGGTGCCTGTGATTGGTGGTGGTGCTGTGCGCTGTCAGCTTCCTAGTGGGCTCGGGCACATGGGCTTGTGAACATGCCTGAGTTCATCCATACACTGAGAGGTGCTGGGGGATTTTTTTTTTGGGCTATAGAAGAGATTATTAATGCTATTTAAAAAGAACATAAATCACCTGAGCTCATCTTTACCCTGAGAGGCGCTTGGGGATTGGTCAGGGGCTAAAGAAGAGAGATATATACTTAAAAAAAAAAATAACACGCCTGAGCTCACCGTTACCCTGAGTGGAGCTTTGGCATTCGTTGGGGGCCACAGAAGAGAAGATATATATATATATATATATATATATATATATATATATATATATATATATCTCCAAATAACACGCCCGAGCTCATCCTTAGACTGACCACACACATCCACAAAGGTAGGAGAATTCTTGTTGGGTGGTATATTAGTGTATCGGATGAACACACTTAGACCAAAACCTCTGGCACTGCGCTCCCATGCTTCCCCTTCTGGTCAATTTCCAAAATGATGACTGTAAATAAGAGAAGGAAAGTTGACTGTGAGGGCCGCCACTTTCAGGACAGGTGGAAAGTGTAATATTTCTTCACTAAAATACGGAATCATTGTGTTTGTCTGATATGCCAAGAGACTGCGGCTGTTTGTAAGGAATTTAATGTCAAGAGACACTACCAGATGAGACATAGCACATACCACAAGCTAACAGGGCGCCACCGCAGTGAAAAGTTGAAGCAACTTGAAGCTGTTTTAATGTCACAACAGCAATTTTTCACAAGAGCCTGTGAGTCAAATGAAAATTCCACAAGGGCAAGCTATGAGGTGGCAACGTTAATTGCTAAAAATTGCAAATCTTTTGCTGAGGGTGACTTTATCAAAGAATGCGTTATGAAAATGGTGGAGAATATCTGTCCCAAGAAGAAGCAAGAGTTTGCCAACATTTGCCTGGCTCGTAACACTGTAGGACGGAGGATTGAAGAGATTTCATCAGATATTAAGAGACAGTTGACGTCAAAAGGTGTGGATTTTGACTTCTTTTCAGTAGCCTGTGATGAAAGCACGGACCTATCTGACACGGCTCAGTTGCTGATTTTTATGAGAGGGGTGGACGATGAAATGAATGTGACTGAAGAACTACTTGACCCCCAGAGCCTTACGGACCAAACAAGAGGAAAATATTTATTTGTTTCTCTTAGTTCCTCCATAGATGACATGAAACTTGGAACAAAGTTCCTGGGATTATTACTGATGAGGCACCTGCCATGGCTGGTGAACGAAGTGGATTATCAACCCTAATCTGTAACAAGGTGATCGAAAAAGGAGGCAAAGCTATTAAACTCCATTGTATCATTCATCAACAAGTTCTCTGTGCTAAACATCTCAAATATGATCATGTTATTAAACCGGTGGTGAAGACTATTAATTTTATTCGCTCTAAAGCCCTGTGCCACCACCAGTATAAACAGTTTCTACTGGACATCCAGGCTGAATAGGAAGATGTTTTATATCACAACGATGTAAGACGGCTCAGTCGGGGGTCTGCACTGCAGGGTTTCTACTCTCTCAGAAAGGAAATCAGAGAATTCTTGGAAACAAAGGGACAACTGATGTGAGAACTATCTGATCCTATTTGACTGGCTGATTTGGGGTTTCTAGCTGACATAACAAAGTATCTGAATGTACTGAACACGAGTCTTCAGGGGAAAGATGCAGAGGTGAACCAGCTTTATTCACACGTTAAAGCCTTTGGAACCAAGCTGCAACTTTTCATAAGGCAGTTGTCACAAACACAGCCCAACCTCATACATTGTTCAGCATTGCAGGAAATAATGAACAGTTTTCCACAGGACATTATCAGTGCGCAAACGAGCTGGTATGCAGCAGACATCACATCTCTGGCTGGGGAGATGAAATGGCGCTTTCAGGATTTTGCAGCTATTGAAAAGGAGATCAGCCTTTTCTCCTCTCCATTCTCTGGTGACCCTGATAATGCTCCAGATCAGCTGTAGCTCGGGCTAATTGAGCTGCATTGTGACAGTGAGTTGCGCAGTCGTCACCAACAGCTCTCTCTTGTGAACTTTTACCGCCAACTGGATAAGAGCCGGTTTCAAGAGATTTGAACATTGGCTAAGAAAATGCTGAGCTTGTTTGGCTCAACATATATGTGAGAAGACATTCTCTGCTATGAACTTTAACAAGAACCGCGTGAGGACAAGTCTAAGTGACTCTCACCTGCCGGACATTGTGTGCATCAAAACCACAGCCTTTGACCCAGACCTAGCCTATGTGCTACACTCCAGATCTCAGTTTTGTTGTAATATGTTGGCCAATTAATGTAGGATATATGTGTACACATACAGTACAATATAGACATATTGACCAGGCCACAATTCAGTTGATAATGGTTGAGTTGCCAACTCAATTTTAACATATCAAAGGGACAGCTGATGACCCTTTGATGTATTGATTTTATACAAGTCTATCTAGGTATGGCCTGTTAATCAAAGGGTACATTGTTTACATACTTAAGATAAAGGACCATAGAAGAGGTATTTATTGATTGTAATTAGACTTGAGGGGATATTCAGAACCCCCCCAGTGTCAGACCAGTATTTCAGGTGGACAATTCAAGCTGGCAGTCAGTCTTTTTTTTATATATAATCTTTATTTATCAACATTTTAGTAGAAAAATACATACATTTTAGAAATGCAGGATAGAACACACATATAATTCGTCCATACATCTGCTAGTGCAAGTAAGGATTTCGGACCTACGGCGGCGGCCCCATCTGTAATCTACAGTACACATCCTGAATCAGGATGAACATGCGGCGTCATGCTGGTTGAACCAACATTGGCCGCATTCAAAGTGCTCAATGATCAGGAGAGCCAGTGGACGAGCCCTCCCCGCCAACGGCTCGAACCGAGGGGGGTAAATACCTCCAACAACCTCATCCGTCTCGCCGTGTCCAGGAAGGGCACACCCTTCCCATCCCCCCACCCACCAGAGGCGGGCAACGAAAGGTCCACCTCCCAGTGGAGGGTCTGTGCTCCCCTTTGTTGTCAGCCGCCGCCCACGTCCAGGTAGTGCAACTTCTGTATCTTATGACCGCAGCCTGATAATTGGCAACTGGTATGCAGTCTAAGAAGTAAAATTAGAAGGTAGAGAAGAATAAGAAATAGTTAGAGTCAGAGGGGGAACAAGTATGAAAGGATGGGGAGGTGGGGAAAGGGTAAGAAGGGGAGGGGGGAGTGGTGTGGAGCATACCTCAGAGTCTGAGAAGGTCCTGTAGATCTGCGCCGGGCGAGTTCTGCCATCGGTTGGTTATCATCCTGGAGAGAGTCTATGAAAAATGTCTATCAGTGGGCCCAATTACTGTTGCCCAGGCGGGATCTCAAGGTTGGTTCTGCTAATTCCAGCAGGGCCAGATCTAGGCTTGAGGTTATGAGATTCGGGTCGAACATAAAGTCTCTCCAAGGTCCCCATATGGCCTCAAAGCGTTCCAATTTTCCTTTACAGGATGCTATCCAGTGTTCAGCTTCTCTAATATCATTGACTTTTTTAATCCAGTCATCTCTAGAAGGTACCCTGGATTGTTTCCAATAAATTGGAAGGAGGCGTCGAGCTGCATTTAAGAGATGTGGTAGTATGCATTTTCTGTATCTACTAATCGGCATCTGAGGGACATGCAGGAGAAAGTAGACTGGGTTCAAAGGAAGATCCCAGTCTAGAATTTCTTTTATTAGGGATTTGACATCTGCCCAGTATGGCTGTATCAGAGGACATTCCCACCAAATGTGGAGGAGCGTGCTTCTCTGTCCACATCCCCTCCAGCACTGGTCTGATACCGAGGGGTAGATACGAGCTAAATCAGTTGGTACTCTGTACCAGCGCGACAGAAGCTTGTAATTTGTTTCTTGGGTTCTGGATTCAATAGAGCTTGAGTGGGTGAGCTGATATAGGTGTGTTAGTTGGGATGTGGAGAAGTCTAGTTGTAAGTCTCTCTCCCATGTCCGTATATAGGTCGGTCTGAGATTGTCATTAGCACTGTTTAATAAGCGATACATTTCAGATATTAAATGTGGGATCGGATCTTCCTCTACGAAAAGTTGCTCGAAAGGAGTAAGAGTGGAAATATCTCTTATGGATTGTCCGTGAGTTTCGAAAAAGTGGTGGAGCTGTCTGTAGCGCCAAAAGTTTATTTTGGATCCCCTGTGTCTACTTTGTAGGGATTCGAAACTCATCAGCTTACCGTTGCTCATCAGTTTCCCACAGCTGGCATTACCATCATCCACCCAAGGGGCGAAAAAGGCCATTTGCTCTCCTGGCAAGAACCAAAGAAATCCCCCTAACGGGGCTAGTGGGGACATGGGCGGTGATAGGTTTAAGATCGAGTTTAGTTTGTCCCAAGTGGAGAGAGTGTGTCTCGTCAGTGGGGAAGTTGAGTCTGAGAGCCCTCGATATTCATTTGGTAGCCAGGGAGCGAAGGCCAGATTCCTGCCAGCTAGCCATTTCTCAAGAGAGACCCAAATTTTGGATTGGGTGTGGAAGCGCCAGTTGAGGATCCTCTGAAGAGCAATTGCTTTGTGATATTTCAATATGTCTGGGATCCCAAGGCCACCTGCTAGTTTTGGGCGTTTTAATGTCCTCATGGCTATTCTAGGGCTACGTGCATTCCACACAAATCCCGTTATGATGCTATTAATCTGGGAAAAGAATTTGGTAGGCAGTGGGATTGGTATCATTTGAAGAAAGAAGAGTACATGGGGTAGAACATTCATTTTTATGATGTTAATACGGCCTATCCAAGTGAACGCAGTCTTGGTCCAGAGGGAGAGATCTTTTTTAATTGAATGAAGTAGAGGGGGGAAATTTGCATCATATAAGGAATCAAAGCTGTCTGTCAATTGAATCCCTAGGTATCGGATGGAGGATTTAGCCCAGGTGAAGGGAAAGGAGGCTTGTAGGTTACTCATCATTGCAGGGGTTAAGAGAATAGGTAAAATTTCAGATTTGGAGTAATTAATTTTGAAATTTGAGAGTGATCCGAATAAATTCAGTTCCTTCATCAGGACTGGCAATGATAACAAGGGTTCTGAGAGGTGGAATAACACATCATCAGCGTAGGCGGATAGCTTGTGTTCAGTGTTTCCTACTCGTAAACCCCGTATGTCTGCATTCGCCCTGACCGTGCATAATAATGGTTCAAGAACTAGAGCGAAGAGAAGGGGGGACAGGGGGCACCCTTGTCTCGTGCCATTCCTAATCGGGAATTTAGAGGAAAGCACTCGATTCACCTTGACCTGTGCACAGGGCGTAGAGTAAAGCGCCAGGATAGAGGTCAACATGCGTGTTTTAAACCCTAGTGTCTCCAACACCGCCTTGAGGTACGACCAGTTGACCCGGTCGAAGGCCTTTTCAGCGTCCGTGGAGAGAATGATGTAAGGTTTGGAGTCAGGGTTTGATCGGGCCCAGTGGATGAGTTGTATGGCCCTAATGGAATTGTCCCTCGCCTCCCGCCCCTTAATAAACCCAGTTTGGTCGGGGTGGATGATATTGGGCAGGAGGTTCCCGATCCTATTCGCTAAAATCTTCACTAGTATCTTAACGTCCACGTTAAGGAGGGAGATCGGGCGGTAGCTCTGGGGGAGCGTCGGGTCTTTACCGTCTTTTGGCAACACTGTGATGTGAGCCAGGAGTGCCTCAGAAGGCATGGGGGTCCCTTCCGCTATAGAATTAAAGTAGGCGCACATGTGGGGTTTAAGGAGGGGTAGGAAGGTTTTGTAGTACAAACCCGAGTATCCATCCGGTCCCGGGCTCTTTCCTGTGGGGAGGGACTTCACTGTCAGTTCAATCTCCCCAGGGGAGATCGGAAGTTCAAGGTCAGCACACTGGTCTGCACTCAAAGTTGGAGCGCCAGCAGCAGCCAAGTAGTCTCGTATGGCTGTGGACTTGGAGTGCTGTGTTTCTGGGGGGTTGTCAGGATGTAAATTGTATAGGTGTGTGTAGTAATCTTGAAACCCTGAGGCAATTTTGGAGGACCGAGCTGATACCTCCCCAGAAGGGGAACATAATTTTTGTATGTAAGTCTGCGCGTGCTTCTTATGAATGGCTCTAGCAAGCATACGACCACATTTGTTGCCGTGTTCGTAATATTTGTGTGATAGTCGTCTGGCTTGCCTACGAGTCTGCCGATCAAGCAGGCGCAAAAACAAATCTCTTAACTCATTTAGCCTCTGCAATGCCTCAGGGCCTCCATTTCGTTTATGTTTGAGTTCCGCGTCTTGTAGGGCAGCCAACACTCTTTCAAAGTCTGCCTGAAGTATCTTTTTAAGTCTAGCCCCTTGTGATATTATTTCTCCTCTGATCACTGCCTTGTGGCCCTCCCACACTACGCCCATGCTGATATCGTCCGTCACGTTTTCATTAAAATAATTTGAGATGGTCTCAGATACCTTGGCTACTGCCACTGTATCGTCCAACAGATTTTCATTCAGCCTCCACGTCCAGGCCCCTCGGGAGTCTGAAGGGAGTGTTAGGATCACCCCCACTGGTGCGTGATCAGATAGAGTGATGTTCCCAATGAACGCGGACTGCACGAGCTCTAGTGTTGGGCGGTCCACATAGACGTGGTCTATGCGGGTGTAAACATCATGTACTGTCGAGTGATAGCTGAAGTCTCTCTCCTTTGGATGGAGGACCCTCCAGCTATCAAGCAGCAAGTTGGACTGAAATGACTTTCGGAAGTGTTTTAGGAAAGCATAAGAGTGTGAGTGTCTAGAGCTGGAGGTATCTAACAGGGGGTCCGGGCTAACGTTGAAGTCCCCTCCCAAAATAACATAGCCTTCTTTAAAGTCTGCTAGTAGGTCTAGAGTACTGTCGATGAAAGTAATTTGATTAGAATTGGGCGCATATAACGAGGCGAAAGTATATTTTCGTCCCGCTATGGTTCCTTTCAAAAATACATAACGGCCTAGTGGGTCTATTTTGCTGTCCGAGAGCTGGAAGGGGCAATTCCTGTGAATAGCAATCGTGGTGCCTTTAGATTTAGCTGTGGGGGAGGTGCTATGGAACCATTGGCTAAATAAATGGGTAGGTAATCTAGGCAGGGAGTGATGAGTAAAGTGGGTTTCCTGTAGGAAAACCACGTGAGCTTTTAATTTCTTAAGTTCCCACCAAAGTTTGTTTCTTTTCCCCGGGGAGCATAGGCCTCTTATGTTGTATGATATTACCTTAATAGTAGACATGTCTGAATAAGTGGTAGGGAGGATGTCGAATGGACTCACTCGCCCGGCGCAGCATCCGAAGTCCTTGGTTGCTCCTAGAAAGGAAGGAAAGAGGGGAACAGAGCGGTGGGGGGGAGGAAAGTGAATAGAAAGATGAACAAAGAAAACAAACTGTTAAATTAACGTAAACAATACGACAAGACATTCTCAAAGTCTGTAAATAGAACATCTATAGGTGGGAGGTCCCCCTCGGAAAGAAGGGGGCCTCAGACCTTACCTATTGCCCCAACTAGGGACTGTACCCAATATAGGGTGGCCTACGTGGGGGAACGTGTGCCTAAACACAGGGCGGAGAGCGGAGCCCCGTCTCCACACACCGCGTCTTAAAAGGTGTTTGGGGTTGGAGGTGGGGATAAACTACTGCGTTAAATTTTGGGGTTCACAGTTTCCCACCCAGTACCAGAACATCAGAGAATACATATATGAGGAAAAATTATTATTTACTACTAGTCATAACTCTTGAGTAATCTGCAATCACAGCCAACTGGATATCAGCTAAAAGCGCTAAGGCTGATATTGGGGGGCCTAATCTCTACAGGAGAGAAAAGAGGGGGGGCCTTTTCTTAACTACTGGGGAAGTCTATGACCACTGTAAGAGTCCGGAGGGGCTACGCCCTCAGTCACGGGTATCTGAGGAGCCATGGAGGGTATCTTGACGCTGAAGCTGTCTGTCCCTTCTGCGGTTCCTACGGGTAGTAGTTGACCATGGTGTTGGGACCTGGATCCCAGGAACGCCAGATGAAATTCTCCAATCCGGAAAGTCCACTGCGTCTAGGCCCAGAGAGGACAGGAACTGAGGGAGATCATCTTTGTTGCGGAGTGTGACTTGTCTTCCATCTTTAGTCGCCTGCAGAAAAAAGGGGAACCCCCAGCGGTAAGGAAGGCCAGCATCTTGGATCGCCGTCAAGAGGGGCTTCAGGGCTCTGCGCTGCATGAGGGTGCGTCTAGATATGTCCTGATAAAAGAATAAACGTGCACCATCGAAATCATAGTAGGGTTTGTTGCGCATTTTTTGCATGATGCTGTCTTTTAAAGTGAATTTGTGGAGTTTGCAGATTACATCCCTGGGGTTATCCACTTCTTGGGATGGGGGTCTTAGTGCCCTGTGAGCTCGGTCAATTTCTATCGGAGCCGTGGCCGGAAGGCCCAATATGTCTCTGAATATATCTGTCAGCGTGGGGATAATATCCCTTGGGGCTGTGGCTTCTGGGAGACCCTGAATCCTAATGTTCGCTCTTCTGCTGCGATTTTCTGCATCGTCCAGCTGACATAAAAGGGTTTCAATCTGCTGGTCTTGCTGCTGACATTTAGATTGCAGTAGAGCAATAGTGGGGAGAACCTCCTCTAGCTTCTCTTCTAATGCTTCTACCCTGTTACCCAGGTGGGAAGTGTCAGCTTTTAGTTGGGCAATGTCCTCTGTGAAAGCTTTCTCTACCCTGCTTGTAAAACGTTCAAGGTCCTCCTTAGTGGGTAAAGACATAATATGGCGCTTGATATCCTCTTCACAGAGGTAGTCAGATAGTTCAGAGCGGCCATCTAAAGAGGCAGGGGAGGCACAGGGGGCTGAATCACTCACCGACCCTGGGGATGGCACCGGAGATGCTGCTGAAGCTGAGGCTGTCCCTTTCAGGGTTCGGGTTGAGGCCGTTGCTGGCTGAGTGGATTTTGTGGCTTTCTGGGCCTTCCCGGTCGGCGCCATCTTGGAGGCTTCCAGGCCTAGTCCTCGGGTCCCGGAAAAGTATAAATCCAGCTGTCCCTGCCGCGATCTGTCGGTCCTGGTCGGTTGGGAGCTCTGCCGAGATCGTTGTGACATGGGGGGATCTTGTAAAAGTGAGTATCCTCCTATGAAAAGCTGATACTGTGCTGCGGTGTAGCGGAGCTGAGGCAAAGCACGTCCTCACTCCTCCATGTCCAGGACACGCCCCTCGGCAGTCAGTCTTTTCATTCTCCATGAAGATGAAGGCCACAGGTCTAGATATTGTCTAGGATGGACAAATGGGACTCTGAAGGGTTCATTGTCATATTTACTCGGTTGGATTTTGTCATCTGTTACAAGTATCTTATGGACTTTGTTCTGTCTGAAGTTTCAATAAATGCATCTCTCTGGAAGAATGGGGTTGCTGGGGGAAATTACTCACATTATAATAATAACTAAATAATAATCATCTACTACACTACTACATCACTACAAGTTTCACCCTTCACATTAGTGCAGGAAAGTTTCTTTTCTCAATATAGATAGATTGAAATCTTGCGAGCTACCATTAGAGTAGACCAACCTAGATTACAACTACCATAAGGTGTAGTGTTAAAAAAATAAAAATGATAATTATGGAGAAAGAACCAATACACAACAGCTTAGCATTAATCACTCTCCCATAATCTGTGAAAAAGTATATACCATATTTATTGGCATATAACATGCCAATAAATAAAATCAGGGGAAAATTGTGAGTGCGTGTTTTACGCCGATCCCTGCCGATCCCCCCTGCTGATTGTGACATATGATGGACATAACACGGACTGGGCGTGACTGTGAGCGGAACTAGCCGAACCTAGCTGAGTACACTCGGCTATGTATGTATATGGGCGGTGCTCAGCTCCGCTCACAGTCACGCCCAGTTCCACCATTGGACCTGTGTTATGTCCATCATAGGGTGGGACTGGGCGGGACTACAAGAAGAGCCGGCTCTGTGTATCTCGGCGGTGCCATTTTCAAAACTCAGTGACGCTGACAAGTACTGCAGTTTAACTGCAGCCTGCGCAAGGCTGCAAATGTCACTGACAAGGCTGCAAAGCTAAAAGTACATATGAGAGTAAGAGAGTATATCTTTATAAATGCCAATAGATGCCAATTATAAAAGGTGGAGAAAGAGAGAAAGACAAAAAAAACCTTCATCTCCCTTCCCCCTTTTCTTCAACATAAAGAAGGTAAAAGAAGAAAAAAGATATACACATATGTACAATGGAATACTACTTGAATATGACCTGAAAGGATAGGCAAGAGTTAGACATTAATGCTGGCAAACTTTTAAAGCTGGAACCCAGGGCGGCCTATATAACCTTTAATCCTAATGAGAGATCAGGTTTAATAAGAATAGTATGAGGGCCCTTTAAGCAGTAATGACAGCAATGTTCACGTTGCAGGCCTGATGGTCTTCGCCGGCAGTCGGAGCTCATTAACTATATCCAAAAAGGTGCAGTAACAAGACAATGGTATTCCTTGGAGTGGATGAAGCTAAAGATGTCTATGTACAGTGTTCAAACATAGGTGCAGTAAAGTATTTCCAAGGTAAAGCTGTCTTTACAGGGTGTTCAAATGAAATAACAATGAAATATTTGCAAAGGTGGGCAATTGCCCTCTCACCAACAACCAGGCTGATTCAATGTCTTCTGGACAGCAGCTCCCAGAGGGACGCCCTTGCAATGGATCTGCGGTGACGATCTCTCGATGTGAAGCTCGAAGCACGGGTTGTCAGATGACCAAGGTGGTGCAGGATGGATGTCTGACGAACGGCAAGCAGTGCTAGGCCCTTCTCATCCAGTTTGGGATGTTTCACCCCACCTTGGTAGGCCGCAATCTCACCCTCCCTGCATGTAGAGGTCCGTTATGCACGAAGCCCAAGAGGAAGAGAGCGTGGGGCGGGTATCTGGCCTCTTTTATAGCTCTTACCAGTAATCTCACGGAGGGTAGCAAAGATCCCTGGGATATGTAGTCCGGGTGTATATACACGTGGGGCAATTGCCTTTCTGAGGAACTACAAATCCCTTTGATTTGATTCACAAATATGAGGTCAGTTAGTGTTGTTGGGCACTGGAGGGACAATATGATACACGGGGATGATCAGGAATTGCTATACTGTGAGATTGTAATCCACATTAATTAATGAACATGGATGATAAACATAAATACTAGATATTTTAACCACTTGCCAACCAGCTGGCATAATTTTCCTGCGGCAGGTCAGCTTGTTCCCGCAAATCGCTGTCATTGTATGTCAGTCGTGGGAACAGGTATTGTGGGCATGCGAGTGCTCCCACTGGCCAGCGGGGGAGCAAATCAGTGGGTGGGGCGAACTCGGTGTGACAGAACTGACAAGGGACATTACACAGATCCTGTCTTTCTGCTATGCAGGAAGACAAATCTGTGTGTTTTCCCAGGCAGCCCATCCCCCATACAGTTGGAACACACACCCAGGGAACACATTTAACCCCTTGATCACCCCCTAGTGTTAACCCCTTCCCTGTCAGTGTCATTAGTACAATAACAGTGCATATTTTTAGCACTCATCACTGTAATAATGTCACTGGTTCACAAAAAAGTGTTAAAAATGTCAGTTAGGTGTCCGATCTGTCCGCCCAATGTCGCAGTCCCACTAAAAATCCCTGATCGCCGCCATTACTAGAAGAAAAATAATAATAACAAAGGCAGTTGTTACCCTCCCTAAATGAACGTTTATCTCATTCATCAAATCAATCCAATCTACCAATTTGATCATTAAAAAATCTTTATTCGAATAGATTTGTCAAACTTAAATAAATATTTGATTAAACAAATTCCGTACTTGTGCATTTTCACTGCGACCTATTTACAGGGTGAATACTCAGCAATATAGGATTAAATTCTGCTGTAACACCCATCTATTCATGTCCCATTTTCTACCACGTTTTATTATGTCTTTTTAATACATGCAATATACTTTGTCACCACAAGATGGCCCTCAATTGAAATCCGATGTAATGAATGCTGATTGGACACTTGTTCCTTTAACCACTTCAATACCAGGCACTTAGACACCTTCCCGCCCAGACCAATTTTCAGCGCTCTCACAATTTGAATGAGAATTGCGCAGTCATGCTACACTGTACCCAAACAAATTTTTTATCATTTTGTTCCCACAAATAGAGCTTTCTTTTGGTAGTATTTGATCACCTCTGCGGTTTTTATTTTTTGCGCAACAAATAAAAAAATACCCAAAATTTTGAAAAAAAACAAGTTTTTCTTTGTTTCTGTTAAAATTTTTTGTAAATCAGTACATTTTCTTCTTCAATGATGGGCACTGATATGGCTGCACTGATGGGCATTGATATGGCGGCACTGATGGGCACCGATGAGGTGGCACCAATGAGGTGGCACTGATGAGGTGGCACTGACGGGCACAGATGATGGGCACTGATAGGCAGCACTGGGCACTGATAGGTGGCCCTGATGGGCACTAATAGGTGGCACTGGTATGTGGCACCGATGGGCACTCATAGGTGGCACCGATGGGCACTCATAGGTGGCACCGATGGGCACTCATAGGCGGCACTGATGGGCACTCATAGGCGGCACTGATGGGCACTCGTAGGTGGCATTGATGTGTACTTATGGGTGGCACTGATAATTGGCACGGCTGGGCACGGATAGGCACTGATAGGTGGGCACTGATGGGCACGGATGGGCACTGACAGGTGGCACTGATGGACACTGATGGGTGGCATTGATGACACTGATTGGTTGCACTGAAGCCCCTAAGGGTGGCATTGCTGGGCATCACTGCAACATAATGGTGCCAATCAGTTCCCCATTTGTGGGCACTGATTGGCACAGATTGGGCACTGACTGGGCACATGTGGATGGCCATGGGGTACATACCTGGCCATCCACATGTTGCCCCTTCCCTGGTGGTCCTAGTGGCGATCCCTGGTGGTCCAGTGTGGTCATCTGAGGGGGGCTGCACTGAAAAACAATCAGCGCAGACCCCCCTGCCAGGAGAGCCGCCGATCGGCTCTCCTCTACTCCCGTCTTCAGACGCGAGTGAGGAAGAGCCGATCAACGGCTCTTCCTATTGACAGCGTGATCAGCCGTGATTGGACACGGCTGATCACGTGGTAAAGAGCCTCCACCGGAGGCTCTTTACCACGATTGGTGGAGCGGTGGGTCACCGATCGCCGCGATGCGCGCCCCCGCGGGCAAGCTGCGGCATGTTATCCTGCTGGACGTCATATGACGCCCAGTCAGGATAACTGAACCACCGCCCGGCCGTCATCTGCTATGGGCCGGGCGGGAAGTGGTTAAAAATGAGAATGTAGACTAGTGTCGTTTGTTCTGAAGAAGTGCACGATTGAGTGCACAAAATTCATCAACATGTGCTTCGCTGGACAAGCATTGCGCTCTACTAATGTATACCAGCTAATGTGCGTGGTATTCCCGCACTAACATCTCCTCCCCTGGCCCTACCAGGATAAGCCTGCACTGCTTGGACTGAAAAGAATGGAAAAGAAATACATATATAAATTTATTGTACAATACAGAAAAAACAAACAAAAATAATATACATTTTAGTGAGATAACCCGCCTATACCCCTAGTGGCCAGACCCAAGATTCTGTAATGCGGACAGAGAGAGACAAACCAGAATACTATGGGGAGGTATATAACATAATAACATAACAAAGCAAATGCATAAATACATAAAGAACGGAGGCAAGAGCCCCCTAAAGGCAGAAAATATAAATGGTATTGACAATGCGTCTAGAGACACAAGCAAGGCAAGGTAAATATAAATACAGCTACAAGATCCTTGAGAAAAGGAATCCTAAATAATCAGATATAACTAATGCAGTTGCTAGTACCAACCAATATCGTAATATGTAATAGAGCATCAATTTGACACTGGAAACAAAATTTATACTTACCGTATTTATCGGCATATAACACGCACTTTTTTCCCCTTAAAATCAGGGGAAAATCGCGGGTGCGTCTTATACGCCGATCCCCTGCGATCCTGAACTGTCAGATGTGAAAAATCGCCGACCGCGATTTGAAAATGGCGCCGTCGGCGCCGAAATACACAGTGGCGGTCCACGGCTCTTCTCTGCCTCTTTTGGCTTCACTCGAGCCCCGCCCGAACTCGGCTAGGTTCGGATAGCTCCGCTCACAGTCACGCCCATCCCGAGTGGAGCCGAAAGTGAACGAGAGCCGCCGAGAAGAGCCGAGGACCGGCTCTGTGTATTTCGGCGCCGGCGTCGCCATTTTCAAATCGCGGTCGGCAATTTTGAAGCTCAGCGAGCTGCAAGGCTGCACTGGGGCAAGGCTGCACTGGGGCAAGGCTACACTGGGGCAAGGCTGCACTGACAAGGCTGCACTGACAAGGCTGCACTGAAATGGCTGCAAGGGCAAGGCTGCACTGGGGCAAGGCTGCACTGGGGCAAGGCTGCAATTGACACTGGGGAATGCTGCACTGGGGCAAGGCTGCAATGGACACTGGGGAAGGCTGCACTGACAAGGCTGCACTGACAAGGCTGTACTAACATGGCTACACTGGGGCAAGGCTGCACTGGAGCAAGGCTGCACTGAGAAGGCTGCAATGATGGGCATTTAAATGTAAGTTTTTTCCCTTCAACTTCCCTCCTAAAAGTTTTTTTTTCCTTAAAATTCCCTCCTAAATTGGGGTGCGTGTTATACGACGGTGTGTGTTGTACGCCGATAAATACGGTACTAATTTATGTGTAATAAAAATAAATATGCAATTAAAAAAAAAATGAGAACCAAATGGAGATATATAAAGCCGCTGAATAGGAGGATAAATTGGATTGTAGTTTTAACACAGAAAAGGACAAGCAGGGTGCAAATACCTAGAATGGAGCATAACAAAAATAGTAATTAATTCATTTATGGGCCAAGTACTTTAATCGTTATTCGTTTTGAGACATAACTCTCTCTGTCCGCTCTCTGTACAGATGCTCACTAAAATGTATATTATTTTTGTTTGTTATTTCTGTATTGTTCAATACATTTATAAATGTCTTTCTTTTCCATTTCTTGATAGTCATTGTAAAACTCTACTGAAGAAGTGCTGAGAGTGCATAACATGTAGAGCGTATCCGCTTCCTTGTAACCAAACCATACTCCTCGATTCTTTTACATTATGGCTTCTATTCATCTCCTAGTCTCCTTGTAGATGTATCATGGTTTTGTACTTTAGCGGTATTTTGCAATATGTGTTGATATATTAATGTGGATTTTTTAGACATCATGTAATTCAATTTTATGTGTATATAATAAAACTATATTTTTGTATAATCGTTTGGTTGTCACTAAAAAGTCCAAGCCCCATTGTTCTTTTGTATTCTAAATCAATGAACATTTGCAGCAATATCAATTCTGTTTTAGAAAAGCCATATGTTTACAGATTAATTATGATCAGCTTCCTGGCTAAATCTTTCCATTTATAGCAGCTCTGTTCAGGTCCATTGGTCTGGGTATGTATGCATGAAGAATTTGGTACCGGTGTGTTATATGTAACAACATTGTCAATACTGCATGTGTGTGTTTTTTTTATATTAGGGGTTATTTGGGGAAATACTCTACAATTCATGTTATTGTCTACCCTGCTGGACAATTTTTACCCACTATTTTGAGATTACAATAAAGTTATTTTCTATTTTTTTCAAAAGGTATACCGTTATCGACCCTCCTTATTGCTTTCCAGGGGCATTTCTTTTCTCCATCCTCTCCCACTTTTTCTGTATGTTATAACTTTATGTGGCTGTCTTCCCGATCGTATGATGAGCTTCTCTGTGCTCAGGATCATGTTTTTATTCAGCCTGAACTACATGACTAGCCAGGAAGAAGAGGTGAGCATGAGCACTGCAGGGGTACCAGAGGAGGGGGACAGAGGAGCAGAGGGGGGCATGATCTGAAGAAGGGGCAGGAACTGGAGTGGCAGCTGGGTCAGCTATGATGGGTATATACTGATCCCTGTATTTTCCTCCTGCAGCAGCTGAATGCTAACGGGAGGTAAAGGAGGAGAAGCGGCCTTTCAGCTGTTGCAGGAGGATCAGTACCAGCTGCAGAACCCCTCTCAATGTCGCGCCCGGGCAGCCTCCCCCCTGCCCCCCTAGTTTCGGCCAATGCCAGGAATATTAATAGGTCATAAATAATTATAATTATATTAAAAACCTTACATTTCAGTATAATGTACAGTTTAGTCTGGGCTGAGGGACACACACAAATCCCACAAGTGTATTGTACACCTTATACTGACAAAGTGACCAGGAATACTACCGGTACATCGAGCCACACCAGAGAGGCAGAGGGAGATTAGGGAAGTAAACAAGTGGCTGAAGAGCTGGTGTAGTAAGGAGGGGTTTGGGTTCCTGGAGGACTGGGCCGACTTCTCAGTCGGTAACCGGTACTATAGAAGGGACGGACTGCACCTAAATGAGGAGGGTGCAGATCTGCTGGGAATGAAGATGGCCAAAAAGTTAGAGGGGTTTTAAACTAGGCGATGGGGGGGAGGGTCCAGAGACAGTGATAGCCAGCGCGGAAGATATTCCAGAGGGTAGTATTGGGGGCATTAGTGGTAGGTTAACCAAAGCACAAAAACACAAGGTGAGTATAGTAGCAAGTCCTAGTTGAAATCTTGAAACACCCAATACGAGGGCAATATGCGACCGGTCTAAACTATGTGGCATGTTCACTAATGCCAGAAGCATGGCGGACAAGATGGGTGAACTAGAGATACTGTTGTACAAGGAGGATTTGGATTTTGTGGGAATTTCAGAGACCTGGTTCAACAGCTCTCATGATTGGCTGGCAAACATTCAAGGGTATACCCTATACCGCAAGGATAGATAGGGTAAAAAAGGGGGAGGGGTATGCCTATATATATCAAGAATAATGTACAAGTGAATGTGAGAGATGACATCACTGAGGGAGCTAGGGAGGAGGTGGAATCTTTATGGGTAGAGCTCCAAAGGGATGAAGCTAAGGGGAAAACAATACTGGGAGTATGTTATAGGCCCCCTAACCTGAGGGAGGAAGTGGAGACGGATCTCCTATCACAAATTGGATTAGCAGCAAGGATGGGAAGTGTTATCATAATGGGGGATTTTAATTATCCAGACATAGACTGGGCGGAGGGAACCACGCATTCATTTAAGGCTCGCCAGTTCCTTAATGTCTTGCAGGACAATTTTATGGGTCAGATGGTAGACGCACCAACTAGAAATAAAACATTACTGGATCTACTGATTAGGGATGAGCTTCGAGTTCGAGTCGAACTCATGTTCGACTCGAACATTGGCTGTTCGCAAGTTCGCCGACCAGCGAACAATTTGGGGTGTTCGCGGCAAATTCGAATGCCGCAGAACACCCTTTAAAAGTCTATGGGAGAAATCAAAAGTGCTAATTTTAAAGGTTTATATGCAAGTTTTGCTACCCCTCTTTGGGGTAGCCCCCCAAAACACCTTGTCCCCATGTTGATGAGGACAAGGGCCTCATCCCCACAACCCTGGCCGGTGGTTGTGGGGGTCTGCGGGCGGGAGGCTTATCGGAATCTGGAAGCCCCCTTTAACAAGGGGACCCCCAGATCCCAGCCCCCCCTGTGTGGAATGGTAAGGGGGTACTTACCCCTACCATTTCACTAAAAAACTGTCAAAAATGTTAAAAATGACAAGAGACAGTTTTTGACAATTCCTTTATTTAAATGCTTCTTCTTTCTTCCTTCATCTTCTTCTGGTTCTTCTGGCTCTTCTGGTTCTTCCTCTGGCGTTCTCGTCCAGCATCTCCTCCGTGGCGTCTTCTATCTTCTTCTCCTCGGGCCGCTCCGCACCCATGGCATGAGGGGAGGCTCCCGCTCTTCTCTTCATCTTCTTCTTCATCCTCTTCTCTTCTTTCTTCTTCTCTTCTTCATTTTCTTCTCCGGGCCGCTCCGCACCCATGCTGCCATGGAGGGAGGCTCCTGCTGTGTGACGGCGTCTCCTCATCTGACAGTTCTTAAATAACGGGGGGCGAGGCCACCCGGTGACCCCACCCCCTCTGACACATGGGACATGACAGGACTTCCCTGTGGCATTCCCCGTGATGTCACAGGGAAGTCCCGTCAAGTCACCGTGCGTCAGAGGGGGGCGGGGTCACTGGGTGGCCCCGCCTCCCGTTATATAAGAGCCGTCAGATGAAGAGACGCCGTCACACAGCGGGAGCCTCCCTCCATGCCAGCATGGATGCGGAGCAGTCCGGAGAAGAAAATGAAGAAGAGAAGAAGAGAAGAAGGAAGAAGAGAAGAGGATGAAGAAGAAGATGAAGAGAAGAGCGGGAGCCTCCCTCCATGCCATGGGTGCGGAGCGGCCCGAGGAGAAGAAGATAGAAGACACCGCGGAGGAGATGCTGGACGAGAACGCCGGAGGAAGAACCAGAAGAGCCAGAAGAACCAGAAGAAGAAGAAGATGAAGGAAGAAGCATTTAAATAAAGGAATTGTCAAAAACTGTCTCTTGTCATTTTTAACATTTTTGACAGTTTTTTAGTGAAATGGTAGGGGTAAATACCCCCTTACCATTTCACACAGGGGGGGGGCCGGGATCTGGGGGTCCCCTTGTTAAAGGGGGCTTCCAGATTCCGATAAGCCCCCCGACTGTAGACCCCCACAACCACCGGCCAGGGTTGTGGGGATGAGGCCCTTGTCCTCATCAACATGGGGACAAGATGTTTTGGGGGGCTACCCCAAAGCACCCTCCCAATGTTGAGGGCATGTGGCCTGGTATGGTTCAGGAGGGGGGGTGCACTCTCGTCCCCCCTCTTTTCCTGCGGCCTGCCAGGTTGCGTGCTCGGATAAGGGACTGGTATGGATTTTTGGGGGGACCCCACGCCGTTTTTTTTTTTGGCGCGGGGTTCCCCTTAAAATCCATACCAGACCTGAAGGGTCTGGTATGGAATTTAGGGGGAACCCCACGTCATTTTTTTTTTAAATTTTGGCCGGGGTTCCCCTTAATATCCATACCAGACCTAAAGGGCCTGGTATGGAATTTAGGGGGACTCCCACGTCATTTTTTTTTTAAATTTTGGTTCGGGGTTTCCCTGTGGGGAATTCCCATGCCATTTTTATCAATGAACTTCTATGTGTATTGTCGGCAATGCAATAGCCGCGGGTAGTTTTAAATGGCTTTTTTTCCTTCAAAATGTCATTTTGCTGTCAGACTGTTCTAAACACAGGAAACATGCGCCCCTTTACAGGCATACTATAGACACCCCCCAGGTACGAAATTTAAAGGAATATTACACTTTTATTGTTTGACTTTAAGCATTATTAAAATCACTGCTCCTGAAAAAACGGCCGTTTTTAAAACCTTTTTTTGCATTGATCCATGTCCCCTGGGGCAGGACCCAGGTCCCCAAACACTTTTTAATTTCAATAGTTTTTATTGTTTTGAAGGTATTAAACAGTATAAATTGTAGATAATACAGAATGTACACAATATATATTGTAAACAGTACAGTTCGTATACAGTTTCGTGTATTTAGGTATTCTTCTACATCACAATTTCGCCTTATACACCTTAACTATTGTTGATTATCGTTAATATGCTGGTATAAACTTCATACTAAATATCTATTTCGAGAATGAGCCAGTAGAAGGACTAGTGTTCCGTCAATATACGATTAGGTTGTACTAGTAGTAACCATGTTAAAGTAACATGAATAATAATAATTAAATAAGATATAAACAGAAAATATGCAGCTTAGTTTTCTTCATATGAGTGGGTTTTAGGTAATCAGGACGAAGATAAGTTTACCTTTGGTGGTTCTTAGCGTACCATTTTATCCATCTGGACCATTTGGATTGTGATTTCAAATATTGACCCTGGTTTGCTGCAAACATACATTCGTAAGTAGCGTGAGTGTTGGTCAGCTCAATAATTTCACTGAAGGTGGGTGGTTTGGTATCCTTCCAATGCCTGAGGATTGTTAACCTAGTGCTAAGCAGTATATGTATTATTATAGTTCTAGTAGCTACTGGTATATTTTCTATGCCTAATGAAAGGACAGCCAGGTCTGCTTTCGGGGTAACCGTAATCCCAGCTATTGCTGATAGTAATATGAATACTTTTTGCCATAATGTATGTATACCTGGGCATTCCCAAATAATATGATGTAGTGTTCCTACATGTCCGCAGTTCCTCCAGCATAGAGGCGAGGATTGTTGAGCAAATTTAGAAATTCGGTATGGTGTTAGATACCAATTTAGTGTTATTTTATGAGTTGTCTCCCACAGGTTAACGCATTTAGTGGCTGCAAATGTGTTACGTAGGGCTTTTTGCCATTGTTCCTCAGTATATGAAGTACCCAATTTGTGTTCCCATGCTATGATGTTGTCAGTTTTGGTGAACACCTGTTTGTTGTTGAGTGAGTTATAAAATAAGGATATACCTTTTATGTTGGTGTTTGGGTTTGTGAGGTATAGGAATACTCTCCATGGTACTTCAATGGAAGTGTTGTGGTATTTTTGAAGAAGATGCGATATCTGAATGTAGCTATAATAATCGTGGTCCTCCAATCCGTACTCGGCTTGTAGGGATCCAAATGTTTTGAGTATTGGACCTTTCATAAGATCCTCTAGTGTTTGTATGCCTCTGGATGACCAATGTGCTATGTGTAAATTTGGTATAACCATAATTAGGCTGGATGTAGTGATCGGAATTCTTTTAGTTGTTTGATTTGTGAATTTTAATGATATGTATGTCTTCCAAGCTAGTAATGTAGCAACCATTATAGGAGATAAGTGTGCTTGGGTGTATGTCTGTATGTCGGATGACAGCAGCAGGTCAGCCAGGTTTGACCTAGGGACCTGTGCCGTCTCCAGTTCCAGCCATCTGTGGGTCTGAGATTGGGATAGCCAGTATTTGACTTGTGAGAGTATTGCTGCTGTATAGTAGTCTTTTAGAATGACGTGTCCTATTCCTCCAGCTTCCTTAGATCTAGTAAGTTTCATGAATCTGCACCTAGCTTTCTTGCCCTGCCAGAGAAATCTATTAATCTGGGATTGTGCATTTGAAAAGAAGGAATTCGGTACAGGGACTGGGAGCGTTCTAAATAGATAGAGCAGTTGTGGTAGAACTATCATCTTAAACGCTGCCAATCTTCCTGTCCATGATAGTTAAACTTTGGCAAGATCTGAAAGCTTCTTTTTTAAAGCTTCCAAGAATGAGGTGTAGTTGGCAGCTACTAGGCTATCCAGTGTTGCTGTTAGGGTTATGCCCAGGTATTTTATCCCTTTATTTTCCCAGGAGTATGGGAATCTTGAGCTAAGTTTAGCTTGTATACCAGGATCGATGCCTATCCCCATTGTGTATGATTTGCTCTCATTCACTTTGTAGTAAGATATTTTATTGAACATTTCTAAAGTGCTGTGTACCAAAGCCAGGGAAGTTTCCACATTGGTCAAGATCATGATTATGTCGTCCGCGAATAAGCTGATCTTATGAGTGGACTTAGCCATGCAGAAACCTTTGATGTCGGGATGGGAGCGGATATAAATAGCGAGAGGTTCCATAAGTAAATTGAAAATTAATGGGGACAGGGGGCAACCCTGTCTGGTCCCATTTGATATGCTGAATGGTTTAGATAGAACTCCCGATGTAAATACTTGGGCTGTAGGTTTAGAGTACAAGGCCAAGATTGCTGAAAGAATGGTGCCAGAGAAACCGAACCTGCCCAAGACCTGAGTAAGGTATTGCCAGTGTATGCGGTCAAAGGCCTTCTCTGCGTCTACTGCCAACAGCAGAGAAGGCCTTTTGTACACCCTAGCTAAATGTATGATGTTTGTCAACCTGCGGGTAGCATCGGATGTCTGACGGCCTTTGGTGAACCCGGTTTGGTCAGGGTGTATGAGAAGGGGGAGTATGTTTAGTAATCGGGATGCAATAATTTTGGCATATATTTTCAGGTCAGTATTAAGCAGTGAGATGGGCCTGAAATTTGAGGGGGTATTGGGTTCCTTCCCTGGCTTTGGCAGTGTCACAATTATTGCACTCAACATTTCTGGTGGGAAAGAGGCAGAGGCAGCAGCGGTATTAAAAGTACGTTCCATATATGGAATTAATAGATGTTTAAAAGTTTTGTAATAATCCCCAGAGAAGCCGTCTGGTCCTGGCGATTTGTTACTGGGGAGGGAGTCTATGGTTTTGTGTAATTCTTCTGTGTTGAATTTTTGATTTAAGGTTTGTATATGTTCATCTGTGAGGGAGGGCATGTCTAAGTGTTGAAGGAAAGACTTAATTGCATCAGTGATAGGTTGTATGGTGTTCGAATCGTCCTTTAAATTGTATAATGTGCTGTAATAGTGACTAAAAGCGTCTGCTATGTCTTGAGGGTGATAGAGTTTGTGTTTAGTTATAGGGTGTAATATATAAGGGATCTTTGATTTGTGTCTGAGGCCTTTTAATCTGTACGCTAAGGTTTTACCAGCTTTGTTGCCAGTAGCATAATAAGTCATTTTAAGTTTTTTTGAGGATCTTTCAAAACTTTCTAGTAATAATAATCTTAAATCATTGCGTAATTGTGTAAGATGTTGGGACACTATAGGGGATGTTTTTTGTTTGTTACTGGTTTCAAGCAGAAATATTTTGTCTGTTAGTTCCTTTACCTTTTGTTGCTGCTGCCTCTTGGCTCTCGCCCCCAGTTGTATAAAGATACCGCGTATATATGCCTTGTGAGAGTTCCAAAGCATAAATTGATCCTGTACAGAAGAATCATTAACGCTAAAAAACTCTTTCAAATGTTGACTTATAGCATTTTTAGAGTCTAGTTGTTGCATTAAGTAGGAATTGGTCCTCCACATCTGTGGAACACTGCAATCTGATTTATCATTTATAGCTAGAGTGATGGACGCGTGATCGGACCACGTGATGGAATTGATGGTTGTAGATGTCGTTTGGGCTAAGGTGTTTTGGTCTACAAGAAAAAGGTCAATTCGAGAGTAAACTCTATGTGAAGCAGAAAAAAAGGTGTAGTCCCTTTCGCCTGCATGCATGCACCTCCAGGCATCGAAAAGGTCCTGTTTATGAAGTGTGGTCAGGAGAGACATACCCGGGCGTCTGGTGCTAGAGGAAGAGTCCATACTTGAATCAGGGGTTGTGTTGAAGTCTCCACATATTATTAATCTTCCTTTTTGGTGGGCCTTGATCTTTCGTAGAAGTTTGTGGAGAAAGCGGATCTGGTGTTGGTTGGGCGCATACACATTAACAATAGTGTATGTGATGGAGTTAAGGTCACAAATCAAAATTAAATACCGACCTCTTGGGTCTTTGATTGTTTCGTGGGCCGAAAACACCACTGTGTCCCGTATGGCTGTGAGGACCCCTTTTGTTTTATTTTGGGCATTGGCTGTGAAGATATAAGGGAAATTCCTGTGAGTGCAAGAAGGGGTAGCTGTTTCGGAGAAGTGCGTTTCCTGCACGTAGATAATGTCAGATTTGTTAGAAAGGGCCTCTTTCCACATTGACATCCTCTTAACGGGGTGGTTGAGGCCTTTCGCATTAATAGAGAGGAGTTTTATACCCATAATTGAGGGATTTGTATGTTATCCGGGATTTTGTGAAATGTAATCATTTTTGAGGCGATGTTGCCCTCTAGTGGTGTTTCCAGAGATGGCAAGAGATAGGCATTGTATAGTATGACATGGCTTGAAATGTACTCACATTTGGGAGGCTGTGCGGTGATGTATTCAAGTTGAAAACATATAGTGGTGAGAGTTCTTATCTTCATATTTGTTGTTAGGGTAGAGCATGTCCTTACGGTATTTGTACATGTTCTGGCTGCTGCGGATCCAGACTCAATAGAAAAGAAAAAAAGAGAAGAGAAACATAAAAAAACAAACATAAACTGAAATGCAGTGCATTTATCAAACTTGTGTGGGATCAGCATTTTCAAGAGCTGAGCCCAAACCTGAAAACACAAACTTTAAGGTACAGCTGATTGCTGTTCAAGCAAGTGGAGGGAAAAAGTTCAAGCCTTTGAGCTTTTAGACAGGTTTCCAGGGATTAGCAGGTTGTATGTTAACCATCCTGGGTTAAGAGTGTGATTTTGCGTTTTTTGCGGTGACCGTCTTCCACGCAGGTTCCACTGATCTGGGTGTTTTGGCCGTGCTCGTCTCCTGTTCAGGTACAATTTTCCATTCCTCCAAAAGGGATAGACCCTTTTCTAGAGAATTCACCACGTGGGTGTGTCCATCTTTAGTTATAGTGAGTTTGGTGGGGTAACCCCATCTGTAGGTGATGTGATGGTTTCTCAGTGCTTTAGTGATGGTGTTTAAGTTTTTCCTTTTTTGCAGGGTATACTGAGAAAGATCGGCGTAGAACTGTAGATGTTAAAACTGCGCAGGGATTTGATCTTTCTGGCGCATGATCAACATCAGTTGTTCCTTGGCATGATAAAAATGTAGACGCAGGATCACATCCCTAGGGATATGTTCTGACAGGTATGACGGTTTTGGCAGACGGTGTATTCTGTCTATTGTGATCTCCATATCAGAAAGATCAGGTAGGAGAGATTTGAACAGTGAGGAGGCATAGGATCTTAAGTCAGTTTGCAGGACTGTTTCAGGGATCCCCCTAATTTTCAGATTGTTCCTCCTATTACGGTCCTCAATGTCTGCGATTTTATCTTTCATCCATTCAGTATCTCCCTCCCTCTCCTCATGGGAGTCCACTAGATCATTAATAGTAACAGCATATTCTCCCATCTTTTGCTCTATATGCTCAACCCTTGTTTCTACAGCCTGAAGATTGGTGTTGAATTTGTGCATACACTTCATTATATCTGATTGCAGTGAGCTTCTTAATGATAAAAGCATATCTTTCAGTACTGTGTCTATCACTGGTTGATGCATGGTTGGGAAAGTTTCAATGGAATCAGGGAGTTCACGTGTGTCATCCCCTGAATCAATGCCTGGGCTTGCCGCTCCGAGGGATCCCTCTCCATCCATCCTGAATTTTGCTTTGGCAGGGCTACCAGATGGCGGTGAGGGAGAATATGGGTGTGGGCTTTCAGAAGAGGGTCTATTTTGCCTGTGGCTGCCCTGTTTAGACAGATGGCCGGCGGGAATATTAGCTGGGGTAGAGGACGACCCGGCGCCATCTTGCCTACCGTCATGTTGCTTCATGCTATAGAAGTCCGTCAGGCGCTGTGGCTTCCTTTGCTCTTTTCTTTTCCTGGACATCCTCTCCTCTTTGTCCCAGGGTGAATCGCCAGCTGAGGGGAGCAAAACGGGACCCGATGGTGTGCTTTGTGCCGCTATATCCCTGGATTTTACCGGAGCTCCAGACTTATGCTGCCATCTAGCTCAAGCGCAGGCCACACCCCCCCAAACACTTTTTATGACAATAACTTGCATATAAGCCTTTAAAATTAGCACTTTTGATTATTCATGTTCGTGTCCCATAGACTTTAACGGTGTTCGCGTGTTCGAGCGAACTTTTTTCCTGTTCGCATGTTCTGGTGCAAACTGAACAGGGGGGTGTTCGGCTCATCCCTACTACCGATTACCAACAATACAGACCTGATCACAGATGTGGAAATACGGGGCAATTTAGGGAACAGCGATCACAGGTCAATTAGTTTCAGTATAAATCACACAAATAGGAAACATGAAGGGAACACAAAGACAATGAATTTCAAAAGAGCCAACTTCCCTAAACTACAAACCTTGTTAAAAGGCATAAATTGGGATAAAATATTAGGAACAAAGAATATGGAGGAGAGATGGGTTTGCTTTAAGAGCATATTAAATAAGGGCATTAGCCAATGTATCCCATTGGGTAATGTAGAATAATTATATTAATTTGGCTTTATAATCAAGATCTGTATTTATGCAGTCTGAGTTCCCTTTTATGCTTTGACATTGAAAAAGCTCACTCAGCTCAGCATAAGACGAATCTTGAAATAGCTAGGTTGTGTGCATGTCATTATTGTACCAGTTGTTCTTCATGTGCTGAGTTAATGACTAAAGGTCAGTAGGTCAGTGGTTTCACAGATAAGAATATACTCAGAGTGTCTGTCATAGACTTTATTGCAAAGATCTTTTTAAAAGTAAAAACATATATTATCCATAATATAGTTAGCTATTTGATATAGTTATTTAATTAGTTAGTTAGATTGAGTTTGTGTGAAGTAATATATATTTATATATGTATCCAATTATAGTTTAATATGCATTTGTAAGGTTTGGTACAGAATTGCATTTCTGTAGCTTAAAGAATATCCATTACAAGAATTCGGCCATTTGGAAAGGTCATTCACCTTGAGTTTTTTATAAGAATCTGTTGTGTGTTACTGACAATCAAAGAAGTTTAAGAGACGTGTCAGCTGTTGGCAAAGAGAATATTTAGAATAATCACGAATATGATCATTTCATTTTTAGTTCTAGCCGTATATGGCTATGGCTATAGTCTGCTGACTAGTAGATTTGAAATAGTATAAAACCAGAGTGACACTTCACTTCAGGGCACACACACTTCACTACACTTCACTACACGACACAACACAACACATGTCCTTTACTCACACACAGAAGGACTTCACTACTTTTTCACACACATAAAGAAGAAGGGCACACGCATCCTTACACTGAAGAAGACATTTTGTTTACATTAGGCCTAAATACAGCCTACCTCACAAACAGCTGCTAGAGCGGACATCTCTCTGACATAGAAAAGCACAAACGGAGCTGAAAACATCTCTTGAACCTTTTTGATACAAGTTTTTGTTCCTATTGTCTTTTGTTTTACTACATCAAGCTGTAAGAAGAATTTAACTTTGTATATATTTTCAAGTTATTGCCAAGTGTGACCAAATAAACTCACACTTTGTTTTAAGACAGTCTGGCTACTGAACTTTTGAACAAAACGCCTAAGACACTGTTGACATAACACGTGTCTGTGAGAAGAGAAGGTTTTTTTACACCCTCTCTACATTTTTACAGGTAATAAATTTAAAAGAGCGAACAAAAATCCTGGATGGCTTAACTCCAATGTAAAAATGCATATAAAAGAAAAGGAGAAGGCCTTCAAAAAATACAAGGTTGAGGGATCATCCTCAGCATTCAAACTTTATAAAGAATGCCAGAAGAAATGTAAGGGTGCAATTAGGACGGCTAAGATTGAACATGAAAGACACATAGTGGAGGAGAGCAAAAAAAATCCCAAGAAATTCTTTAAGTATGTAAACAGTAAAAAAGGGAGGACAGACCATATTGGCCCCATAAAGAATGAGGAAGGACATCTGGTTACAAAGGATGGGGAGATGGCAGAGGTATTGAATTTATTCTTCTCCTCAGTCTTCACAAGTGAATCGGGGGGCTTCAGTAACCAAAACTGCAGTGTTTATCCTCATGACACAACGCAGGAAGCACCTACATGGTTAACAGAGGACGGAATTAAAATTAGACTTGAGAAAATTAACATTAATAAATCACCGGGACCAGATGGCTTGCATCCGAGGGTACTTAGGGAACTCAGTCAGGTGATTGCCAGACCGTTGTTCCTAATTTTTGCAGACAGTGTATTGACTGGAATGGTACTAGCTGATTGGAGAAAAGCCAATGTAGCACCAATATTTAAAAAGGGCCCAAAAAACATCCCTGGGAATTACAGACCAGTTAGCCTAACATCAATAGTATGTAAACTCTTGGAGGGGATGATAAGGGACTATATACAAGATTTTAGTAATAAGAATGATATCATTAGCAGTAATCAGCATGGATTCATAAAGAATCGTTCTTGCCAAACCAATCTATTAATCTTCTATGAGGAGGTGAGTTGCCATCTAGATAAAGGAAGGCCTGTAGACGTGGTGTATCTGGATTTTGCAAAAGCATTTGACACAGTTCCCCATAAACGTTTACTGTACAAAATAAGGTGCGTTGGCATGGACCATAGGGTGAGTACATGGATTGAAAACTGGCTACAAGGGCGTGTTCAGAGGGTGGTGATAAATGGGGAGTACTCGGAATGGTCAGGGGTGGGTAGTGGGGTTCCCCAGGGTTCTGTGCTGGGACCAATCCTATTTAATTTGTTCATAAACGACCTGGAGAATGGGATAAACAGTTCAATCTCTGTATTTGCAAACGATACTAAGCTAAGCAGGGCAATAACTTCTCCGCAGGATGTGGAAATCTTGCAAAAAGACCTGAACAAATTAATGGGGGAGGGGCGACTACATGGCAAATGAGGTTCAGTGTAGAAAAATGTAAAATAATGCATTTGGGTGGCAAAAATATGAATGCAATCTATACACTGGGGGGAGAACCTCTGGGGGAATCTAGGATGGAAAAGGACCTGGGGGTCCTAGTGGATGATAGGCTCAGCAATGGCATGCAATGCCAAGCTGCTGCTAATAAAGCAAACAGAATATTGGCATTAAAAGGGGGATCAACTCCAGAGATAAAATGATAATTCTCCCGCTCTACAAGACTCTGGTCCGGCCGCACCTGGAGTATGCTGTCCAGTTCTGGGCACCAGTCCTCAGGAGGGATGTACTGGAAATGGAGCAAGTACAAAGGAGGGCAAAAAAGCTAATAAAGGGTCTGGAGGATCTTAGTTATGAGGAAAGGTTGCGAGCGTTGAACTTATTCTCTCTGGAGAAGAGACGCTTGAGAGGGGATATGATTTCAATTTACAAATACTGTACTGGTGACCCCACAATAGGGATAAAACTTTTTCGCAGAAGAGAGTTTAATAAGACTCGTGGCCACTCATTACAATTAGAAGAAAAGAGGTTTAACCTTAAACTACGTAGAGGGTTCTTTACTGTAAGAGTGGCAAGGATGTGGAATTCCCTTCCACAGGCGGTGGTCTCAGCGGGGAGCATTGATAGCTTCAAGAAACTATTAGATAATCACCTGAATGACCGCAACATACAGGGATATGTAATGTAATACTGACACATAATCACACACATAGGTTGGACTTGATGGACTTGTGTCTTTTTTCAACCTCACCTACTATGTAACTATGTAACTATGTAACTATGTATAGAGACACAAAATTCATTAATGGTGTTTAACCTTTTTATGATCAATAAATACCGACCTTCCTGAAGAATCCACTTGGAAGCATCTTATTAGTGAATGGAGGTCTCTGCTAATCACACATCACTTCCATTTTTGTGTCTTCTCCTTTTTATCACCTGACCTCTCTATAGACATCTTACTGGCTGATACTTTGGTTCTGATTAGTATCAGTTTTGGCTATGAATGGCACAGATTTATGGAGGTGACACCTAAATATATGAGCCTGTAAAAATTGTGGCCTTAAACAGGGTGAAATTCCTTTGTGACCCTGATATACCAATCAGATGAATGCCGGCAAGTATTTTATTGACCCTCATAGTTATGGGCTGTAACTGACAGAAGTCCATTTCAGATCTTCTCAGATTGGACAACTAGACAGCCAATCGTTATTCACATAAGGAAGCAAATTCCTGTTCATCGCACTACAAATGAGTTTATTATTGTTTGTGCTCCTTCCAGGTGATGTCATCTCGGGTCATCTCCTGATGTCATGGCGACCTCTTCCTCCTCCTCACAAGGTATGACTGCTGATCCTGACCATCCTTTCCAATGTTTTCCTCCATCTCACATCTCCAGAGATTGGAATTAGATGATAGGACATCTTATGTCTCCATAGTCTGGACATTTCCTGTAGACATCTGGTCAGTCCACCCATTAGAAGAGTTCAGGAGCTTTCATCAATTCCACCCTCACAATAATGTGTCTTCAGATTTTATTTATCATTGATGGAAATGATCTTCTGAGATGTTCCAGTGATCCATAATGACTGGATGCCCCCGAATTTTATGGTGATTTGTGTAGTGGTCGGGGGGATCCTTTGTCTATAATCCTAAGGAGAAAACAGCCCCGTGTCACATGACACAAACTGCTGGGAGATTTGGTTCTTAGTTCACACTGATCAGACACATCATTATTCAGGGGAGAAGGTTTCTTAAAGGATTTATAGATTATTCGGGTTAACTATGAAACAATCAATAAACATGATGTTTAAAATCCCTACATATACATTAGGAGGTCTATATATAAAAAAAAATTATGAGCTTGTGTCATTTCTACAACCATCACTGATAATCCCCGTAATTTGTCTAACAGGTTTACTTTCTATGATCATCAGCTCCATCTAGTGGCCATAATACAGTATTTTCTTGAAATACCTCAACAAGTAATATGTGACATTATGGCCACTAGATGGAGCTGAAGATTATAGGAAATAAACATATTACACACATGTGAGTTATTCATGAAGGAGATTATTTTAATAAATAGCCCCCCTAATAATTTTTAATTATTTTTTAATAAATAGCACCCAATATTCATTTGAGAGGTACCTTACCACTATGGAGGCAATCATGTGAGATTATCACAGTGAAACCAATCTCTCCATAGGATAATGTACATATAGACATATTGGGGGATCATTTCATTTCCCTTCCCTTTTATATGCTCTTTATAGCATACCCATCTGCCAGTACAGACTTGCAGTGCCTTAAAAAGTATTCATACCCCTTGAAATTTTCCACATTTTGTCATGTTACAACCAAAAATGTAAATGTATTTTATTGGGATTTTATATGATAGACCAACACAAAGTGGACATTCATTGTGAAGTTAAAGGAAAATGATAAATGGTTTTCAAAATGTTTTACAAATAAATCAAATAAACAATAATGTGAAAAATGTGGGGGGCATTTGTATTCAGCCCCCTTTACTCTGATACCCCTAACTAAAATCTAGTGGAACCAATTACCTTCAGAAGTTACCTAATTAGTAAATAGAGTCCACCTGTGTGTCATTTAATATCAGTATAAATACAGCTGTTCTGTGAAGCCCTCAGAGGTTTGTTAGAGAACCTTAGTGAACAAAGAGCATCATGAAGGCCAAGGAACACACCAGACAGGTCAGGGATAAAGTTGTGGAGAAGTATAAAGCAGGGTTAGGTTATAAAAAAATATCCTAAGCTTTGAACATCTCACGTAGCTCTGTTCAATCCATCATCCAAAACTAGAATAAGTATGGCACAACTGCAAACCTACCAAGACATGGCCGTCCACCTAAACTGACCGGCCGGGCAAGGAGAGCATTCATCAGAGAAGAGCCAAGAGGTCCATGGTAACTCTGGAGGAGCTGCAGAAATCCACATGTGGAAGAAGGTGCTCTGGTCAGATGAGACCAAAAGAAGAAAACCTGTTAGAGTCTGCAAAAGACTTGAGACTGGAGCGGAGGTTCACCTTTAAGCAGGACAACAACCCTAAACATACAGCCAGAGCTACAATGGAATGATTTAGATCAAAGCATATTCATATGTTAGAATGGCCCAGTCACAGTCCAGACCTAAATCCCATTGAAAATTTGTGGCAAGGTTTGACTCCTGTTAATACAAATCCCCCCCACACTTTTCAGATATTTATTTGAAAACCATTTATCATTTTCCTTCCACTTCACAATTATGTGCCACTTTGTGTTGGTCTATCACATAAAATCCCAATAAAACAGAGTTACGTATTTTCAGTACCACATAGAAAAAACTGCGCTTAGGATGGGCCTATGTGGTAAGAGAACAGGTTGCTGCCTCCCCTACGCAGAGCACTCACAGAGGGTACTCTGCTAACCGTACATGAACTAACAGAAAAAGTGGTTTGATTGGCGCTACCTGGAAAACCTAAATGCTAATGCATATTCAGGAAAAAAACATAAAAGGTAGTTTTATATTAGTCCAGTATTAACACCAATGTTCATATCATCCCAGTCAGTAGGTGAGAAGGAATACCCCGGTGACTGGTAGGAATGGGTAGGAGGAGTCCTAGGATCCCTAAACAGTAAGTTATGGTAGAGTATTTTATTGTATATATAGGAATAAATGTATAAAAAAGTAGGCAGAGTGATATGTAGGTAGATTGCCTAAGTTGGTGCAGTGTATTGACAGAGATGTTCCACTCTGTATGTATTGATATGCACTGTAACAACATATAGTGCAAAGGCAAGCAATCAACCAGTTAGGTACACTCTAAATTATACCAACCACACAGATGCAACTTAAGTGATACAATAAGGCTGGAACATAGCATATGCTACAGTGAATATATCAAAGTGATGTATATTAGTCCCATAGGCTTATATCTGCATCAACCACATCCATATGTGTACATAAATCAAGCATAAAGTGTGAGCCATATGAGTACATTACAGTTCATATAGTGAAACCTGGACCCAGCATATGCTGCAGTAATTAAATCAAAATGGTGTACAATAGTCCCATAAACTTATGTCTGCATCAGGTCAGGAACTCCCAGGGGTGACTTTAGTGCTTAAAATGTTGCCAGGTGACTTTTGTGCTCCCCCTTCTGATTTCCTACTCACCGACTCCTGGTACCCCTGCAGGGGTAATGGGCATGTAATGTTTTAAATATACAAACAAGGAAACTGTGCTTAGGACACGTCTGTGGGGTCAGAAGCCAAAGGTTGCTGCCTCCCTCACACAAAGTCCCTAAAAGGATACTTTGCAAAGCATAATAAATTATAGAGAATGGGTATGACTGCGCTACCTCTAAGTTTTAAACTGGGACAACCTAAAGTTAAGCGACTCAGTAAATGTGGTTTATGAGATGTTACACATATAGAGAGAAGTTTTTCCCCTTATATTAAGGATGTCACTTCAGCAGATGAATGTGTGCAGCTGGGTTGATGCTGCCGGTATATGACAAACGCTCAAGTGTCGCACAAAAATTATGTGGTCCTACAGCGTCTGGTAATGAAGCCAGAGGCTGTATTCCCTAACATGCATTTATTAGACCATATACTGTGTGCTATATTCCTGTATTGGATCCGTGGCCATATCAAGCGTTAGAGAACACCCGGAAGTAGTGTGTTGCAAATATAAATACCATACAGCGCATACAGGTTAAATCACCTTAATCAAATACCATAAGTAAGGCCTGAAGCTTGCATATATATACACAACTAGAAATAATAACACAGCTAGAAATAATAGCACAAAAAACACAGCAGTTATATCTCGGGCATATTATAACAGTCCCATATGCTGACACTATATTAGATAAATCCCCAGTGGTGACTAAGGTGCTGCAACAATTTGCCTGGTGACTCTCGTGCTCCCCCTCTTGGTGGCCTACTCACCAGCTCCCAGAACCCCAACAGGGGTATTACGCCTGTGATATAATATGCTGGGTTGTTTCCCTTGTTGCTTCCTCCGGTGGATGGTTGTGATGTAATCAGCTCACCACGTCTCACATCAGGGTAATGCGATTATGCTGGAAAACGGGTCGCTTGCCGCTATCTTTTATGTTGGATGTTTCCTGGGCTTCTTACTCTGTAAGGATGTTGCTTCCCCTCGTAAATTGACAAAAAAGAGCTTCCATGGTGTGATAAAGTTTAAAACTTTATTTAAAACTTAAGTGCTCATACAGCGACTTAGCACGTGGACAAAAGTAGGTTCAAATAAGCAAACAGAAAAAAGTATTTTTATATAAAAAAATTATAAAAAAATAAACCAAAAAATAAAAAATAGAGTCCAGGCACCAGATGTAAACTCTGTCCAGATGGACAGCATAAGTTGCCAGACGTTAAATCTGGGTAAAAATGTCCCTCCTAGAAGGCATAAGCAGTGAGGTGGGGGGTAGGTTGTTCCCCAGCCGCTGATAGCGTCCTCCTCTCTCGTATGCCTAGGAGCTGACTAACAGAGCGTGATGCCATTGTGCGCGCTTCGTCTCATGAACGTCATGAGACGAAGCGCGCACAACGGCATCACGCTCTGCTAGTCAGCTCCTAGGCATACGAGAGAGGAGGACGCTATCAGCGGCTGGGGAACAACCTACCCCCCACCTCACTGCTTATGCCTTCTAGGAGGGACATTTTTACCCAGATTTAACCACTTCAATACCAAGGACGTCATATGACGTCCTTGGCTTTGAGCAGGTATATCTGAATGATGCCTGTAGTTACAAACATCATTCAGATATTGCCGGTTTCAGCCGGCGAATCTCTACACCATAGGAATGATCACAGCGGCCGTTTCCGCTGCTTGATCGTTCCTATGGGAGGCGAGAGAGGACTCCCCCCCTCCTGCCGCCCTCCGGTGCCTGCCCCGACTCACCGTTACGATCGGTGAGGCGGAGAGTTGATCCGCCGGCGCCGGATGTAGATCATAGAGATTTCCGGCGGACCAGATGGTCCCCAGAGTCTCTATGATTGTCAGAGGCCGGGCACGATGTTATGACGTCACACCCGGCCTCTCCATTCAAAAAAACGGCGCCGCTTCGGCTTAGAAGCGGCGATCGTTTTATTTTTATTTTTTATTTCAGGCTTCCCAGCCTAGTGGTGAGATATGGGGTCTTATTGACCCCATATCTCACTATTAAGAGCACCTGACATGTCATATTGCTATTACAAGGGATGTTTACATTCCTTGTAATAGGAATAAAAGTGATCAATTTCTTTTTTTTTCAAAAAAGTGTCAAAAAAAAAAAAAAATATATAATTAACAATAAAAAAAATAATTTTTTTTTAAAGCGCTGCTGTCCCCGTGTGCTCGCACGCAGAAGCGAACGCATACGTAAGTCCCGCCCACATATGAAAACGGTGTTCAAACCATACATGTGAGGTATCACCGCGAACGTTGGAGCGAGAGCAATAATTTTGGACCTAGACCTCCTCTGTAACTCAAAACATGTAACCAGTAAAAAAATTTCAAGAGTCGCCTATGGGGATTTTTAAGTACCGAACATTAGCGCCATTCCACGAGCGTGTGCAATTTTGAAGCGTGACATGTTAGGTATCTATTTACTCGGCGTAACTTCATCTTTCACAAAATGCAAAAACATTGGGCTAACTTTACTGTTTTGTTTTTTTTTAAACACAAAACATTTTTTTTCCCCAAAAAAACGCGTTCGAAAAATTCCTGCGCAAATACTGTGTGAGATAAAAAGTTGCAACAACCACCATTGTATTCTCTAGGGTCTTTGCTAAAAAAACATTTATAATGTTTGGGGGTTCTATGTAATTTTCTACCAAAAAAATGATGATTTTTACATGTAGGAGCAAAGTGTCAGAATTGGCCCGGTATTGAAGCGGTTAACGTCTGGCAACTTATGCTGTCCATCTGGACAGAGTTTACATCTGGTGCCTGGACTTTTTAATTTTCTATTTTTTATTTTTTGGTTTATTTTTTTATAATTTTTTTATATAAAAATACTTTTTTCTGTTTGCTTATTTGAACCTACTTTTGTCCACGTGCTAAGTCGCTGTATGAGCACTTAAGTTTTAAACTTTATCACACCATGGAAGCTCTTTTTTGTCAATTTACGAGGGGAAGCAACATCCTTACAGAGTAAGAAGCCCAGGAAACATCCAACATAAAAGATAGCGGCAAGCGACCCGTTTTCCAGCATAATCGCATTACCCTGATGTGAGACGTGGTGAGCTGATTACATCACAACCATCCACCGGAGGAAGCAACAAGGGAAACAACCCAGCATATTATATCACAGGCGTAATACCCCTGTTGGGGTTCTGGGAGCTGGTGAGTAGGCCACCAAGAGGGGGAGCACGAGAGTCACCAGGCAAATTGTTGCAGCACCTTAGTCACCACTGGGGATTTATCTAATATAGTGTCAGCATATGGGACTGTTATAATATGCCCGAGATATAACTGCTGTGTTTTTTGTGCTATTATTTCTAGCTGTGTTATTATTTCTAGTTGTGTATATATATGCAAGCTTCAGGCCTTACTTATGGTATTTGATTAAGGTGATTTAACCTGTATGCGCTGTATGGTATTTATATTTGCAACACACTACTTCCGGGTGTTCTCTAACGCTTGATATGGCCACGGATCCAATACAGGAATATAGCACACAGTATATGGTCTAATAAATGCATGTTAGGGAATACAGCCTCTGGCTTCATTACCAGACGCTGTAGGACCACATAATTTTTGTGCGACACTTGAGCGTTTGTCATATACCGGCAGCATCAACCCAGCTGCACACATTCATCTGCTGAAGTGACATCCTTAATATAAGGGGAAAAACTTCTCTCTATATGTGTAACATCTCATAAACCACATTTACTGAGTCGCTTAACTTTAGGTTGTCCCAGTTTAAAACTTAGAGGTAGCGCAGTCATACCCATTCTCTATAATTTATTATGTAATGTTTTAAATGGAGATCGCTGCTCCCTGTTCTTTGCGGTGGATGCCTCGGGTATATCCTGGCTGATGGAGGTGCTATCAATGCTAAAGGCTGCGCCGTAGCCTCTTCGAATATGAGCCTGAAGTTCAACTCGCCAGAACCACAATGTGCACCACTCATCGATGCCTGTGAGCAGCACACCACATTTCTACCAGTCACCGGGGTATTCCTTCTCACCTACTGACTGGGATGATATGAACATTGGTGTTAATACTGTACTAATATAAAACTACCTTTTATGTTTTTTTCCTGAATATGCATTAGCATTTAGGTTTTCCAGGTAGCGCCAATCAACCCACTTTTTCTGTTAGTTCATGTACAGTTACGTTTTTTGGATGTAACATGACAAAATGTGGAAAATTTCAAGGGGTATAAATACTTTTTCAAGGTTCTGTATCTGCTGTCATGTGTCGGAAATCATCCAATCAGGATGAATGTTTATGGTTGCTGATTGTTCTCTCTACAGGGTTGGCTCCTGGTGTCCTGGGAAAGGTCCCACAAACCCCCGGGGATCTTATCATATATTCTCTGCAGGATCTGATAGAATGTGACTTTAAGAGCTTTAGGAACAAATTATCTGATTTCTCCTATGAAGATAAACTTCCCATCCCCCGAGGAAGACTAGAAAATGCAGACTGGATCACCACCAAAAACCTCCTGATAGACACATATGGAGAAGAAGGGGCTCTGGATGTCACCATTCATGTCTTTACACTGATCGATCTGATGGGACCCGGAAATGACCTCCAGGAGAGGAGAGCACAAAATGGTGAGTTCCCATTTATACTGACCATTTCATACCAATTCCTGATCAATATCTGTGTGAGGAAGAACTAGGAATGTCACCCAGGGAAAGCCAGTGACCAATCAGGAGCTTCCAACTGGATAAACCACTTCCCACTGACAGTACGCACTTATGGGGCCCCACTGAAGTATACAAACAGAATCCATTATATAATACATTGTATACATACAAAATATATTATATAATACATTTATACATACAGGATATATTATATAATACATTGTATACATACAGAATATATTATATAATACATTGTATACATACAGAATCCATTATATAATACATTGTATACATACAGGATACATTATATAATACATTGTATACATGCAGGGTACATTATATAATACATTGTATACATACAGGATCCATTACATAATACATTGTATACATTCAGGATATATTATATAATACATTGTATACATACAGAATTCATTATAATACATTGTATACATACAGGATACATTATATAATACATTGTATACATACAGAATCCATTATATAATACATTGTATACATACAGGATACATTATATAATACATTGTATACATACAGGATACATTATATAATACATTGTATACATACAGGATCCATTATATAATACATTGTATACATACAGGATCCATTACATAATACATTGTATACATAAAGGATCCATTATATAATACATTGTATACATACAGGATCCATTATATAATACATTGTATGCATACAGGATATATTATAAAATACATTATATACATAGAAGATACATTGTATACATACAGGATACAGTATACAGGGACTATTAAAGAGTACACCTGAAAACGTGAAAAGTAAAATTTGTAAATTATTTATTAACAAACATTTAAAACCACATGTAATACAGAAAGAAGAAAATATATTAAGCATCAACATATTGATAAATTTTACATTCATGTAATAAACCTTTCCATGAGACCTGGATAATATGTCATGAAATTGACTGTCAATAGTATTGGATGGCTGTGTTGGGTCTCAACGCATTTCACGAGAAGAATCGCAATTCTTCAGGAGAAGCACAGATAGATGTCTGGAGATCAAAAGCACAATGAATAAACAGATGAAAAAAAAAAGAAAGGTAAAAGGGGGGAGGGGAATGGGGGAGGTGCCAAACATTTTCATATATAATCCAGTTTGTTCCACTTACAATTGATGGAGAAATCCTGGCCTACTGGTGTCGTATAGTTAACTGTTTATAGAATGGTCCAGAAATTGATGTATTCGGGGGGTATGCCACCCTAAATTTTTATATAAAAGAACACTTCAAAACAGAACGTCCATAAAAGTTGATGGATAAATACATAAAATGCCAACCATGCCACCAAACTTCCCCCGGAGCTGTGTGAGGGCGGGCAGATGGAAACCAGCGAAAGGAAACCAGGAATCGGAGCCTGGGCAAAGGATGTCGATCCCACCAAGGGAAATTTCCACACCTAAACAATCGATGAAATAGGCCAGATAAATAAATCTAACGAAACAATAAATATGACTGGTGTGATTAATGAAAATAAATGTGCATGAAATGGTGAAAGTGAGTGTAAGATAAGGGTGCCTATGTACTACTGTGATAAAATCCAAATCATTATATGATAAAATGAAATGGATTAACAAAATAAGATATACAAAATGTTATTATATGAGTTGAAACAACATAGAAAATATATATCAAATAAAATATAAGTGCATATATATTAAAATAATGAAATACAATAATTGTGTGATGTTATTAGAAGTAAAAATTGTGTGCATATGTGTGTGTATATATATATATATATATATATATATATATATATATATATATATATATATATATATATATATATATATATATATATATATATGTATGTATATGTGTGTATAAACAAGGAAAACATTGCCTATAGTGTAAATATTAAACTACCAGATGTTACTTGATTATGTATCAATTAATGTGAATGTGAGAAGGTAAATCAAAAGGAGAAAAAATATATCCTGCTGATAAACAAATAAATAAATTTGCCAAAAATGGGAAAAGAAAACCACACCAACAAACGACCACCTAAATCCTCAAGGAAGTGGATAAAACTGGCATGTAAAACCTTCAAACATACAATCCCATACCCTGAGAGGAAGGCAGACTTAGCACCTGGTGGTCGGTATCTCGGCAAGCTACACTGGGACCAAACAGTGGTCTGAACTATATAGCTCACACCATTGAGTTAACCCCACCCACACAGCGTCCTCATGGTGGAAAACCACAAATGGGCTAGCATGGAGAAAGGGGAAGAGACATAATTGCTCATCCCCATTCATTGCGGCCAGCTGATACCCAATGATCCCTGATGATGATGAAGCTAATGCAGCTGTGTCATCAATGTCAATGCCGCCAGTCACAGCAAAAACCCTCCGATGCGCATGCTAAGCCACGCCAATGTCATACCTGCCACCCGAATGGCGCCGTAAATCACGGCAAACACTCGATGGTGCACACAGAGTGACGCCAAAGCATTGGTGCTGCGCATGTGGGTAAGATGATGCCACGGCAGGTATGCGATGGTGCATACGCGGTGACGCTAAAGCGCCATTGCCACAACAGAGAATGAGCATGGCCATCACTGCCTGTATCTCGCCCAAAGGGGGTGCAGACACATAGATGCAGTGGTGCCGGCGCGATGACGTCATGCCGGTAGAATGGAAAATGCAGCACTGGGGAAAAAAGGAAAAAAAGAAGACGCCAATTCCACCAGTCTCCCAACGTCAGTGGTGGAATGAGACCTGTGGCATCCAAAGCCCTCCGTGAACATCCCCACGCCACTCAAAAGAGAAAATAACTCCCCATGAGTGTGTATGTGCGAGGTGTGCAAGGAGGAGCCCGGAAAGCCAGGAGAGATTGCAGCTCCCGGGAATGAGAAATTGGGGAACAAAGGGAGGCAGAGCACCCAGGAAAAAATAAAAAACCTTCCTACCAGATACAGAATAGAGGGAAATCCCAAATGCAAGTATAAATATAGATATAATTCTATATTCGTAGGGGTTCGCAGACCCCGACAACCAACGGCCAGGGTTGTCAGGAAGAGGCCCTTGTCCTCATCAACATGGGGACAAGATGCTTTGGGGTGGGGGGGCCACAGGGCGCCCCCCTGCCCCGAAGCGCCCACCCCCATGTTGAGGGCATGCAGACTGGTACAGTTCAGGAGGGGGGGCGCTTGCTTGTCCCCATCCCCTTTCCAGAACGGCCAGGCTGCATGCTCGGATAAGGGTCTGGTATGGATTTCGCGGGGACCCCCACGCCATTTTTTTCAGCGTAGGAGGTTCCCCTTAAAATCTGTACCAGACCTAAGGGCCTGGTATGCCCCTGAAGTGGAACCCATGTGTTTTTTTATTTCAAATTTGGCGTGGCGTTCCCTCTCATGATTCATACCAGACATCTGTCAGCAATGCTTGCCACTCATCGTGAAAGGAAAAAACACAGTTTTCCTTTCCCAATGAGCGAGCCAGCGCAAGATGCACAGTACCCTGTCGCCGAGAACCAACGTGATGGGATCACGCTGGAAACACATTCTCGTGGTCAGGTACTGTACATACAGGATATATTATCCACTTCAGCCCCAGAAGGACTTGCCCCCTTAATGACCAGGCCATTTTTTGCTATACTCCAATGTGTCGCTGACAATTGCACCATCATGCAACGTTGTACTCAAACAAAATTAACGCCCTTTTTACCAACAAATAGAGCTTTTTTTTGGTGGTATTTGATCATGTCTGTGGTTTTTATTTTTCGCTCTATAAACAAAAAAAGACCAACAAGTAAAAAAAAAACATTTTTTTTCCTTTCTGCTAAAATACATATCGAAAAAAAAAATGTGGTCATCAGTTTAGGCCGATTTATATTCTTCTACATACTTTTGGTAAAAAAATTGAAATAGGCGTATATTGATTGGTTTGTGCAAAAGTTACCGTGTCTACAAACTATGGGATAGATTTAGGGACTTTTTTTATTATTGTTTTTACTAGTAATGACGGCGATCTGCAATTTTTAGCAGGACTGCAACATTGCACTGATCAATGACACTGGCAGGAAAGGGGTTAACACTAGGGGACGATCAAGGGGTTAAGTGTGTTCCCTGAGGGTGTTCTAACTGTAGGGGAGGTGGGCTTCCAGGAACATGACAGTGATCACTGGGAACAGTAGATCTCTCTCTTGTCACTAGGCAGAATGGGGAAATGCCTTGTCTACATTAATATTATTATAAAAAATAATAAAGTAGATCAAAAATAAAAGGTAAATTCAAATGTGCAATAGATTTATTAAAAATTACAATCTCTGGTTCAGGTAAACAAACAATAACACATAACATCACTCATGGCAAGAATGTCCCCAGGAGGATATAGTTTGACAATTACATTTACAACATTAATAACATTTCATCCACATGAATACCCCAATGCATTTCGACCCATTCTGGTCTTCTTCAGGGGGATTTAGATTCTAGGGAAATGTATAAAAAAATAATTTACTTTTAAACTTAGGTCAGTATACAGAACATCATTGTAACATTTCAAAGTGTGCAGAACAATGTCTCCCCATATACATGGAGGCATATTTACCATTAAGTGGATGATGGGGTGAGGATGCATTGCACAAACCAGATTGTTAAAAGCATTCAAAGTCAAAGATCCCAATGACCACGCATATTCCCTCTGCGCTATTCAGGCGGACCCACAGTCCATCGGACTTGCAAGGGGCCACACGCTTGGTCCTGGAAGGGAGGACAGGGGGCAAGGCTCCTGCAATTGGGTAAAAAACCTTAGTTCAAAGGTATTCTAAAAGTATCTAGTATGGTTTTACAACTACAGACTGGCCCGTACTAAAACAAATGTTGGATTCATATTAGTTGGACCTAAAGATTTTATTATGATTTAACTATTGTTTAGATTGCTTTAAAATTGATAGATTTGGATTAATAAGAGTGAGATAGATTAAATACAAATTCATTTAGATAGATTGAATAGAATACAATGGGTGGGGTATTAATACCCCATTTGGTGAGATTGTGGAAGTGAGTATGCTGGGTGTGCAATGTGCAATGATGAAACGGGTGTGAGAATATATACAAATGTGATACAAGACACCGAAAAATTGTGTGGAAAAACAAAATACGGTGTTGATAGTAAGGCTATATTGCATAATTATATAAACTATTAAAGTGTACAAGGTGTGCCAGTGAACATGAAGGAATCTATGTCTTGGTTGAGCTAAACAGAATAAAGGTTGTATAGTGCTAAGTGTGAGTATAAGGGTGTTGATGAAACCTTTTCTTTATATTAATGGGAAAATATAATAACTATATAACAGTGATTATATAAAGAGTCCAAGGGGGGGGCGTGTCCGGATGTTCAGCTGAAGAGACGTGCAGAAGCTCAGCTCCTCACACACTGCTCTAATCCAGAGCCATCCGCTGCATTAGATTGCACTATCGCAGCTGAAAAACTCATCTTTCTGACCCCAGACCCCTGCTGCTCTAATCCCGGAGCTTATTTGGGTCTTACACGGCCGGATTCCCTTCCAAACCGAGACTCCCTCCAGACCGCCGAGGCCCGCCGCCATCTTGGGGCCTACAGACGGACGGGTGATCCCCGCGGCCTGAACTCACGATCCGGAAGGTGGATGGCCCATCTGTCCTTACCGGACGGCCGATCCACCTCTGAGGAGCACCCGGGATAGCCCAACAGCACGGAGAAGACGTGGGAGTTTTTCCGACAGCCGCCCCCGGTATCCTGCGGCCTCTCACACAGTTGCGGCCTGCGGGCTTGATTACGGACGTTCCCCGGGGACACAGTGAGTAACCCTTTAACATCTATCCGCCTATAGTTAAGTCCCTAGAGGGCGTTAGATCACCCGGTTCCCCACCACTGCTTGTCCTGGAGAAATCCCAGGGATCAAAGACGGCTGAATCCCCTTGCACGGCGGCCATCCACTAGGATACACCGCGGCTTCGGCCTACTCCTGGAAGCCGGCGGCCATCTTGGGACTCCATAATACACCATAATACACCCTACAGTTACCCCCCCTTCTCCTTCAGCTACACGACTACCCATAAGACATCTGGACTTGCAGAGACTGTCTCCCTCCTGTCCTGCTGATAGTGAGGGAAGGTTGAGTTGCAAACTGGTATTTCTGTCAATCCAAATCATTCCAAATAAGACACTACCTTACCTATAAGATGAATAGTGTCTAAATAAACCCAAAGTCTCGAGGGGGAGCAGTGAGCAAGATGGCGAACGCGTAAAAGGATAGCTCCGATCCCCGTCTCTATATTAGCGGCTCCTGCAAAGGCTAATTGACCTTCTTTAACCCCAGGAACGACGCGACAACCTACCAGATACTCCCTGGCATTGCATGGGTAAAATTGGCTTCCAGAAAACGATCTATAGTGGCTTTATTCCACCTCCACCGTCGCGGCCCTCTCACAATATGGAACGCTTCCTACTCAAGCCGCAATCCCCGGCCTCGAATGAACAGCCCGGTCAGTCGGATACAGCTGTCCCCCGCACCGCATTGGGAAACATATCCATGGAGGACAACAGTTTCCAGCAAACCCAGCACCCCCACCCACCAGAATACCCCACAGATGTCATGACGGTGGCCGTCCTCGATGTGAAACTGAATTCTCTACTGCATGACCTGACTCACAGCATTGCCAAAGAGGTTGGTAAAATAGCACACGAGTTACAAGGGGAAATTGACCAGTTAGGAGAACGTACCAATACTTTGGAGAACAAGTTTGATGAACTGACTCAATATGTACATGTTCTCGAGGAGGACAATGCCTCCATGAAACATACAGTCTCCCAACTCCAGTTACAACAGGAAGATTTGGAGAATCGTGAAAGACGCCAAAATCTGAGAATTAGAGGAATTCCTGAAGCAGTAAATGACAAGGAGCTACGTCCATATCTTTTGGGCCTGTTTGTTACTCTAGCGCCCCATATACCGGACATAGATTGGCGCCTGGACAGGGCACATAGATCCCTTGCCCCAAAACCTCCTCCTAACGCTAATCCCAGAGACGTTATAGTTCGTTTCCACTATTACAAAAGTAAAGAAGCTCTCACAGCTGCAACACGCAACAAGTCACGTATTGACTTTAAGCAAAATAAGATTCAGATATTTAACGATCTATCCCCGATAACTCTGGCCAAAAGGCGCAGCCTGCGACCTGTCACTACACACCTACAGAATTACCAGGTCCCTTACCGATGGGGGTTCCCCTTTCGCCTATCCGCCTCTAAAGATGGTGTCCAATATTCATTGAGAGATCTTTTCAAAAGTGAAACTTTCATCCGCAACTTGGGCCTTCCACCATTACCTGAAGAAGATCTTCCACCTCAAGCTCCGAATCCCAAGCCACTCACCGCCCCAGCCCAGATCTGGACACCAGTGCGACGAAAATCCCAGAAGGCCTTTTCCACACCGCAAAGATCCAACTCCAACAGATTTCTGACTTGAAGGTCCCCTTCTCATCACTATTCTCCTTGATTGTTACTCCATGACTGGATGACTTGTGTCATGGCCATACCGGGGATCTCCCTGAAGATAGGCCACTTTCTCTCAGGACTTAGAGAGATTTGCCCCTCATTGCTGTTTTTTTTTTTTTTCTGGTTAACCTCTTGGAAGACGTTTCTTCCCCCTTTTTATATTACGTTCCTACGTTCCTATATTTTATCTTCAGCTTTTCGTGAGCCAATTTCTGTTTTGTTTTTTGAGCAGAGACGGGGACCCCCCCCCCTCGACAACACATGTAGGCTATCATGCCCCCCACCATTACCCATGGCTTCTGCCTGGGTAGCTTGAAATTTTTTTATTTTCAGGTTTTTCAAAAAAAGTGTTTTCTTTTTTTGATTTGTTTTATTTTTTTTTTTTCTATTCATTTTCTTTTCTTTTTTTATGTTTTTTTTTCTTGACTTTTCAATTTACAGGTCTTTATTTCTTTCTGTGTATGACCTTTATATGGTACTCAATGATATATTCACAATTATGTGTCAACCCCGATTTATATACAACTTTATATGTTATAACCTCAAGATGTTCATTTACCTATCTGCATTTTATATAACGTTGGCTTTACGTCTTCTGATTAGGCATGGCTCTTAAGATTTACTCATGCAATGTTAAAGGTCTAAACTCCATCGGGAAACGATGGCAAGCATTAAAAGAATTGAGGTCCTCTGGAGCGGAGGTGATTATGATTCAGGAGACCCATTTTAAAGCTGGAGGTTCTTTTAAATTTGCCTCCAGATACTTCCCTAGAGCCTATATGGCATCCGATCCCTCCGGAAAAGCAGGGGTAGCTATTCTTATAGGACGATCTTGCCCGGTTCGGATACTCTCCTCCTACCTAGACCCTCATGGCAGGTTTATACTCCTGAATTGTAGTCACCTCAACACTCAATTTTCTTTAGCTAACATCTATGCACCAAATGTGGGACAATTAGGTTTTCTCACAACCGTTTTTACAAAGTTACAATCTTTCTCTCAGCCTTTTATGATACTAGGAGGCGACTTCAATGTGTGCATGTCCCCGACCAGGGATAGGAGATCCCTATTCCAAACTGCTCCACAATCAGCTTCCCAGAAATTATCTGCCTCTTTTCCTAAACTGACCAGATCTCACAATCTATTCGATACTTGGAGAGTAAAACATCCTACCCAAAAGAGTTACACATTCTATTCCCACTCTCACAAGTCGTACTCCAGATTAGATCATTTTCTGGTTACAGGTCCTCTACTTCCCTATGTAGTCTCTTCTGAGATCAATCCTATTACCTGGTCGGATCATGCACCCATTGAACTCAATATCCTGCTGACGTCAACACATACTAAAACTTGTCACTGGCGTCTTAATGAATTACTGCTCAAAGACCCAATATCCCAAAACCAACTACAACAGAAACTAACTGAATTCTTTCAATTTAACGATGGATCGGTCTCGGAGATTTCCACCTTGTGGGAGGCCCACAAGGCTTTCTTTAGAGGTGAATGTATATCTGCGAGCTCCCGCCTAAAGAGAGACTCTGCAAAACTTAAAACTGACTTACTTACTCAATTGCGGAATGCGGAAGGGCGCCTGTTGGCGTCCCCCACGGTGGAAAAATTAAGAATTGTTACTGCTATCCGGGACCGAATCAAGTTGTTTGATTTGCACAAAATCTCTAAATCTATGCTATGGGCCAAACAGAAATTCTACGATTTTGCAAACAAGCCACATAAAATGCTAGTTAACAAATTGAAACCACGGCCCTTTCTAGCAATCCCCGATCATTTGACGCAGCCTGATGGTACTCCCACATATTGTCCCAAAACTATGTCGAAAGTCTTTGGGGATTTCTATACTAGATTGTATAACTGCTTAGGCCCTGACTCACATCCTCAATTCTCACAATCTCATTTTGACGATTTCATGTCTTCTCTAAAATTACCCAAACTCTCCGCTGAACATATCACATCTCTCAATTCCCCGATCACTGTAGAAGAGATAGGAGAAGTGATTAAAAATTTGCCTACACACAAATCCCCGGGCCCTGACGGCCTTCCGTATACCTACTTTAAGACATTTTCACAGACCTTAACACCTTATCTCCAATCTCTATACTCCTCCCTGCTTAAGGGTACCATCCCACATTCACAGTTCCTACATGCTAACATAACGGTCATTCCTAAACCGGGTAAGGACCCTGCATTACCAGATAACTATCGCCCCATTGCTTTATTAAATTCGGACTATAAAATTTTTACTAAAATATTAGCTAACAGACTATCCCCTCTATTGCCAGCCCTGATTCATAGGGACCAGGTGGGATTCGTACCCACAAGACATGCTGGAGATAATACGAGAAGAACCATTGATTTGATTGATTTAATAACTAAAACTAAACGCCCCACTATAGTACTAAGCTTAGATGCACAAAAAGCATTTGATCGTTTGAGCTGGCCATTTATGTTTGCAGTCTTGACCAAATTTGGAATTTCAGGCCCCTTTATACAAGCCTTACGAACCCTCTATTCCCACCCCACATCCCAAGTCCAATTGTCTTCCCACACATCACAGAGATGTGCCCTTAGCAATGGCACTAGACAAAGGTGCCCTTTGTCACCCTTGCTGTTTATATTAAGTCTTGAACCATTAGCAGCAGCCATCAGATCCCACCCTGAAGTCCGGGGAGTTTCTTTACGCCAACAAGACTACAAATTATCCCTTTTTGCAGACGACATCTTACTGACCATCACTCGTCCCGACACCTCCCTACCCATTTTACATGATATACTATCCACCTTTGGAGCCTTGTCCGGTTTTAAGATTAACCAGACTAAAACAGAAGCCCTTCCCATTAATATTCCCCCAGACATGCTTAGCTCCCTGCAACATAGGTTTAAATACAGGTGGTGTCAGACCTCATTGAAATACTTAGGAATTCACCTTACCCCCTCATACAATTCACTCTATCAGGCCAACTTCCCTCCTATGTTTGCAGAAATCTCAAGACTTCTAAATCTCTGGACCCCCATCCCACTCTCTCTCCTAGGCAGAGTCAACGTCCTTAAAATGTCGATACTGCCCAAACTGTTGTACTTATTTGAAACATTACCAATCCCAGTCCTAATCTCGCAGCTGAAAATTCTCCAGAGAAAGTGCCTCAATTTTATTTGGAATAATGCCTCCCATAGAATTGCCCAATCAGTAGTCTTTTCCCCCAAAATTAAAGGGGGGCTGGCCGCTCCTGACCTCATCAAGTACTACTACGCTTCCCACCTTAGGGTACTAACTACCTGGACCTCAAGGAAAGCTCCAAGTAGATGGGCTGAGATTGAAATGGGGATCACGGCTCCAGTACATCCCTGTTACCTGTTATGGCCTTTCTCAAATAAATTCATGACCCAATTGAGATCTCTTTGTTTATCCCCGATGCTTTTTACTTTATCTATCTGGAAGAGATGTGCACATAAGTTCTCTCTTTCCTCACCGTGTTCCCCGCTCCAGAACGTACTTTTTAATCCAGACATCCCAGATGGACTGTCTTTTATACGAACAATCCCATGGACTCAAGCGGGTATATTTCAACTGCGACATTTGGTACATCCGGTTACACGCATACTACTATCATTCCCAGACCTCCAAAAAAAACACGATCTCCCCGCCTCTATGGAATACTTTTATATACAAATTAAACATTTTTTCCATACCATTTCACCTTCATTGTCTCTAGAAAAACCTACAGACTTCGAAATACTATGTGCAAATGGCCACGCAGTACCTCCTCTAACTGACACCTCACATAACTACATGGTTAAATGGTCTAAGATGTTAAACCGTCCAATTTCACTGTTAGACTGGGGGAAAATTTGGGAATCATCTTCTAAGTCTCACGATGTGTAGCACATAAGGAAACCGCTATCAAGTTAATATTCTTTTGGTACAGAACCCCTGATTTGCTACATGCCCAGAATTCCACCCTTTCTAATCTGTGCTGGAGATGCGGTCAGTCTGTTGGAACCCTCCTCCACATCTTTTGGGAATGTCACATCCTAGACCCATACTGGAGCGAGATCCAAAGGTTATTACAAACGCTCCTTTCTGCAACCATTCCATTGAATCCCATACACTTTCTTCTGGGTCTTCCTATCCCGGATATCCCCAAATCATCACAGAAACTTGCATCATTCATATTATTAGCAGCAAAAAGAGCCATTCCTAGGCTCTGGCTCTCTACCACCACCCCCACTTTGCATCATACTCTCTCCATAGTAGCAGATATACGCAGGATGGAGCAAATGACTGCTAAGATTGAAGGTAACACCCTCCTATTCGACAGAATATGGAAGGCTTGGGATAATTCAATATTCTCTTCCGAACCTGTAGCTGTCACACCTTTTTGAAGTCTGCTAGAAATACCCTTTGACCATCCTTTACACCTGATTGTGAGGTTGACACAATTTATGTTATTTTATTCTTGACCTAAATCTAGATACGGTATGGACACTTTTTTGTTGAGATGACCCATTGATGGAAGCCGCTGTCACTTGACCATACTGGTATCCCCACCACGATATATTATATTATTTTATTTTGTCTATTGTTTTGATATATATATAACTTCTTCTTTTATGCTAACTTGACTTGATCTTTGTACCTTATGATGTTTCATAATTGTTAAATCTTTTGAAAAATAAACAATTTAAAAAAAATAAATAAAGAGTCCAAGAAGGGAAAGAATATGAATAAATGAGATGTTCAAAAAGGTATCAATGTCAGTCAGTCTGGTGAGTTCCAAGCACTGCACTTACCTAGTGCTAAACCTTTTCTTGTGTGTAATGGTGGCATTCTAGAGATCACCTTGGGATCATCTGGGAATTGCCTATTTATATTGTGTCTCAATTAATTACCCATATATTGCTGGTGCCAAACTCCTCCCTGTCAAAAACTCCCCTGCTTGTCCCCACCGCTGCACTGGCGGTATCTTCGTGGCCCCCTCAGTGTTCCAGAAGGTGTGAGCCCCGGCAATTCGCCGTCACCTCCTCCACACACTAACAAACCCCTAGCCAAACACACAGCAATCCAGCCCATGAAAGGGGGGTGGATGCTTGGGGGCAGGAGGGGCTCAGGCACCCCAAAAGTCAACCACCTTGTTCCCATATTAAGGGGGACAAGGGCCTCTTCCACACAACCCTAGGCTGGAGTTGTGGGGGGCTGCAGACAGGGGGCTTTACGGAATGTGGAAAGCCCCTTTAAACTAGTGGGTACAAGGTGCTTTGTGGTTGGTATTGCGCTGAGCCCAACATGCCCCAAAGGCACCCACCTATGTTGAGTGAATGTGGCCTTGTATGGTTCAGGAGGGGGTTGGGCGATCGCTCTTCTTACCCCTATCCTAGCTGGCCCTGTTGTATGCTCTGAAAAAGGATGTAGTTTGGATTTGTGAAGGCAGCTCACAGACTTTGGAGGATAGAGTGGAGTGTGGAGTTCTCCTTTAAAAGCAAAAGCTAGCCCATAGAAATCCAAGGGGTTAGAGGGGGAGACAAAAGCATTGGAGAATGGAGTGTGGAGTTCCCTTTTAAAAGCAAAAGCTAGCCCAAGAAAATCATTTGCATTAGAGGGGGAAGGTTAAATGCCCTCTTAGGAGAAGCTAGAGGAGAGAGAGTCTTTATACATAATTTTAACAAAGTGCATGTCACATGTTGGCAAGGTAACACGTTAACATGACCTGTGTGCAAATCTCCTTAAAAAAATACATAAAAGTTTAACCAGCATTAAAAAAAATGTATCAAGTTTAGAGGTGCGCCCATTCAACCCACACAATTGCATTTACGTTGCTTGTCATCGCATTTGAACGAGCGCAAGAGCTGCTTGTGCATTCGCAGTGCTTACATTGATCTCACGCAGTTCTAAATGTACTTGCAGGCACAACAGGCTTTCTCTTAAAAAGTTACTTCATCATTCTATTTTGGGCATATTTGTCACTTGGGCAGTTATTACTAAACTTCTTCACATCACCCCAAAATATTGGCACCTCCATATTCTGTTAATATTGAATTGAAGATGCCGTGCGCCATGTCCATAGTGGCGCACAGATTGCATTCTCCCGTACACAGAGATCGCTATAGTAAATGGGGGATTTGCGCTCTGTTCCCGGCGCACCGTTTTGTAAATATGAAAATGTGCGTTGCGTCTCTACTGATGGCGCACGGCTTTCCTAAATCAGCCCCCATGTTTGCTGAAGCCTTTATGAATATTCTGAATGTGCTCACATATTCTCTTCCAAATGGGACGTTTGGTTCTCCCTATATACTGCATCGATCAAGGGCACTGGAGGACATAATCCACACCCTCCATCCTACATGAAATGAAGTCTTTAATGGTATATTCTTTTCTGGTAACACTAGAACTCCATTTTTCACCTTTTTGACCATTATAGTTGATGTTCCTACAGGCATAACACCTTTTACATAAAAAAACCTTTTCCTTTAACCAGTTTAGATCCACGCTATAGCTGAATGACGGCTACAGTGCGGACCTGCTTTGCCCTGACTACGTCTATTGACGTAGGCTCGTGCCTGAGCGGCCTGTGCACCCCCTGCAGGGTGCGCACGGTGAGCTCTGTGATCAGTGAGTCTATGAGACTCGCGGGAACACATATCGGAGTAAGGGGTCGATCCTGACCCATTACCATGTGATCAGCTGTCAGCCAATGACAGCTGATCATGTGATGTCAACAGAGCCTGTAATCGGCTATTTTTTCTCCTCACGCTGACAGCGTGAGGAGAAAAAAAAAGTCGATCACCGGTGGCTGTTAGAGGGACATCAGTCTGGACATCACGGCAAGCTGCCGCCAGATCATCAGTGCCCACCTGTGGCCCCTGCCAGTGTCACCTAGCAATAGGCAACAGTGCTGCCTTACAGTGCCCACCAGTGCCACCCATCAGTGCCCACAGTGCCACCCATCAGTGCCCACAATCAGTGCCTCAACAACAGTGCTGCACATCAGTGCCACCTATCAGTGCCCATCAGTGTCACCTACCAGTGCCCATCAGTGCTGCCCATCAGTGCCACCTATTAGTGCCACCTATCAGTGGTACCTATCAGTGCCCATCTGTGCCACCCATCTGTGCCACCAATCAGTGCCACCCATCAGGGCCCATCAGTGCCATCCTTCTTTTTTCCCCAAAAAGTTTTTTTTTTTTTATTGATAAAATCAAACAAAGTAACATGTTACATTTCACATTGTACAAGTTGCCTCAACATAAATGGCATATTAACATTGGCTGAAAGCATTTAAAAAAAAGGACCATCATTATCCAATGCAAGGAACCCAGCATTAGCTTTAATGTATCGAGATAGGTCTCTCGTTTTATAGTTGAGTGTGCATTATGTGGGATTTTAGATAATATGTAGATTAGAGAGTCTTTATTTCGTAGGATGCGGCCAAAGCGTAAGAGCTCGGGGAGAGTAATTGGGTGCTAGTACTCAGCTAGGAGTACTTGTGTGTAAGTGTTCCGAATTGTTTGGTGCCTCTCTCGGCAGGATAGGAGTTTGTAGCCTTTTGGGGATCTAAGTGATGCGTTGTGAGAGGTTCATATGTGGGGCATGCGAGGCGTGTTCGTCATCATTTATTTGATGATATCAAGAATGTCAATCCAGGGAAAATAACTGGGGGGGTTCGGGCAGAGGGATATGCCATGTATGTGGTGAGGGGGAGGGGACCATAGGAGAGAGTGAGTGATATGGTGGACAGGGATCCTGCCTCTGGGAGTAAGGTTGACCGTCTCTTGCTTCCTTCCTCGTGCGGTTATCCACCTAATAGCCGCATATTTCTATGGAGTGGTGATTAAATGACGGTGCTAGTAATTCCTAGAAAGTCCAGATTTCTAAGTTCAGTATATTTTAGATTAATTTCTGGTTGGTTGGGGAGTATAAGAGGGAGTATTCTGGTGTGGTTTGGAAATGTTTCCAGCATGCCCATTTTATGCCAAATTTGCTGGGGGAGTCTTTTGCTATGTGAATTAGTTCTTCCAATTCTGCAATACTTTTGATTCTACAGAACCATTCCTTCAGTGACGGAACGGTTTGGGACTTCCAATGTATCGGTATGCACTGTTTTGCTGCGTTTACCATGTGCATTGCCAGGGATTTGTGATAGGTACGATGAGATTGGGGTGGTGTAGGAGAAATTGAGCAGGTGACCATTCAAAGTCATATGTAGTGACAAGTGTAAGGCTGACCGCAGGTCAGCCTGTTATTGTAGGAGGAGTCAGGCTGCATAAAGCCTGCCCTCCTTCTTCTCCTTGCTTGTGGTCGTAGGATCTCGTGTTGACAGGTCACTTCCGGGTTAGGGCAGGTCACAGCAGATCACTTCCTGTTTGTGGCTTGCAGGACGGCAGCATGGTCGGCAGCAAGGTTTTCTGTTTGGATCTCTCTCCCGGTGGTCGTGGCAGGTCTCGGCAGCGTTACCATGCGGCAGGGTCTTGTGTGCTGCGGGCGCAGGGATAGGGGTAGTATTCTTCCATCCGTTTTCACTTTACTCCGGTCAGCTTGGGGTTCAGATAGCACCATGTGTTGGGGTGGCAGGTTGGGGGGAGTGTGTTTGGGGGTTTTCAGGAGATGATGGCAGAGTCTCATATGTCACAATGTCCCGCCTCTGTCATTAGCACTGCATAGCACGTTTGTATTCCTGGAATACAGGTAAGCAATCCAATATTTTTTTTTCTAGCAGGGATCCATGTTTTGTCCAGTTGTAATAGTGTAGGTCATTGCATTTAGTCTTTGGTATTTGGGTCTGCTGTCACCACTATTAGGTTACAGCATAGGTATGTATGGGCAGGGTCTCCTCTCTCCCTAGCCTCATGGTGATCCAAAGTGTGGAGTTGTGATCCCCAGGACAGGAGGGGTGAATGTCACCGGTAGGAACCACACCTACACCTCCAGGTACTTTGATTAGTGTTGACCATTTGTGTCCCCTATCACGGGATTCCCTTCACTTCCTGTCTGCGGCAGGGGGTCATTGGTGGTTGCATGGGCTGGCGTTTCCCATTCACCCCTGTTCTGGTGATGGTGCGGAGTGTGGAATTATGCCTCCTATTGATCGGTTGCGGTTTCGTATGCATTTCATGGTTTCTTGCTATTTGCGATTTCCCTTTCATTTTTTGCGCTTTCTTTCAATTTGCGGTTTCTTATGCATGGTGCAGTTTTTTCAGGTGTTTTTGGTTGCTCGTGCTTTTTGCAGGTTTGCTCATGCGTTTTGCAGTTTTCTCATTAATTTTGCGGTTTTCCCATGCGTTTTTTTTTTTTTTTCGGTTCCTCATGCATTTTACGGTTTTGCACGCTTTTTACAGTTCTCATACAATTTACGGTTTCTCATGTTTTTTTTCATGGTTTCATGCAGGACGGGTTCAGGAGGATTTACGGTACGCATGTGTAAGCACAGGGTTCAGGGGATAATTCAGGCTGGGGGGTTGGCAGGACACTTGCTCATTGCCTGTCCTCTCGTTATTTTTCTGTGAGGGTCCTTTGGGGGTATGTAATTTACAATTTCTCATATAATTTTGGTTTCTCATGCGATTCACAGTTCTCATGGGTTCTCATGCATTTTAGGATTTATATTTACGGTTTCTCATGTATTTTATGGTTTCATGCGATTTACGATTTCTCATTTATTCACGATTTTACATGCGTTTTACGATTTCTTATTCGTTTTTACGGTTCCATGCTATTTACGGTTCGCATGCATGTTAGTTTCGCATACGACTACGATTCTCATGCATTTTACGGTTGTTGTGTTTTTTACGGTTTCTCATGCGAGTTATGGTTTCTCATATAATTTATGGGTTCTCATGCATTTTACAGTTTATGTTTTTTACGGTTTCAGTAAATTTACGGTTTCTTGTGGTTTTACGGTTTCTCAGGTTTTTTACGGTTCTCATGCATTTTACGGTTTCTCATGCATTTTACACGTTTTAAGGCATTTCACGGTTTTATAAATTGTGGTTTCTTATGCATATTTTTCCATCTTTTATGCTTTGTTATGGTCAATTTACATTTTCTTATGCAATTTATGTTTCTCATGTTATTTACGATTCTCATCATGCAATTTATGTTTCTCATGTAATTTACGTTCTCATGTAATTTACGGTGTTCTCATGCAATGTTCGTTTTCTTATGAAATTTGTCATTTCTCTTGCCTATTCATGTTTCTTACATTTCTCGTGTTTCCCATGTTACTCACGCCTTACATGGTTCTCACGTGTTCTCTTGTTTCGCACGTTTTCCATGTTTCTCACGCTTCCCACGTTTTCCATGCTTCGCACGTTTGTTCATGCTTACGTCTTCCCATGTTTCTCACGTCTTCCCATGTTTCTCACGTCTTCCCATGTTTCTCACGTCTTCCCATGTTTCTCACGTCTTCCCATGTTTCTCACGTCTTCCCATGTTTCTCACGTCTTCCCATGTTTCTCACGTCTTCCCATGTTTCTCACGTCTTCCCATGTTTCTCACGTCTTCCCATGTTTCTCACGTCTTCCCATGTTTCTCACGTCTTCCCATGTTTCTCACGTCTTCCCATGTTTCTCACGTTTTCCCATGTTTCTCACGTTTTCCCATGTTTCTCACGTTTTCCCATGTTTCTCACGTTTTCCCATGTTTCTCACGTTTTCCCATGTTTCTCACGTTTTCCCATGTTTCTCACGTTTTCCATGTTGCTTTCGGGTGTTTTCATGCAGTTTACAGTGTTTTCATGCAATTTTCACAGTGTTTTCATGCATTTAAGGTTTCTCGTGCTATGTGTCCCTTCTTATGCCTTTTTCATGTTTCTTACATTTATCATATTTTACTTTTTGTATGTTTTCACGTTTTTTTTTTCCCTTGGTGTTCACGTTTGTTTCTCTCGTGTTTCCTTGATTCTCACGTTTTCCATTGCCTCTCTCGCTTTCCCAGGCTTTTCTCGCTTTCCCAGGCTTTTCTCGCTTTCCTTGCTTCCCTCGGGTTCCCATGTATTTTACGTTTATGATATATGTTTATGTCATATGTTTGTCACAGTTTTTCATTCGCTGCATTTCTGTTAGCTAGTGCTCATATTCAGGGTCTGTCACGTCTACAGATCTGTACAGGCTGAGGTTTCGTTTTTTAATTGATTGTTGTCCCACAATCTTCTCGCCTGTTTCCATACGTCATACGTGCACGTTCACCATTACACTTTTACTTTTACCCACCTCTGTCTGTGGGTATCTTAGCCCTGAGTGTTCGTTTTTAATTTCCTGTCCAGGCGCTGCAGGTTGCTCGGGCTCACTCACTGCATACAGTAGGGGGGTGTCATCTTTAGGTTCACATTCTTGCGCTATTGGTCTTGCCATTCCTGCACCCACATCATCATTATCAGGTACCAGGGGTATTATGTCTTGGGGCTGCTTGTTATGTATGTTATTTGGTTGCTGTCAAACAGCTAGGTTGTTCATGTTCTACCACTGTTGAATACCCATCACGTCTATGGGTTGACAGATTGAGGTGATCGTTTTTAATTGGCTTGTTCGGTGGCAAGTCTCCTCATCTGTTCTTACGCTGTTCATGTATTTCATACAAACTCTCGTTTCTCATGCAATTTACGTTTCTCATGCAATTTACGTTTCTCATGCAATTTACGTTTCTCATGCAATTTTCGTGTCTCATGCAATTTACGTGTGTTTTTTTTTTTTTTTTTTTTTTTTTTTTTTTTTAAATTTGTTGTTTCTATGATAATCTCACTTATGTTTCTCTCGTTCTTCTAGGTTTTCTCATGTTTTCCCAAGGTTACTCTCGTTCTCATGTTTCTCACGCTGTTTATCATTCACGTTCTCGTGCTACCGGGGTTTTCATGTAGTTTGCGGTTTCTTGCAGCTTCGGTGCTTTGGCTACTTACGGTTTGTAGCTCGTATAATACATGTGTTTCGTTCTTTCATGCAGCCACGTTCCTGACGCAGGTTCTCGGCATGCTCATGTTCTTTCGTAGTTCATGTTGCTGTCCCAGTGTCATGCCACTTACACGGAGTAGGTTAACCAGGGGACTGGTTTTTCTCTCTGGTATGCACACGACCTTTTATTTCCTAGTTATATTTGGCTAGGATTGGCGGAAGCATGGAACTATGTTAAGTCAGCATGGCAGCTCCAGCAGCTTTTACAGGCTCAGGGGGTTAGTGGATTCCGAATATTCTCAAGTCTCTAGGTCAGGATCAGTAGGCTTCCTACTTGGTTCGGTTTTTGGCCCTTTTATCACGTATCGGCATGGCATTGTCAGGGCGTTTCTGGTTGGGCTCAGCTTTTCATGTTGTTGGAGACCCCGACAGACTTTCTTTATTTGCTGCGCATTCTATTAGCATCCTCAGGGTTCTTGAAGAGTAGCACTCCTGCTGTGATCAGCGGACTTCTCACCATGGGTCAAATTTTCCCGTGTGGTATCTATCACATTCTCATGGTCTCCTTCATGTTGGGTACCAGCTAGGTGCTCAGGGCAGGCTTATACCCGGTTTGGGTCATAAGTGATAGGAGCAGGTTCGGTGTATTTGTGCCAGGGACCCCAGCCCGTTGGGTAGGTGGAGGTCGTCTGGTTTCTCTGGGTTTGGCCCAGAGCCATTTTTGAGATACCATAAGCATTTGTTATTTGTTAGTTTATACGTAATTTCAGTGGGCTATAATTTGGCATCATATTCATCCTACTGGTCATTTTTGCCCCCTTTTAGGCATACTGACCATTTGACCAGGGCACAACGCAGGTCTATCTTCTTGTTGCTTTTTGTTCCTTGTTACACTATCACAGATTGACTCTGAGTACAAGTGAGATTATGCGATGTACTTCTTTCAAAAATGGTTGTATCTGTGGGCATTTTCACCAGATGTGTAGTAATGTGCCCGGTTGTGTGTTGCATCTCCAGCAGAGATCTGGGATTGGGTTTTGTATCCATTTTCCTGAGTGGAAACATTAATGGATCCTTTGTGGATGTTGAGGTAGATGTTACCCCAATCTACTTATGTTAGAGGAAGTGATAGTTCTTTTTTCCCAAACTTTGCATATAGCTGAGCTGTTGGGATGATAGTCCAAGAATAGAAGGGAATGTGTGGCAGAAATCAAGTGTGTTTGTGGGGATGACAGGGAACAGAGGTGTTCAAAAGACGTAAATTGTCTAGAGCATGAGGATTTCTTGTCTGGTGTTCCCAGGTACTGTGCAATTAGAAGGTATGTCCATGGTGGGATCAGGGGTCTATCGTGTAGAGAGGAGAGGTGCTGTATAGAGTTTACCTTGGTCAAAGAAATGATGAGCGAGGACCTTTGAGGACCTTTGCTTCCAACCAATGTTGTGCTAAAAAGTCTGCAGACATGCCTGGGGGGAAGTCAGGGTTCAATCCTATTGGAGATAATGGACCTGGTATCCTCGATATGGAGGATTTTTTGCAAATTTTGCTGAAGCATTGTATGGTTGGTCTGATGAGAGGATGTTATTTGAGCCCTGGGGGTATATGGCGATCGAGTATCCAAGGAACTAATGCCAGGTGTAATTTGGAAAATGAATCTTCCAGACCCACCCAGTCTTTTGAAGATGTGTGTAGGTTCCAGTATTCTGGTCAGATGGACTGCTTTATAATAGTTCTGGAGGTCCGGGAGATCAATGCCTACTAGATGTTTGAGCAAGGTTAAGTGTGTGTATTTTATTCTGGGCTTATGACCTCCCCATATAAAGTTGGAGCTAAGACTTCTGTAGGATTTAAAGAAGGCCTACGGTATGTATATTGATACTGTTTGTAGGATGTATAACATTCTTGGGAGCGCGTTCATATTCAATATTCAATAACCATAAAAACACTGGTCTATTCCAGTTTTTTAGATCAGTGGTCAGTTTGGTCAGTATTGATAGGTAGTTTTTCGCATTCTTCAGTCTGTCAATTGGGTGGGTAGTTGTATTCCAAGATAGGTAATTGCATCTGTCTGCCATTGGAAGGGGAAATTCTCTTTGCATTGCAGGACAATGGATTGTGCTAGGGATATGTTGAGGGCAATAGACTTAGAGAAGTTTATCTTAAGGTTAGAAATTAGGTTAAAGCGTCTGAATTTGTCTAGCAATACGGGTAACGTGGTGTGAGGGTTTGTGAGAAACAATAATATATCGTCTGCGTAAGCAGCCAATTTGTGTTCTCTCTGGTTTGTTCTGATCTCTTGAATGTCGGGGTTCTGCCTGATGGAGCAGAGTAAAGGCTCTAGGGTAAGGACAAAGAGGATAGGGGACAAGGGACATCCCTGCCTTGTTCCATTGTGGATGCGGAAGGCACTAGACAGGGTGATGTTTACTCTAATCCGAGACGTGGGTTTAGCATATAATGACATTATAAAGCTGAGCATATACTGTTTTATATGAATAAATATAAAAAAAATGCTGCGCCAACTCAAAAAAGAAAAAGGCAGCCAACACAACAATTAGACTAATTGTAAAAGTATGTGAGATAGCAAAATGTGGCGCTCATAGGGTGTACCGTGAGGTTGTACTGGTGATTATAGAGTCACTGTGAGTTACAATAACACATGGCATAAACCCAACGATGGGGGAAAGGGGGTGTAACCCCCAAAGAATGATAGATAGAGTGTACTGAAAAACTATACTAGTGATTGTAGAGTCACTCTAAGTGACAATAACACATAGAATAGACCAAAGGGTAGGGGGAAGAGGGTGTAACCCCCAAAGGAAGATAGGTGAATCACAAAAAAATATTATGCTGGTGAAAGAATCATAAAACTAGGCTGCGTATAACTTCTAGTGGTGAGTTACCAAAGAGTCACAATAAATAGATCACAAATAGTGATGTGCTGGTGAAAGAAAAAATGAAAAATAATAATAAATTAAAAATAGGCTGTAACCTGTAGTAGTGAATTTCACATGAGTACATCAGTCAAAGTGAATCTAGCCACAAAATTAACTGAAAATAAAAAATAAATGACCTGAAATCACCACATTAAGTGAAAGTGAATCACACCATACAGATCAAACCAATATATATAATATTACATTGTGTATCTGTCATTCAGATGCCACTATAACGCTGTAGGTGCTCATGTCGTGTCACGTGATGATCATGTGACCTCTGCAGAGGACAACTCGTGAGCATCGATTGGAGGATGACAGAGAGGCCTGGCTCCTGACCAACTGTGCCTATACACGATTGGCCTCTTATCCATCACATGTCCGCAAATTTTTTATGACGCAGACGAACCCGGAAGTCACGCTCCACACCGGTTCGATCATGTATTTTTCATCATTTTTATTCATTTCTATATAAAGCGCAGTAGGTGGCTGGTATATTCACACCCCAGCAGAAGTCTTAGAGGACGAAACGCATTGGGTCCGTTTGTTATACCGTAGCCACCACTTACTACGCTGTAAAGTTCTAGTGAACCTAATTTTTATCGCCCCATGTTTTATCATTTGTTGGATATAACTTTTTACCATTTTTATACCAATAAATTCCCATTTTTTTCAACGGATTCACACTATGTGGAAGTTTTTTTCTAGTTTCCTTGCCATACCATGAGGACTATCGGTGATCAAGTGGAACCCAGTTGATGATCGAAGTTGGTCCAACAGGATGTCTGGGTCCAACCTAGCTCCTCCGAGGATATAACAGCCAAGTTTACCTGTGGGACTGGAACCAGATTTACCTCACCGTTTGACGGTATAAGCCTTTTTGACTCACCGCTGATGGCCTTTGAGTCCACCTGTTCTGGTAAGGGCACTATATTTTTATCTGCCTGAGTTTATGTCTGGAGAAGATATCTTCCTGTATGCTGAGATGTCCCCAATAGTCCAGTAGAAATACCTATGAAGACAGGGAGCACCTACAGCGTCATGTATTTTATACTCTAATTGATGGGTCTGACAGATACACAATATAGTTGAATTTATCCCAGCCACCTCCATATCGGTTTGATCTGTATGGTGTGATTCACTTTCACTTACTGTGGTGATTTCAGGTCATTTATTTGTTATTTTCAGTTAATTTTGTGGCTAGATTCACTTTGACTGATATACTCATGTGAAATTCACTACTAGAGGTTACACAGCCTATTTTTTTTTTTTTAACTTATAACAAACTTTTTATTTGCAAGATTATACATAATACATGAAAAGCATTGGTATACATGTTTAACATCTTGAAGATATTCCGTATTCCAAGAACATGATACACATATATTACTATCATGTTGTTAGTTCTGTAGGTTCATATATAATCCGTACACTTCCACACTCATATTTAGTAAGTATCAGGATAAGCACCATTTATATGCATGTCATAGACTCTTGTAACCATCTATCCCATATTCTGTTATACTTGTTTGGACAACCTCTGTTAATATAGAGGAATTTTTTATATGAAAGGGTTGTGTTAATGTCTCTTTTCCAGTCCACCAATTGAGGGGGTTCGGATCTCATCCACTGTCTGGCAATAATTTTCCTAGCTGAAAATAAAGTTTCATGCAGGAATATTAGTGTGAACTTGTCTAGTACATCTGGAAAAATTCCCAGTAGGCATTGTTTTGGGTCAAGAGTTATTGGGGACCCCATGTCGTCATGCAAGAAGGCAACTATTTGTTTCCAGTAATCTTGTATCTTCTGACACGACCACATAAGGTGAAAGAATGTGCCTGTTTCAGTTCCACACATTGGACATGTGATGGATTGACTTCTTTTATATCTAGCTACCCTAAGAGGAGTGAGGTATGCACGATGAAGTATAAAGATTTGGGACAGCCTGTCTGAAAGTTTGGGTGAAACCAACTTGCATGCTTCCAGGGCCTCCTCCCACTCCTCATCCTCCATCCTCCCAACCTCCCTCTCCCATCTTGGTTTCAATGCGTAAGCTGATTTTGCAGAGGCAGGGGCGGATAGCATGTTATAAAAACAGGAAATTAGTTTTTTTGAGTCTGTATCCTTGACTATGGCTATAATAGAGTTAGGAGTGGGCTGAGGAAGGTTACGTGAAAACTGCGTTTGGATCGCATGGTGGATCTGTAGATAACAAAAAAACATTTGATTCGGAATCTGGAACTCCATCTTAAGTGCCTCAAACGTTTTAAAAGTGCCATTTGTGAACAGATGGTGTAAATAGTATATGCCCTTGGCTGCCCATAAGTCTGAGTTCTGGACTCCATTAAGTTCCTGCAGCTTGTTATTATGCCAAAGTGGTGTATAGTCATTAAATGATGGTATCTCTAGTTTAGAGGAGGCTAATTCCCAAATGCGTCTATAATGATATAGCAAGGAATGTCTATAATCGTTTGACTGTGTGTTCCCTACACCCACCGCTATCCCATTTATTGGGTCCCCAGTATGCTGAACCCAACGGGGGCTCAGCAGAATGAGAAAGCGTTCCTTGTCAGTTTTGTCAATGTGAAATAGTTGGGATAGCTGTGACGCTATATAGTAATGGTTAAAATCGGGGAGTGCTGTTCCACCCATGTCCGTTGAGCTTTTAAGTGTTTGCCATGCGAGTTTGTGTCTAGATTTCCCCCATACAAATGGTTTAAGTAGTGTTTCTAATAGTTTAAAATACTTAAGGGGTAGATATACTGGAGTATGCCATAGGACGTATAGTACCTTAGGCAGTAGTACCATCTTTATTAAATTGACTCGGCCCCATACTCCTAGAGGGAGGCGGGACCAGACCTGGATCTTAGATTTAATTAGGGAGAATAATGGTTCGACATTCAAGGAAATATAGTCTACTGGATTCTTGGATATTTTAACGCCAAGGTATTTTATTATATCCACCCGTTGAAGGGGTAAATTAGCCTGTGATTCTGTAGGTGGAAAACTATCAATTGGTAATATCTGTGATTTACCCCAATTAATCCTCAAGCCCGAGAATGTCCCAAATTGTTCAATTACGTTAAGGGCTGTGTGTAGAGAGAGGCCAGGGTCTGCCAGGTAGAGGAGGGTGTCATCTGCATATAGGCTAATTTTCTCGGTAAGGGATCCGAATGTCAAGCCTATTATCTCCTGATTAGTACGGATGGACACGGCGAGGGGTTCCGATGCCAGAGCATACAGCAAGGGCGAGAGCGGGCATCCCTGTCTCGTACCTCTGCTTAGGCCAAATTCCCGAGAGGGGCATCCGTTAGCCACCACCCGGGCAGTTGGTTGCTGATATAACAGTTGCACCCATCTAATAAATTTGGGCCCAAAGCCGTATCCCTCCATGCATCTCCAGAGATATCTCCATTCAACCGAATCAAATGCCTTGGCTGTATCTAATGTTACTATCACTCTTGTGCCCACATTATCATGTTTGGCCTGGAGATTGATAAATAACTTCCTTTAAATTAAAGGAAGTGTTTCGGCCAGGCATAAACCCTGACTGATCTACATGTATAAGGGATAGTATTACTTGGTTTGGAGAGTACTTTGGCTAATATTTTGACATCTACTTGGAGTAAAGATACGGGGCGGTATGACTCAGGGTATCCTAAATCTTTCCCTGGTTTGGGTATAAGTACTATCGTGGCCTCTCTCATGGATGCAGGTAGTGTTGAAGTTTCGAACATGGTGTTGTACAGAGTCAACAGTTTGGGTGTAAGTATCTCAGAAAAGTGTGCATAAAATTCAATGGGCAAACCATCAGACCCCGGGGATTTGGACCTAGTAAAATCTGCAATAGCAATCTTTATTTCCTCCACCATGAGGGGTGCCTCAAGAAGTTCGACTTGGCTCTCTGAGAGTTGTGGAAGTATGATGTTGCTCAAAAACTGATCCATTATTGCCGTATCCCCCGAGACCGTAGATGTATAAAGTTCTGTAAAAAAGTCTCCAAACTTGGAGGACACGACAAGAGGATCCGTGATTGGCTGTCTATCCTTATCATGAAGCGTAATTACAATTGGGGGTTTGTCTTCACTATGAACAAGGTATGCAAGCAATTTACCTGCTTTTTCTCCATGTTCAAACCACCGCTGTCTATTGAAGAATAGTTTCTGCTTGGCTTTTACATATTGCATCTGAGACACCACTCTTGTCTGTAGTTTAAGTGTATTGGCATTTGTTGTGGATGGGTCAGCTATGTATGCTTGTTCTGAAGAGGATAGTTCTGTGATTGCTTTATCTAAGGCTTCCGCGGAGTTTGTTTTGATCTGATTGATGCGTGAGGTCAGGACAGCTCGGACATGAAGCTTAAATGTATCCCACACTACTGGCACGGGAGCAGAATTTTCATTGTCTGTAAAAAAAACGAGTCCATTCCACCTCAAGCATATCATCTTCTGGCAGCAAGGACAACCAAAATGGGTTCAAGCGCCAGGTCCGCTTCTGCTTGGCCATGGGCACGCTGAGTGTAATTGAGTAATGACTATGATCAGACAACAGCCTAGGTCCAAAGGACACTGTCAATAATCTAGGTAAAAGTTGTTTAGATGTCAGAATGAAATCTATTCGGGACATTGAGTTATGTGTGGAGGAGAAACATGAATAGGCCTTGGTATGTGGAAATTTATGTCTCCATGTATCAGTTAGATGAATGGATGAGGTTATTTTATGTAGTTTAGTGTCATTTGTCCTCATTGCAGCTACTGTCGGTGGGCGAAGTCTGTCTAGGGTATCATTCATTGTGGAATTAAAATCCCCCATCCATACTGCTTGCACTGTGGGGTGTCTTGCCATGAAGGAGACACCCTCTAGTATTATAGTAATAGCAAATGGAGGGGGAACGTAGAAAGCTAAGATTAGGAAGGGTTCTCCGTATAGTTTAGCAGATATAAAAACATATCTGCCCTGAGGGTCTGTGCATATCTCTCCTGGCTCAAAGTGTATGGATTTTGCAATTAAAATAGATACACCTCTTGAATGGGATGTAAACGTCGAATGAAATGCCCATCCTACCCAGGGGCGACGTAGGGCCATCTGTAGCTTGCCATCAATATGGGTCTCCACCAATGCTATTACATCAGCCCTCTGTTTCTTAAGGAATGTGAAGGTTGCCGACCTCTTAAGCAGTTCACGCAAGCCCCTCACATTCCAAGTAAGGAATTTTATAGACGCCATATGGAGTTCTCACAGATCATTTTCAGTATTGAGGTGTGTATCCTGAGTCTCACCGGTACCTTTTTACAAGAATTATGTATGTATATGTACAGTACTACAGAATATAACAACAGAGGCAAATTTTCAATATTATTCAAAAAACTATATTGATTCGCAAAGTGTAAACATAGTACTTCTTGCATTTTAAAAAGTAACATAAACATTTTCCCTCCCCTCTCCCTCCCAGCCCTGCACTGACCCCAACCTGTGCGGGCATACTTCCCAAACAAAACTGAGATTGAACTCCGGGAAAGAACAGTCAGCTTCATCAGAAAAAAAAGAAAAAACCAGGGTAGCCGTTGGGTTTTAGAACCCGGGGTAAACATATCCCACAAAATCATATGTAAAGAAAATTCTCTGGGATAGATAAATGCGTGTAATTGTAGTTGAACGGCTTCATTCCAGGTTCGGTGACTGATTTCCCTAAAGGTGTGTGGGGCAAAGTCACGCTGCACCATACATATGTTCTGTAGGACTATTGCTGACCCGAGGCTCCGGTCATCAAAATAGTAAATGATAGTATATAGTTTCTCCTGAGGTATTAAGAGCAAAGTCTTTCATGTTGTAAGAAAAGAGGTCTGCGGTCTCCTGCCGCAATCCACGGCCATGTGCTATGTGTATTGGGTTATTCATTCTCTTTCCTGTTATCTCGGCGCTCCAGCCAGGCGATGGTATCTTCAGGGGTTTAACAAAAAACGGCTCGGCCATCATCCTCCACCCGAAGACGTGCGGGAAATAACATTGAGTATTTAAGATTTTTGATGCGTAAGCGCCTCTTGGCTTCGGTGAAGTTTTGTCTGCGCTTCTGTACTTCAGTGGAAAAATCAGGGAAGATGGCTACCTTGACATTGTCAATGGGTATATTTCCCTTCAACCTCGCCAAGCGCAGCGTTGCGTCGCGGTCTTTGTAATTTAGCAATTTGGCGATAAATGTTCGGGGTGGGGCACCCTGTGGTGGCGGCCTAGCGGGCATGCGGTGTGCTCTTTCGACAGCAAACGTGGGTCGAAAAGGCCTCCCTGCCATACGTTGTAATTAGTAATTGCTCCAGGAATGTGGTGGGGTCTTTCCCCTCCGTCCCCTCTGGCAGGCCAATGAAGCGGAGGTTGCACCTACGAAGCCTGTTCTCCATGTCATCCTGCTTTGCCAGGAGTTGATTAATCTGGTATTGCATGCGTTCAGAGGTAGTCTGTAATGGCGGGATCGCATCCTCCACCTCTCCTAATCTGGTCTCAGATGTCTTAACTCGCTCCTTAAGCTTATGCAGGTCTTGTCGGACTAGGGAGACATCCACCTTCACCTCCTCAATCTTGGTCGTGAGGGCGGCCTGGAGTGCAGAGATGGCTTCCAGCACTCTATCTCTGTCTGCGCCCGCCACCTCCCTCCCCCCCCGATGCGGTGCCACCACCTTCTCCCAGGCTGTCTTTATCCTGTCGGCGGTACTTGTCAAGTTTGGCAGCTGTGTCGGTCTTGGGTTTCGTCTGAGCCATGACTGTTAATAAGAGGGGGCAGACGCAGCTGACTGAGTGGTTGTGGAGTTGGTACTGTGGGTGAGCTGTGGGAGTTTGGAGGCCAAGATCAACAGGATAGTCCCCACACAATTCATCTAGGATAGGTCTTGAGTCCCCGTTCACCCCCAATGGGCCCGAGTACCCCCAGCAGGTTTGGGTAGGGACAATGCTTTGGCGGGTAAGGGCACTGGGATTGTCAGCAGATCAGGCAGAGGAAAGATGGGAAGGTCAGGAGTGTCCAATATAGAGTAGTAAAGTGGATGCCGCTCACCTGAAGGATGCGGAGGTCCTCTGTAGGTCTGAGTACCGTGATGTCCCTGGAGGAGTTGCAGGGGGCAGTAGGTGGGTTAGATGATCCACTGTGTTAGATGCAGAGTCCAGGAAGGGAGGATGTGTTGCTGGTAAAGAGGCAGGGAGCACCAAGATGGCCACCGAGACTAGGCCCAGACCACGGCCCGGGTCTAGGGTTGTCACTGTGTGAGGGGGCCCTGTTCAGTTCAGGCTCCCAGTCAGGATCAGATGCAGTCGGGTCAGCCTCTGGTGGAGGAGCCAGGCATCAGTGGGGCCAGGACACAGCACTTCCAGAGAAGCAGGGAGGAGCAAGATGGCCGCCGGAGCTCCGGACCAGGCCGAAGCCGCGGCCTAAATTTAAGAGCGCCCCCGCACAAAAGGGCACCGTTCCTCTCGATCCCCCAATCGGAGGCCCGCCGGACAGGGACCGCGCTCGGCAGGGGCTCCAAACTCCAGGGAGGCCGGGGATGAGTATAGAGGAGGCGGCCGAGTGAAGCAAGACGGCCGCCGGCGTCGACTAGGCCGAAGCCGCGGCCTGTAGTTGTGGCTGCGGCCACGGAGGAGCGCCGTGCCGCTCGGAACTCCCGTACGGCCGGAGGACCGCTGAAACAGGTCTGTATCTGGGTAGAGACCTCAGGAGGTATGCTAGGTTTCTTCCGGAGATTACTGGCAGGCAGGATTAATGGGGATGCAGGAGTATTGGACGGAGCTCGGGTCTTCCACGTCCTACTCCATGCTGTAGCAGGCCACGCCCCCACACATAGCCTATTTTTAATTCATTATTATTTTTCATTTTTTCTTTCACCAGCACATCACTATTTGTAATCTATTTATTGTGACTCTTTCGTGACTCACCACTAGAGGTTATACGCAGCCTAGTTTTATGATTCTTTTACCAGCATAATATTTTTAGTGATTCACCTATCTTCCTTTGGGGGTTACACCCTCTTCCCCCCCACCCTTTGGTCTATTCTATGTGTTATTGTCACTTGACTCTACAATCACTAGTAGTTTTTCAGTACACTCTATCATTCTTTGGGGGTTACACCCTCTTTCCGCCATCGTTGGTTTTATGCCATGTGTTATTGTCACTCACAGTGACTCTATTATCACCAGTACAACCTCACGGTACACCCTATGAGCGCCACACTTTGCTATCTCACATACATATACTGTTTTATACCTAGTGCTTGTAAGACTGCTGCCATATAATCCCATACCACCCTGTCGAATGCCTTCTCCGCATCCAGTGAAAGGTAGAAGCCTTTTTGCTTCGATGTGGTGATATGATGGTGCAGGTTGATGGCTTTCAAAGTATTGTCCCTGGCTTCTCTTATAAGGACAAATCCAACTTGATCACGGGAGACAAAGTGGTAGTAGTCTGTTAGCTAAAATTTTGGAGAAAATTTTGATATCCACACTAAGGAGTGAAATTGGTCTATAGTTTGCAGCTTGTATTGGGTCTCTATCTGCCTTTGGAATTACAGTAATGTGAGCTTCCAGCATTCCTGGAGTGAGTGGGTTGGAGTTAGTGATGGAATTAAATGCTTTTAGGTATGGAGTACATAGAGTGTCTGCAAACGTTTTGTAGTACGTTGCCAATAGGCCGTCCGGGCCGGGACTTTTTCCAGGTTTCAGTTTTTTAACTGCTTCTTTCCATTCAAATGGAGTGATCGGGGTTTCTAGTGTGTCAGTGGAATCAGCTGAGATGCCTTTGGGGCAGAATTCGTCTAAGAATTCTATAATTTTATTGTGCCTTGCCTCAGGAGAGAGTACCGATGAGTTTGACTTGTTGATATGGTATAGGGACAAGTAAAATTTCTCGAATTCGTGAGCTATGTCCTCATTTTTCGTATAGACATGACCTATAGAGGAATGCAACTTGTGTACTGTCGTTTTGGCTTTTCTAGCATGTAGTGTTCGGGCTAATAGGTGTCTGCTTTTGTTCCCGAATTCAGAAAAAAGTTTTTGTGACGACATAAAGTTTTTCCTGATAGTTCGGCCTAGTTCTTCTTGTATGAGTTTACGTGTCTCAGTCAGTTCCTGGTACGTTTGTTGTGCTAGCGTCTTTTTGTGGAGTGCTTCCAATGTCCTGAGTGTTTTGAACAGGTCTGACAGTCGTTGTTGTCTATCTTTCTTAAGTTTTTGGCCGTCATAGAAATGACTCTGCCTCGTATGACATACTTAGTCAGGTCCATAAATATTGGGACATCGACACAATTCTAATCTTTTTGGCTCTATACACCACCACAATGGATTTGAAATTAATCAAACAAGATGTACTTTAACTGCAGACTTTCAGCTTTAATTTGAGGGTATTTACTTCCAAATCAGGTGAATGGTGTAGAAATTACAACAGTTTGAATATGTGCCTCCCACTTTTTAAGGGACCAAAAGTAATGGGACAGAATAACAATCATCCATCAAACTTTTACATTTTAATACTTGGTTGCAAATCCTTTGCAGTCAATTACAGCCTGACATCTGGAACGCATAGACCTCACCAGACACTGGGTTTCATCCATGGTGATGCTCTGCCAGGCCTCTACTGCAACTGTCTTCAGTTCCTGCTTGTTCTTGGGGCATTTTCCCTTCAGTTTTGTCTTCAGCAAGTGAAATGCATGCTCAATCAAATTCAGGTCAGGTGATTGACTTGGCCATTGCATAACATTCCACTTCTTTCCCTTAAACTCTTTGGTTGCTTTTGCAGTATGCTTCTGGTCATTGTCCATCTGCACTGTGAAGCGCCGTCCAATGAGTTCTGAAGCATTTTGCTGAATATAGCAGATAATATTGCCCGAAACACTTCAGAATTCATCCTGCTGCTTTTGTCAGCAGTCATATCATCAATAAATACAAGAGAACCAGTTCCATTGGCAGCCATACATGCCCACGCCATGACACTACCACCACCACATTTCACTGATGAGGTGGTATGCTTTGGATCATGAGCAGTTCCTTTCCTTCTCCATACTCTTCTCTTCCCATCACTCTGGTTCAAGTTGATCTTGGTCTCATCTGTCCATAGGATGTTGTTCCAGAACTGTGAAGGCTTTTTTAGATGTTGTTTGGCAAACTCTAATCTGGCCTTCCCGTTTTTGAGGCTCACCAATGGTTTACATCTTGTGGTGAACCCTCTGTATTCACTCTGGTGAAGTCTTCTCTTGATTGTTGACTTTGACACACATACACCTACCTCCTGGAGAGTGTTCTTGGTCTGGCCAACTGTTGTGAAGGATGTTTTCTTCACCAGGGAAAGAATTCTTTGGTCATCCACCACAGTTGTTTTCTGTGGTCTTACAGGTCTTTTAGTGTTGCTGATCTCACCGGTGCATTCTTTCTTTTTAAGGATGTTCCAAACAGTTGATTTGGCCACACCTAATGTTTTTGCTATCTCTCTGATGGGTTTGTTTTGTTTTTTCAGCCTAATGATGGCTTGCTTCACTGATAGTGACAGCTCTTTGGATCTCATATTGAGATTTGACAGCAACAGTGTCATGTAAAAGGAGAGTCTGTAGACTGAGTTTAATTTGGAGTAAAGCTCTGTATGGTAGGCAGGAAGATCCTGTCAACGTGTCAAGAAGGGGATCAAGAGGGACGTTAAAAACTCCTCCCAAGATTAACATACCTTGTTTAAAATTGGCGAGAGTTTGCAAAGTTGAGCAAAAGAATGAATCTTCAGGAAGATGTATCTGCCATGATCATCAATGAGAGTGTCTGTTATCTGAATAGTGACATTTTCGGATATGAGGATTGAGACCCCTTTTTGTTTTGGAATTTGGTAAGGTTGCATAATAGTACATTGGGAAGTCCCTGTTTGATAGTTTAGGAATAGAAGATGAACAGAAGTGTGTCTCTTGCAGATATACAATGTCTGCTTTCATGCTTCGCATACTGTTTAACATTTTGGTGCGTTTCTCGGGGATATTAAATCCCTTCATGTTCAATGAGATTATTTTAAGTGAGGCATTCCTCGTTGAGGAGTTAGGGACAGCCATAGTGCCTGAAGATTTGTTTAACCTGATGAGGGGTTGCCCACCAGAGGTAAGCAAGAGACGGCCACTCGGCTAAAAAAAAAAAAAAAAGGTGGGGGAGGGAATAGAGGTACGTGTCTCTGGGGGGGGTGTAGGCATGGGATGTGTAACAACTGGATGTGAGTATGGACTCCTGGTCCTACCCAGGAGGTGAAATTCCAGAAGGGGTCAGGTGGAGCTCTTAGAGTCCACTGTGTGTGAGGGTGGTTGGCTGCGGTTCCTAGAAGGATTCAATCTCGAGTTCCAACGAGGTCTGGTTGGCCGATAGAAGGGTTAGGTAGCCAAAGAAAGGAGGGTGTAGGGGGAGCATTCACCCATCGGCGGCATCGTGCATGAGTGTCTGTCGCTAAATTTCCCATGTGTTTGGGCACAGAGTGTTGTGTTGTTCAGGTAGTTAGTTTGGTTGGCTCCGAACTAAGCCAATGTATGTGGAGAAATTTCCATTATACATATCATTAAAACTAATAACAGTATATCAACAAATATAAGCTGCTGAACTTAATCAAATTGAGCAGATTAACATATCTACTGATCCATATAGTTCGGCTCAATATAGCTAGTGAGCCGTTGATCTTTTTAATTGCTGGGGATCCGCCTAAGGCAAGGTTCCCTCAGAGGACATAGTCCCCTTTTAGAAGTAGTAACCAGACATAACGAAACAAATTATGAACCAGTCTAACTGGAGAAAGGCTAACAAATTATGACACAGGGGGAAGGCGTCAACAGTGACAATTTCTCTTGCAACCATTTACTGCAAACGTTAGGCAGACCAATCCGAGGGAGGCACCGTGGGTTGTAATGGGGGGCGTACACCCTTGTTTGGATCGAGAGTTTATTAATTGGTTAGGATCAGGCAGTGAGAGTGGTAAAGATGTATGGTTTTGGTTTGTAACCGCTCTCAGTGGCCTGGTGTGTAAGTGTGGTCTTTTATCACTTTTATTCTTTTTGTTTTGTTTTGTTTTGTTTGGGGACGGGGTTGCGGCGGTGCCCTGTGTCTCCCTTAGAGGTCTGAACTGTGGGCCCTATGTTAAGATATGCGCTGTGAAAACCAAAAGTTTGTTGTAAAGAGCAAGAGCTGTCCCTATTAGCCAGATCGGGTGTCTTGACCCCACTTAACAATAGGCGCCCGTCCCACACCACCCCCACTCAAGTATACCTATCTTCAAGCAATGGTCATCTTGGCATTCCTTGGTGCTGTCAGCTCAACCAATCCAAGTTCTTAGAGGTGGTAGTAGGAGCTGGAAGGGAAGTAGGGGTTAGTTGAATAGGGGTTAGTTGAATAGTAGCTCAGTCCCTTCTGTTAAGGGAGAGCATTTCCCATGCATGGTTTAGAGACATAATAATATGTGGTTCAGGCATTCTATAGCAGGTTCAGAGTTTGTAACTACTCTGCCTCGTGCATACGTGGGAGGTGGGTTCCTTGGTTGTTGTTCTCATGGTGTATAGCTCCAAAAGTGCATGAGATCTGGGCTTTAACGTGAGTCAAGGGACCTGCGCTGATCTGAGAAGGTAGTGCCGAGTGCGCCAGCGTTTCCAGTCAATAGATATGTCACCCTTCCAGATATGGTTGGGAGTTTGGTGTCGATGGGTAATAGTCCGGTATTGTCACAGGGCGGGGAGCCATAAGGTTAGAGGATGAGGGGATACCTCTAGGGGCATGTAGGTTTGGTTGTCAGGTGTCCCAGGATGGTTGGGGGTGGTAGAGTTTTCAGTCTCCTCAGGTACGGTTCTCAGGCAGTGTCGGGTCAGGACGTTAGCTATCGTGTTCACAGGAAATAGCCCGCAAGAGGGAAGTGGGGTTGTGTTCTGTGTCATTGTGGGGCATCTGTCAAGGAGAAGATGGGTTACCTCCTTATGAGTAGGGATGAGCCGAACACCCCCCTGTTCGGTTCGCACCAGAACATGTGAACAGGAAAAAAGTTCGCTCGAACACGCGAACACCATTAAAGTCTATGGGACACGAACATAATTAATCAAAAGTGCTAATTTTAAAGGCTTATATGCAAGTTATTGTCATAAAAAGTGTTTGGGGACCCGGGTCCTGCCCCAGGGGACATGGATCAATGCAAAAAAAAGTTTTAAAAATGTCCGTTTTTTCAAGAGCAGTGATTTTAATAATGCTTAAAGTCAAACAATAAAAGTGTAATATCCCTTTAAATTTCGTACCTGGGGGGTGTCTATAGTATGCCTGTAAAGGGGCGCATGTTTCCCCTGTTTAGAATAGTCTGACAGCAAAATGACATTTCGAAGGAAAAATTACATTTAAAACTACTCACGGCTATTGCATTGCCGACAATACACATAGCAGTTCATTGATAAAAACGGCATGGGAATTCCCCACAGGGAAACCCCGAACCAAAATTTAAAAAAAAAATGACGTGGGAGTCCCCCTAAATTCCATACCAGGTCCTTTAGGTCTGGTATGGATATTAAGGGGAACCCCGGCCAAAATTTAAAAAAAAAAATGACGTGGGGTTCCCCCTAAATTCCATACCAGACCCTTCAGGTCTGGTATGGATTTTAGGGGGAACCCCGCACCAAAAAAAAAAAAAAGCAGCATGGGGTCCCCCCAAAAATCCATACCAGACCCTTATCCGAGCACGCAACCTGGCAGGCCGCAGGAAAAGAGGGGGGGACGAGAGTGCGCCCCCCCTCCTGAACCGTACCAGGCCACATGCCCTCAACATTGGGAGGGTGCTTTGGGGTAGCCCCCCAAAACACCTTGTCCCCATGTTGATGAGGACAAGGGCCTCATCCCCACAACCCTGGCCGGTGGTTGTGGGGGTCCGCGGGCGGGGGGCTTATCGGAATCTGGAAGCCCCCTTTAACAAGGGGACCCCCAGATCCCGCCCCCCCCATGTGAAATGGTAAGGGGGTACTTACCCCTACCATTTCACTAAAAAACTTTAAAAAATGTTAAAAATGACAAGAGACAGTTTTTGACAATTCCTTTATTTAAATGCTTCTTCCTTCTTCTATCTTCCTTCATCTTCTTCTGGTTCTTCTGGCTCTTCTGGTTCTTCCTCCGGCGTTCTCATCCAGCATCTCCTCCGCAGCGTCTTCTATCTTCTTCTCCTCAGGCCGCTCCGCACCCATGGCATGGTGGGAGGCTCCCGCTCTTCATCTTCTTCTTCATCCTCTTCTCTTCTTCCTTCTTCTCGTCTTCTCTTCTTCATTTTCTTCTCCGGGCCGCTCCGCATCCATGCTGGGGAGGCTCCCGCTGTGTGACGGCGTCTCCTCATCTGACGGTTCTTAAATAACGGGGGCGGGGCCACCCGGTGACCCCGCCCCCCTCTGACGCACGGTGACTTGACGGGACTTCCCTGTGACGTCACAGGAATGCCACAGGGAAGTCCCGTCATGTCTCGTGCGTCAGAGGGGGCAGGGTGGGGGAGGACTTTGGCTGCGGGCCCAGTGAGTGCTTCTAATCGAGGAGTGTGGTTCTCGGGATGAGGCCTGCATTTCTAAAGTGGCATCTCTGGGCCGCGTCTGGAATATCTCCGGAATTTAATGGCTTATCTGCGTGTCTTAGCTCCTGGGAGACCTTGACTTGGTTACCGAAGTGCTCCGGGGTGTGCTCTTCATAATTAGTCTGGGTGATGGTGTCTGTAGTCAGGTAGCTGAACCTCGGAACGGGAGCTCAGGGCTTAAGCCTCCATCACCGAACAGAGCCAGGCCACTCCCCCAGTGCCATCTTATCAGTGGCCATCAGTACCGCCTTATTTGTCCCCATCAGTGCCGCCTTAACTGTGCCCATCAGTGCAGCCTATCAGTGCCCACCAGTGCCGCCTCATTAGCGCATATCAATGAAGGAGAAAAATTACCTGTTTGCAAAATTTTTAAAACAAACTATTAAACATGATTTTTTTTCCAAAATTTTTCATTTTTTTTTTTGTTTGTTTAGCAAAAAAGAAAAATCCCAGCTGTGATTAAATACCACCAAAATAAATCTCTATTTGTGGGAAAAAATGATAAAATTTTCATTTGGGTACAGTGTTGTATGACTGCGCAATTGTCATTCAAAGCGCGTCAGCGCTGAAAATTGGTCTGGGCAGGAGGGGGGTTTAAGTGCCCAGTAAGCAAGTGGTTAAAAAAAGTTAAATTGCTGGATAACTTGGGGGGTCTGTGACATTTTTGGAAATAATATCCCGTAACGTTGGCGCTCTCCTGTACGTGAATTTTGGCGGTTCAGGTAAAATTGTACGTAATTGTATACCCGCTCTCAAGAATTTTGTAAATCATTTTTCATCCCGTTTGTATTGCACATTATAATTTAGTATGATGGGTAGATCATGTGAGGTCTTATCATTTCTTCGTTTATCTTCAATTAGATCATTTCTTTCCATTATAGAGACTTCTTCAATTCTCTCATTAATGAAGGTTTCATCATATCCTCTTCTGCACAAATCAAATCTTTTCCCAATAAATTTGGCCTGCTCATTAAAATCTTCTTTACTACAATTATTCCGAAGTCTAATGAGTTGCCCTTTTGGTATGTTTATAAGCCAAGGATCATGATGACAACTATCCACTGGGATATAGCTGTTACCATCAACAGGTTTAAAGTAGGGATGGGCCGAACCCCCCCGGTTCGGTTTGCACCAGAACATGTGAACAGGTAAAACATGCAAACCCTATTAAAGTCTATGGGACATGAACATGAAAAATCAAAAGTGCTAATTTTAAAGGCTAATATGCAAGTTATTCCTATAAAAAGTGTTTGGGAACCCGGGTCCTTCCCCAGGGGACATGTATCAATGCAAAAAAAATGTTTTTAAAACTACCGTGATTTTAAAAATGCTTAAAGTGAAACAAGAAAAAATTAAATATTCCTTTAAATATTGTGCCTGGGGTCACCTTAGTCTGCCTGTAAGGTGGAACATCTGTACGATGTGTAGAACAGTGCCGCAACAATAATGACATTTCTACAGAAACAATGTCATTTAAAATTGCTTGCTGTTGTAATGTATTGTCAGATCCCGGCAACATAGATAAAAATCATTGAAAGAAATAGGTGTGGGGTCCCGCCCAAAATCCATACCAGACCCTTATCCGAGCATGCAGCCTGGAGGACAGGAAAGGGGGGGCGAGTAAGCGCCCTCCATTCTGAACTGTACCATGCCCTCAACATGGGGAGGGTGCTTTAGGGACAAGAGCCTCTTCCTGACAACCCTGGCCATAGGTTGTCGGGGTCTGCAGGCAGGGGGCTTATCAGAATCTGGTAGCCCCCTTTAACAAGAGGGCCCCCAGATCCCGCCCCCCCTATGTGGATAGGTATGAGGTACATTGTACCCCTACCCATTCACCAAAAAGTGTCAAAAAGTAAAAACCACAATACACAGTTTTTGACAATTCCTTTATAAAAAAGAAGAAATCGGACCCGGCGACTGCTGTCTCTTGGCTGTGACAGCAGTTATATAGACAAGGTCTGGGCCACCCGCTGATTTAACCGGATGACCCCGCCCCCCCTCTGACGTCACATGATGTCAGAAGGGGGTGGGGTCACTCTGTTCCATCACCAGGTGGCCCCACCCTTTCCTATATAACAGCTGTCGCAGTCAAGAGACAGCAGTCGCTGGGAGGCGGAGATTTTTAGTTTTTTTTCTGTTTTTTTTCAGGTCCATCAGGCGGTGTGATTGAAGATCGGTGGACATTGTGGGACACTTTTTTCTTTTTTAACCACTTAAGGACCAGCCTCGTTTTGGATTTTAGGTGTTTACATGTTTAAAACAGGCTTTTTTGCTAGAAAATTACTTAGAACCCCCAAACATTATATATATGTTTTTTTTTCTAACACCCTAGAGAATAAAATGGCGGTCGTGGCAATACTTTTTTTTGCACCTTATTTGCGCAGCAGTCTTATAAGCACACTTTTTTTTGAAAAAATTTACTTTTTTGAATAAAAAAAATAAGACAACAGCAAAGTTAGCCCAATTTTTTTTATATTGTGAAATATAATGTTACGCCAAGTAACTTGATACCCAACATGTAATGCTTCAAAATTGCGCCCGCTCGTGGAATGGCGTCAAACTTTTACCCTCAAATCTCCATAGTCGACGTTTAAAAAATTCGACAGGTTGCATGTTTTGCGTTACAAAGGAGGTCTAGGGCTAGAATTATTGCTTTCGCTCTACTGGTCACGGCGATACCTCACAAGTGTGGTTTGACCACCGTTTTCATATGCGAGTGCTACTCGCGTATAAATTCGCTTCTGCGTGCAAGCTCTTCGGGACGGGGGGTTTTCAAAAAATTTTTTTTCATTTTTGTTATTCATTTTACATTATTTTATTTATTTTTACTGTTTTAAAAAAAAACGTGTCACTTTTATTCCTATTACAAGGAATGTAAATATCCCTTGTAATAGAAAAAAGCATGACAGGTCCTCTTAAATATGAGATCTGGGGGTCAAAAAGACCTCAATTCTCATTATTTACACTAAAATGCAATTTAAAAAAAAAAAAAGTAATTTAAAAAAATGACATTGAAAAAAAAAAGGCCTTTAAGAGGCGTGGGCGGAAGTGACGTTTTGACGTTGCTTCCGCCCAGCAGTGTCATGGAGATGAGTGGGCACCATCTTAGCCTCACTCGTCTCCAGGCACAGCACGGAGAAGGCGCGATCACCTCCGCTGCTACCGACAGCTCCAGTAAGCGGTGCAGGGAACCGGATCGTGGTGGGAGGGGGGGCCCTCTCCCGCCACCGATAAAAGTGATCTTGCGGCGAATCCACTGCAGGGACCACTTTTATCAGAAAGCCGTCCGCCGCATGAAAACGGGGATACTGGGGTTATGGCAGCTAGCTGCTGCCAAAACAAGGATATCCACCGGCAAAGTTTGGACGTACATCGCCGTGCGGCAGTCCGGAAGTGGTAATAAAGTAATTGTCAAAACCTGTCTTTTGTGGTTTTCACTTTTTGACACTCTTTTGAATGGGTAGGGGTACAATATACCCGATACCCATTCACATGGGGGGTGGGATCTTGGGGCCCCCTTGTTAAAGGAGGGCTTCCAGGTTATGTTGAGGACAAGCGGCCTGATATGGTTCGTGAGAGGGGGCGCTCACTTGACCCCCCTGGCCTTTCTTGGCCTGCCAGGCTGCTTGCTTGGATAAGGGTCTAATATGGACTTTGGAGGGACCCCACGCCAATTTTTCCCCTAAAATCTATGCAAGATCCAAAGGGCCTGGTCAGTGGTGTAACAAGAACCTTCAGGGCCCCGATGCAAGAAACCATGAAGGACCCCCCTGACCCCCAGACAGGGCCCTTTCCTTCGAGCCTGGTGGCGGAACAACAGGGCCTGGTTGCAAGTGGGTGGCTGCATATAAAGGAACCAATTTCTCCATTTCCCCCCGCTTCTCCTCTTCTCCCTCCCACAGGCATTCAGCGGCTGCAGGAGGAAAATGGAGAGATGGGTTCCTCTATGTCGGTGTTTCTCAATCTTTTTCCAGTCAGGGCACCCTTGAAGTATACCGGTAGATGAATTGGGCTGCACTGCAACCACCCTGCAACTGTGTGTATTGTATGCAGTTGCAGCATAGTGATGATGCATTTAAGGGGTTAAAACAGGCGGTCAAGAGGCAACATATTGCCTTTTTCAAAGGCTGTCAAATGTCTCTGAAAAGCAATCTGAGCATGGATCGCCTTTCAGAGGAATAGCTTTTTTTTGCTGGTACTTTGGTACTTTGAACAAACAGGAAAAAAAATCAGTTCTGATTGGATTGTACACATATAGGGGGGTCAGGATTAAACGTGCATACATAAAATGTGCATACATCTAAACACACACACACATAATACACACACATGTATACACCTATATAAACACACACACATATATAAACACACACATACTACACACACAAATACTGTATATAAACACAAACACACATAATACACACACAAATACTGTATATATACACACACACATACATATATAAATACACACATATATATAAATGCACACACATATAAACAAATGCAAACACACACACATACACACATACACACATACATACATACATACATACATATATAAATAAATACACACATATATATAAATGCACACACATATAAACAAATGCAAACACACACACATACATGCACAAACATACACACATACATGCACACACATATAAACACACACACATACAGAAAGCCTTTTAAAAATCGGCAGTGCTTTACTTTACCTCTTCCTGCCGGGTACTACACTGTAGGGGGAGACAAAGAGCACAGCACACATTGCTTTCATTTAAGATCAGTGTGACGAGCTCCCTGCAGTGCCGATTACAGTTTGGCTAATGATCTGGGAACTCGGTCTCAGCTGCTCCACTCCTATCGAGATATACATGGGGGCCTCATGGGGCCATGGCAACCTCAGCGACCCCTATACTTCCGCCACTGGGCCTGGTATGGATTTAGGTGGGTACCCCACATGTTTTTTTTTCTTTGGGTGTGGAGTTCCCCTTAAAATCTATACCAGACCCAAAAGGCCTGGTATCGACTTTGGGGGGACCCCATGCTGTTTTTTTCTTAATTCTGTCATAGGGTTCCCCTTAACCATTTCAATACACTGTATTATATACTGTACACTGACTGCAATGTATTATATACTGTACAGTAGGGATGAGCTTTATGTTCGGGCTAACATTGGCTTTTCACCCATTTGCCGAATAGCGAACAATTTGGAGTGTTCACGGCAAATTCGAAAGCCGCGGAACACCCTTTAAAAGTCTATGGGAGAAATCAAAAGTGCTATTTTTAAAGGTTAATATGCAAGTTGTTGTAATAAAAAGTGTTTGGGGACCTGGGTCCTGCCCCAGGGGACATGGATCAATGCAAAAAAAAGTTTTAAAAACATCCTTTTTGTTTTGGGCAGTGATTTTAATAATGCTTAAAGTGAAACAATAAAAGTGAAATATTCCTTTAAATTTCGTACCTGGGTGGTGTCTATATTATGCCTGTAAAGGGGCGCATGTTTCCCGTGTTTAGAACAGTCCGAGAGCAAAAGGACATTTCTGAATTGTCGGTCCCAGCAATACACATAAAAGTCATTGAAATAAATGGCATGGGGTCCCCCACAGTCCATTACCAGGCCATTTGGGTCTGGTATGAATATTAAGGGGAACATGAACCAAAATTTAAAAAAAAAATTGTGTGGGGGTCGCGCCAAATTCCATACCAAGCCCTTCAGGTCTGGTATGGACATTAAGGGGAATCCTGCGCCAATTTTTTTTTCTTTTAATTGTGTAGGGGTCCCCCTCAAAATCCATACCAGACCCTTCAGGTCTGGTATGGATTTTAAGGGGAACCCTGCACCAATTTTTTTTTTTTAAAATGGCGTGGGAGTCCCCCCAAAAATCCATACCAGACCCTTATCCGAGCACGCAACCTGGCAGGCTGCAGGAAAAGAGGGGGGGACGAGAGAGCGCCCCCCTCCTGAACCGTACCAAAAAAATCATGGTGCTGGGGGGGATCAATATGAATAGGAGGGGTGGTAACCGAGAATCCATTTTAAAAAAGCAAGAAGTATATTGGATTCATTTTCTTGATACTATTGCCCCTAATGCCACGTACACACGGTCTGACTTTTCATTTACAAAAGTCCGACGGACGCCGACGGACCAAGTCCGGCGGACAATCCGATCGTGTGTGGGCTTCCCCGGACATTCAGTGGACTTTTCCAGCCACAAATATGATGGACTTTAGATTTGGAACATGCTTCAAATCTTTACGTTGTAACTCCGTCAGGCCCAGAAATCCACTCGTCTGTATTCTAGTCCGACGGACAAAAACCCACGCTAGGGCAGCTATTGGCTACTGGCTATCAACTTCCTTATTTTAGTCTGATGTACGTCATCACGTACGAATCCGTCAGACTTTTGTGTGATCATATGTAGGCAAGTCTGTTCGTTAGAAAGTCCACCGCAAGTCCGCCAAAAGTCCATCGAAAGTCTGTCGGACGGGCTGTCGGACTTTTGTAGCCGAAAAGTCCGACCGTGTGTACGCGGCATTAGGGGTTGAATACAGATCTGGATATATATCTGTTTATTTAGGTGATAATTAATTTGATGTGATGTCTAGATGGTGATACATTGTGTACATGTTTCTTTTTGACAGATTAAATGAGTTGAAGGCTTCTGTTGAAATATGGGAGGGTTCTACGTTTTGCTAACCATTTCTCCACCTGTGAAATAAAGATGTACAAGAAAAGGATTTTGTTTGCTTTAAGGCGATTACTAATCACATAATTGATTCCAAATGTGTAAAAAGATGGTATTAAAGCCATGTGTGTGACTCTGTCTTTAGATGTGTGTTTGATCTGAAGAAGGGCGTAAGCTCGTGAGCCCAAAACATAATGAACTTACACATCATGTGATGTTTGTTTGAACTTTCGTTCAATGAAGACATTTTAAGTGCAGCGATCCTCTGGACTTATGCGTTAATATAGAAAAATTAGAAGAAAAGTAATAAAGTAAGAACAAAAATAAACAAAGCCTGTACCACACAGAGGCGGCTCTAGGCTTTGTGAGGCCTTAGGCACAATTTAGACACGAGGCCCCACTCACACCCATAATGGATAAAAAAAATTCAAGCAAGTAAAAATGGCTGCAGAAAGATGCGTGGATCTAGCACCACTTTCAGGGCACCCTCCTCACCCATCAGACATATGCGGCCAATACAACATCTGGGACCCAGCAAGGTGACAACCCCTCTAGGATTTTCCCCTGTGCCTTGGGAGAATGGGAAGGGGGTGTCACTGAATCATTCCATATCCACAGGGGAAGGAGAGTGGGGATATCCCAGTGCAGCTAGAGAGAGAGAGGGGGGGGGGGGGTGAGGGAGGTTGAGAGGGAGGGAGAGAGAGAGGAAGAGAGAATGAGGAAGAGGGAGAGAGGGAGGGGGGAGAGAGAGTGGGAGGGTGAAAGAGGGAGAGAGAGTGAGGGAGAGAGAGGGGGAAAGGGAGAGACAGAGAGGGGGGAGAGAGGGAGAGGAGAGAGGGAGAGGAGAGAGAGGGAGAGAGAGGGAGGGGAGAGAGAGAGAGAGAGGGAGGGGGAGAGAGAGGGAGGGAGAGGGAGGGTGAGGGAGGGAGAGGGGAAAAGAGTAAGGGAGAGGCAGGGAGACAGGGAGGGAGGGTGAGAGAGAGGAAGAGAGAGTGAGGGGGAGAGAGGGAGGATGAGAGGGAGGGAGAGAGAGGAAGGGAGAGTGAGGGAGGGGGAGGGAGGAAGAGAGAGAGGAGGGAGAGGAAGAGAGTGAGGGAGAGGCAGGGAGGGAGAGAGGGAGGGTGAGAGGGAGAGAGAGAGGAAGAGAGAGTGAGGGGGGAGAGAGGGAGGGTGAGGGAGGATGAGAGGGAGGGAGAGAGAGGAAGGGAGAGTGAGGGAGGGGGAGAGAGGGAGAGAGAGAGAGGAGGGAGAGGAAGAGAGTGAGGGAGAGGCAGGGAGGGAGATAGGGAGGGAGAGAGAGAGGAAGAGAGAGTGAGGGGGGAGAGAGGGAGGGTGAGGGAGGATGAGAGGGAGAGAGAGAGAGAGGAAGAGAGAGTGAGGGAGAGAGAGGGGGAGAGAGGGAGGGAGAGAGAGGAGAGAGGAGGGAGAGGAAGAGAGTGAGGGGGAGAGAGGGAGGGTGAGAGGGAGGGAGAGAAAAAGAGGGAGGGGTAGAGAGAGAGGGAGGGGTGAGAGAGTGAGGGAGGGAGAGAGAGAGAGAGGGAAGAGGGAGGGGGAGAGAGAGAGGGAGGGGGAGAGAGGGAGGGGGAGAGAGGGATGGAGGGAGGGCGAGAGAGGGAGGAAGAGGGAGAGAGAGATCTCTAGCCCCTTTCCTGTCTGCAGCCCCTCCTGTGTACCATGTCCCAGTCTGCAGTGCCTGTCTGTGGGAAGCTGTGTGTGATGCTTGGTACGGTATCTTGCATGCCAGCAGGATGTTCATGACGGCCAGCAGCAGGCAGGGTGCATTCTCATTCTGGGTGGGGACAGTGTCCTGCTCCTTCCAGAGGATCTGTTTGCTGTGAGATGGGGTGTTCCCTGGTCACCTTTACCTTCCAGCCGTCCTCGTTTTCTGACTCCAGTCAGCCTGTCCTCCAGTCCTAGGAGGTCTTTAGAGCTCTTCTCCCTCCAGGACTATCGATCCTTGCAAGCCTCGTTGCTCAACTTGCCCGCTGGGCCCGGACTGGGACAAAAAATAGACTGAGCAGCCCATGATAGCGGTCCCTTCCCCGCTCCCCAGCCTGAGAGACCCCCGCAGCAGCCAGAGTGAAAAAAGCACTGGGGGGGGGGGTGACTGGACAGCACAGTGGGGGGGAGCATGGGGGGATCCAGGGAGCACAAAGAGGACCAGAGAGCACTGGGGGGCATCTGGGGAGCAGAGGGGGGGAACTAGACAGCACTGTGGGGAAGCCAGGGAGCACAGGAATTGGGGACTGGACAGCACAGTGAGGGGAGAGAGCATGGGGGGAGCTGAGAAGCAGTGGGGGGGACTGGACAGCATAGTGGGGGAGCCAGGCAGCACAGGGGACCAGAGAGCACTGGGGGGAGGAGCCAGGGAGCAGAGGGGGTATGCAGGGAGAACTGGGAGGAACCAGGGAGTACGGGGCAGTAAAAGAGTTGGATAGGAGGAGCTCCGGTGGATGGATCCCATCCCAGCGCCTGCTGCAGCCTGGCCGACCGCCCAGAGAGAACGTGAGTGCCCGGCCGTGCCGCCCTCCTGTGTGCCTGGATAGGAGGAGCGGCGGGGACAGCTGCATATGAAGGAATTAATCTTTCCATATTCTTTCTGCAGCCAATGAACGCCCACAGAAGAAGCAGTCATTCAGCGGCTGCAGGAGGAACATGAAAAGATTAATTCCTGCATATGCAGCTGTCCCCGCCGCTCTTCCTATCCAGGCACACAGGAGGGCGGCACGGCCGGGCACTCAAGTTCTCTCTGGGCGGTCGGCCAGGCTGCAGCAGGCGCTGGGATGGGATCCATCCACCGGAGCTCCTCCTTCCCCTTCACAGACAGTCATAGGGCAGGGATAGTTTCCGCCGCCTGGCTCGACTCCTGACCCGAATAGGCAGCCGGCCAGATGCGGAGAGGCCAGATGAGCAGTGCGGGCTGAAGGAGCAGCCCGCGCTGGACTTGGACATGGATTTGAGGCTCTATGGCTGCCCGCACGGCTTTTACAGATGGCACCTGGAGCCTGTTGGTCAGTCCAGTGATCGAGCAGAGGCAAATTAGGCGGCTGTGAGGCCCCTGTGAATGCGAGGCCTTAGGCGGCAGCCTAATTTGCCTAATTAGAGAGCCGCCTCTGGTACCACAACCTGAGGATTGCTTGGTTACATACATGCTTGTAAAGATTGTCAGTAAAATTAGTTTTCATCTGTATAATCTGAAGTCCATGGTGTCCAATGTGACAAGAACAAAAAAAAAAATTATTAGAATAGACAGCAAAGTGTTTGTCATAAGAGTATTGGACATTAACCCTTTGTACTATGTCATTGATATTAGGTGTCATAGTAGATTTCCATTCTGCAGTTATAGTCAGATGTGCAGCTATAAGAATATGTATTATCATACTTCTAAATTGGGTTGGTATATTATTAACAAGGAGGTTGAGTAGGGCAAGGTGAGGGGTGGGTCTAATGAAAAATCCAGTTACTGAGGAAATTAATTAAAAACCTCATTCCAGAAACTGCGCACACTCTTGCAGTCCCATAGAATGTGTTATACTGCCTCTTGTACCACATTGTCTGCAGCAGGCATTGGGTTCTAGAGGGAAGATTTGGGACAGCCTCACAGGGGTTAAATAGCTTCTGTGAATTATTTTTAGCATTATTTCCCAGTGGTTGGCACAATGGGAATAGTGATAACCTGACTGGATAGTACATTGCCATTCTTTAGAAGTGAAGGTAGAGCCTAGCTCCCTTTCCCAATTCGTCATATTAGATGTTTTGATGAAAGGTCTTTTATGCGAAATAATGCCCCGTACACACGGTCGGATTTTCCGATGAAAAATGTCCGATCGGAGCGTGTTGTCGGAAATTCCAACCGTGTGTGGGCTCCATCGGACATTTTCCATCGGATTTTCCGACACACAAAGTTGGACAGCAGGAGATAAAATTTTCCGACAACAAAATCCGATCCCGTCAATTCCGACCATGTGTGGCCTGTTCCGACGCACAAAGTGCCACGCATGCTCAGAAGAAATTCCGAGACGGGACAGCTCATTTTGGTAAACTTAGCGTTTGCAATGGATACAGCACTTTCGTCACGCTGCAATGTTAAAAATGGTTTAATACAGCGCACTCTTTTCTTCTTTAGAATGTGACAAGAATTAAGTAGTTTTGCTGCTCATATTCACACACACTTCTCACAAAGTTTTATTTGTGTTTTTTTTAGTGGGATTCCCTGAATATATTGTTATTAGTTGTCACATCTGACAGTTTTATATATTTTTTTTTTTTTTTTTTTTTTGGATTTTCAGCCTTTTTTTTCTTTAATGTTTGGATTTTTTCCAAGGCTGATCTTTGTTCAATGTTGTTTTTATTTTTACTCCAGAATATTTTTGTGTGTGTTTTGTGTGTCAAGTTACCCCAACACCATTGTTATCTTGTATTATTTAATCTCCAGGAGATTGTTTGGTGTTGGTGTCCCTTGTTCATTTCACATTGTATATTTGAAATGTACCTGAATCCTCACAAACCAACTGTCCTTTTTGAAGTAAAACACATAGGAGAGTATAATTCAAAACAAAAATCCTTTATTAAGGGATCAGGACCAAACAAAGAGGAAGGCAACACTGGATCAACAGGAGAAATTAGCGAAGCCTGGGACCCCCACGGCAGACATCAATTCTTCAACATCAAAATTGGTGGCCTGAGGAGTCCATATGTAAGGGAGGGCAGTCTGGTCCAGAATTCGCAGGGATCCGGATAGCAGCAGATGACATCTGTGTCCCCAGGCTGTGGTACCACAAGAGGCTGCATCTTTTGGCCGACCAGACTGAACCCAGGGCAATCACTGTCTGGTCTTCCTTCCACGCTTCCTTCCGGGCTGTGGCCGTGCAGTTGGAGATGTGGCAGGAGGAGGAGTAGGACCTGGAGGAGGACTGGGAGGACCTGGAGGAGAACTGGGGGGACCTGGAGGAGAGGGAGGAGGAGGAGGAGGACCTGCAGGAGGAGGAGGACCATCACAAAGGTGTGTCTGAGGTGTCATTTGGCCCCTCATACCTTTCTCAAGAGCCTCCAATATGAGGGCCTCACACATGACTTGTTGGCCCTCCTCCATCCTCTGCATTTTATATGCAATGAAGGCAGCAATGTTCTCCTCCATGGTGTGGGGTGCTCCCAGGACCTCTGTAGCTCTCCAAAAGAATCCTATAGCAGCCTCCTCTAGGGCACTCCTCCTACTGCCGCTTTTTCTTTTCAGGGGGGGTAGAGGGACCTGCAGATCAGCCAGCCGGCTCGGCCCGGCCACCTCCTGGCTGAGACTTCCCTGTGTATGAAAAAGGGACATGGTTGTAATGTTTTGCATCATCAATCCCAATCCTAAATTAGTACTCCCAACTAACATCTAGTTAACATCATTGATTGGACAAGCAGAAATATTTAGAGGAATGCTATACCTGGCTCAATCTGGGCTCCTCCACATTGTGGCCTGGAAGGCCCAGGTTGGGCGTCAGAAGCCTCAGCCGGGGGGGAAGGAAGCGTGGAAGGAAGACTGGAGAGGGATGGCCTGGGTTCAGTCTGGCCTGCCAGAAAGTGCAGCCTGTCGTAGTACAACATCCTGGGGACATAGATGTCATCTGCTGCTCCGGATCTCTGTGAATCCAGGACCTTCTTGCGCTCCCTTAGATATGTGCTCCTCAGGCAACCAATTAATATCTTTAAATAGGTGATGTCTGCCGTGGGGATCACCTGCTTCACAATTTCACACAATTGCTCCAGTGCTGCCTTCCTCTTTGCTTGGTTCTTGAAATGGGGGTGTTTAATCTCCCACAGACAGGGCAGCTCCCTTAGCATCTCTAGGAATACTGACATGAAGTCATTATCTTTGAGTAGCATATCCATGTTCACTGCAAGACACAACACAAGACAAAGCCTAATGTCAGACAAAACTCTCCTAACCTTGTTACAATATAGGCCTCAATCTAGAAGCAGTATAGGCACAAGTTTGTCTCTTACCTTCGTTCTTACGATCGGCGCGTCCAATGCTCCTTCCTCCGCTCACAGATCGTACGTAATACGCACGCGTGTTACGCTTTATACACACTGCGAATGTGTGTAACTCCGCCCGCCCCTGACATTCTTTCTAGTCTATTCCACGCCCCTTTTCGTTCGGCGCAGTGGGTGAAGAGCATGATGGCGGAGTTAGAGCAGGTGTGTGCTAATTATAGCAATGAGGAGGAGGAGGAGGAAAGCCTGGATCCGGACACGTCCCGATCCAGAAGGAGACGTTTTAAGGCCACAAATATGTCCTTTGGGGAGATGTTGGAGATGGTCGACATCATGAGGAAGTCCGACTATGACGGGAAGTATGGGCCTTACCCCAACCCCAACATCAGAAAGGCCAAGATCATGGCGAAAGTAATCAAAAGCCTTCACAGGAATTTCGGGGTACGAAGATCGAAAGATTAGCTCAGGAAGCGGTGGTCAGACCTGAAGTTAAGAGAGCCAGAGCAGTACCGAAAGATCCAGAGAGTGCTGCAAAAAAGTAAGTAGTTGTGCTGTGTTCCTATTCTTTCTGTCTTTATTCCGTTCGTGCTGCTCCATATGCTTTTATTAATTGTAATGTTTAAAAGGGCAACTTTAATGTTCATGGGCCCATTATTCGTTCGTATCAAACATTTTTCTTTCGGCCTCTAAAACACCATTGTTTAGGCCATATGCATTTTCCCACATTTTTTTTGGGCCTACTTGGATGCCAAATATTTGTTTGTGTAGATGGATTTGTTACTAGAATGAAATGCCAACTAGATTGTGTGTAAGGAGAGGACACTGAGCAGCTGTTTTCACATCTAGACACTGGAGCACTAGTGTGGGACCCCAGAACACCATTTTTATTAGGGGGGCCACACAGGTGCTCCAGTGTATACTATAGGGGGGTCTCCATCTGTGAAGCTTGTACCAAACAGGTAAAGTATTGCAGCTTGACAAAGGGCAATAAAAAATATACATCTTGGAACTCTGCTAAAATAGACAATTGTACCCCACTTCCAAGCAATGTTTCCTATTTCTAGTTCTGCCATCAAATATCTGTGTGCTAATTATACCATTTTTGTTTTACATAGGGGAGAAAAGACTCTGAGGACACCCCTCATCCGAGGAGACCACAGACGCCCCCACCTATGTAAGAAGGTGAAATACCCCAAACCCAAGCTGAGCAGGAGGAGGAAGAAGATGGAAGAAGACAACAGGTGAGTGTCTGCGACTACAGGCTCAGATAAAAGAGATGGATGGTGGCAGATTTTTGAGACCTGTTTTTTTTTTTTCTTTTTCTCTTTTTAGGTGATCGTGATGTGAGGGATAGAGAATGTTTCACATCAGAAAGTGCCCAGATCCTGATCGGGGAGATCATGGGGTGTAATGCCGAACTGCAAAACATCCAGCAAAAAATCAATGATGTTATTAAAAAAAATAATAACATCATTGATGTTTTGGGGCGAATTTAAAACCCCACAAAATCACTTTTTGGATTGTGGTCCAATCTTTTAAATTTTTTTGCAATGTTTTGAAAAGCCAAATTTGGAGGATGCACACAGTGTGCCAACATGTGCTATCTGCCATCACGGGAGATCAATGGACGCGTTTTGGGGGTGCAACCCCTTCCTCAATTATAAAGTCGCGTTGAGGAAGGGCTTTCTTCCCCAAAACACATCCCTTGATCCCCCTGATGGCAGATAGCACATGTTGACATTCGTAAATTGGTGTGCATCTTCCAAATTTGGCTTTTCCAGGGGTGATTTTCCCCCATCTGAACGCTATATCAAACCCAGTTCCTAAATACTGATGTCTGATATAGCCTTCAGGTTTTACCAAATGTGAACTTTGTAAGTTCAAGTTTTTTGGCTTTCTTGTTGGTTTTACACAGGCCGGTTTTATCTGAAATGGACATTTCGAATTTTGCTAATGCTACTGCAAAAATTGTTATACAACAAACATGTTGGTTTGTTTTAAAAACCTTTGGTAAATGCACATGTGATTGTGCAGGTATAAAAAAGTGGCTTACTCAAGAATGTGTGGATTATTGTGTCAACACTACAACACTTTTGGGGTGATGTAATAGCTGTTTTATGCAAAAATGGGGGTTATTTCCTAAAGGCAAATCCTCTTTGCACTACAAGTGCAGTTTCAGTGCAGTTGCAAGTGCACTTGTAGTGAAATGTGTTTTTGCATTTAGGAAATACCAGCCAATAGGGATGAGCCGAACACCCCCCGGTTCGGTTCACACCAGAACCTGCGAACGGACCGAAAGTTCGCACGAACGTTAGAACCCCATTGACGTCTATGGGACTCGAACGTTCGAAATCAAAAGTGCTCATTTTAAAGGCTAATTTGCATAGTATTGTCCTAAAAAAGGTTTGGGGACCCGGGTCCTGTCCCAGGGGACATGTATCAATGCAAAAAAAACTTTTAAAAACGGCCGTTTTTTCGGGAGCAGTGATTTTAATGATGCTTAAAGTAAAAAAAAAAAAGTGAAATATTCCTTTAAATATCGTACCTGGGGGTGTATATAGTATGCCTGTAAAGTGACGCGTGTTTCCCGTGTTTAGAACAGTCCCTGCACCAAATGTCATTTTTAAAGAAAAAAATCTCATTTAAAACTGCTTGCGGGTTTAATGTAATGTCCGGTCCTGGCAATATGGATGAAAATCAGTGAGACAAACACCATGGGTACCCCCCAGTCCATTACCAGGCCCTTTGGGTCTTGTATGGATATTAAGGGGAACCCCGCACCCAAATTAAAATAAGGAAAGGTGTGGGGCCACCAGGCCCTATATACTCTGAACAGCAGTATACAGGCGGTGCAAACAAGACAGGGACTGTAGGTTTGTTGTTAAGTAGAATCTGTTTGTAATTTTGAACGGGTACATTTTTAACGTGTTTAGCTCCAGCCAAAAATCTTTTTTAAGCTTTTTGGAAAACATAGGGAAGGGTTATCACCCCTGTGACATTTGTTTTGCTGTCTTTCCTCCTCTTCAGAAGATTTCACCTCACTTTTTGTCCCAATGAAAAATGTTTTTTGAAAATTTGGGTTTTTTTGTGGAACAAGGATTGGAAAGCATCAGTGGAAAGGAGAATTTTTTTCCCATATTGACTCTTACAGGAGAGAATTTCCCTTCCTAGGGGTAGATTTCATCTCACTTCCTGTTGTCTCCTTCCGTTTGCAAGTAGGAGTCGTTTGTAAGTTAGATGTTTGAAAGTAGGGTCCTGCCCTATATACTCAGCAGAAATTTGGGCCTTAGGTGTTGCTGTGGCCACAACACTGTAAGCCCTCACAGGGCCCTGCTGTGAAATATTAGATCAAGAATTGTAATTACATGCCCCTGTTGAACAGGAGCTGAAAAATTAGGCCTTAGGCACTGGTGCTGGTGCCACAACACTGCAACCCCTCACAGACACTCTAGTTGGAATGCAGGAACGAGCCCTGCTGCAAAGTATTACCTCAAAAATTGTAATTGCACGCCCCTGTTAAACAGGGGCTAAAAAATTGTGCCTTAGGCACTGGTGGTGGCGCCCAGAACCAAAAATGTTCTTACAAGCTATCAGCGTGATGATTGAGGAGGAAGAGGATAATTACTCAGGGATAGTCACTCAGCATCAGCATAGGCAGTCTTTGAAGGGATCTGAGATTTCAAAAAAAATTATTCGGTTACATCAGCATCAGGTGCTTGGTAGCCGGTGGTGATCCAAGACTGATTCATTTTTATGAAGGTCAGTCGATCGACCGAGTCGGTGGACAGACGCACCCTGTGATCGGTTACCACGCCTCCAGCAGCACTGAATGTGCGTTCCGAAAGAACGCTGGATGCAGGACAGGCCAGTAGCTCAATTGCATACTGTGCAAGCTCTGGCCAGTGATCCATCCTCAAGACCCAGTAACCCAGAGGATTTTCGGTGGGAAAGGTGCCCAAGTCTGATCTTTCCCCTAGGTATTCCTGTACCATGTAAAACAGACGCTAGCGATGGTTGCTGGAACCGATCATACCTTGGGGCTGCGGACCAAAAAATTGTCTGAACGCATCGGTCAGACGGCCACCTTCTCCACCGCTCCTTCTTTGACTGACCGAAGCCTCAGCAACACGTTGTCCAGAAACAGGAGTTTGTAACCTCCCAGTCTCTGGGAACGCGTTGCACAGACCTTTCTGCAAGGCCTCCCGAAGATGTTTCATCCTCTGCTCCCTCTGCGATGGCAAGATAAGGTCCGCAACCTTACCCTTGTAATGTGGATCAAGGAGGGTTGCCAGCCAGTATTGGTCCTTCTCCTTGACACCACGAATACAAGGATCCTAACGCAGGCTTTGCAGGATCAGGGAGGCCATGCAGCGTAGTTTTGCTGAGGCATTCGGTCCGGAGTCCTCTGGGTCACTAAGGACGACATGGTCCGCAGCCACCTCCTCCCAGCCACGTACAAGTCCATGTGTTTCTTGGGACTGATCCCTTAAAGACTGCTGCTGATGCTGAGTGCCAGGCTCCACCTCCATACTGACACAATCTTCCTCCTCCTCCTCCTCCTCCTCTTCCTGTGTGATCTGCGGGCACACAGGAACACTGTCTGGATAAAGGGGGCCTTGAGAGCTAAGGAAGTCCTCCTCTTCCTGCCTCTGTTCTGCCTCAAGTGCCCTGTCCATTATTCCACGCAGCGTGTGCTCCAACAGGTGGACAAGGGGGACAGTGTCACTGATGCATGCACTGTCACTGCTCACCATCCTCGTGGCCTCCTCAAATGGTGACAGGACAGTGCATGCATCCCTGATCATGGCCCACTGGCGTGGGGAAAAAAAACCAAGCTCCCCTGACCCTGTCCTGGTGCCATAGTCACACAGGTACTCATTGATGGCCCTCTGCTGCATGTGCAGCCGCTGCAGCATGGCCAACGTTGAGTTCCACCTGGTGGGCATGTCACCGATTAGGCGGTTCTTGGGCAGGTTAAACTCCTTTTGGAGGTCCGTCAGCCGAGCACTGGCATTATATGACCGGCGGAAATGCACACAGACTTTCCTGGCCTGCCTCAGGACATCCTGTAAGCCCGGGTACCTGCCCAAGAACCGCTGCACCACCAAGTTAAGGACGTGAGCTAAACAGGGCACATGGGTCATTTGTCCCTGTCGGAGGGCAGAGAGGAGGTTGGTGCCATTGTCGCAAACCACCATTCCTGCCTTAAGTTGGCGTGGCGCCAACCACCTCTGAACCTGCCCCTGCAGAGCTGACAGAACCTCTGCCCCAGTGTGGCTCCTGTCCCCCAAGCACACCAGCTCAAGCACCGCATGGCATCTTTTGGCCTGAGTACTTGCGTAGCCCCTTGAACGACTACGGAGCACCGCTGGTTCCGAGGAAGAGGCCATGGAGGAAGAAGAAGAGGAGGGGGTGGAGGAGAGAGGTGTGTCACAATCATTAGCATTTTGGAGGCGTGGTGGCGGAACAACCTCCAACACTACTGCACCTTGTCCTGCATCCTTCCCAGCTGCCAGCAGAGTCACCCAATGCGCCGTGAAACTTAGGTAACGTCCCTGTCCATGCCTGCTGGACCATGAGTCAGCGGTAATATGCACCTTACCGCTGACCGCCCTGTCCAGCGAGGCATGGACATTGCCTTCCACATGCCGGTAGAGAGCCGGAATCGCCTTCCGTGAGAAAAAGTGGCGTTTGGGTACCTGCCACTGAGGAACCGCACATTCCACAAACTCACGGAAGGGGGCAGAGTCTACCAACTGAAAAGACAGCAGTTGAAGTGCTAGCAATTTTGCCAAGCTAACATTCAACCGCTGGGCATGTGGATGGCTGGGAGCAAACTTCTTTCGGCGGTGCAGCAGCTGGGGCAGGGAAATTTGCCTGGTACAATCTGACGTCGGTGTACCAAAAGCAGATTGCCCACAAGTACTTGGCTGTGACACACCTAATTCTACACCTTCATTCCTCTCAGTGCAGGTCTCAGAGAGGACTGAAGGTCTAGTGGGGTTGGAAATCTCAGCTGATGAGGAGCAAGGAGAGGTCCTCTTTGTTCTTTGGTGTGGGTCTTTTAGATGCGCTTGCCAACGAACTGCATGGCAGGTCAACATATGTCTGGTCAAGCATGTGGTACCCAAGCGGGAGATGTTTTGGCCACGTGAGATACGCTTGAGACATATGTTGCAAATAGCAGCGGTGCGATCTGATGCACTCGTCTCAAAAAAGGCCCACACCAAAGAACTTTTTGAATAATGCACAGAGACTGCAGCGCCCTGCACATGTGATGCAGTCAATGTGCTGCCCTTAGGCTGGCCCCTGGAGGGCATCCTGCCTCGTTGGTGATGTGCCGCCTTCTCCTCCTCCTCTCTCCTATCAGGCACCCACGTTGAGTCAGTGACCTCATCATCCCCTCCCTCCTCATCACTGGAGCAAACCTGGCAGTATGCTGCAGCAGGGGGAGCATGACTGCCAGATTGCTGTCCTTCTTGGGCACCCCCTCTGTCCGTGCTCATGTTACTGCCTTCATCGAGCTCAGTATCATCATCAGAGCCTTCCAAACGCTGGGCATCCTCCTGGAGCATGTACCCAACACTGTGGTCAAACAGTTCGAGGGACTCCTCAGGAGGACATGGTGGAGCTAGGGAAGGAGTCACTGATGACATTGAGCCGAGGGAAGAGGCCGCTGCTTTGCCAGACAAAGCACCCTGGGCATGGGTGAGAGAGGATGAGGAGGATGAGGACGGCTTGGTCATCCACTCGACCAAGTCTTCCGCATGTTGCGGCTCAACACGGCCAGCTGCCGAAAAAAAGGCCAAGCGTGTCCCACGGCCACGTGCTGATGAGGATGCACCGTCTCCACGACCAGCACTAGACACAGAGCCTGCTTGCCCTCTCTTATTGGCTTGTGACTGTCTGCCTCTCCTTCTTGGCCTTCCAGACATACGAATGGCCTGTAGCTGCACTAAGCTGGGATATATATATATATATACTGCAGCTAGCAAAATCAACTGCCTGCCTGTAGTATGAGAACACCACCAACCTTCTACAGGTAGCTTTAGCTGAACACTGTGAGGTGGACGCACCCCACTAACTTGTAGGTTTAGCTGAACACTGTGAGCAGGACGCACTGCACTAACTGTAAATAGTCTAGCTGCCTGACCGTGGTACTAATAGGATCAAAAGAACACCAGTAATTTTCTTTAGGTAGCTGTAAATACTTTAACAAGACAAGCCTGCCTGTCAGTAGGAAGATAACAGGAACGGATCTAGCTGAACACTGTGAGCAGGACGCACTTTACTAAATGTAAATAGTCTAGCTGCCTGACCGTGGTACTAATAGGATCAAAAGAACACCAGTAATTTTCTTCAGGTAGCTTTATATACTGTAACAAGACAAGCCTGCCTGTCAGTAGGAAGATAACAGGAACGGATCTACCTGAACACTGTGAGCAGGACGCACTGCACTAAATGTAAATAGTCTAGAAGATAACAGGAACAGATCTAGCTGAACACTGTGAGCAGGACGCACTGCACTAAATGTAAATAGTCTAGAAGATAACAGGAACGGATCTAGCTGAACACTGTGAGCAGGACGCACTGCACTAAATGTAAATAGTCTACAAGATAACAGGAACGGATCTAGCTAAACTGAATACAGTATATATATATATATATATATATATATATATATATATATATATATATATATATATGCAACACCTGGGATGCATATATATACACAATACACTGTAAGTGCAGCTAACTGACTGACTGTTCTGCCTAATCTATCTAACTCAAATCAAATGACACTGTCTCTCTGTCTATCTCTTTCAACGCCGGAACACACACTACACAGGGCCGCCGTGCAGGCGGCCTTATATAGTGTGGGGCGTGTACTAAATCCCCTGAGCCATAATTGCCAAAGCCTCCTTGGCTTTGGCCAATTACGGCTCTCTGTTCAGGCGGCGCTGTGATTGGCCAAGCATGCGGGTCATAGTGCATGCTTGGCCAATCATCAGCAAGCAATGCACTGCGATGCTGCAGTGAATTATGGGCCGTGACGCGCCACACGAATTTGGCGCGAACGGCCCATATCGTTCGCAATTCGGCGAACGACCGAACAGCCGATGTTCGAGCCGAACATGGGTTCGACTCGAACACGAAGCTCATCCCTACCAGCCAACAGTGCTTTGTATAAGGTTACCCAATCACGACATTTTCTGCACTCAAAACATTTATGTCAGGGTCAGCTAAAACAAACACAAGCAGTAAATGTCCACAAAGAATTAATTTTTTTTTTTTAATTTCAAAAAAGGCTTCACATATTGTCTGGCATATTGATAGCCCCCCTACCCGCGAAGAACTCCAGGTAGCGTAACCGGACATCACGGGCACTCAGGGAGGGCAAGCCAGGATGGCCACTTTCAAGCGCCGTCAGTGTGGTTTGATGTAGGATTCCGGCCTCAGGCCCAACTGAGCCAGCATAGTTAGCCAAATGTTTCTGTAAAAAGTTATGGAGAACACAGCACGCAAGTATTATATGGTTCAGTTTATACTCCGCCGTATGGATAGGTGTCAGAAATAGGCGGAACCGGCTGGCCAGGATTCCAAATGTGTTCTCCACCACTCTTCGGGCTCTGGCCAGCCGGTAATTAAAAACCCTCTGTTCCGGGGTGAGGGTCCTCATTGGGAATGGCCGCATCAGGTGGTCCCCCAGCGCAAATGCTTCATCAGCAACAAACACAAATGGGAGTCCTTCCACATTGTCCTCTGGAGCTGGCAAGTCCAAGCTGCCATTCTGGAGACGCCTGTAAAACTCCATCTGGGGCGATGACTCCACCATCGGACATCCGGCCATTCTTCCCCACATCCACATACAAGAAGTCGTAATTAGCCGACACCACCGCCAACATCACTATACTATTAAACCCCTTGTAATTATAATAGTATGACCCCGAGTTGGGTGGTGGGACGATGTGGACATGTTTCCCATCAATTGCCCCTCCGCAGTTAGGAAAGTCCCACCGCTCGGCAAAGTGGGAGGCCACAGTCTGCCATTCCTGTGGCGTGGAAGGAAACTGTTGAGGAAAAAACAATAAACATTACTATTTTTACTCTGAAACATGGCAAGCAGATTAGACACAAACATTATGGGGCAACCTCCAGATAGCATTTATTAAGGGGAATTTCACAACACCAAAGTATAAGGTACACCTATCATATTCCCCCTCCCCCCCTCTCATGGGCCATTTCTAACATTATAGGGGGTGTGTGGAAATCTTGGACAGGTAACCATCTTCACTTCATTGAGAGATGAATGCCTAAATAATGGGTATTACTTGGAACAGCCCCTCCTTAGTTACACTATTGGCAGACCACTGGACAGGTAAGAAGTGTCGGAATGCAAAGATATAAATACACACTGTACACATTTGAGGACATTTGGACATTCTGCTATTACCTATCAAGATAATATTAGGAAGAACTTTAAACAGTACCATTTGAAAGTATACAGGCAGGCCCTTGCACTACATGCTTTGGGGAATTCATCCATAAATCTGACCAGTAAAGAGATGGGTATAGTGTGTATGGGTTTGGCAAAGTCAGCAGATAGATGATTGAGGATAGAGAATTGCAATCAGCTGACTTAGCAGTTGGGGGAGGGAGGGTTACTAAAAATGATTTGGGGACACCACAAAAAAAAGCCTCTGGCACTCTGCCTGAATTTAAAGCTAAAATAACATTTCCAAACATTTTAGGGGGTGTTTGGGGTAAAGCACTACTATGGAGCTGATAAAATACATTGTTAAGTGACTACATGAGGTGAATATAGGGCAGGAGACACCATGCTGGGGAGGTTATTGAAGGGCAAATATGTATGAAGGACATAAAATAATAATTACATAAAAATCCAGCATGCATGAGGACAAAGGGGACATTCACAGCATATTACAATCATGGTAATTAGGGAATGAGGAAAGAAATGCAATATATTATCAAACATTCAATACAATAAAATGTGATATTAAAGGATAAAAATCTTACCTTCATATACTCCTTCTGCAGGACCTGGATGATGGCAGAACAGGTCTCTGGGATAATGATCCCCAGAGCCTGGGGGGAGATGCCTGTCGAGAACTTCAAGTCCTGCAGGCTTCTCCCTGTGGCCAAATACCGCAAGGTAGCGACCAACCTTTGCTCCGGAGTGATGGCTTGCCTCATGCAGGTATCCTGCCTGCTGATATAGGGGGTCAGCGAAGCCAACAAATGGTGAAACACGGGGTCCGTCATCCTGAGAAAGTTCCTGAAATCATCAGGATTATTCTCACGGATCTCACGGAGCAAAGGCATATGACAGAACTGGTCACGCTGAAGCAACCAATTCTTGGTCCATGAACTCCTCCCCACCCTGTTCATGAACTGGACTTGTGTCAAGGTCAGGACCCCAACACCAAGCCCCCGCACAGCACGAACTCTACGAGGAGTACGCATACGAAACATGGCTAGAAAACGGTCGGCTGCTCAGAACGAAGTAACAGAACGCACTGAAGAACAGCAAGGCCTGTGAAGAGCGACCTGAAAAACAGTAACGAACGAACAAGAATACAATGACTACCTAAAGTCACGCAGAACTTGCTGCACGCACTGAAGAGCAGATACAAACCCACAAGCACAAACTGAACAGCAGTAAACGATCTGAAAGCCACGAGTCTGAAAAAGCGTGAATCGTGTCTCACCAAACTTTTACTAACACGAGATTAGCAAAAGGAGCCCAAAGGGTGCCGCGCTTGGTTCTGAACCGGCCTTTTCTAGTCTCGTCGTACGTGGTGTACGTGACCGCGTGGTTGTCGATCGGAAATTCCGACAACTTTGTGCGACCGTGTGTAGGCAAAACAAGTTTGAGCCAACATCCGTCTGAAAAAATCCTAGGATTTTGTTGTCGGAATGTCCGAACAAAGTCCGACCGTGTGTACGCCCTATAAGAGTGTAGAACCAGTTTAAGACCTTTTTCATTAAATAACTTGAGTTCTTTAATGAAATTGAAGTGGGAAATGAACAATTACTTTTGGCAACAGCTGATGTATCATCATTATATACGATCATTAACCACGATGAAGTTTTACCTGCAACAAAATTGGCCCTGGATATCTTTAGTGAATTGGTCTCCAAACAAAAATCCTATATCCTTAAGTGTTTAGAACATGGTCTACATTGCAGCTATTTTTGGCATAATTCTGCTTATTATAAACAAATTAACCACTTGCCGACCGCCTCATGCTGATATACGTCAGCAGAATGGCACGGGCAGGCAGAATCACATACCTGTATGTGATCTGCCTCCCACAGGCGGGGGGTCCGATCGGACCCCCCGGTGCCCGAGGCGGTCGGCTTGTATCCGGGAGCGATGAGAGGTGAGGTGGAGACCATCCATTCGTGGCTCCCCCTCGTGATCGCTCCCAGCCAATCAGCTTCTTCCTCTGCTGCTGTATGCTAAACAGCAGCAAAGGAAATATTGTCATCTCTCCTCAGCTCGGTATTTTCCATTCCGGCGCCGAGGAGAGAAGACTTCACTGTGAGTGCACAACACTACACATCACAGTAGAACATGCCAGGCACACAATACACCCCCGATCCCCCCAATCACTGCTCCCCCCCCTGTCACACTGACACCAAGCAGTTTTTTTTTTTTCTGATTACTGCATGGTGTCAGTTTGTGACAGTTAGCGTGGTAGGACAGTTAGTGTTAGCCCCCTTTAGGTCTAGGGTACCCCCCTAACCCCCCTAATAAACTTTTAACCCCTTGATCACCCCCCATCACCAGTGTCACTAAGCGATCATTTTTCTGATCGCTGTATTAGTGTCACTGGTGATGCTAGTTAGGGAGGTAAATATTAGGTTCGCCGTCAGCGTTTTATAGCGTCAGGGACCCCCATATACTACCTAATAAAGGTTTGAACCCCTTGATTGCCCCCTAGTTAACCCTTTCACCAGTGATCACCGTATAACTGTTACGGGTGGCGCTGGTTAGATCGTTTATTTTTTATAGGGTCAGGGCACCCGCCGTTTATTACCGAATAAAGGTTTAGCCCCCTGATCGCCCGGCGGTGATGTGCATCACCCCAGGCAGCGTCAGATTAGCGCCAGTACCGCTAACACCCACGCACACAGCATACACCTCCCTTAGTGGTATAGTATCTGTACGGATCAATATCTGATCCGATCAGATCTATAATAGTGTGCCCAAAAGTTTAGGGTTCCCAAAAACGCAGTGTTAGCGGGATCAGCCCAGATACCTGCTAGCACCTACGTTTTGCCCCTCCGCCCAGCTCAGCCCAGCCCACCCAAGTGCAGTATTAATCAATCACTGTCACTTACACACAAGTAGTGTCCCGCTGCCACCAAGAAGAAGACAAACAGGCCCGTCGTGCCCATCATGCCCTTCCTGCTGCATTCGCCAATCCTAATTGGGAACCCACCACTTCTGCAGCGCCCGTACTTCCCCCATTCACATCCCCAACCAAATGCAGTCGGCTGCATGAGAGGCATTTTCTTTATGTCCTCCCGAGTACCCCTACCCAACGAACCCCCCCAAAAAGATGTTGTGTCTGCAGCAAGTGCGGATATAGGCGTGAAACCCGCTATTATTGTCCCTCCTGTCCTGACAATCCTGGTCTTTGCATTGGTGAATATTTTGAACGCTACCATACACTAGTTCAGTATTAGCGTAGGGTACAGCATTGCACAGACTAGGCACACTTTCACAGGGTCTCCCAACCGGTTACAGTTATGAAAGTTACAGTTACAAAAAAAAGTGTAAAAAAAAAAAAAAAAAATATATATATATATATATATATATATATATATATATATATATATATATATATATATATATAAAATAAAAAAAATAGTTGTCGTTTTATTGTTTGTTCTCTCTCTCTCTATTCTCTCTCTATTGTTCTGCTCTTTTTTGCTGTATTCTATTCTGCAATGTTTTATTGTTATTATGTTTTATCATGTTTGCTTTTCAGGTATGCAATTTTTTATACTTTACTGTTTACTGTGTTTTATTGTTAACCATTTTTTTGTCTTCAGGTATGCCATTCACGACTTTGAGTGGTTATACCAGAATGATGCCTGCAGGCTTAGGTATCATCTTGGTATCATTCTTTTCAGCCAGCGGTCAGCTTTCATGTAAAAGCAATCCTAGGGGATAATTGGCCTCTAGACTGCTTTTACAAGCAGTGAGAGGGAATGAGAGGGACCAGAGTGGCTCCAATCATCTTTATGGCCTAAGAAACCGGAAGCTATGAGCATTTCATGACTTAGATTTTGCCGGATGTAAACAGCGCCATTGGGAAATCATTTTATCACACCGATCTTGGTGTGGTCAGATGCTTTGAGGGCAAAGGAGAGATCTAGGGTCTAATAGACCCCAATTTTTTCAAAAAAGAGTACCTGTCACTATCTATTGCTATCATGGGGGATATTTACATTCCCTGGGATAACAATAAAAATGATTAAAAAAAATGAAAGGAACAGTTTAAAAATAAGATAAAAAAGCAAAAAATAATAACGGAAAAAAAAAAAAAAGCACCCCTATCCCCCCTGCTCTCGCGCAAAGGCGAACGTAAGCGTCGGTCGGGCGTCAAATGTACCATGCATGTGAGGTATCACCGCAAAGGTCAGATGGAGGGTAGTAATTTTAGCAGTAGACCTCCTCTGTAAATCTAAAGTGGTAACCTGTAAAGGCTTTTAAAGGCTTTTAAAACTGTATCTATTTTGTTGCCACTGCACGTTTGTGCGCAATTTTAAAGCATGTCATGTTTGGTATCCATGTACTCAGCCAAAGATCATCTTTTTTATTTCATCAAACGTTTGGGCAATATAGTGTGTTTTAGTGCATTCAAATTTAAAAAAAGTGTGTTTTTTCCCCAAAAAATGCGTTTGAAATACTGTATGAAAAAAAAATGAAACACCCACCATTTTAATCTGTAGGGCATTTGCTTTAAAAAAATATATAATGTTTGGGGGTTCAAAGTAATTTTCTTGCAAAAAATTTTTTTTTTAATGTAAACAAAAAGTGTCAGAAAGGGCTTTGTCTTCAAGTGGTTAGAAGAGTGGGTGATGTGTGACATAAGCTTCTAAATGTTGTGCATAAAATGCCAGGACAGTCCAAAACCCCCCAAATGACCCCATTTTGGAAAGTAGACACCCCAAGCTATTTGTTGAGATGCATGTCGAATCCATGGAATATTTTATATTGTGACACAAGTTGCGGGAAAAAGACAATTTTTTTTTTTTTGCACAAAGTTGTCACTAAATGATATATTGCTCAAACATGCCATGGGAATATGTAGAATTACACCCTAAAAAACATTCTGTTGCTTCTCCTGAGTACGGGGATACCACATGTGTGAGACTTTTTGGGAGCCTAGCAGCGTACGGGCCCCCGAAAACCAAGTACCGCCTTCAGGCTTTCTAAGGGCATAAATTTTTGATTTCACTCTTCACTGCCTATCACAGTTTCAGAGGCCATGGAATGCCCAGGTAGCACAAACCCCCCCCCCAAATAACCCTATTTTGGAAAGTAGACACCCCAAGCTATTTGCTGAGAGGTATAGTGAGTATTTTGCAGACCTCACTTTTTGTCACAAAGTTTTGAAAATTGAAAAAAGAAAAAAAAAATATGTTTTTTCTTGTCTTTCTTCATTTTCAAAAACAAATGAGAGCTGCAAAATACTCACCATGCCTCTCAGCAAATAGCTTGGGGTGTCTACTTTCCAAAATGGGGTCATTTGTGGGGGTTTGTGCCACCTGGGCATTCCATGGCCTCCGAAACAGTGATAGGCAGTGAAGAGTGAAATCAAAAATTTACACCCTTAGAAATCCTGATTGGTTTCGGGGCCCCGTACGCGGTTAGGCTCCCAAAAAGTCCCACACATGTGGTATCCCCATACTCAGGAGAAGCAGCTAAATGTATTTTCGGGTGCAATTCCACATATGCCCATGGCCTGTGTGAGCAATATATCATTTAGTGACAACTTTGTGAAAAAAAAAAAAAAGTGTCACTCTACCGCAACTTATGTCAAAATATAAAATATTCCATGGACTCAACATGCCTCTCAGCAAATAGCTTGGGATGTCTACTTTCCAAAATGGGGTCATTTGGGGGGGGGTTTGTGCCATCTGGGCATTTTATGGCCTTCAAAACTGTGATAGGTAGTGAGGAGTGAAATCAAAAATTTACGCCCTTAGAAATCCTGAAAGCGGTGATTGGTTTTCCGGGCCCCGTACGTGGCTAGGCTCCCAAAAAGTCCCACACATGTGGTATCCCCGTACTCAGGAGAAGCAGCTGAATGTATTTTGGGGTGCAATTCCACATATGCCCATGGCCTGCGTGAGCAATATATAATTTAGTGACAACTTTTTGTAATTTTTTTTTTGGCATTATTCAATCACTTGGGACAAAAAAATTAATATTCAATGGGCTCAACATGCCTCTTAGCAATTTCCTTGGGGTGTCTACTTTCCAAAATGGGGTCATTTGGGGGGGTTTTGTACTGCCCTGCAATTTTAGCACCTCAAGAAATGACATAGGCAGTCATAAACTAAAAGCTGTGTAAATTACAGAAAATGTACCTTAGTTTGTAGACGCTATAACTTTTGCGCAAACCAATAAATATACGCTTATTGACATTTTTTTTTACCAAAGACATGTGGCCGAATACATTTTGGCCTAAATGTATGACTAAAATTGAGTTTATTGGATTTTTTTATAACAAAAAGTAGAAAATGTCTTTTTTTCAAAATTTTCGGTCTTTTTCCATTTATAGCGCAAAAAATAAAAACCGCAGAGGTGATCAAATAACATCAAAAGAAAGCTCTATTTGTGGGAAAAAAAGGACACAAATTTCGTTTGGGTACAGCATTGCATGACCGCGCAATTAGCAGTTAAAGCGACGCAGTGCCAAATTGTAAAAAGTGCTCTGGTCAGGATGGGGGTAAATCCTTCCGGGGCTGAAGTGGTTAAGGACATTACGATGGGCGTGAAGTTCGCCCCCAGCATTGCCAATCTTTTTATGGCAAAGTGGGAAGAGGAATTCGTTTTCAGGGATCCTCCACCTGAACTTGTAATATATAAAAGGTATATTGATGATCTGATAGTGATATGGACTCAGGATTAGGGATGAGCCGAACACCCCCCTGTTCGGTTCGCACCAGAACATGCGAACAGGAAAAAAATTCGTTCGAACACGCGAACGCCGTTAAAGTCTATGGGACACGAACATGAATAATCAAAAGTGCTAATTTTAAAGGCTAATATGCAAGTTATTGTCATAAAAAGTGTTTGGGGACCCGGGTCCTCCCCCAGGGGACATGAATCAATGCAAAAAAAAGTTTTAAAAACGGCCGTTTTTTCAGGAGCAGTGATTTTAATAATGCTTAAAGTCAAACAATAAAAGTGTAATATCCCTTTAAATTTCATACCTGGGGGGTGTCTATAGTATGCCTGTAAAGGGGCGCATGTTTCCCGTGTTTAGAACAGTCTGACAGCAAAGTGACATTTTGAAGGAAAAAACACATTTAAAACTACCGCGGCTATTGCATTGCCGACAATACACATAGAAGTTCATTGATAAAAACGGCATGGGAATTCCCCACAGGGCAACCCCGAACCAAAATTTAAAAAAAAAAATGATGTGGGAGTCCCCCTAAATTCCATACAAGGCCCTTCAGGTCTGGTATGGATATTAAGGGGAACCCCAGCCAAAATTTAAAAAAAAAATTGACGTGGGGTTCCCCCTAAATTCCATACCAGACCCTTCAGGTCTGGTATGGATTTTAAGGGGAACCCCGCGCCAAAAAAAAAAAAAAAACGGCGTGGGGTCCCCCTAAAAATCCATACCAGACCCTTATCCGAGCACGCAACCTGGCAGGCCGCAGGAAAAGAGGGGGGGACGAGAGTGCGGCCCCCCCCCCCTCCTGAACCGTACCAGGCCACATGCCCTCAACATTGGGAGGGTGCTTTGGGTTAGCCCCCCAAAACACCTTGTCCCCATGTTGATGAGGACAAGGGCCTCATCCTCACAACCGTGGCCGGTGGTTGTGAGGGTCTGCGGGCGGGGGGCTTATCGGAATCTGGAAGCCCCCTTTAACAAGGGGACCCCCAGATCCCGGCCCCCCCCCTGTGTGAAATGGTAAGGGGGTACTTACCCCTACCATTTCACTAAAAAACTGTCAAAAATGTTAAAAATGACAAGAGACAGTTTTTGACAATTCCTTTATTTAAATGCTTCTTCTTTCTTCCTTCATCTTCTTCTTCTTCTTCTGGTTCTTCTGGCTCTTCTGGTTCTTCCTCCGGCGTTCTCGTCCAGCATCTTCTCCGCGGCGTCTTCTATCTTCTTCTCCTCGGGCCGCTCCGCACCCATGGCATGAGGGGGGAGGCTCCCGCTCTTCTCTTCATCTTCTTCTCTTCTTCATCTTCTTCTTCATCTTCTTCTTCTTCTTCTTCTTCCTTCTTCTCTTCTTCCTGTCTTCTCCGGGCCGCTCCGCAGCCATGCTGGCATGGTGGGAGGCTCCCGCTGTGTGACGGCGTCTCTTCGTCTGACGGTTCTTAAATAACGGGGGGCGGGGCCATCCGGTGACCCCGCCCCCCTCTGACGCACGGTGACTTGAGGGACTTCCCTGTGACGTCACGGGGAATGCCACAGGGAAGTCCCGTCATGTCACCGTGCGTCAGAGGGGGGCGGGGTCACCGGGTGGCCCCGCCCCCCGTTATTTAAGAACCGTCAGACGAAGAGACGCCGTCACACAGCGGGAGCCTCCCTCCATGCCACAGCATGGATTGCGGAGCGGCCTGGAGAAGACAGGAAGAAGAGAAGAAGAGAAGAAGGAAGAAGAAGAAGAAGATGAAGAAGAAGATGAAGAAGAGAAGAAGATGAAGAGAAGAGCGGGAGCCTCCCCCCTCATGCCATGGGTGCGGAGCGGCCCGAGGAGAAGAAGATAGAAGACGCCGCGGAGAAGATGCTGGACGAGAACGCCGGAGGAAGAACCAGAAGAGCCAGAAGAACCAGAAGAAGAAGAAGATGAAGGAAGAAAGAAGAAGCATTTAAATAAAGGAATTGTCAAAAACTGTCTCTTGTCATTTTTAACATTTTTGACAGTTTTTTAGTGAAATGGTAGGGGTAAGTACCCCCTTACCATTTCACACAGGGGGGGGGCCGGGATCTGGGGGTCCCCTTGTTAAAGGGGGCTTCCAGATTCCGATAAGCCCCCCGCCCGCAGACCCCCACAACCACCGGCCAGGGTTGTGAGGATGAGGCCCTTGTCCTCATCAACATGGGGACAAGGTGTTTTGGGGGGCTACCCCAAAGCACCCTCCCAATGTTGAGGGCATGTGGCCTGGTACGGTTCAGGAGGGGGGGGCCGCACTCTCGTCCCCCCCTCTTTTCCTGCGGCCTGCCAGGTTGCGTGCTCGGATAAGGGTCTGGTATGGATTTTTAGGGGGACCCCACGCCGTTTTTTTTTTTTTTTTTGGCGCGGGGTTCCCCTTAAAATCCATACCAGACCTGAAGGGTCTGGTATGGAATTTAGGGGGAACCCCACGTCAATTTTTTTTTTTTTATTTTGGTTCGGGGTTCCCCTGTGGGGAATTCCCATGCCGTTTTTATCAATGAACTTCTATGTGTATTGTCGGCAATGCAATAGCCGCGGGTAGTTTTAAATGAGTTTTTTCCTTCCAAATGTCATTTTGCTGTCAGACTGTTCTAAACACGGGAAACATGCGCCCCTTTACAGGCATACTATAGACACCCCCCAGGTACGAAATTTAAAGGGATATTACACTTTTATTGTTTGACTTTAAGCATTAATAAAATCACTGCTCCTGAAAAAACGTCCGTTTTTTAAAACTTTTTTTTGCATTGATCCATGTCCCCTGGGGCAGGACCCGGGTCCCCAAACACTTTTTATGACAATAACTTGCATATAAGCCTTTAAAATTAGCACTTTTGATTTCTCCCATAGACTTTTAAAGGGTGTTCCGCAGCATTCGAATTTGCCGCGAACACCCCAAATTGTTCGCTGTTCGGCGAACTTGCGAACAGCCAATGTTCGAGTAGAACATGAGTTCGACTCGAACTCGAAGCTCATCCCTACTCAGGATGTGGAAAGTTTAACCCATTTTTTTTCAATGACTGAACAACATGGACAGAAATATCCAACTGCCATTTGAGTATCATGCTAAAACCATTCATTTTCCTGATTTGAGGTTAGAGTTGGAGAACCATAAAATATTAACTAAAACATTCTTTAAACCTGTTGAAGGTAACAGCTATATTCCAGTGGATAGTTGTCATTATGATCCTTGGCTTATAAACATACCAAAAGGGCAACTCATTAGACTAGAAGAAGATTTTAATGAACAGGCCAAAATTATTGGGAAAATATTTGATTTGCACAAAAGAGGATATGATGAAATCTTCATTAATGAGAGAATGGAAGAAGTCTCTAGAATGGAAAGAAATTATCTAATTGAAGATAAACCAAGAAATGATAAGACCTCACATGATCTACCCATCATACTAAATTATAATGTACAATACAAACAGGTTGAAATTTTTCTTAGAAAATACTGGCCTATCTTGAGAGCGGATATACAATTTCATACAATTTTACCTGAACAGCCAAAATTCATGTACAGGAGCGCCAACGTTACGGGATAATATTTCCAAAAATTTCACAGGCCCCCCCAAGTTGTCCAGCAATTTTACTTTCTTTCGGGGAAAAGTTTTTTTCTGTAAAAAGTCTTATGCCTGTAGGAACACCAACTTTATCGGTAAAAAATGTGACAAATGTTGTTCTAGTGTTACCAGAAAAGAATATACCTTCTTAATTTCATGTAGGACGGAGGGTGTGGATTATGTCCTCCAGTGCCCTTGCTCGATGCAATATATGTAGGGAGAACCAAATGTCCCACGTGAAGGAGGATACGTGAGCACAGTCAAAATACTCATGACTAAGCCTATTTTTGAAATTTGGTGTTTACAAGTTAAAATCCATATTTTTTGCTAGAAAATTACTTAGAACCCCCAAACATTATATATATATATATATATATATATATATATATATATATATATTTTTAGCAGATAATCTAGAGAATAAAATGGAGATTGTTGCAATATTTTATATCACACGGTATTTGTGCAGCGGTGTTTTAAACGCAAATTTTTCGAAAAGGGACACTTCCATGAATTTTAAAAAATCCAAACAGTAAAGTTACCCCAATTTTTTTCTATAATGTGAAAGATGATGTTACGCCGAGTAAATAGATACCAAACATGTCACACTTTATAATTGCACGCACTCGTGGAATGGCGACAAACTATGGTAGCTATGAATTTCCATAGGCGACGCTTTAATTTTTTTTTACGGTTACCAGGTTAGAGTTACAGAGGAGGTCTAGGGCTAGAATTATTGCTCTCGCTCTGACGATTGTGGCGATACCTCACATGTGTGATTTGAACACCGTTTACATATGCGGGCGTGACTTCCCGTACGCGTTTTCTTCGCTGCGTAAACTTGCGGGGACGGTGGCGCTTTAATTTTTTTTTTAATTTTTTTTTTTTTCATTTTTATACTTATAAATTGTGTTTAAAAAAAAAATTTATTTTTTTTTTTTACTTGTATTGCTGTCACAAGGAATGTAAACATCCCTTGTGACAGTAATAGGTAGTGACAGGTACTCTTTATGGAAGGATCGGGGGTCTAAAAGACCCCCGATCCCTCCTCTGCACTTCAAAGTATTAAGATTGCTGAAAACGGCGATTCTGAATACTGTGTATTTTAAATTCGGCGCCATTGGCAGCCGAGTAACGGGAAGTGACGTCATGACGTCGCTTCTGCGTTTACATTGAGAAGGCTGGAACGAAGCCACCCACAGCTTCATTCCAGCCCGCCCACAGCCGCCGGAGGCAGCCGATTGGACACCGGGCCTCCCGATTGCACGGGAGGCCCGGTAAGAGTGGCGGGAGGCGGCGAGAGGGGGGACGTCCCCTCCCGCCCCTCAGGTATAACAGCTGAGTGGCTTTTAGCCGCATTGGTTGTTATATACGGATAGCCGTTCGCCAGCTCTAAACAACGGTACCGGGATGATGCCTGCAGCAGCAGCTTTGTTTAACCACTTCAGCCCCGGACCATTTGGCTGGCCAAAGACCAGAGCACTTTTTGTGGTATTTGATCACCTCTGCGTTTTTCATTTTTTGCGCTATAAACAAAAAAGAGCTACAATTTTGAAAAAAAACACAAATTTTTACTTTTTGCTATAATAAAAATCTCCAAAAAATATATATATTTTTTTTTCCTCAGTTTAGGCCGATATTTATTCTTCTACATATTTTTAGTTAAAAAAAATTGCAATAAGCGTATATTGATTGGTTTGCGCAAAAGTTATAGTGTCTACAAAATAGGGGATAGTTTTATGGCTTTTTTATTATTTGTTTACTAGTAATGGCAGCGATCTGCGATTTTTATTGGGGCTGCGACATTATGGTGGACACGTCGGACAATTATGACACATTTTTGGGACCATTGGCATTTTTACAGCGATCAGTGCTATCAAATTGCATTGATTAGTGTAAAAATGTCACTGGCAGTGAAGGGGTTAACCACTAGGGGGCGGTGAATTGGTTAAGTGTATGCTAGTACATGTTCTAAATGAAGGGGGGGTGGGACTGTGTAGGGGAGATGACAGATCGTCTGTTCATACTCTGTATGAACAGACAATCTGTCTGTTCTCCCCTCAGAGAACCAGAAACTGTGTGTTTACTCTAGGGATGAGCTTCCAGTTCGAGTCGAACTCATGTTCCACTCGAACATCGGCTGTTCGCCAGTTCACCGAACAGCAAGCAATTTGGGGTGTTCGCAGCAAATTCGAAAGCTGAGGAACACCCTTTAAAAGTCTATGGGAGAAAACAAAAGTGCTAATTTTAAAGGCTTATATGCAAGTTATTGTCATAAAAAGTGTTTGGGGACCCGGGTCCTGCCCCAAGGGACATGGATCAATGCAAAAAAAGTTTTAAAAACAGCCGTTTTTTCGGGAGCAGTGATTTTAATCATGCTTAAAGTGAAGCAATAAAAGTGTAATATTCCTTTAAATTTCGTACCTGGGGGTGTCTATAGTATGCCTGTAAAGGGCATGTTTCCCGTGTTTAGAACAGTCTGACAGCAAAATGACATTTCAAAGGAAAAAAAGTCATTAGCCTAGTAGTCAAAGTAGCAAAACTACTTGTGGCTATTAATGAATTGCCGGTCCGACAATACACATAAAAGTTAATTGATAAAAACGGCATGGTAATTCCCCACAGGGGAACCCCGAAACCAAAATTAAAAAAAAAATGACCTTAAGGTCTGGTATGGATATTAAGGGGAACCGGCCAAAATGTAAAAAAAAATGGCGCGGGGTCCCCCTCAAAATCTATACCAGACCCGGTATGGATTTTAAGGGGAACCCCGCGCCAAAATTAAAAAATAAATTGGCATGGGGTCCCCCCAAAAATCCATACCAGACCCTTATCCCAGCACTCAACCTGGCAGGCTGCAGGAAAAGAGGGAGGACGAGAGAGCGCCACCCCTGAACCGTACCAGGCCACATGCCCTCAACATTGGGAGGGTGCTTTGGGGTATCCTCCCAAAACACCTTGTACTACCATTTCACAAAAAAACTGTCAAAAATGTTAAAAATGACAAGAGACAGTTTTTGACAATTTCTTTATTTAAATGCTTCTTCTTTCTTCTATCTTCCTTCAGTTTCTTCCTCCATCTTCTTCTGGTTCTTCCTCTGGTGTTCTCATCTGGCATCTCCTCCGCGACGTCTTCTTTGCTTCATCTTCTTCTCCGGGCTGCTCCGCATCCATGATGGCATGGAGGGAGGCTCCCGCTGTGCGACGCTTCTCCTCTACTAACGGTTCTTAAATAATGGAGGACGGGGCCACCCGGTGACCCCGCCCCCTCTGACGCACGGGAAGAAGATGAAGAGAAGAAGACGCCGTGGAAGAGATGCCGGACGAGAACACCAGAGGAAGAACCAGAAGAACCAGAAGAAGAAGAAAATGGAGGAAGAAACCGAAGGAAGATAGAAGAAAGAAGATAGAGGATAGAAGAAGCATTTAAATAAAGGAATTGTCAAAAACTGTTTCTTGTAATTTTTTACATTTTTGTGAAATGGTAGGGGTAGTCTTGTACCCCTTACCATTTCACACAGGGGGGAGGGCTGGGATCTGGGGGTCCCCTTGTTAAAGGGGGCTTCCAGATTCCGATAAGCCCCCCGCCCGCAGACCCCCACAACCACCGGGCAAGGGTTGTGGGGATGAGGCCCTTGTCCCCATCAACATGGGGACAAGGTGTTAACAGCTGCGAGTAGTTTTAAATGACTTTTTTTCCTTTGAAATGTCATTTTGCTGTCAGACTGTTCTAAACACGGGAAACATGCACCCCTTTACAGGCATACTATAGACACCCCCCAGGTACGAAATTTAAAGGAATATTACACTTTTATTGTTTCACTTTAAGCATTTTTATGACAATAACATGCATATAAGCCTTTAAAATTAGCACTTTTGATTATTCATGTTCGAGTCCCATAGACTTTAACGGTGTTCACGTGTTCAAGCAAATTTTTTACCTCTTCGCAAGTTCTGGTGCAAACCGAACAGGGGGTGTTCAGCTCATCCCTCGTTTACACACACAGATCCCGGTTCTCGGTGTGCCCTGTGCAATTGCGGGAGCCCGGCAGTGATTGCGACTGCCGGGCACTTGCATCGGCTCCGTGGGGGAGCAGGGGGTGCGCCCCCCTAGTGCCTGTCTATGGTACCGACGTACTATTGCGGCAATTTATGCAGCCGAGCCATGTTGCCGCAGTACAACTGTGGCGGCTGGTCAGCATGCAGTTAAGGTGAGCTGCTAGAGCACACCCCGGGTGGATACCTGGATGGTGGGAGCAATTGTGTTCACTACTTTCAAGAACTGCTTTTTGAGCACTTGATCTTTACATCTCATCACTTTTTGATGCACGTGCCCTTTATTATTTGGGACTTATTTTATTATTATTTTTATGTAAAATCAGATGAATATCTGCTTTTGATCCAAGCACTTTTCACACATTATCACATATTATCGCATAATACTGTATTTTTTATTAATTTTTTTAATTGGGGATACTCATCCATGCATATTTGTCTATTTTTGCTGCATAGCTTCTTGCATTAGCGCACCATTTTTTTATCATTATTTGTGTTAAGAGTGTTGAGGTCACTTGCTAATAGTTGCTGCGTTTTCATGTGTTTTTTTAGGCTGATATATTATCCTTTGGTATTTATTTTGTATATTAGTTTTGGTTGGCTGTGAGGTCCATAGCAGCGCACAACTACTTCATATTTAACACTTAGGGGTTAAACAATCTTTACAGAGTAAAATAAAATGTAAAAGGCAAGCAGAGTAACACTTCTCCAGGATGCCGGCAGTCAGTCACCATAACACAATGACATCACTCAGCATGCCGAGCAGAGCAATACAATCACAGCCACTTGTCTATTATACAGAACCTCCATATTTATAGCTGTATTCCTAGGAGACCCTCGTGATTGTTGCTCAGGGTTCTGAGCCTTGTGCCCCATGCATCTACCTGAACCTCCATCAGAAAGGGGAGTCAAGGCTCCAGATTATAGGTGTGTGCCTGTAAACCTGCATAGAGATTTGGGGCTTTTCTGGTCCCCCCACCATGGTCACATGTCACTGCAATGTGCTAAGATGTTACCAGGCAGACAAAGACACTCCCCATCACCTAGTGGAGGAGAGACTCCAATCTACAGAGGGTTGGTGGGATGATGGTGTCTGGGAGGATCTGCTACACTAATAACTCTCTTAGTTATTATTTTATACATTTCAGAGGTTTGTCAGGACTAATCACTTCCCTAATCTTATTTCCAGCCAAACAGAAGGAGATGACACATGACAACAGATTATCAGGTTAGTAGGACATCCACATTTCATATGAAATCTCTTCTCGATTAACATTTTGTTCTGTTGTAGTCTGGATCAGTGGTGGTACTACCAGGGTCACAAAGGTTGCACTTGAGACCAGGCCCCGGCATTCCACTACTGTAGGGGGGCCAAGATGGCCAGAAGGGGGCCCACTTCAGAACATGGGCTCAGTTCACACTGCTGTGATACCAAAGTTTTGCAACTTGCTTGCAATTGCCTTGTGACTTGATTGCGATTTTGTGATTTAACACTGTGGTCTATGGCACTCAAATTGCACCAAAGTCACAGAAAGGTATTGGAGGATCCTTTTTCTTTGTTGCTGCGACTTGAGTCGCCTTGACTATGACAGCACCCACTGAAATAAATGTGTTTTGACTTGTCATGCGATTTTGTGTTGCAAGTCACATGATGAGTCACAGCAGTGTCAACCAGGGCTTATAATGGGCCCATGACAGGAACAAGTGGAAAAGGATAGAGAAAGAGCCCCTGCCTCAGAGGGAAGAGCCCCAGTCTTGGAGGAAAGGGCCTGGGACTGATGGAAGGGGCCACAGCAGTCATATTGTCTCTTTTTTGCACCGGAGCCCTGAAGGTTCTAGTTACTCCTCTGGTCTGGATGGTGTGTCCATAGTTTGGATGCTTCCACAGTCCTCTTGTATTTCATGGGGTATCTTCTTTTAGGGTCCCATTATTCGGGTTTATGGTTAGAATATAATATTTCCAACTCTGTCTGATAAATACTATTTCATGTGTGTATGAATAATAAAATATTCTCTTCTCTCTCATAAAGACATCAGTAAGGAACACAGGGAGTCTATGAAAGAGAAGTTCCAGAAAATTCTAGACTATAATTCCTGTATGGGGGAAGCTGTTCATCTAAAGGAAAGATTCACCAATTTATTGATGATAAACGGACCCCAGAATAAAGAGGGAAAAGAAAAAGATATAAGGAATTCAATCAGAGGACATCTACAGATCATAGAGAAAAGATCTCCAACCACAATCCAGGCCCTCTTTGACCCTGATGAATATGAAAATATCCCTAAGATTGTGGTGTTACAAGGAGCTGCTGGGATTGGAAAAACAATGACCTCCAGGAAGATCATGCTGGACTGGGCCTCTGGGGATCTCTACCAAGACAAGTTTGATTTTGTGTTTTATCTAAGCTGTAGAGAAATCAACACCATCCCAGGAAACATAAGCCTTGTGGGACTTTTATCCGGAACCTGCAGACTACAGAGTTCAGAAGACCTGGTGTCTATTCTGAAGGATCCTGGAAGTCAGAGAAAACTTCTCACCATAGTTGATGGGTTTGATGAACTGAGGTGGACTCTGGAGGAGAAATCTGAGGGCTGTCTTGACATTTCTATGAAAACCCACAAAGAACTAATTCTCCAAAGCTTGCTCAGGAGACAGGTTCTCCCACAATCTTCTCTGATCATCACCACAAGGTCACTGGCCATGGAGAAACTTAACACATTCATCGATGATTCTCGGAATGTGGAAATCCAGGGATTTACAAGGGACAATCAAGAGGAATATGTCCATAAATTCTTTGTAAATAAAGAAGATGCAGGCAAGGTTCTCAGTATAATAAAAGACAATGAAGTTCTGTACACCATGTGTGCCATTCCCATCACATGCTGGATTGTCTGCACTGTAATGAAACAAGAAATAAGAAAAGATTTGGCTTCAGTTCGGTGTCATACGACAACTTCAATTTACCTTCTCTTCCTGGAGGTTTTACTAACCCATCACAGCAAGAAGGAGCAGTCTGGACACAAGAAACAAACCTGTCTGAAGAAGCTGTGTGCTCTGGCCAATCAGGGAGTTCTGAACCAACAAATCTTATTTGAGAAGAAAGATCTAGAAAGACATGGACTTTCTCTGGATGAGGTGGAGTCTGTATTTCTGAATGAGAACATCTTTCATTGGGACGTCCGCAACCAAACCTGCTACAGCTTCATCCACCTGAGTATACAGGAGTTCCTTGCTGCTCTCTATTATGGGATGGATGATGGTTGGTTTGGATTTATGAAACGTACTTTCCTCCCAAGGATCTGTAAAGGGAATTCACTCCATGACCTCAGTTCATATTACTCACATTTAGCATTATCTGTACAATTCCTATTTGGTCTCTTAAATGAAAATCAGGTGAAGATATTCTCAGAGATCACAGGAATCACCATCTCACTCCGAGCCAAACCTGCAATGAGAAAATGGGCCATGAAGAACAACAAACAGAATTTCTATGCTCAGGCCATCTTCTGTCTTTATGAGACTCAGAATGAGGACTTCATTAGGAGAGTCATGTCTGGTTGTACAAGTTTGAAGCTGATGGGCTCATATACTGATCACTTGCAGATGAATAATTATCACAAGCAGTTGAACTATTGCTTGAAGACTTTGAAGAGAGAAAGTTTTCAGTCTTTACATTTTGTAGCACTCACTGTGGGTCCAGAGTGCCAGAAACTTCTATCTCCATTTCTACACAGGAGTCAGAAGGTCAGGTAAGTGAGTGTGAGGATATTTTAACTGAATTCAGAGAATGGGCAGGAACCTGCATACAGTATAACGGTGATTATCAGACATGTTCTCCATCTACCACACTTGTTAGAAGTACTGGGAACTCACACTTTCCTCAGCCCTAAGCCCTGGTTCACACTACAGCAATTTTCCAGCGAACCGCAACATTCTGTTGACATGTAAAGTCGCAGGTCAGGTGAAAACACAAAGATTTTATTGGGTGTTGTCTTAATTGCTGCGATTTGAGTCACTGCGACAAAAGAAAATACTTCCTGTACTACTTTTGGGTGATTTTTGTGCTGCACGACTCCCATAGACTTCCATGTAAAATTCCAACAAACAAAAAAAAAAAACACAAAGACTTCTACATGTTCGACTCCAACATCGCCTGTTCGACCGTTCATCGAATTGCGAACGGTATTGGCCGTTAATTCACTGCAGCATCGCTGATGATTGGCTAAGCATGCACTATGACCTGCATGCTTGGCCAATCACAGCGCCGTCTGTACAGAGAGCCATAATTGGCCAAACCCAGCGTGGCTTTGGCCAATTATGGCTCAGGGGGTTTAGTACACGCCCCACACTATATAAGGCCGCCTGTGTAGTGGCCTTGTGTAGCGTGTTGCGGCGGAGAGATATACAGAGAGACAGTGTCATTTGATTTAAGTTAGATAGAGTAGGCAGGCGAGTCAGTTAGCTGCACTTACAGTGTATTGTGTGTGTGTGTGTGTGTATATGTGTATATATATGTGTATATGTGTGTATATATATATATATATATATATATATATATATATATATATATATATATATATATATATATACATCCTAGGGGTGTGTGTGTGTGTGTGTGTGTGTATATATATATACAATTTAGCTAGATCCGTTCCTGTTATTCTCTTCCTACTGACAGGCAGGTGTTTTTACAGTATTTACAGCTGATCCTATTAGTACCGCAGGCAGCTGCAGTATTTACATTTAGGCCCCTTTCACACTGGGGCGGTGGCGGTAAAACAGCGCTATTTTTGGAGCTGTTTTACCACGGTATTCGGCCGCTAGCGGTGCGGTTTTAACCCCCTGCTGGCGGCCGAAAAAGGGTTAAAACTACTCGTACAGCGCGGCTATAGCCGCGGTATTGCCGCGGTATAGCCGCGCTGTCCCATTGATTTCAATGGGCAGGAGCGGTTTAGGAGCGGTGAATACACCGCTCCTTCACCGCTCCAAAGATGCGGCTCGCAGGAGATTTTTTCTTCTCCTGCCAGCGCACCGCTTCAGTGTGAAAGCCCTCGGGCTTTCACACTGAACAAACAGCGGGGGCTGTTTAGGGGCGGTTTGCAGGCGCTATTTTTAGCGCAATAATGCCTGCAAACCGCCCCAGTGTGAAAGGGGCCTTAGTGTACTGTGTCCTCTGCACAGTGTGCACCTAAAGCTACCTGAAGTAAATTGGTGGTGTTCTTCTGATCCTATTAGTACCACAGGTAGCTGCAGTATTTTACAGTTTTATTAGGAAAATACAAAAATACAATTGTTTTACAATCTCCAGGACTCATTATTAAAAAATATACAGTTCCCATGATAAAAATACATAAACAGGGGAGAAAAAAAACAGAATCCAGGAAGCAAACCGTATTTTCCCTCTTTATAATCCCATCCCACCTCCCTCTCCTCCCTTCTCCCCCTCTGTACTTGCAGACAACTTTCATTCAATTCCAACCTTCATTCATACTCATTTGTAATTACATGTTCAGTTTATTTCGGCTCTAACCAATGTTTCCATATTTTAACAAACTTCTTGTAATTTCTTCTGTTCCTATATATATATATTCCTTCTTCCCAATCGTGTCGTTCACCATTCTCACCCATTCCATTACTGTTGGGGGGGGGGGTTTCTTGCCACTTTCATGCAATTAGCTTTCTTCCTTGAAACAGACACCTGGTTACTGCAATTTACACAGATCCCAATACTCCTTTCTCTTCTATTAACCCCAGGAGACATATCTTAGCCTCTGCACCCAAAGATGTCACGAACACAGCATTTATTTTGCTTATTATACCCTTCCAATACCTAATACAGCTTGGGACATCGGCAGATCATATGCACCAAATCACCCCTCCCATCTCCACACCTTTGACATTCTGCATTCGGTCTTCTTCCGAACAAAAACAACCTTGCGGATGTATAATAGGATCTGTGTAACAGGTATAGGTGGGATACAGTCGGTGAGGGCGAGAGCGAGACCTTGGGACCCAAAGCCAGAACCCGTCTCTATTGTTCCTCTGTTATTGGCCCCACATCTCTCTCCCACCTAACCCTGTTACCATGTTCCACCTCTCCTTTCTGTACTGTCCCCCTTATATTCTCATACATTTCCGATATTAACCCTTTATATGTTCTTGCATCAACCAGTTTCTTAAGAAAGGGCATTTCATTCAACTCCGGTACTTTCCCTTTAAATTAAATTGTGTGTCCAGAGAAGGCCTAATTTGTAAATATCTGTAAAATAATCAATTTGAGATTTTATGTTCTGCACTAATTTCCTGGAATGATTTCAATCTACCTTCCTTGCACAACTGTGCTAGGTAGCGGATACCTTTCCGATCCCATTCTTCCACCTTCCCCATTATCTTAAGTTCTTTCAAGTTTTTATTGTCCCAAAGGGGGGAAAACTCGAAGAAACCGTCAAAACCCAACATAGTCCTGACAGTGTCCCAGACTCTCACCATTAATTGTGTTGTTGGACATCTAGATCCAAAGGAGTCCGCTTCCACCGCTTCTACTACCGTACTATGTCTTGTGTCGTTCAACAATAATTTATTACTTCCCTCCTTTCCTACAGATATATTACTCCCCTTCATATACTGTAATTGTGCCGCCAAAAAATAAAACTCTGGGTTTGGCAGAGCCAGGCCTCCCACCTCTTTCGGATGTTGCAACGCCTGCAACCAAATTCTTGCTGGTCCCTTCTTCCAAATACTCTATCTAGTTTTTTAAACCAATGTTTTGGGGTCCATACTGGTGAATTGTGTATTATATATAATATTTGCGGCATCCACACCATCTTTATTAAGTTAACCCGACCAGCCACGAGAGAAGTAGTCGGCCCCAGACCCTACTCTTCTGTTTAAGTCTTACCATAAGTGGGACTATATTCCTTGCTATAAACTGCCCTGGATCTTTAGTCAGATTAACCCCCAGATATCTCATTTGATAGGCTACATTTATTTGGGCTGCCTGTTGTGGGAGTGGCTCCATAATGGGATCTATGGGCATAAGCACAGATTTCTCCCAACCGATTTCTAATCCGGAGAAATGTCCGAAGTCCTGTACGAATCTCATAGTCTCTTCCAAGGAAGATTGCGTATCCCCCAAGAACAACAAAACATCATCAGCATACATAGCAACTCTTTCTTCTCCTGCTTCCCTTTTAAATCCCTGGATTCCTTGGGAAGCTCTTAAAGCAATTGTCAAGGGCTCTATTGTGAGAGTGAAGAGAAGGGGAGACAAAGGGCACCCCTGTCTCGTCCTCCTCTTCAGCTGGAACCAATCAGAGCACTCCCTATTTATTCTTACCTTAGCCTTAGGGCCCTCATATAATAATTTTATCCATCTGACAAATTGGGGTCCAAGCTGGAATTCCACTAATACCTTCCACAGGTAGTGCCACTCTAAGCTGTCAAACGCTTTAATTGCGTCTAATGTTAAAATAGCTCTGTTCCCTCCATTTTTTACCGGAATCTGTATGTTCAGATAAGCCCGCCTTATATTTAAACTTGTAGATCTATCTGGGATAAACCCAGTTTAATCCGGGTGTATTTCCTTACTAATTATTTTATTCAATCTGGCTGCTAATACTTTTGCTAGAATTTTAACATCCAAACATAAGAGGGATATTGGCCTGTATGAAGCTGTTTCTAGATGATTTTTCCCTTCTTTTGCTAAGACAATTATTGTTGCTTCTATCATAGAAAGTGGCAATCTCCCTTCCCCCATAGCTCCATTGAACACCTGTAGAAGTTTGGGCAATAATATGTCCCCATATTTTTTATAGATTTCTCTTGGCAAGCCGTCTGGCCCCGGGGCTTTCTGGCTTGCCATATCTGCTACTGCTTTGCGTAATTCTTCAAGTGTCAATGGAGCCTCCAACCCCTCCTTATCCTCTTCTGATAGTGAAGGTATTTTTAATTAACGGAAAAAATACTGCATCACCCCATCTACATTTCTTGGTGAGGTGCTATATAAATTTTTATAATAGTTCTTAAATTCATTTACTATTTCAGAAGTGGTCTTTCTAATTTTCCCTTCTTTATCTTGTATTACAGATATGGTAACCGAAGGACTATTTGCCTTGGATATTAGGGCCAGAATTCTCCCTACTTGCTCACCTTCCCCATAGAGAGCCTGCTTCTGAAATAATTTTTTATTTTCTACTTTTTCCAAAACTAATTTTTTATATTCATCCTGTTTCTTCAGCCACTCATCATGATTACCAGGGGTTGGTGACTCCACATATCGTGATTCTGCCCATTCCACCTCCTTTCTCCCCTTAATTTTCTTTAGCCTGCGATTGCCTTTTAACGTGAGTCATTTTTGTATTAGCATCCCCGCAGATATGCCTTTAAGGTATCCCAGATTATTCCTAATGACGCAGTCCCTGTATTCAAATCTATAAATTCCTTCAGATTAGCAGCAATTACCTCAGTGTCCTTAATTATCTCCAACCAAAATGGGTTCACCTTCCAGTCCCCCCTACCATAATTCACCCCTATTTTAATTGAAAAAAACTATTGGCGAGTGGTCTGAGATACCCCTCGGCTTATAATCTATCTCCTCTACTATCTTCAAAGCTTCCTCATTGCACAGAATAAGGTCAATCCTGGACAAGTTAGAATAGGATCTAGAGTGGCAAGAATACTGTTTTACCCTGGGATACCACCTCCTCCATATATCCACCAGCCCCGTCTCTTCACAGAATCGAAACAATGGACCTCCAGGAGTTCCACTGGCAGGGACCCTCTGTGGGAACCTGTCTAAACTTTTATCCATAATCATGTTAAAATCTCCTGCTACTACGACCGGGACTCCTGGTTTATCAGCCACAAACCCCATTAGATCACATAACATTTCCGTCTTAAATGGTGGAGGAATATAAACATTGGCCAACACACATTCACTATCTTCAATCGTACAAAAAAGGAAAACATACCTTCCATTCTTGTCTATTTTACTCTACAGGAGAAAACCACCCTAGAATCTATCAGTATACTCACTCACTCCCCTTGAATAAGAGGTGTGGGTCAAGTGATATTGTACCCTAAATTTCTTATGTTCCAAAACATTAGTTGACTCCTGCTCTAGGTGTGTCTCCTGCAGGCATAGTATTCTAGATTCATCCAGACTGATCTCTGAAAAAATTGCCCATCTCTTGGATAGAACTTTTACCCCCCCGCACATTGCAAGAACATATTTTAACTTTCTTGACTTTCCTAGTTTGACCTGAGGTCTCCCCTCTCCTATCCCCAAACCCTACCATTTTACTGTTCCATTCCTCTTATCTTTAAAAAATAGTTCCTTACTTCTATTACACTCCTCATATTTATTGTGCTCAAACATTACTTTCCCTATATGCTGTGCTTTTAGTGATTTATTTTCCAGTGTAAACTTAAGCCCTATCCCACATATATTCCTGTAACCCATCCACAACTCACATCCCACAATCTTCCCTTTCTCTCCCCCCTCTCTCACTCCAAATTCATACCAAATTATTCCACTACTTCTCCCATTCTTCCCTATAAATTCCACTATATCGCATTCACTCCCCTCCTCCCCCTCTCCCTCCCCCCCTCCCAGTCCTTTCCTCCCCACATCCCTACACCTCCCACCTATCCCAAACCCTCTTTTCTGCCCACCTGTGGGCCCATATTGAGGGCTTCTAAACTGACCGCATTCCTTCCCTAAGGTGAGAATTTCCAACTTTTTAAAAAGTAAGTAACAAACTTTCAATATATTGTAAACTGAATTAAATAAGGGGGAGTCCATCCCCAGTGTCTCAAATATCTCAGTTGTGTTCATTGAACAAAAAAAACAAAAAAAAAACCACCTCAATTCACAATTACCACTTCAATACCTCTCCTAACAGGGAAGGGTGACTCAGCCCTCCCACACTTTACTCTGAGTCACTCTTCCCCTTCCCTCCCTCCCTCCCCCACTCCCATCTCCTGTGCATATAACTGAAAAATAGAAAAAAGTAGAAAAAAGAAAGTTCAGGTACAAGAGAAAAAACATCCATATTCTGGTCACCCCCATGATTTCATTACTCTTCACCCTGCCGTATCCTCCCTTCGTTCGCTTCCAACCACAATGTCACTTCTGCAGGCGTGTTAAAAAAACGGGTTTCTCCAAGGGCTGTCACTTTCAATCAGGCTGGTACAGCAATGCATAATTAATTTTAAGCTGTTGCATTTTACGCTTGCAAACTACAAATTTTGCTCTTTGTTTCTGTAGTTCAGGAGAAAATTCCGGATATATTAAGATTCTTGTGCCGTTATACTGTATGTTCCTCATTACTCTTGCCCTTTGGAGAACTGTATTTTTATCCTTATAGTACAGGAATTTAATAATCACGGGCCTGGGCTGGCTTCCTGAGGGCAATGTCCTGAATGGGAATGCACACGTTCAATGGCAAAAAATTTTGAAAAAGAGCCTCTAATAAATATTTCTTTAAACCACATCTCCATGAATTCTACAGGGGTATTTCCTTCACTTTTCTCGGGGAGACCTAGCACCCTCGCATTTTTCCTGCGTGATCTATTTTCCATCTCGTCTATTTTATGGGTGCACATATTCAACTGTTTCTGCATTAGTTGCATTTCCTGCTTAATAGGGTTTACATCGTCTTTTATCTGGCCAAGTCTTCCCTCGAGAGCTGTCGTTCGTGCGGACACCTCCTGTATATCATGCCTTATTAATAATACATCTTCACTGATATGTTTAAGCTGATCAAATAATTCATTTAAAGATGACTTATAGTTGTTGATTGCCAGCAGAATTTCTTTCAAGGACGGCTCTTTTCCTGCCATTGAGTTTGATGCAGATGTGTCTTCCTCCACCCCCAGTTCCGTCTCCAGACCTTGGGGTGTCACTGTTACAGAAGTTGCTACTGGCGTTGCTGCTGGTGTCACTGCAGATCTTGCTGCTTTTACTGTTGATTTTATCTGTGCATCTGCCACTGAGCCCTGGCTTTTCCTCCCCGCAAGTTCAGCCACCAAGGGTGGCTAATGTTGCTGTTCACCCCCTTTCTTTGGCGTCTGGTTTGGCGTGTGCGCATAACTGTCATGAAAGACGTCCTGTTAGCTCAGCCGTCGGCGGAAGATCGGTTAACAGAACTACTGTCAATAGAGCCAGAGGACGCGTGCGGAGGCCCGTTGACGCGAATGGACGCATGCGTATGCACGCTAATACGAGCGGGTGTACGCGGGTACACGATGATACGAACGGGCACGTACGATCGGTACTCGGGCGTGCACGCAGACGTGCAGTGTGACAACTTTTGGTGCCATTAGGCCTATTTAAAGGAGCCTGTCAGCATGCTTCCTTGCTGTTCGGTCTACAGCGTTCCCTGTGACCCTAAGCTATCTAGTATACCTGCCTACCTGATTCCTGCTACCCGGCTTGTTCCTGACTTCTCCTGTTTGCTGCCAGTCCCCGACCTCGGTTTGTCTGACGATTCTCCTGCCTCACCCTACGGTTGTTACCTGCCTGTCTGATGCTGATCCGGTCCGTGCCCTGACTACTCTCCTGATTCCATTTGGTACCTGCTCTGCTTGCCAGTGTTTGACCCGGCCTGTCTGACTTTGCTAGTGCTTCCAGTGGTACTACAGAACACCTCCCTGCTGCCTGCTTGTTCCTGGGTTCCTGCTAGCTACAGTGCTTCTCTATTCAGTCAACAGTTCCAGTGTTCCTGCCAGAGTCCCGGTTCATCTACCAGTTGTTCCAGTGCTCCAGTTGTACTACAGAACACCTCCCTGCTGCCTGTTGTTCCTGAGTTCCTGCCAGCTACAGTCCTTCTCTACTCTATCGGTGTATCCAGTGTTTCTTTCAGTCCTCCTTCTGCTGCACCAGAGGTCCGGATCAGCTCTACACTTGCCACTTGCCAAGCACTTGTGGCCCCCTGCGCTCTTGAGTCCCTGTCTTCTCTATCAGGGGCTCTCGAACCAGAGGCACATGAGAGACTACTCCTTGCATTCTGGGCTCCACCACTAGGTATGTGACACCACCAGCCATATGACTGCCCAATTGAGCTCCTCCCAGGGGCAGAGATTCCTTTTGGGAGAATATTCCCTTTGTCAGAGTTAGAACTAGGAGTATTAAAAACCTACATTGATGACAATCTAAAGAAAGGCTTCATCTGACCTTCCACGTCCCCGGCAGGAATCTTTTTTGTGGAAAAGAAAGACCATTCCTTGCGCCCTTGTGTGGATTATCGTGCACTCAATAAAATCACAATCAAGAACCGTTATCCCTTACCATTAGTGCCAGAACTTTTTCAGAGGCTGGGGTCTGCAGTAGTGTTTTCTAAATTGGATCTTCGTGGTGCCTACAACCTTGTCCACATTTGCAAGGGAGACGAATGGAAGACTGCTTTCCGTACCTGTTTTGGGCACTTCGAATATTTAGTCATGCCTTTCGGACTTTGTAATGCTCCTGCTACATTTCAGCATTTTGTGAATAACATTTTCAGAGACTACCTTGACCTGTTTGTTGTTATTTATCTAGATGACATTCTAATCTTTTCTTCTTCCCTAGTTGAACACCGTGAACATGTCAGAAACGTTTTGATCCGACTTCACCTGCACGGCCTTTATGCCAAGCCTGAGAAATGTGTCTTCGAACAAGAAAGTATTCAGTTCCTTGGTCTTATTATTTCTGTGAAAGGCATCAAAATGGACCCTCAGAAGGTCTCCGCCATTCTGGACTGGCCCGCTCCTACTGACAAAAAAGGGATTCAACATTTCGTAGGATTTGCGAATTTTTATAGAAAATTCATCAAGGGATTCTCCACCATCATTTCTCCCATTACAAGATTACCCCAACAGGGCCTCAAATTCCACTGGTCTACGGAAGCTCAGATGGCCTTTTCTACACTGAAGGATCTGTTTGTCTCAGCCTCAGTTTTAAAACATCCTGATTCCACATTGCCTTACATCCTGGAGGTGGACACCTCGGAGATAGCGGTCGGTGCAGCACTCTCCCAAAGACAGGGGCCTAGGGCTCTTCTGCACCCAGTCGCTTTTTTTCCCCCTAAATTATCGGAAGCAGAAAGGAACTATGACGTGGGTGACCGAGAATTGTTAGCGATCAAAGCTGCGCTGGAGGAATGGCGATACCTGTTAGAAGGAGCAGCCCACCCGATTCTTGTTTATACAGATCATAAGAATCTGGAATATTTAAAGACTGCCAAGAGGTTGAAACCACGACAGGCCAGATGGGCACTGTTCTTTACTAGATTTTCTTTCCATATCACCTACCATCCCGGGTCAAAAAATATCAAGCCTGACGCTCTGTCACGGATGTACAGTGATTCAGAAGCACCTTCTCCACCAGATACCACCTTGTCCTCAGGGAGCTTTCTGTTACTCCAAGGGGATCTACTGTCACAGATCAAGCAAGCCTCCAGGAACATTTCCACTCCACCTGATACAGCCCTACAGGCCAGCGATGATCTTCTGTGGTTTAGGGATAGGATCTTTGTACCTCAGGAGATGCTAACAGCAGCTCTTAGTTCTTGCCATGATCATATGTTAGCCGGAAAGGACTGTAAGGACTATGTGGAAGCATGTGCCACCTGTATTCAAAATAAAGGCAGCAAGTCTATTTTAAAGTATTTTATTGATTTTTACACACGAACAATAATGCAACCGTACACATTACATAGTGAGTATGAGATAAATGAATAAAAATAAAAAAAAAAACAACCAAAGAAAAATAAATCTGAGTATCTTATAAACAGACATACTGTAAGTAAATTTGTTTCCAACAAGAATATTTAGTTGACTCTGTGGTAAGTGACTATAGGTGCCTACACTAGTTTCTTGAGTAAGGAAATCTCCCCCCCCATCGGGCACCCCATCAGGGATCTTGCTGTGCCCTCCTGGGATGATCAGAGACTCCCACTCGTCAAGATCCTTTATCCTGTGTTATCAATACGGTCACCCTCATGAGCCTGATACCAAATAAGTCATATATCATGTTATGCTGATAAAGTATGAAAATTATGAAAAAGCAAACCCAATCTTAACTTTGTGTAACCTAAACATTTGTGAAATAAAGGCACCTTATTTCAGTGTATTTCTCTCCGGAGTGACCTTCTATGGGTTTTGCTTACTTCGTATGTCTAGATATTGTCTACTGTGTGTATTGATTAACCCATCCCTTAAGGGGATATAACAGGGTCTTTCAAATTCCCAGTAGTCAGGTCCTCCAGCATACACCAGTGAGGAGTGAGGTAGAAAGAAATCCTGGATAGCCGCACTCTGGGATAAGGACATCTTTATTTCAATAAAATCCAAACATACAGTCAATTGCAGAGACATACAGGGTGGTAGACTGCTAATGCGTTTCACATCATTTGGATGCTTATTCGTAGCTAGAGAGGGATAGTAGTAGTGTGGTATAAATAGAAAAGTGAAAAAGTAAAAGAGGGGGGGCGGGGTATGCATGCCGGTAAAACAACCAATCACCGCGCTGCATAGCAAACCCACCCTCTCAGTGTGATTAAAACAATACTGATCCCATTAAAAAAACTACACCTGCTAAAAGAGGAGAGAAAACATCCATTGTTAACCTAACCAAAATGCATAATGAAAAATATAAGTAGACAAAACTGTCATGCCGATAAAAATCAGCACAAACTCATAAAAATGACTGAAAAAAAAAAAAAAAAGAAAAGAAAAGGTAGGTATTGGATGCTAAAAACCCTCCATAGCAGGTGAAGCCGCAACAATGGAACAAACTTGGGTAGTTGGGAGTGCTAAAAAGGTGTCAAAGTACTCTCACAGCCCTAAAACAGCAAATGTGCATAAGCAGTTTAAATGAAATATACATACATTTCCATGAGATCAGAGTACAAGCATGTTATTTATTTATTTATTTATTTATTTATTTATTTATTTCAGGTACTTATATAGCGCCGTCAATTTACGCAGCGCTTTACATATACATTGTACATTCACATCAGTCCCTACCCTCAAGGAGCTTACAATCTAAGGTCCCTAACTCACATTCATACATACTAGGGACAATTTAGACAGGATCTAATTAACCTACCAGCAGGTCTTTGGAGTGTGGGAGGAAACCGGAGTACCCGGAGGAAACCCACACAAGGCACAGGGAGAACATGCAAACTCCAGGCAGGTAGTGTCGTGGTTGGGATTCGAACCAGCGACCCTTCATATTAGACATGAGATCAGCGTGTATATACATTAAACATGAAATTTAGAGATTTATGCACATTGCTCCTCCAGTCATTCTTAACCACTTGTATTTTATAGACGAGAGAGTTGACAAAAATATATGCAGTGAAAAATATATACATAGATCTGAAAAAGGGGTCGGTCCAACTACCCGAAAGAGTGGTTACAAATGTATCAAAAGTATCAAACATGTAGCCTCGCATCCAAAGCACTGGTGTCAGATAAGTCTTTACTTTCTGAAAAGAAAAAAACAGTAAAAAACAGACAAGCAGAAGCATGAAAATGGATTAGACACCAGATGAACCACAAAAAAGTATAGATAAATATCTATTGTTGTTGATATTAAACTCCCATGACAATATCATGTTAGCTATGCGGCCAATAATGAAAAGGTGTATGATCAACCACATAGGAAACATAGAAGAACCCAACAAAGGAACCAAAACAAAGAACCGAATGAACTATTAAATGAATGCAGTTTCCACATAGATCAACATGCTGGCAGACTATGCTACAACAGCAAATGTATAGAGACCAGAAGTCTCACTCCATGTGCTGAAATAGGTTGAGTTGAATAATAACACAAAAGTGAGTGACCTCAAACGCACACCGATATAGTAGGGTAGCTATAGAATCTGCATCAAAGCCCAGACCTGCATCCAAAAGAAAAATTAAGAATTATTAAGGCGGCCTTGCTACATAATACCATGCAATTAGAAATTCCCAAAGTCTCACTTCTCGTGCTGCAAAACACCATGGCTCACTATAAGAATACCATAAATCTAGAGTGGATTTGGCAAAAATAATAAAGCCAAAAGGCAAAAAGAACAAAATGGTCTATAACAAACCTAACAGCATTGAGCCATGTATTCGGAGACTTGAGAGAGTCTCACTTGAAGTGCTGCAGCATCTCACAGTTGACTGTCAAAAAATTATGTCAATGGGACTATAGCTTATTGTATCTGACTACATAAAACTAGTTTTTTATATTATATATTATTAAGGCAGCCTTACTACATAATACCATGCAATTAGAGATTCCCAAAGTCTCACTTCTCGTGCTGCAGAACGCCACAGCTTGCTATTAAAACGCTACAAATCTAGAGTGGGACTGACAAAAATAAAACCAAAAGGCAGAAAGGACAAAAAAGTCCATAACAAGCCTTGCTGTATTATGCCATGCATTCGGAGACTCAAAAAGAGTCTTACTTAAAGAGTCTCACTCAAACTGCTGAAGAAATATATATATAGTGCTACTTGCTATGGCATAAGACTGAAGCCTAAAAAAAACTTAGGCCTAGGGAATCATGTTTCCCATCTACCAAAAATGCAAAATGTATGAGTATTTGGAAACCTTGCTGCATAGTGCCGTGTGATTAGAAATTCCCAAAGTCTCACTTTTCGTGCTGCAGAACACCATGGCCTGCTATAGGAATACCATAAATCTATAGTGGGATTGACAAAAAAAAATAATAAAGCCCAGAGGTGAGAAAAACAAAATGGTCTATAACAAACCTAACTGCATTATGCCATGTATTCGGAGACTCGAAAGGGTCTCACTTGAAGTGCTGCAGCACATCACAGTTAACTATCAAAAAAATTTATGTCAATGGGACTACAGTTTAGTATATCTGACTAGATAGACCAGTCTTCTTATATTATATATTGTTAAGGCGGCCTTGCTGCATAATACCATGCAATTAGAAATTCCCAAAGTCTCACTTCTCGTGCTGCAGGACACCAAGGCCTGCTATAGAGACACCACAAATCCAGAGTGAGACTGACAAAAAATAATAAATAAAGCCGAAAGGCGGAGAAGACAAAATAGTCTATACCGAGCCTTACTGTATTATGCCGTGTATTCGGAAACTCAAAAGGGTCTCTCTTGAGGAGTCTCACTCAAACTGCTGAAAAAATGCTACTACTTGTTATGGCATAAAGCTGAAGCCTAAAAAACTTAGGCCTGGGGAATTGTATTTCCAATCTACCAGGAGTGCAGAATATCCGAAAACCGGATATCTAATCTATCAACAGTAAAAAAATGTATAATGTAACTATCAATGAAACATAGTAAATAGTAGACAATGCATAGGCAGGCTAATGCAACTTTCTAATGATAACAAATTTAGGGGAACTGATTAATGTTGGTAAAATCCCAGATGGTGGACTACTGAGGATATGGATAACAAAAACTACAGGTAAAGTCATTTATATGTATGCGAAAACGCAGGACGCATGTGAGGTTATTCATAAAAATGTGACACATCCCACTCGAAATTAAGCCCGAGGGGTCGTCTGGTGTTAAGAAAGAAAATCCATTGGACTTCACGTCTGCATAAGATTCTAAATGTGTCACCCCCCCCCCCCTCGGGGGTGTCCTAATTTTGTCAATGCCTTGTATAACAAGACAAGACGTGTCCTTCTGATGGACTTCGTTCCAATGACGTGCAACGTTTGTGGCATGGTCCTTGTCAATGTCGTAGAGATGGTCGTACAACCGGTCTTTCAGCCTGCGTGTAGTTCTCCCTACATATTGGATGGAACATGTAGTGCATGTAATAACATACATTACATAACGTGTGTTACAATTCACAAAAGAGTTCATTTTATGGGACTTTCCTGTGGACATTGATGTCACCACGTCTCCACCCTTAACAAATGGACAATAGTTACAGTTACGAGCACCGCACTTAAAAGTGCCCTGGAATGATAACCAATTTTTAGATGTGTTTTTGCTGGAAAAGAGGCTGGGTGACAGAAGGTTACCAAGGGATGGTGCTTTTCTAGAGACACTACGGATACCCTTAGCCAAAACTTTGGAGTAGATGGGATCATTGGACAGGACCGGGAGATACTTGGTGACAATTTTTTGTATCTTGTGGAATTCCACACTATAGGGTGTGGAGAAGGTGGGGATAAAGGATGGTCCCTTGTGGGACCTAGGATCCTCCCTGTCTTTAATCTTATCCACAAGGAGCTGGTGACGGGGTGTCTTTTTGGCTATGGACAGACCTTTATTGATGGTAGCTGGAGAATATCCTCTGTCCATAAACCTAGAGATTTAGTCATATTTACCGTCAGTCCTGAAATTTTACTAAAGGATCTTAGTATCCCGCACACCACTGGGGTGGAAATCAGGGGGGATGTGATGTACAGTAGCAGGTCATCTGCGTATAATGCGCATTTGTGTTCCTGGTCTCCGCATACCACCCCCTTAACATCTGGGTTTGATCTGATTGCTATAGCTAGGGTTTCTATTGCGATAGCGAATAGGAGGGGAGAGAGTGGGCATCCCTGTCTGGTACCGCTTTTGATTGGGAACGAGGCCGAGTATCTACCCATTAAACGAACTTGCGCCGAAGGGTTTGAGTACAGGGACTTGATTATATTTAGAAAAATTCGGCCGAATCCCCATCGTTGCAGAATGTCAGACATGTATGCCCAGTCAATGGAATCAAACGCTTTGTGTAGATCAATTGACAAAATAAAACCTTTTTGTGGTGATCCCCCATCCCAGTGAGAATGCAGAAGAGAGATAATGTCAATGGTCCTTCTAATTTGATCCGGCCCCTGTCGGCCAGGAATGAAACCTACCTGGTCTTTGTGTATATATGATGAAATGAAGCTGGACATTCTATTTGCTAAGATCTTGGTTAAAATTTTAATGTCATTATTGATTAGGGAAATAGGTCGGTAGTTCCCAGTTTTTCTTGGATCCTTCCCTGGTTTGGGAATGACTGTTATGTATGCAGCATTCAATTCCAGACCCAATGGTCCTCCCTCTCTCAGGGAGTTCAGGAATGTCGTTAAGTGTGGTACCAACGTAGTTCCAAATTTTTTATAATAACCATTTGAGAACCCATCTGGGCCAGGGGAGGATCCAAGCTTCAGTGAATTTATGGTTTCAAGAACTTCTTCCTGAGTGAAGGGGTCCTCCATTAAATCCCTATGTGGTTTTGTTAGTGCTGGTAGGGCTAGGGAGTCAAGAAACTCCTGCCTAAGCTTACATCCCGAAGATGATTTAGCCTTATAAAGATTGCCGAAAAATTTAAGAAATTCTTCCATAATCTTACTTGGATTTTGAGTTAAATCCCCGGATTGAAGCTTAATCTTGGGAAAAGCTAATGCCCGATGTTTGGGACTTATCTTGACCGCTAATCTAGAGCCTATCCTGTCCTTTTGGCTGTAAAATTTTGCTCCCGTCCACCTGAGATGTTTTTCTGCTGCGGTGGTCAGAGTAAGATTGAGGAGAGCTCGGGCTCTATCCAGATTTGCTAGGGACCAGTGGCGGAATTATAGGGGTCGCTGCAGTTGCCATGGCGACCGGGCCCCTTGCTGCAGGGGGCCCTTGAGGGCCCCCTGTATACAGTACTTTGATAGGAGGAGAGGAGCGGAGACAAGCTCCCCGTCCTAAGCCGAACTGTATTCGGCACTGTGCAGGGAGCTGCTCACATGGATTACAAAGTGAAAGCACAGTGCTGTGCTCTTTGTCTCCCCCTACAGTGCAGTACCCTGCAGGAAGAGATAAGGTAAAGGTCTGCCGTTTTTTTTATCTACTGTATGTGAGTTTATATGTGTGTGAGCATGTATGTATATGTGCATGTGTGTGTGAGCGTGTATGTATATGTGCATGTGTGTGTGAGCGTGTATGTATATGTGTGTGTGAGCGTGTATGTATATGTGCATGTGTGTGTGAGCGTGTATGTATATGTGCATGTGTGTGTGAGCGTGTATGTATATGTGCATGTGTGTGTGAGCATGTATGTATATGTGCATGTGTGTGTGTGTGTGTGTGTGTGAGCATGTATGTATATGTGCATGTGTGAGAGCATGTATATGCATGTGTGTGAGCATGTATGTATATGTGTGTATGTATGTGTATTCAGTGGCGGTGCGTCCATAGGGGCGCATGGGTGCCGCCCCCTCTCTCCAGGCATCCCTCTATCACAAATAGATAGATTCATGCATAGCATGCCGGGCGCCTGAATTACACCGGCGGGGGTGTTTTTAAAGCACTAAATAGGCTTCAAAATAGGTGAACTGTGAGTGCCATGCTTGGCGCTCACAGTCCACCCAGGTGTGTTAGAAAAGCGAATAAATATTTGCTTTCCTAACACTGAACCGCCTCTCCACCAATCAGGTGCTCAGGTCTGTTACCCGTCACCTGATTGGCTGAAACGACAGGCGCCGCTATTGGATGCCTATCAGGAGGAGAGGATGGGAGGAAACGCATGGAGGACCTTGCTCGTCGCCGTCACCCGCTGCCCCACCGAGACAGGGTAAGTTCCGGGCAGACTGCGAGCGGGCAGGGGGGGTCACAGTGGCAGCAATTGATGGGCACAGTGACTGCGTTTGATGGGCACAGTGGCTGCGTTTGATGGGCACAGTGGCTGCCTTTGATGGGCACAGTGGCTGCCTTTGATGGGCACAGTGGCTGCCTTTGATGGGCACAGTGGCTGCCTTTGATGGGCACAGGGGTGACAATTGATGGGCACAGTGGCTGCGTTTGATGGGCACAGTGGCTGCGTTTGATGGGCACAGGGGTGACAATTGATGGGCACAGTGGCTGCGTTTGATGGGCACAGTGGCTGCGTTTGATGGGCACAGTGGCTGCGTTTGATAGGCACAGTGGCTGCCTTTGATGGGCACAGTGGCTGCGTTTGATGGGCACAGTGGCTGCGTTTGATGGGCACAGGGGTGACAATTGATGGCCACAGTGGCTGCGTTTGATGGGCACAGTGGCTGCCTTTGATGGGCACAGTGGCTGCGTTTGATGGGCACAGTGGCTGCGTTTGATGGGCACAGGGGTGACAATTGATGGGCACAGTGGCTGCGTTTGATGGGCACAGTGGCTGCGTTTGATGGGCACAGTGGCTGCATATGATGGGTACAGTGGTGGCAATTGATGTGCACAGTGAGGCTGCAATTGATGCGTTTTTTTTTTAAGAATTTTTCAGTTTGCTTACGCCCCCAAAAAATTTTGAGCACCATCTGCCACTGGTTTATGTGTGTGTGCATTTATGTATATATATAAAATGTGTGTGTGTGTGTGTGTATTTATGTATGTGTGTGTGTGTATGTGTGTTTACATGTATATATGTAAACCCCCATCAAATCATTCTTTGCAGCTATTACCTTTTGTACCACCACCCCCTCCCTTTAGAATGTAAGCTCTACAAGCAGGGCCCTCCTGTACCTTTTGTATTGAACTGTACTGTAATTGTGTTGTCCCCCTTATACATTGTAAAGCGCTGAGTAAACTGTTGGCGCTATATAAATCTCGTATAATAATAATAATAATAATATGCACATTTTATGTATGCGCTTTTAATCCTGACCCCCTGTATGTGTCCCATTAGATCCGATTTTTTTTTTTGCTTGTTCATAGTACCAGCAAAAAAAAATGCTGTTCCTCTGAAAAGTGATCCATGCTCAAATCGCTTTTCAGAGGCATTTGACAGCCGGTAAAGAGGCAATATGTTGCCTCCTGACCGCCTGTTTTAACCCCTTAAATGCATCATCACTATGCTGCAACTGCATGCAATGCACACAGTTGCAGGGTGGTTGCAGTGCAGCCACTTCAAGGGTGCCCTGACTGGAAAAAGATTGAGAAACACCGACATAGAGGAACCCATCTCTCCATTTTCCTCCTGCAGCCCCAGAATGCATGTGGGAGGGAGAGGAGGAGAAGCGGGGGGGGGGGAGAAAACGATTCCTTTACATGCAGCCACCCACTTGCGACCGGGCCCTGTCAGGGGGGCCCTCCATGGTTTCTTGCATCGGGGCCCTGAAGATTGTAGTTACGCCTCTGCTAGGGACTCTACAGTGGGTGCCCTTTTATGTTCCCTAGCTAGAGCTTTAAATTCCTCAGATTGTTTAATTGTGTCTGCTCTGAGTTCTGCCTTTAGTTGCGCTGCCATTTGCATTATCTTCCCCCTGATCACCGGTTTGTGTGCCGCCCAAATTACTTCAGGCAAAACATCTGAGGTCGTGTTAATGTGAAAATATTCCTTAATGGCGTTTTCTAAGATTGTGCACTGAATTGGATCACTAAGTGTGGATTCTTGCAATCTCCATCTTGGGGGGTTATTGCACCATGATGGCTTCTTGAATATCAAAGTGACCATTGAGTGGTCCGAAAGGGGTGCATCTACAATCTTAGATCTCAGTATCAAGGGGATCGTGTATGAGCGTGTAAATATATGGTCAATCCTGGCGTATGAGCCATGGGGTGCAGAATAATGTGTGTAATCTTTTACGTGCGGGTTAGTTTCCCTCTAGATATCAATGAGACCCACCTCTTGTATTATTTCTGCTATTTGGACACTTTGCCTAGAGGGACGTTTGGGGTTTGGTTTACCAGTGTCAGTCATGCCCAGGGAAAAGTCAAACGCCACATTAGTATCCCCTCCAACGAAGATTGTACCTTTTTAAATGAGGTCGTATCTTGGTCATCAGTGATTCGAAAAAAAATTTCTGTCCCTGGTTCGGGGCATAGTACGATACAAATGTATATGATTCCCCATCAATATTTCCCGCCACTAGGATATAACGTCCCTGTGGATCAGTGATTACTTCTGTCTGAGAAATATTAACGTGTTTAGCGAAGCAAATTGCGATGCCCCTCGTTTTGGTAGCAGCGGAGGACAGAAAAAATTGGGGATAATGATGATGCAGAAATTTAGTTTGGTATGATATGGGAAAATGTGTCTCTTGCAAAAAGAGAATGTCAGCGTGCATAGATTTATAAAGTTGAAATATCTTCCTACGTTTGATGGGGGAGTTCAGACCCTGGGTGTTGTGAGAGATAATATGAAGAGAGGGAGTAATATTGGGCCGCTCAGTCATAAGGTGTACAATGTGATGCTATGGTTGAAAGGTGTATCTTACCTAGATGGGAAGGAGAGTCTGCGTCACATGGTGGGTATACATTAACCTGTGCCAACGTGGGACCTGGGAGGAGAGACCAGAGGTGGATCCGGATCCTGTGCTCGCTCTGTGGTATAGAGTACTGAAGGTAGAAGAAAGTGGTGAAAAAGAGAAGAAAAGAAAGCGTATTCATTATTATATACGATATTGTTCTGTTTTTATCAGTTACAGCTTGATATGCATCTAAAACGTAAACTCGGGAGTCCCCAGACCCCCCCCATTCCTGAGGCTGAATGTACTAGACATTCTAAGCCTCCTACCCCGTGAGAGCCGTCCCCCTACTAGTAGGGGAGCCAGCCAAGGTTCCAGGGGCATAAATGCCCTCCCGGGACCTACAAGGGGCGCATTGAAACCACCACGGCCCCGTCACCTGAGTTACATAACCATTTTAAATTAACTCGCGAACCAAGATGACGGGTCAAAAGGAAATCAGAACAACTCACTTGAGACCCGAACCTTAATCTTAACTATACTATACATACTGAGTCCTGAGGGGGCGATCCCCCCCATGGCCCCCACGATAGCAGGAGGGGCCAGGGGGGGAGGGACCGGCCCCCCACCGGGGACCCTGACCTAAGCTAATACCAAATATATGCGGGGCATCCAAGCCTAACAAGAGGTATCGCCCAAGAGATATTTACCAATAAACAACATCTGCATAAGTATGCTGGCTGAGATGTTGTCACCCATTAGCATTTATAGGGAAAAACATTAGGATGTCAACAGGCTACTCACACCCCCATGCCAGCCCCCACCGGGGCAGAAGTATGCCCTATAAATATAAACTGGGAGAAAGGGTGTATCCTTGCCCATGACATAACTCTAGTGTGAAGTGTACCTCTGTATCCCCTCCCCCCCTCCATCCCCAACAATCAACCGGGTCTTCCCCAGTGCAAAGAGGGTCATGATCTCGGAAATGTGTGAGCATCTCGTCTGTTAAAAGTCAAAGTTGACCCTGCCGTATCCAAATATCAATAAATGGTATGGCCTAAGAATAATGTCCTAAGTGGCTAACAAGCCAAAGTGATAAGAAGAAACCCGGAACCGCAAAAGGGTCCCTGTGTTCCTACGGACATCAGGGTGGGATGCTGTCTTTAGAGCGTTTGGAGCTCTGCTTGAACCGCGTAGGTTGTAGAGGACTTGCCGGCGGTGGACGCTTTGTTGATGATGGAGTGCTTCTTCCTTCCTGTGTATGACTCGGGCCTTGCGGAAGTATACCCAAATGAAGAAATAACCGTTCCCCTTCAGCAAGTGACGAAAAGCCATAATTTTTGTTTCTATAAGAAAAGTTTAGTCTCAGGGGGAATGACCATCGGTATGTTATGGCTCTCTCTGTAAGCAGATGTAGCAAAGGTTTCAGAGAACGTCTCTCCTGCACCATGTATGGTGATAGGTCGGCAAAGATTTGAATTTTGTGGCCCAATAATTTTAGATTGTCTATTCCTCTCACTCTCCTCATAATTTCTTCCTTAATCGCAAAATAGTGGGGTTTCACAATAATGTCTCTTGGTAGACCATCAGAGCGGGGGGGTTGCAGAGCTCTATGCGCCCTATCAAGTTCTGTGTGGTGTTCAGCTATATCTGGGATGAGATCTTTCATCAGGGTGTTCACTGCAGTGCTTACATCTTTCTCAGTTTCAGGTAGGCCACGAATTCGAAAATTGTAGCGTCTTGAGCGATTTTCGAGGTCATCGACTTTGGCAAGGGCAGTTTCAAGTTGTTCTTGTATATCTTGAATTCTGTCTGAGTTTTGGTTTATACGGGCGACTGCTTGATCTGCTCTTTTTTCAATAAAATCCATGCGCTGCCCTAATTGCTGCAGATCAGCATGTATGGAGGAGGTTATTTGAGCTGCATTCCTGGCCAAACTCTGAGAGAGCAGTTGGGGAAAAGCCTCCATCATGGAAGGAAAATCTGTGGGGACAGGGGGGTTATGAAGCTCCTCTGTGTCAGATAGTAAAAGCCCTGTGTGGGGATCCAGCATAGGAGTGGAGGGGATACCACTCTGTAATCTTCCCAGCAGGGATTCTGTGGAAGCAGGAGAGGCTCCTAGAGGCAGAGGAGGGAAATCGGTACCTGGTGACAGTGGGGACCGAACATCCTGATCTGCGATTGAGTCGTCCTCTTCCCCTGTGCTGTGTGTGCCTCGTGCTGCCACCGCCATCTTGGCATAGCTGACCTCAACATGAGCCCAGAGGGAGGGGGTGCCCAAGAAGGACAGCAATCTGGCAGTCATGTTCTCCCAGCTGCAGCATACTGCCAGGTTTGCTCCAGGGATAAGGAAGGAGGGGATGATGAGGTCACTGACTCCACGTGGGTGCCTGATAGGAGAGAGGAGGAGGAGGAGGCAGGATGCCCTCCAGGGGCCAGCTTAAGGGCAGCACACCAACGCCAACTGCATCACACCGCAGAGCTCCACATGTGCAGGGCGTTATTCCAAAAGTTCTTTGGTGTGGGCCTTTTTTGAGACGAGTGCATCAAATCCCACAGCTGCTATTTGCAAGATATGTAAAACAGAAACCTGCGCTGGCAACTCCCCATGCAAATAATTATAAAATATGAAAAAATAAAACAAATGATATATGCACAATTAGTGTGTGCTAAGTGAAATTGTGCAAAAAACCACTGAAGGGCTACGTGACTACAAAGCGATAAAAGGCAAATGAAAAAATATTAAATACACAAATAGTGTGGTCTGTATGAAATTGTCCAAAAAAACACTTGGAAGCTATGCGACTACAGGGCGATAAGATATCGCTATACTGGTGCAAAAAAATGTATATAATACCATATAAATTAACATTCGTGATCACAAATACCAATGGGTGAATCTCTTTGAAGAGATACACGCCAAATTATAAGTGAAGCAAGAAAATTAAATCATGGATTGCTAATGACAGAGAGTCTATTATATCAAGGTGTTTTTCCACAAAAAACAATCAGCAGACTTCAAGCTTTTCCATCCATATGATAGGTCTGGGCAAGAAGGTAGGCTGGTGATGGTTATGAAGAGACTTTTGGGACCACAAATCTCGCGTTCCACCAAAAGAAAGGAGAAAACATATAGTATAAAACCTATGACACAGTGAGATCACCTGCGCATATAAGCGCTACTCACGGAACCGATGTGCAGAGCAGGCATTCAGATATTTGGTCGGTGTTCGCTGCTTTTCCCTGATGTCGCTGCTCACAGGCTAGCGCTTCCTTCCAGAGCTCACAGCGGACAGAATCAAACCATCCTAGCAGGACCTGCTCTGATACTGGTCCTCTGTGCTGTATCTCCTCTTGCAACCTCCTTCTGAATTCCTCATCCATGGTGGCTGGTATCTCTCCTCTCCTGCTATCCTGCTACCTTGGATCCAGGTGATGGTTAGGATGTGTTCACGGCAAGGAAGCACGATCCCACCATTCCCTCTATGGCTCTCAAGTAAGTCTTTCAGCGTGGCTCTCCTGCAGGCTGGTTTGGAGTGTCCCAGTAACTAGAGAGCAAATCCCACGGCTGCCAACCAATGTAACGAGCCCCTTGCTCGCTCGGTTCCACTCTCCCGACACTCCTCTGCAGCTATTGAATCAGATTGCAACGTCTGATGGTTCGGTCATCCAATGGTCTGGGACTAGAACCACAGCTCTGTGCCGTTCTAGTCCAGTTGTGATAGCTCAGAACAAACACCAGGCAGGCTGTATGTAAGTTCAAACAGGAATCTATCTTTATTGACAAAATACAGGCTTTTATACACTCAAAGTGGAGGGGCAGACCTCCTGCTCATATTACTCTAACAATACAGCTGTAACCTAATTAACCTAATTAACATGAGCTAATTAACTAATCCCTTTAGACAGCCTAGATGACTCAGACATGACCGTTAGGCCAGACTGGCCGTCTTGTAGTTCAGAAAATCCAATCAACATTATCACAATCAACATAGACTCTTCTTCACACAATAGCAGAGTTAATTAACACAAATAACAATGGGGATCTAATGACTCTTAGATCCCATAGTAGACTTATTTACAATACACATTTTATCAGACAATAGACAGAGGTGTTGGAATTTACATCAGCATCTCCTAACAGTATCTGTCCCAGCATTATGAATCAGCCACTATTCCAATATAGCAAATCCAGGGTCCCCAGAGTCTGTGTGTCCTGGGGCACCAGGACCTGAATCCACAGTAATACCACCTCAAGAGTCCCCAGGCATACAGCTCACAAAGAGCACTGTTCCCCCAAATGCAAGGGCCCATGATCGATCGGCAAGAGGCTAGCATACAGTCCCCTCCAAAAGTCTCTCTCCCGGCTAGGTCTGTCACACTGGCTGTGCTGTGAAAGGGGGAATAATTGGTGATACCAAGTTGGAAGGCAGGCATGTTGGGTTGGCAAGACCATCTGGCATGTATGTAGCAGCCCTGGCTCTTGGGGGACGTGACACTCCAGTAGTTGGGGAGGTTGAATTTCCTGTGCTGCTACTCAGGTGTGATGTGGCAGCACTGGTACTGAGCCTGGGCATTTGTGCCTGGGGCCTATCGCTGGCGGCAGCACTGGTACTGGGCCTTTGTTCCTGGGGCCTATTGCTGGTGGCAGTGCTGATATTGGTCCTTTGTTCTTGGGGCCTATCGCTGGCGGCAGCACTGGTACTGGGCCTTTGTTCCTGGGGCCTATCGCTGGCGGCAGCGCTGGTACTGGGCCTGGGAATATAATCCTGATTGCTGGTGGCTGCCTGGTTTCCAGAGTGTCGTGCCCTTTTAGGAGGGACCCATTCTTCATCCGAATCATTACTACTCTCGATTGGTTCAAATGCCGAATTTGATTCGGAATCAGAATTGGAATCTGATGAGAACTCCCCGGGGCTCTCATCAGTCATGGAGAGGATCTGGAACGCCTCCCCACTAGTATATATACTCTTTTGGACATGGCTGTGTGGTGGGTAGCTGTGCGATGGGTGACGGATGGGTGGCAGGTGACGGTCACTGATGGGCTGTGCGATGGGTGGCAGGTGACGTTCACTGGGAGGTGATGATGGTGTAATGGGTGATGGTCACTGATGGGTGACAGGCGATAGTCACTGATGGGTGACAGGCCATGGACGGTGATGGGTGATGGTCACAGATGGTTGACAGGTGACGGTCACTGATGGGTGACAGGGCATGGTCACTGATGGGTGACAGGGCATGGTCACTGATGGGCGACGGGTGCACCGCTGATGGTCACTGATGGGCGACGAGTGCACCGCTGATGGTCACTGATGGGTGACCGGTGCACCACTGATGGTCACTGATGGGTGACGGGTGACAGGGTGTGGTCACTGATGGGTGACAGGGCACGGTCACTGATTGGTGACAGGCGATGGTCACTGATGGGTGACAGGCCACGGATGGTGACAGGTGATGGTCACAGATGGTTGACAGGCAACGGTCACTGATGGGTGACGGGTGATGGGTGACAGGCCACGGTCACTGATGGGTGACAGGTGCACCGCTGATGGTCACTGATGGGTTATGGGTGATAGGGCATGGTCACTGATGGGTGACAGGGCACGGTCACTGGTGGGTGACGGGTGATGTGTGACAGGGCACGGTTACTGATGGGTGACGGTTGCACTGCAGATGGTCACTGATGGCAGTCTCTTATGTGACAGGTGCACTTTTATGGGGTGACTGTTGGGTGACAGATGACAATTGGGGGGGCGAAGGGACAGGTGTGGTGTTGGTGCAGAAACTACTAAACATAGATCTGTAACTCACTGCTCCTGGCTCTTCTCTCTTCACACTGGAAACGGTGTGTGAGGAGAGAAGAGCTGGTAACAGCTAGTGACAGCTCTATGTTTACATTTCGTGATCGGCTGTGAATGGATCACAGCCGATCACGTGGTACACAGCCCTGGCCAATGGCTGTGTACTATCGTTGGTGACGAGCAGTGTTCCCCAGGATCAATAATTTTTTGATTGACCTGTGTTTGCCAATAAACCCCTTACATATGAGAGAACTGTCCATGCTGTTTATAGGTGTGACTTTCTAGATAGCCATAACTTAACATCTGCCGAGAGCTTTGAGTGAGGGAACATCCCAAACTTATCCTATTTGGGGTTAAAAACCCCTTGGCTATTACTATTAGATATGTGTCTGTTTTGACCATTTACTCGGAATGGCTATATTGTAACTCTCTGATATAATGTATAAATAACATGGGAAGTGCTAACTATAAACAGCATTGGATTATTTTTGCTAGTTTAGATCCAGGTAGGAAGAGAGAGAGAGAAATGAGATATGTACAATCACCAGTTATTATTAAAATCATTTAATTGCTTTGATTTTTCAGTACTGGTCTATATCCAAGTAGTGACATGATATCAGTCTGTGTCTGACAGATCTGATCTATCTATGTGTGCTGTGGGCATACCCGTGTGTTATTTATCAGCTCTGTCTGTGGTTCATTGTAGCTATTATATACAGTTATGATGAGCTACAAGAGTTGTCATACAGTTTTGACGGATCTCTTGGATGCAGACTGGTAATGATTTGTATGTCGCTCGATCGGCTTATATCCCCTACACAAGTCTATAATAACCCATCTGTAAATTGGATGGATGTGGGAGATGTATGTTTTGAGTGATGTAAAATCTCATAGTATTTGGAGTTCCCTGCACTTTCACATGGGAGGTCAGCCTAATGTTTGAACATGAAGTCTTTTTGACAATCTATGTAGTTGTCTATTCCTGAACAATCATCCCCTATATACAGAGATTTTGCCAATATTTAAAATTATATATAATAATATAACACATCTGTACAATTTTATATGGGTTGAGCACTTGTAGTAATACCACTACATTGGTGTTTATAGGTTATCAGCACCTGTTTTTGATTTAGAATAATTAAGGGTGGGTAGTTGCCCCTATTTAACCACTTCAACCCCTGGAAGATTTGGCTGCTCAATTACCAGACCATTTTTTGCGATTCGGCGCTGTGTCGCTTTAACTGACAATTGTTCCCACAAATAGAGATTTCTTTTGGTGGTATTTGATCACCTCTGCGTTTTTTATTTTTTATGCTCTAAACCAAAAAAGAGCGACAACTTTGAAAATAAAAAAACACAATATTTTTTACTTTTTGCTATAATAAATATTTCAATTTTTTTTAAAAAAAAGCTAATTTTTTTTCTCAGTTTAGGCCGATATGTATTTTTCTACATATTTTTGGTAATACAAATCAAAATAAGCGTATATTGATTGGTTTGCGCAAAATAGGGGATAGATGTATAGCATTTTTATTATTTTTTTTTTTTTACTAGTTATCTGCGATTTTTTTATTGTGACTTATGGCGGACACTTTTGACAATTTTTTTGGACGATTGACAATTATACAGCGATCAGTGCTATAAAAATGTACGGATTATGGTATAAATGTCACTGGCAGGGAAGGGGTTAACTGTGTTCCCTGTGTGTGTTCTAACTGTAGGGGGAGGGGAATGACTAGAGGAGATGACAGATTGTAGGTCCTAGCTATTAGGATCTCACAATCTCTCTCTCCTTACAGAACAGAACAGGGATTTGTATGTTTACACACACCCGTCCCTGTTCTGCCTCTTGTGCCCATGATCGTTCATGGCCAGCGGTCATCGTGACCATTGGCCACAAGCATCGGCACCCTCTTAGAGCTCGCGTGCACCTGCTGACCTGCTTAAAGGAGCCAACGTATAGCTATGACGTCTTGCGGGATTGCGCCGACCTGCCGCAGTATAATGACGGTGGCTGGTCGGTAGGAGGTTAAACAAGTGACAGCTGACTATCCCTCGTGTTCTGATGAAGTTCCGCATATATAGGAAGGAAACATTTAAACATCTAAATGTTGGGACACCCCCCTTCCCTACTTGGCTTAGCCACCCATTTTCAGGGATATCTAACCCGAGCATCTGATGTACAGACCGGAGAAGTCCATCTGACCGGAGAAATCATCCAACCTCCTCCCAAGGACTCTGGAGCAGGGGCAGACTGACCATTGAGCCACTCGGGCACTGCCCGAGGGCCCTGGGCCACTAGGGGGCCCCATCAGGGTTGCCAGCCTTAGTAAAACCAGGGACAGTATGTAAAATATGTGTTCTTTTGGTCTAAAAATCCCAAGATTATAGCTGCCCCACCTCTCCAGTACCTTCTCAGCCAATAGAAACGTGTGTGTATACTGTGTGGCCCCATAATCTCTGATTGTCTGGGGGCCCCATAATCTCCTATTGCCTGGGGGCCCCATGAGTTGTCAGTCCACCCCTGCTCTGGAGAACAACTATAGTATATATTAAAACAGAAATATTGATCAGCACAATCTGAATCTTATAGTCAAGGAATTTGCCAGCTGGAAAAGCCATATGTATCGGGAACACACCGACAGATCGATTCCCCTGAATGTAGGTGGAGATCTCTGTACAGTGACCAGAGGGATCTGTGAGTAATTTTACATGAAGAGACACTGAGAAATGTTACCTATAATTGGGAGTGAATAGAATGATCTGCACACAGCGGGAATCCCTTCACATTGCCGCGCTTTACTTCACTTGAATCTGTTGTAATCTCCTATGTACAAGGAATGAATATCTGAGCAGATTGGATGAGTATTGTGCATTTTATGTCGTTTTTCTCCAGTGATGTTATCTCTCTTTGTTCTCAATGTCTACTTACCTGGATTAAGCAGTCAGGACTGAATACAATCATTATTACACTCACATGGAATACGGATGTACAAATATGTGACTGTATCATGATATGTCCATTCCCGTTGTCTTCTGGGCCCCACTGACTGGCAGACTTATGACCCGGGTAGTTTTGTAGATATTATAGAGTGTGGTTCTTATTCTGTACATCTTTCCATGACGGGATAGTATGTAATGTGTCATATGTGTTCTACACAGACATACACGGCTCTCTATAGGAACGAGCTGCAGGGATCCAGTTTTAGCTGGTTTTGAGCCATCATATAGGAATTAAGGGGGGTGCTTTGCACTGGGGGGGGGGGGGGGTGGGCTTGTCTATTGTGGGGTTTTTTGCACTTTTTTTGACCCTCTGTCTCATTAGAGGTATTTTTGCCTTACATCAGTGGTCCTCAACTCCAGTCCTCAGGACCCACCAACAGGCCAGATTATGAATATTACCTTGGGGGAGATGCAGACTAGAATACTGCAATCACTGAGCAGCAATGATATCACCTGTGATATATTTCAGTTATCTTGCAAACCTGGCCTGTTAGTGGGCCCTGAAGACCGGAGTTGAGAACCACTGTCCTACATAGTGTGACTGCTTTTAAGAGGAATATTTTTGTTAGGTTGGAGTATATTGGGGGGGTCATTGTGCTAATTGTTGTAAATTGCTTTCTTTAACCACTTCCCGCCCGCCCTATAGCGGATTGACGTCCGGGAAGTGGTTGTGTTATCCTGACTGGGCGTCATATGACGTCCAGCAGGATAACATGCCACAGCGCGCCCCCGGGGGCGCGCATCGCGGCGATCGGTGGGGCGGTGTGTCAGTCTGACACACCGCTACACTGATCTTGGTAAAAAGCCTCCGGCGGAGGCTCTTTACCACGTGATCAGCCGTGTCCAATCACGGCTGATCACGCTGTCAATAGGAAGAGCCGTTGATCGGCTCTTCCTCACTCGCGTCTGACAGACGCAAGTAGAGGAGAGCCGATCGGCGGCTCTCCTGGCAGGGGGGGTCTGCGCTGATTGTTTATCAGCGCAGCCCCCCCGCAGATCACCCCACTGGACTACCAGGGATGCCACTAGGACCACCAGGGAAGGGGCAACGTGGATGGCCAGGTATGTACCCCATGGCCATCCACATGTGCCCAATCTGTGCCAATCAGTGTCCACAAATGGGCACTGATTGGCACTAGTATGCCAATGATATGCCCAGCAATGCACAGCAATGCTATATTAGTGCCACCTGTCATTGCCCATCTGTGCCACCAGTCATTGCCCATCGGTGCCACCTGTCAGTGCCCATCTGTGCCCATCAGTGCCCACCTATCAGTGCCCATCAGTGCCACACATCAGTACCACACAAGTACCCATCAGTGCCACCCATATATATGCCAATCAATGCCACCTACGAGTGCCCATCAGTCCTGCCTATGTGTGCCCATCGGTGCCACCTATGAGTGCCCATCAGTGCCGCATACCAGTGCCACCTATCAGTGCCACCTATCAGTGCCCATCATCAGTGCCCGTTAGTGCCACCTCATCAGTGCCACCTCATTGGTGCCACCTGATCGGTGCCCATCAGTGCCGCCGTATCAGTGCCCATCAGTGCAGCTATGTCAGTGCCCATTATTGAAGGAGAAAGCGTACTTATTTACAAAAAAATGTAACAGAAACAAAGAAAAACTTGTTTTTTTTCGAAATTTTCGGTCTTTTTTTATTTGTTGCGCAAAAAATAAAAACCGCAGAGGTGATCAAATACCACCAAAAGAAAGCTCTATTTGTGGGAACAAAATGATAAAAAAATTGTTTGGGTACAGTGTAGCATGACCGCGCAATTGTCATTCAAATTGCAACAGCGCTGAAAGGTGAAAATTGGACTGGGCGGGAAGGTGTCTAAGTGCCTGGTATTGAAGTGGTTAAGCAATAAATCATTTTTGTAGTTTAACTCTTTAGGGTGTGTAGAAGTCTTTGTGCTTTTTATATTTTGTATGTTGTTATAGTATATTACTGATTAAACCCCGATATTTATTCGGTGAACTCTGCATATTTGAATTAGGTGGGATTCCCATTTATTCCAGATTTGTTCCATGTAAAATCCCCAGAAAGTCGTACATTTGTCTGAATCTTTAAGACTTTGCTGCGACTTCTGAGGCTTCTTTACCCCTCACCTCTCCTCCCTGGTCATCCTCGCTGCCTAAAATCTTCCTCCCAACACATCCCAGTCACACCTGAGCGTAGCGGAAACGTACATTCCCACTTCCATTATTTGTGTATTTTTCATGTGTAAGCACACATTGTGTATAGGGAGCCCATTCACTGGAATGTTCTGCCCTACATGCAACAAACACCCCAAAGTAGATCAAGAATCTTCTCAGTCATGGAGCGTCATGCATCTTGGCAGCAAAACATGTGTCTGATAACTGTGATTGGGGTGTCATTAACAATTAGCCGACATTCATATCTGCGTGTTTCCGAATACGAGGCGACCCACACAGAAAATGTGTGCTTTTTCATACGTCTAAAAAATGCACAGCAACGCACGCCACACATGCTCAGATGTAAATGAATGGTAACACAAAAGCCATGGTCCTTGCTGTGCGTTTTTGAAACATACAGAAAAGCGCATGTATTCTTGCCGTCTGCCATGCATTCAAAAATGTTCTGATGCAAATGAATAATAACACAAGTGTGACGCACATTGTCGCACATTTATGAAACGCACAGCAAAGCATGGATTTTCTTGCAGGTTGCTGTGCAGTTGGAAATGTACAGATGTGAATGAATGGAAATGTATTTACAACTGACTACAACCCACAAGAAAACGCATGCTTTGCTGTGTGATTTGTGGGGCAATGCACATCACACTTGTGTTACCATTCATCTGCATCTTCATGTTTTTGAACGCACCCCAACCCATAAGAAAACGCATGCTTTGCTGTACATTTCGAAGATGTGTGACAACACACGCTGCACTTGCGATACCATTCGTTGAATTCTGAACATTTCTGAATGCCCGGCAACCTGCAGGAAAATGCATGCTTTGCCACACATTTTGGAAACATGCATCGTGCTCGCCTTGCCATTTTTGCAGTACAAGCGTGATGCACGGTCGCAGCGCATTTCTGAAACATGCGGCGAAGCACACAATTTCTGTGCGGTTGATGTGCATTCAGAATCATGCAGATGTAAATGCAGCCTGATTGTTAATGACGCCCCAATCACGGTTAGCAGACACATGTTTTGTCATGTGATAAAACACGCTATAAACACGGATCATCAAAGTCACATAGGAATGCTTCTCAGTAAAGTCACTTTGAAGTCACACCTGGTCGCCGGGAAGTTGTAGAGCAAAGTCAAGCTGGAAGTCGCTGCGACTTTCATGTTGTGCTGTGTGAACCAGAGCTAAATGGTGGTTCCCACATATCACCTTCTACCAATCACATCATTTACATCATATTAACCCTTTCCCTGCCCCCCATTATACCATTTATCACACAGAACATTTGGAGGAAAAGCTTCGTGTTCAGAGATCTGGGGGAGGGAAATAATGTCAGGGGTGTGACATCATCATCCCAACATTGGAGGGACCAATTGTCTGCAGAAGTGGGCGGAGATGGGAATGTCTGGACTGCATTTTATATCTGGAACCAAAGTAGTGTTCCAGGATTTTCCAGAAGCTGAATGGAGACCCCTGTGTAGGAAGGCCGGAGACCCCGTATACATATCAGGGGCCTCCTTTAAGTTTTGTCTGGAGTGTGACTTCAAAGACCACTCATAGCCACCAAGCCACCAAAGTCCTCATCAGGTCCAGTATGAGACTTTAGAGCCAGAGTGAAGGCAGCCATGTGGAAGGGAAATGTTGGGTGTTACATTGTTATTCTTGGTATCAGAGGTCATACATTCTTGGTGATAATTATTATCTCATTATTGGCTTTTAGATTTCGGGATTGCACTTTTTCCAGTAAAGATTGTCCGGGAGAGGACAAAGCAGAAGAAGAAGATTCCTCCTCTTCAGGATATGAAATGAAGTCTGATTCTCTTTCCTTTCTGATGAACCCGGAGAGTAAAATTCAGGAATTACGGTAAGAGAAATGTGTGATCTGCAGTCATGGGGAAATGTGACGTCTTGTGATTGTTCCCGTCTATCTCTGGGTGTCCTCCATCCTCACCCATGTAGAATCTTCCATCACCTGTCCTCTTCTCATGTCTTCTCCTCTCTCTGAGGGAATCTTTCTCTTTGTAATCTCATCCATGGGATTTGGGGTTCCCCTTATAGTAGAACAGTGACCAGGCTATGTACATATGGAATGACCATCCATATTCCTAACAAGCAGGAAATAGGATGGAATAGACCCCCTTAGGACTCGCTCACACGTCTGATGATTATGTAGAAGGAAGCAATGCTCAGTAACACTTCTATGACATTTATGATGTGTCTTCATTGTGTTTATGAAGCTCTGAAAACACTAGAAGAATGCTGAAGAAATGTCCGGGGGAGGGGTTGTTCTTCTAGTGGGAGGAGCCTAAAGGGGAAGTGATGTAGAGGAAATGATCTCCTCTGATATGTGGATTTCGGATATATTACAATAATTCTATAAAATGAAAACCAGCCGCCATGTCATCATACTCACTATCGCTCTCCTGCCCCCTGGAGGACAGATTTCCCGGTGTGAGGATAATACCCGCTTGGTGATTTGTTACCAGATCTGTTTTATTTGTATGTGTCACAATAGCTGGGATACTCGGGTCATTAATAGTTTATTAATAATAACATGTAATATATCCTCACATAGAATCACAATATATCCATGTAAGAATGCACAGAGCGGCCGGCAACCCTCCTCTCCTTCATAACAGTATAGCAGCGGCTCTCCTAGTGTATCTGACAGGCGTGATGACGTCTCCACCTTACGCGTTATGCCCTAGGCGGGGCTTCATCATGTATATTTGTGTTCTTTGTTTAAAATGTGTAAATATTAACACTTTTAGGTTTAGGGAGTCTCACTTCTAGCCCTGCACAGCTATCTTTATATCTATCCAGTAAGGGAGGTGTCACTGCACATCACCAATCATAAGTGGCCGACCACAAAGTAGGTTTTTTGCATGTACATAGTATACTAAAGTTTGGGTGGTCTCACTCATCATGCTGCAATATTGAACACTTTGACAATATCTTACTTATATAGTTTTTTATAACATTGTAATATTCCTGTATAATTGTGCTGAAACACGTGTGGATTGTTTAAACATTTGAAATAAAAATCCTATTTTCAGGTTTAGGGAGTCTCACTTGTAGTGCTGCACAGTTCTCTTTCTATGTATTTGGTGTTGGGTTTTGTGGATGAATCCTTCTGTGTTCAGCTGATTAGTATATATAATTATAAGAGGTTTTTGGCTGTGCAGTGACACATTTCCTGGCTGGCACTGTCAGTATTGCCGGCTGGTTGGTGATTTTGCCGGCACACAGAAGCTATTGGAGTTACCACACGGCTGTTCTGTACAACCAGAAGTGACCGGAGCTGCTCTGTCCTACTTCTCTATTATTTCCCAGTGCATTCTGGGATACCGGAGCCTCCGCTGTCTGTCCTCCAATGCCCAGCGATTATTGGACATCACCATGAAATGAATGGAGGCGACTGACAAGCATGGATGTCTCATGACAGCGACATGCGGCTTCCTTTTTTAACGCGACACAACACTACTGCTCCTGTGTGACCAGCACTGTGTGCTGCCATTGTAATATTCATGGCAGGCATGGAAGGCGGTTATCAGGCTTTAGAAATGCTGAATAAATGTCACATAATCACATGGTACTGACACACGTGTGACCGAGACCTCACTGACCTCTGTAGATACAGACACCACGGATCAATTCATCCTCAATTTTCACACAATGTCCAGTGAGGTCCCTCCGGTGGGTTTCAGCAATCTGCTCCCCCCTCCCCTCCCCCTCCTCTGAGTGATTCAGTTATGAAGGGAAGTTACAGCTTGAGCTAATGAGCTCTGTAAATAACATGGATTGTACAGTGATCCGGGAAGGACAGGCAGGTAAACATGTGGAAAAGAGATTTCAGCTCCACCTGCTGGCTGAAAATGAAAATGTGAATTATTTATATAGAATATTTCATATTTACAAATCTATGAATGGAATGTTTTGTCCTGACCATAATAAAGACAGAAAACACGATCCATTCCTCTGAAGACAAAGACCTCAGACAGTTCTCACTTCTGTACAAAAGGCCGTCCCATAACCAATACAACTCATACTCCAGAAATATCATCTGTCATTGTCTCCCTTCTGCAGGATAGGAGTTATAAATCCTGGAAACTTACCCCTCCCCATTACTATAAGAAATTATGAACATCCCTAACTCCCACCCCCTTTATGAGTCCTTGTCTGCCATAAAAAGTCCCAAGTCTTCCTCTGCCAATGGATCCCCCTGCTGTGTCTGAGCCAATGAGGAGGGAGAGAGCCAAGAGAGCCTCTGCTCTTGTGCACATTGCTGGATAGAGATCAGGCTCAGGTAAGTATTGGGGGGATGGGAGGAGCTGCATGCAGAAGATGTTTTACCTTCATACAGAGAATACAGAAAATACATTAACCGGTTCCTGTCCAGCCGACACAGTTGTACTGCAGAAGGTTGGCTCTCCTGCGTAAATCACCATCATTGTTCGTTGGTCACGCTCCCCACAAAGATTGATTTCAGAACCGATCAGTCTACAGGCCCAGGTCAATGATTTCTGTCCTGGACCTGCTGATCGGTTCTGGTGAATGGCAGATTGTCCTCTGTCTGTGTAATGTAAACACAGGCAGAGGAAGTGATGTCATCTCCCCTTGTGGAGCCCTTCTAGTTTCCAGCGATCGAGGAGAAGACATCTAATGTGAGTACACCAACACTACACTGACACCAGGACATGTAGGTACACATTTAACCCCCTGATCGCCCCCCAGTTAACCCTTTCACTCCCTGTCACAGTGTAACTAGTATAGTGTACAAATCTCTTTTCTGATCACTGTATTAGTGTCACGGGTTTTAGTGTCAGTGGTAGCGTCAATCCCAGACAGTGTCAGATTAGTGTCAGGTACACTAATACACACACACACAGTATATACCTCTATTACTAGTATAGTATCTGAACGGATCAATATCTTTAATCTGATCAGAACTATATTAGCTTCCCCAATAGTATAGTGTTCCCAAAAGCACGACATTAGCAGGATCAGCCCAGACACCTGCCAGCACCTGCGTTTAGCCCCTCCGCCCAGCCCAGCCCACCCAAGTGCAGTATCAATAGATCACTGTCACTTACAAAACACAGCACACAAAACTGTAGCGTTAGCAGAGTCACGCCTGATCCCTGCTACCACTAACAGTTCTTTTTATTTGTAGCGATAGAAGCAGTCGCTGACAACCAGGTGCTCTTTTACCTGTGAGTCTCACTAGCTGTACCCATAAATTTAGTGGCCAAAATGTCCAAACAGAGGTACAGCATTGAAGAGACCTCACTGTCAGATTCAGGCTCAGTATACAAACTGGTAGAGAGCACCCTGACCGATAGCTCTGATGATGTGGTAGTGGTTCCTGCTAAGGTCAGGCGTACCCGACCCCGTTCTTCTGTTGCTGAGGTGTAACAACTGCATGGTTATTGTATGGAGCAGAGAGCCCGTACTAGTATCGCTCATCCTTCTGGTGGACTGGCAAGCACTAGCAGCCTAGTACATCCTGGTCGTAGACAAACCAGCACTGCAGTAACACTTGGTGACGTGGCGAGTCCTATAAGTGCAGTTCAAGCTGGTGCGGTGGCTAGCACAAGTAGTGCCCTGCAGCCACCAAGAGTTTGAACACAGGAGGCCTGTAGAGCCCATAGTGCCCTTCCTGATGCGTTTGCTAATCCTGATTGGAAGCCAACACTTCTGCAGCGCCCGTTCCTCCCCCATTCATTGGCCAACCCAGAATTCAGGTGGAAACAGTGGATTTTAGTACCCTTGACTAGAGATGAGCCCCCCAGTTTGGTTCACACCAGAACTTGCGAACAGACAAAACATTTGTGCGAACACCATTAAAGTCTATGAGACACAAATGTGAAAATAAAAACTGCTCATTTTAAAGGCTTATATACAAGTTATTGCCATAAAAAGTGTTTGGAGACCCGGGTCCTGCCCCAGGGGATATTTATCAATGCAAAAAAAAGTTTTCTAAAATGGCCGCTTTTTCAGGAGCAGTGATTTTAATTATTTTTTCTCTCTTCTGAAATTCCAACAATCATTCTTGGTGACTTCAACATCCCTGTTAATCCTAACACTCCCGCTACTTCTAAGCTGCTGAGCTTAACCTCCTCTTTTGACATACAGTGGGGACGGAAAGTATTCAGACCCCCTTAAAATTTTCACTCTTTGTTATATTGCAGCCATTTGCTAAAATCATTTAAATTCATTTTTCCCTCATTAATGTACACACAGCACCCCATATTGTACACACAGCACCCCATATTGTACACACAGCACCCCATATTGACAGAAAAACACAGAATTGTTGATATTTTTGCAGATTTATTAAAAAAGAAAAACTGAAATATCACATGGTCCTAAGTATTCAGACCCTTTGCTCAGTATTTAGTAGAAGCCCCATTTTGATCTAATACAGCCATGAGTCTTTTTGGGAAAGATGCCACAAGTTTTTCACACCTGGATTTGGGGATCCTCTGCCATTCCTCCTTGCAGATCCTCTGCAGTTCTGTCAGGTTGGATGGTAAACGTTGGTGGACAGCCATTTTTAGGTCTCTCCAGAGATTCTCAATTGGGTTTAAGTCAGGGCACTGGCTGGGCCATTCAAGAACAGTCACGGAGTTGTTGTGAAGCCACTCCTTCGTTATTTTAGCTGTGTGCTTAGGGTCATTGTCTTGTTGAAAGGTAAACCTTCGGCCCAGTCTGAGGTCCTGAGCACTCTGGAGAAGGTTTTATTCCAGGATATCCCTGTACTTGGCCGCATTCATCTTTCCCTTGATTGCAACCAGTCGTCCTGTCCCTGCAGCTGAAAAACACCCCCACAGCATGATGCTGCCACCACCGTGATTCACTGTTGGGAATGTATTGGACAAGTGATGAGCAGTGCCTGGTTTTATCCACACATATGGCTTAGAATTAAGGCCAAAAAGTTCTAACTTGGTCTCATCAGACCAGAGAATCTTATTTCCCATCATCTTGGAGTCCTTCAGGGTTTTTTTAGCAAACTCCATGCAGACTTTCATGTGTCTTGCACTGAGGAGAGGCTTCCGTCGGGCCACTCTGCCATAAAGCCCCGACTGGTGGAGGGCTGTATTGATGGTTGACTTTCTACAACTTTCTCCCATCTCCCGACTGCATCTCTGGAGCTCAGCCACAGTGATCTTTGGGTTCTTCTTTACCTCTCTCACCAAGGCTCTTCTCCCCCGATAGCTCAGTTTGGCTGGACGGACAGCTCTAGGAAGGGTTCTGGTCATCCCAAACGTCTTCCATTTAAGGATTATGGAGGCCACTGTGCTCTTAGGAACCTTAAGTGCAGCAGAAATTTTTTTGTAACCTTGGCCAGATCTGTGCCTTGCCACAATTCTGTCTCTGAGCTCTTCAGGCAGTTCCTTTGACCTCATGATTCTCATTTGCTCTGACATGCACTGTGAGCTGTAAGGTCTTATATAGACAGGTGTGTGGCTTTCCTAATCAAGTCCAATCAGTATAATCAAACACAGCTGGACTCAAATGAAGGTGTAGAACCATCTCAAGGATGATCAGAAGAAATGGACAGCACCTGAGTTATATATATGAGTGTCACAGCAAAGGGTCTGAATACTTAGGACCATGTGATATTTCAGTTTTTCTATTTTAATAAATCTGCAAAAATATCAACAATTCTGTGTTTTTCTGCACCCTGTCTTTGGCCAATTATGGCTCTCTCTGCAGAGTGCGCTGTGATTGGCCAAAGCATGCAGGTCAGGTGCATGAATTGGCCAATCATCAGACACTAATGCACTGTGATCTCGCAGTGCATTATGGGGCATTCCGTATGGAACTTGAATTTCCCTCGAATGCCCCATATTGTTCGCTGTTCGGCGAACGGGCAAACACCCGACGTTTGACTCGAACATCAAGCTCATCGTTACCCTTGAGTTTTATTTGCTGTTTTTCACAGAAGATCTGTAGAGATCTATTGTGGACAAAAGCAATTTATACCCTGGGCAATTTATCGCCGCAAATCCTCATTTGACCCTTTCCAGAGAATGTGGCTGGAAACCTATTACGGTTCCCGAATTTAGGACCTTTCTGGGCCTATCCCTCCTCATGGGCATTACTAAAAAGTGTGACTTGCGGTCATATTGGTCCACTGACCCAATTCACCATATGCCCGTGTTCTCTGCTTCCATGACCAGGAATAGATACGAGCAAATCTTGTGGTTTATGCACTGCAACGACAATAAACTCTGTCATCTTCGGGGTGACCCTGAATATGATCGGCTCCACAAAATACTGCCCCTCTAAAACCACTTCAACCAACAATTTAAAGCCTTGTTTATTCCCGATCAAGTTGTCTGCATTGATGAGTCCCTAATTAAATTTTCTGTCCACCTTTCTTTCAAACAGTATCCCCCCAGCAAGCGTGCCAGATATGGGGTCAATATGTATAAGCTCTGAGACAGGGCCACAGGCTATACATGTAGTTTTATGGTTTACGAGGGAAAAGATAATCACGTGGAACCCCACAACTGCCCAGATTACATAGGGGGCAGCGGTAAGATTATTTGGGACTTGGTGTCACCCTTATTGAGAAAGGGGTACCATTTATATGTGGACAATTATTACACAAGCGTGACACTTTTTAGTCACCTTTTTGATTCTGGAATTGGCGCCGTACAATCTAATCATCAGGGCTTCCCCCAATAACTTGTAGATTCCTGACTTAGACGGGGGAGAGAGCCTGCTTGAAGTGTAATAAATTGCTTGCAGTGACGTGGAGGGACACATGGAATGTTTTTGTTCTGTCCTCCATTCACACAGATACGACGGTCCAAATTCCAACAGTGACTGGTGTTTTTGAGTAGCCCCACTGTGTCCATGATTACAATCTTAATATGGGAGGGGTGGACTTCTAGGACCAGATGATGGTGCCGTACTTAATTGCCCATAAGACCAGATGCTGGTACAATAAAGTGTCTGTATACTTATTTCAATTGGCTCTGCTGAACGCTCATGTGCTATACAAAGCATCAGGAAGAACTGGATCCTTCCTTCAATTCCAGGAAGAGATCGTCACAGCCCTTTTATATCCAGACGGTGCTGTGCCCAACTTCCCAATGCAAATGCAGTGAGCCGACTGCATGAGAGGCATTTTCCGGATGTCCTCTGTGGTACCCTTACCCAAAGAGCACCCCAAAGAAGATGTCGTGTCTGTAAAAAACGCAGATATAGGCATGACACCCGCTTTTATTGTCCCTCCTGTCCTGACCAACCTGGTCTCTGCATCAGTGATTGTTTCCATCGCTACCATACACTAGTGGAGTATTAGAATAGGGTACAGCATGGCACAGTCCTAGGGCACACTTACACAGGGTCTCCAACAATGTTAGATGGCCATCACATTTTGAGAGACCCTAACCTGGAAAGTTTATAGTTACAATAAATATGTAAAAAAAAAGAAAAAAAAAGATGCAGGTCAACGATCTGGTGAGCTGGGTGATGCGGGATCAACAGCAGGATGAAGCCGGGTGAGACAAGCTGGGTCAAACACAGGTAATCAGGTAGAGCAAGGCAGCAGGCTGGAGCAAGGTCAAATGGACAGGCAGTAGTTGGCAACAGGATATCATGCAGGAGAGGCTTTAGCAGAGTCAGGTCAGGCTGAGGTCAGGATTGGAGATAGCAGGTAAGTCAGCAGAGCCGGGTCAGTACAGGTAATCAGATAGCAGGTACAGGTTTCAGAACACGGGTAAACCGCAGATCAAACAGCACTGCACAAGTGCAGCTGCTGTTCTTTTAAAGGCCCATTGGCACCAAGCAGAAGTTAGCATGCACACACACACACACTGCCGCCATGCGCGCACGCACGCATCTCCATCTTGCTGCTGTAAGTCCCTAACACTACTGTTATACTGTACTGTTACTGTGTTTTATTGTTAACTATTGTTTGCTTTGCAGGTACGCCATTCATTTGCAGCACAGGTTTATTTATTCTGACAACAACAGGGTTTGGTCTCACGATATGTAAATCCATGACTCCAGCACTGTAGGAGGTGATTTCACCACCACAGTTAAAAAAAAAAAGCATACATGCCGAAGCATGGGGGCAGGGGTGGACATTAGGGGCATATATTTCTGTTTATTTTTCTTGGCAGTGATTTCTTCATCCACATCGATCGATTTGAATGGAGGTATCTGTTAGGTTCTTTTTTCCGTTCAGCCCGTGGGCTGAACAAAAAAAAAGAACGGTGCATGTATGCCCATTGTGACAGACCTAGCCAGGAGAGAGACTTTTGGAGGGGACTGAATGCTAGCCTCTTGCCCATCGATTGTGTGCCCTGGCATTTGGGGGAACGGTGCTCTTTGTGTGCTGTATGCCTGGGGACCCTTGAGGTGATATTACTGTGGATTCGGGTCCTGGTCCCCCAGGACACACAGACTCTGGGGACCCTGGATTTGCCATATTAGAAATAGTGGCTGATTCATAATGCTGGGACAAATACTGTTAGGAGATGCTGATGTCAATTCCAGCCACCTGTCTGTCTGTTGCCTGCTATAATGTGTATTGTAAATAAGTCTCTAGTATGGGATCTAAGAGTCATTAGATCCCCATTGTTGTTTGTGTTAATTAACTCTGCTATTGTGTGAAGAAGAGTTCGGTGTTGATTTGTGATAATGTTGATTGTGTTTTCTGAGCTACAAGACGGTCAGTCTGGCCTAAAGGTCATGTCTGAGTCATCTAGGCTGTCTAAAGGGATTAGTTAATTAGCCCATGTTAATTAGGTTAATTAGGTTACAGGTGTATTGTTAGAGTAATATGAGCAGGAGGTATGCACCGCCTCTTTTACTGTATAAAAGAGCCTGTATTCCTGTCAATAAAAGAGATTCCTGATTGAACTTACATACGGCCTGCCTGCTGTTTTTTATGAGCTATCACAACTGGATTTGAACGGCACATAGCTGTAGTTCTAATCCCGGAGCATCGGATGACCGAACCATCAGATGTTGCGATCTGCAATCTGATCCTATAGCTGCAGAGGAGTGTCGGGAGAGTGGAATAGAGCGAGCAGGGGCTTGTTGCATTGGTTGGAAGCCATGGGATTTGCTCTCCAGTTACTGGGACACTCCAAACCAGCCTGCAGGAGAGCCACGCTGAAAGACTTACTTGAGAGCCGTGGAGGGAATGGTGGGATCGTGCTTCCTTGCCGTGAACACATCCAAACCATCACCTGGATCCAAGGTCCAGATAGCAGGAGAGGAGAGGTACAGATACCAGCCACCATGGAAGAGGAATTCAGAAGGAGGTTGTGACAGACCTAGCCAGGAGAGAGACTTTTGGAGGGGACTGTAGGCTAGCTTCTTGCCGATCGATCGTGGGCCCTTGCATTTGGGGGAATGGTACTCTTTGTGAGCTGTATGCCTGGGGACCCTTGAGGTGGTATTACTCTGGATTTGGGTCCTGGTCCCCCAGGACACACAGACTCTGGGGACCCTGGATTTGCCATATTGGAATAGTGGCTGATTCATAATGCTGGGACAGCTACTGTTTGGAGATGCTGATGTAAATTCCAGCACCTGTCTGTCTGTTGTCTGCTAAAATGTGTATTGTAAATAAGGCTACTATGGGATCTAAGAGTCATTAGATCCAAATTGTTGTTTGTGTTAATTAACTCTGCTATTGTGTGAAGAAGAGTCTATGTTGATTGTGATAATGTTGATTGGATTTTCTGAACTACAAGACGGCCAGTCTGGCTTAAAGGTCATGTTGAAGTCATCTAGGCTGTCTAAAGGGATTAGTTAATTAGCTCATGTTAATTAGGTTAATTAGGTTACAGCTGTATTGTTAGAGTAATATGAGCAGGAGGTCTGCACCTCCTCTTTTATTGTATAAATAAGACTGTATTCCTGTCAATAAAGAGAGATTCCTGTTTGAACTTACATACAGCCTGCCTGGTGTTTGTTCTGAGCTAACACAACTGGGTTAGAAGGGCACATAGCTGAAGTTCTAATCCCGGAGCATTGGATGACCGAACCATCAGACGTTGCAATCTGATTCAATAGCTGCAGAGGAGTGTTGGGAGAGAGGAACCGAGCGAGCAAGGGGCTCGTTACATTGGTTGGCAGCCGTGGGATTTGCTCTCCAGTTACTGGGACACTCCAAACCAGCCTGCAGGAGAGCCACGCTGAAAGACTTACTTGAGAGCCGTGGAGGAAATGGTGGGATCGTGCTTCCTTGCCGTGAACACATCCAAACCATCACCTGGATCCAAGGTAGCAGGAGAGGAGAGATACCAGCCACCATGGATGAGGAATTCAGAAGGAGGTTGCGAGAGAAGGAGATACAGCACAGAGGACCAGTATCAGAGCAGGTCCTGCTAGGATGGTTTGATTCTATCCGCTGTGAACTCTGGAAGAAAGCGCTAGCCTGTGAGCAGCGACATCAGGGAAAATTTCTCCCCTCCATCCATGTGAGGTACTGGTCGCAGTATGAAGTGCGAATGCTGTTTTTGGGGGGGCAGCTGAACCAGGAGTGGACAGCCGAGTTAAGCAGGCTGATCCAGGCAGAAATGCGGTTGGACGAGAGCTACAGAGCCCTCCAGTGGTATGTAGCCCAAGTGTGCCCATGGATAGCGGATGACAGCCCCACGGAAGGCTTTGACTATGATGGCCTGGGATTGTTATACTGGAGGCTGTCCAGGGACCCTAACTTTGGGAGTGATTGGGAGTGGCGTTTGGAGGAAATAATGGAGCACAGAGAGCGGAGACTGAATGTCTCAGAAGTGCACTGGAAGATTTGGAGTTTCTGGCCGTTCAGGAATGGGAGCTGGAGATCGCCTACAAACAGCTGTTAGACTCCGCTCAGCAGCAGGGTGGTGCTCCCTTTGCCTGAGACTATCAGAAAATACCAGTTGATAACTCTGAAATCCTGGCTGAAGAGTTGATAATGTGGCAGAGTAACAGTGTGCTTTGCCAACCTGCCCCCGCAGCTATGGAGTCGGAGGTCTTATGGCAGATGCAGCAAGTGCTGACTGACCTGGATGAACCTGTTTCTGCATTGGATGATCTTGGATGGAGGAATGTGCCTGTCCAGCAGAATGCCAGAGAATCGACAGTGGAAAATCTGAAGATTGCCGTCCCCAAACCTGAAGTGCTGACAACAGGGCAGAGCTCTGCTAACCTCTGCCCTGCACTGATAGCATCTTCTGGGTTCCACGGAGAGGAGATGGTGAACCTTTATCCACAGACACCAGTTGCAGAGACAGGGGATATGATAGACTTTTTTGCTGAGGAAGAACAACCTGGTGAGCCTCCAGCAGAAGAGGAGCTGTTATTAGGGCCAAACTTCACTGTGCTCTGCCCAGCACCAACAGAAGTATCTGTAAAGTTACAAGGAACTTCCCCAGCTGAAGCGCTGGCAACCGGACAGAGGGTCCAAGATCTCTGCCCTACACCTGTGGCAGTTTCGGAGGCTCAGGGTGAGAAGGTGGCAATCACTTCCCAGCAGCAGATACAGGGGGAGAAAGGAGAGGAGGTGTTCCTCGTCCCTCCCCAACAGTTAGCCAGAGCAAATGGTGTGGGGTTTCTAGCAGAAGGGCTGGCAACAGGGCAGAATACTGCTGGACTCTGCCCTCAACTAATAGAGGATGGATTTCCTGTGAAGGTGGATGGGACTTCAGTCTCCACCTGTATACCCCAGGGATGCTGGGCAGTTGGCCCAGATCCCCAACAGCATGACGGAGTGAGCCCAGACACCCTGTCTTCTCTCCAGCGCAGAAAGGACTCCAGGGAGAAGGGCCAGTCCAGGCCTCTCCCCAGTGGCAGATATGTTCTCTGAGAGAGGCAGAGGTTGGCTGGGTGAGTAATGCTTTGTTTGGAACAATTTGTTTGGGGTACTGTGTGGGTACAGGCATTAGAGGACTGGAACAACTGACTAACTGCGGAGTCAACCCGTCTGGGGTCTCCTCCTGTGTTAGTCTCCTACCGAAAGGGGAGAAATGTGACAGACCTAGCCGGGAGAGAGACTTTTGGAGGGGACTGTATGCTAGCCTCTTGCCGATCGATCGTGGGCCCTTGCATTTGGGGGAATGGTACTCTTTGTGAGCTGTATGCCTGGGGACCCTTAAGGTGGTATTACTCTGGATTCGGGTCCTGGTCCCCCAGGACACACAGACCCTGGATTTGCCATATTGGAATAGTGACTGATTCATAATGCTGGGACAGCTACTGTTAGGAGATGCTGATGTAAATTCCAGCACCTGTCTGTCTGTTGTCTGCTAAAATGTGTATTGTAAATAAGTCTATAGTATGGGATCTAAGAGTTATTAGATCCCCATTGTTGTTTGTGTTAATTAACTCTGCTATTGTGTGAAGAAGAGTCTATGTTGATTGTGATAATGTTGATTGGATTTTTTGAACTACAAGACGGCCAGTCTGGCCTAAAGGTCATGTCTGAGTCATCTAGGCTGTCTAAAGGGATTAGTTAATTAGCTCATGTTAATTAGGTAAATTAGGTTACAGCTGTATTGTTAGAGTAATATGAGCAGGAGGTCTGCACCTCCTCTTTTATTGTATAAATAAGACTGTATTCCTGTCAATAAAGAGAGATTCCTGTTTGAACTTACATACAGCCTGCCTGGTGTTTGTTCTGAGCTAACACAACTGGGTTAGAACGGCACATAGCTAAAGTTCTAATCCCGGAGCATTGGATGACCGAACCATCAGACGTTGCAATCTGATTTCAATAGCTGCAGAGGAGTGTCGGGAGAGTGGAACCGAGCGAGAAAGGGGCTCGTTACAGAGGTTGCAAGAGATGCAGATACAGCACAGAGGACCAGTATCAGAGCAGGTCCTGCTAGGATGGTTTGATTCTATCCGCTGCAAACTCTGGAAGGAAGCGCTAGCCTGTGAGCAGCAAAACCAGGGAAAAGTTCTCCCCTCCATCCATGTAAGGTACTGGTCGCAATATGAAGTGTGATTGCTGTTATTGGGGGAACAACCGAACCAGGTGTGGACAGCCAAGTTAAGCAGGCTAATCCGGGCAGAAATGCGGTTGGACGAGAGCTACAGAGCCCTCCAGTGGTATGTAGCCCAAGTGTGCCAGTGGACAGCGGATGACAGCCCCACGGAAGGCTTTGACTATGATGGCCTGGGATTGTTGTACTGGAGGCTGTCCAGGGACCCTGACTTTGGGAGTGATCGGGAGTGGCGTTTGGAGGAAATAATGGAGCACAGAGAGCGAAGACTGAATGTCTCGGAAGTGCACTGGGCACAGGAAGATTTGGAGGTATGGCCGTTCAGGAATGGGAGCTTGAGATGGCCTAAAGACAGCTGCTAGACTCTGCTCAGCAGCAGGGTGGGGCTCCATTTGCCTGGGACTATCAGGAAATACCAGTTGCCAACTCTGAAATCCTGGCTGAAGAGTCGACAATGTGGCAGAGTAACAGTGTGCTTTGCCAACCTGCCCCCGCAGCTATGGAGGCGGAGGTCTTATGGCGGATGCAGCAAGTGCTGACTGACCTTGATGGTCCTGTTTCTGCATAGGATGATCTTGGATGGAGGAATGTGCCTGTCCAGCAGCATGCCAGAGAATCGGCAGTGGAAAATCTGAAGATTGCCGTCCCCAAACCTGAAGTGCTGACAACAGGGCAGAGCTCTGCTAACCTCTGCCCTGCACTGATAGCATCTTCTGGGTTCCACGGAGAGGAGATGGTGAACCTTTATCCCCAGACACCAGTTGCAGAGACAGGGGATTTTAAAGACTTTTCTGCTGAGGAAAAACAACCTGGTGAGCCTCCAGCAGAAGAAGAGCTGTTATTAGGGCCAAACTTCACCGTAAAAAATATACAAAATTACTGCGCTTCACAAACATGAAAAATTAATAATAAGCTGCAGTTCTAATTGTGAGGCATACACAAATACACAAATCAAAATAATCTAAAGGAACCGCGCTACAGAATTGGTATACTACTGAGAGTGAAACCAAAAAATAAAATATAATTAAATGAAAATATAAAAAAATCAATCATTTAAAGTGACAAAAAATGAAAAAATTATGTGATATTAACAGAGAAAAAAAGTCCCTAAACCAAATCGTTATTAAGTGGTAAATAACAAAAATCAATAGTGATGACATAAAATGAAAATGAATGACGATGATTGGAGAGAAAAAGGTCCCTGAAGCCAAATCAATGTTCAAATGGTGATTACTCAAAGTTCATCGACAAACACCCAGTGAAGAATCCACCACCTATAAAAATGCACGCTTACCAAAGGCAAGCTATAAATCAGCTAGTATATGGATATCCACTCATAGGGGACAACACATTTGATCTCCTGACAGAGGAAGGACAAGCAGGAACCTTGCACTCGCTCTCTCAATGTCAGCTTTGGACTCTATGCTCCATGTTCCGTGTACGCTCCGGCTCCAGAGCGTACACGCTCTGATAACACAAAACCCCCCAAATGACCCCATTTTGGAAAGTAGACACCGCAAGATATTTGCTGAGAGGCATGTTGAGTATTTTGCAGATCTCATTTGTTTTGGAAAATTAAGAAAGAAAAGGAATTTTTTTTTTCTTTTTTATATTTTCAAATCTTTGTGACAAAAAGTGAGATCTGCAAAATCTCACCATATCTCTCAGCAAATATCTTGGGGTGTCTACGTTCCAAAATGGGGTCATTTGGGGGTTTTCTGCTATCTGGGCATTTTATGGCCTCAGAAACTGTGATAGGTAGTGAGGAGTGAAATCAAAAATTTACACCCTTAGAAATCCTGAAGGCGGTGATTGGTTTTCGGGGCCCCGTACGCAGCTAGGCTCCCAAAAAGTCCTACACATGCACAATGTATTTTGGGGTGTAATTCCACATATACCCATGTCATGTGTGAGCAATATATCATTTAGTGACAACTTTGTGTACTTTTTCTTTCTTTTGTCATTTTTCAATCACTTGTGACAAAAAAAATATTCAATTTGCTCAACATGCCTCTCAGCAAATAGCTTGGGGTGTGTACTTTCCAAAATGGGGTGATTTGGGGGGTTTGTACTGCCCTGCCATTTTAGCACCTCAAGAAATTAGATTAAAGTAAAATCTGTGTAAATTCCAGTAAATGTATCATAGTTTGTAGACATTATAACTTTTGCACAAACCAATAAATATACACTTAATACATTTTTTACCCAAGACATGTGACTGAATACATTTTGGCCTAAATATATGACTAAAATTGAGTTTATTGGATTTTTCTTATAACAAAAAGTAGAAATATTTTTTTTTTCAAAATTTTCGGTCTTTTTTCATTTATATTGCAAAAAATAAAAATCCCAGAGGTGATAAAATACCACCAAAATAAAGCTTTATTTGTGGGAAAAAAAGGACACAAATTTTGTTTGTGTACAGCATTACATGACCGCACAATTACCAGATAAAGCAGTGCAGTGACAAATTGTAAAAAGTGCTCTGGTCATTAAGGGGGTAAATCCTTCCGGGGCTGAAGTGGTTAAGGTAAAAAACCTTCATCCTTTACATCCTCTGTAATAATTCCTGTAACATCCTAGTATGTGATCTATATCTATGGAGATGATATCTGATTGCTGGAGACACTAAAGAATGGGGGATGGAAGAATAAAGTGCTTTAATGTGAAGTGTCCCCCATGTGAATGTAGAATCCCATTGTAAATGTGGAATATCCACCAATATAGTACTTGTATCTCTAATATATCCCAGAAGTCTCCGCACTAAAGGCTGGAAATGTATATCCACCCCTCCCCCCCTAAATTCTCTATAAGGGATCCTATTCCTGCCACAATCCGGTGATCTTCAATGGGAACTCCTGATTTGTGGACTTTATGAAGTTGATGGAATATTGGGGTCACTGGGGTATCCACCATCAGAAATTCTGCTGTTTTATTTCATAAACTCCCCAGATCCTTTCCTTTATCTATCAATTCCAGAAGCCCCTGTATGAGACACTGTGTGAGGTCCTGCTTAATAACCGGTACATAAGGGGGTGACTGAGCTGTCACAGTGCCCCCTCTTTATACTGTGTAGACATAAGTACTACAACAGCTTCCCTTTTATCAGCTTCCCTAATAACAAGATCTTTCCTCTGTATAACATTCTGTATATCCTGATATTCCACTCTAGTGATGTTATGTTACTTTTCACTAAATGGGAATAATTCCTCATATTCATCTTATAATATAATATCATGTGTCTGGATTTGTCTCTGCAGGTTGGTTGGATGTGGTGTGACTTCCTCTGGCTGTGTTGATCTCTGATCCATTCTTATCAATAATCGATCCCTCACCAGACTGGAATTATACAGGAATAATCTGGAAGACTCTGGAATAAAACTTCTATGTGAGGGGCTCAGACATCCTGGCTGTACTCTGCAGAGGCTGAAGTGAGAATTATCCTATAAATGATATAATATTCTGCAGGATTCTGGTATAAATCTTCTATGTGAGGGATCCAGACATGTCACCTAGATGAAAGATATAGTTCACAGCGGCTCACAGCAGGGGGTCCAGTGCGTCTCCATTCACCGTTTCAGGTCCCATTTCTACCTGAATTTTGGGCTGAATTTGGTCCTGAAACAGACCAGAAGATGCACAGGACTCCGTATTCTCTTCATTCAGTGACCAATCATAGACAGATGGTCCTCAATTAGAATCTGGAAGGACAGAGCGAGTCTCTAGACCAGAAGTGACCCCTAGATGCCAATAAAATCCCCCATCCTTGTAGATATAAAATTGTCACCTCACTGAGCCTCAAAGAGAAGTCCTAGTCATTTCATCTACAAGCCCAGCAGAGGACGAGGCCGATACAGTGAGAAGACCCCGAACTGCCTGCCAGACATTGATTTATATCAGAGATCAGAGGAATCTATTTTATCTCTCATACAAAATAAAATATTAGTTGTAGAGAGATGGAAATAATTCCTCCTGATTGTAGACATGTTGGGGTACATGTACATAGATAGAATCCAGGAGAACCCCCCAGAATGGTTCTATGGAGTCTGATCACACCAGACAAGCACTGATTGGTCTTGTTGGGATCAGACTGACATGCCGGTGTTGGAAATCCAATCCTCATTCATCAGACCCATTCATGACCCATTTAGCTCTGGTTCCTTCAGAACACAGGACCGGCTTGTGGGCTGGCAGGAAACACCCCCCAGGGTTGATTGGCTGATGGCTAAACTCCACCCACATCCATAAATTGAGGATCCTGAGATATGGACGGGGTGATTCCCATGGTGCCGGTCTAACCGGTGATTAGCGGATGTTCCTGACATGTTCCTGTCACAGGATAATCCTCAGAAAAAGTTTATTTCTGTTTTATTCTCACAGCCAGACTGTGTCCGTCCTTTTGTCTTTGTTGTATTTTCTGTCATTCTTTATCTTTGTACATATTTTATACACTAAATAATAAACTAGTGTAGCTCTGCTCTATATTACACAGACAGACAACCTACCTGCAGACAGAGGTAAGTGTTACCACAACCCCAGTGTTACTATACGGCTGTGTAACTATGTAACAAACCATCTAACCACCTGATCCTGATAATTTCAAATAATAATTACCCAACAAAAATTATAATACAAAGCAAATACTACATACAATATATGTCTGCTACTACCACAACCTCAGTGCTGGAACAATGTGCTGCAGAATAATGAATTGGTATCAATACACTTTATACAGAAAACTAAGAACTTTATACAGTAATTGTAGAAATGGAGTCGGTGAGGATTTCCTCTCAGTGGTGCCACATCCAAAAACTTGTTAGAAACAAAATAAATACCCCTAAGGGGGACTTTTAAGGCGTATATTTAAAGCAGAGCTCCGGGAGAAATGTTACTTTGCAGATAAACCTCCCCCTATAATCCTCATGATGAATATATTCTAGTAAAGGTACGCTGTAATCCAAGGTCCGCTTTGTATTTTTGCAGCATTGTTTTCTTACTTTTGTAAGTCCCAGCAGGCCGCCACCATCTCATGTGTGGGCATCTGAAGCCAGACTGTATCTCTTCCTATATTCCATGGTGACTCGGTTGAATTGATGATAGGCAACTCCTATCCTCATATTGATTAGTGGTTCCAAATTAATAATAACTACTGCAGTAGGGAACAGACACAAAAGATACGCTCAGCATCTTTCCAAATTACTGTTCTGCTTTATTATGACGCAATTGAAGGTTTTTATGCACATGATTACGTAGGTATCACATTAATATTACAATTGTACGTTTATGGTAACAAGGGGCGTTACATAGACAGGCTTATTCTAATCAGGACTCAAAAGAATGTAAACATTTACTGAAAACATTATTAGTGCCGTGTGCACAGTGAGGGCAGTGTGCAATACATACAAAATAGAATACAATTATATACAGAACTTACAAATTTCCATTACAGTCTCCCCTCTTTTGATCAATATTTTGATCACTAACCATACCTGCTATCACCTTTAACCTGGAACCTCCACACACTTAGGTGGAGGTAGTCCTGGCCAAAGAGGCAAAAAACTCCATTGTGGAGAAAATAATAGCTGAACAACTTTTTCATTACCAAATGACTTTTCATTGTGAAAAACAAATGATTGATAAGACATATTTACAGAGTACTGGCTGTACACTCCTGTGGCCAGAATGGCCTTCTAGCTTAATTGTTGGCATGCTGACTTATCAGCATATGTAAACACAGACAATTCTACATAAAATGGAAGACGTACAAAAGACAAATATGACTTCAACATGGCTAAACTATTTTTCAAATATATATATATCCCTTACAATTAAAGTAACTGAATCAAAAAGTACCCTAGACTGTGATCACAAGAGGGAAACAAATCAAACACAGAGATTTCTTTAATTTAGTCATTTTTGCAGTGTCTGGTGTGGATCCAGATGACTTTTCCTTCAAGTTTTGCAAAAACTGTACATGAAATAAATGCTGTATTGAGTCTCCAAACATTTCCTTATATATAAATGTCTCTTAAAAATCCACAAGTCACCTGGCTTTAGTTTTAGATCCTTCCAAACTTTTAGGATCTGGAATTGGGGAGAAAACACATAAATGAGTTTGTCAAAAACCTTAAAAGATCAGCAACATTCTCTATGAGATCCGAATGAAGGACTTCAGCTGCTGAGACAAAATATAAGCAAGTGAGTAACACACTCCCAAACCAAATCCCATAGGGAGAGAGTCCAACATCCCCCTTAGGGGCTTCATAAAATATAAGAAAACATTCAGGCAAAAGTTTTCTAGTTTCTTACTCTACTTTGTCTGATACATTGTAGACAGTAGGGGGTGTAAAAATAAAACCTCAAAACTTCTATTAAGGACTCTCCTATAAAAAATGATTTCCTCTGTTACTCTCTGTACTTTCTGGCACTCTGTACTTACAAACTACTTCTGATAACACTTTTTACTGTGGCCTTTGCGGTAGCATTTGCCACTGGACATCCAAAAAACATGTCCATACAGACAAAATGCATACTCGTAAGATCCTAACTTGGGCATCTGGATATATCTTTTATGTAATCTCTGGGAGGGATGTTCAGCTTTTGGTAACACCTTTGGTAACAGGTAAAACAAGAAGTGGTATGTTAGTAAAACAACTGTGGAGGACCCTGGCTCTAACCCACGCTCATTTACTAAGGCAGCCATAACTGCTTGTGACTGATGACACGGTCCATGTGTCAAGCTGAAGGGAAAAGAGTGGCTGGCAGACATAAATGATCACCTTTTCCAAAGTCCTGTTTCATAAGAAGTTGCCCCCTGTGGACCACTTGTTCTTCTCGTTCTGGGGTCCTTAAAGTTGAATTATTAATCCCAGCTATACTGGGCCAGAACTAGGGTGGAATCTGTGAGTTGCACAGACCCATCAAGTGTCCGGGGCTGTAAATGCAGCATCCTTAGTCACCTGGTCTGCTTCCATGTGTGAAAGTTAATATGGCTACCTCAGCAAGAACCTGGAAGGCTGAAAACAGCCGATCAAATTAACTTGGCATGCTTGGTTGGTTTACCTGCCGAAGTAAAAACAAACTTCTGGCCCTTCAAATGGAACCAAAAGCTCTCTATATCTCGACTATCTATATAAATATACACTCTTTTTACAGCTCACAGGCTTTGCTAAAACATGGAGCTCTGTTTCTTGAGTTGGGGAAAAAGGATCCAATGACTTTGAATACAGAGTATCCTTCTGGGTGATAAACTGCATACTCAAATCTACAAAAAATTAAATATCTGGGTCTTCAGGGAGTGTGTCCCGCACTGGGCTCACAGCAGCTGATTCCTACACCATCAATTTAACACATGTGTCTTCCTTTCTCTTGAATAAATGTACGCATTTTTCATTGTTAGATTTGTACATAAACAAACTCATATTTTAAACCTTTCATTAAACAAACATTTAGTTAGCTGTATATTTGCTGCACAAAATGTCGGACCATTAAAAATTAAATGTTTGACCAAAACAATATCTAACTTTGTCTAAAAAACAGAAATTGGCATGGAGTCCTTCCAGCTTATCACTGACCACATTCTTTCAGGAGAGCACAAAGGAGGGGGTCACATCTGCGTACATGACACACACAAGCAATAGAACTAAAGGTCCCAGCATTCGCACACACACCAATATCTCTCTAAAATCGCTTACATTTTTCCCATTTGTACACAACACATGCATATCATTCTCTCACTTTCTTTTAACTCTTTAATATTTCCCTGCCTAAATTCTGCTTTCCTTATTTTGTTTAAATAACTTTTATATCTAGCTTCTATGATTCTATGATCAGATGGGGAGCCACAGTGCTCATCCCATCTTCCCTCTCTGACAACATATAAAGTATTCTGTTTTACCTCTCATTTCTCTGTTTCTGACTCTAATAGTTGTAGTGCCTGACCCCAAATTCATCCCACAACTTAACATGAAAATGTCCCTTTCTGTCTAGTGTTAATGTCACCCTTGATCCATCCTGCTCACATAGATAGCTGTTTCTCTAGCTGTTTACTCTGTGTGATTCTTAGTCCCTGTGGACTTTGGTAACCCAGTTACCCAATGTGGATCCCTGTCCACTCTAACCATTAATCTAGGGGCTCAGTATAGGCGGAACCGCACCTTTGGTTCATATATAGCGCTCCTCTTGCGCTGGGCATTTTTGAGGGTCTCTTACCCTTCATTCCCTTACTTAATTCAATGCCCATAATGACTGGCCAGTCTTCTCTCTTCTCTACTTGTGCCTATACCCTCTTGCCTCTAAACTACTTTATCTAGCAGATGTACTACATATACCTGTGAACAGTACTATTCTTCCCTTTCTTATTTATAACACTCCGATGGACAATAGACAGGGACAACATAACATATAACCACCAATCAATACAGTTCGATTAAGGGGAGTAAAATAGGTACCCTTTGTCCCGAAAATGCCTTACTGATCAAGGAAGTCTGATAACTCAAATGTAAGCAAAAGGCTTACCTCAGCCGGCTGATTATCAGAAATTCCCGGATCGTCTCAAGCTCCTCGTTTCGGATACTCAGGGTCACCTGGAATCCCCTCCTAAGGCAAAGCTCGCCATGCTGACTCGGTTGAATTGATGATAGGCAACTCCTATCCTCATATTGATTAGTGGTTCCAAATTAATAATAACTACTGCAGTAGGGAACAGACACAAAAGATACGCTCAGCATCTTTCCAAATTACTGTTCTGCTTTATTATGACGCAATTGAAGGTTTTTATGCACATGATTACGTAGGTATCACATTAATATTACAATTGTACGTTTATGGTAACAAGGGGCGTTACATAGACAGGCTTATTCTAATCAGGACTCAAAAGAATGTAAACATTTACTGAAAACATTATTAGTGCCGTGTACACAGTGAGGGCAGTGTGCAATACATACAAAATAGAATACAATTATATACAGAACTTACAAATTTCCATTACAATGGTTACCCAGCATGCACCTCCAGATCTCGCACATGCTCAGAGCAGCACGAGCTGTGTAATGGGTTGTAGGTCAGGTTTCCATAGCAACAGCAGTGTCAAAGGAAGTTCCCGCCCCTTAGCTATGGAAACCTCCCCTCCCCCTCCAGGAAGCAGGAAGTTTATCTACATTTACAAAGATTATAAAGCTAGAAATACAAAAATCTCCTGCAAAAGGTAATTACTTTATAAAAGATGATAATTGTAAATGATATCTCTTGTTTCTGTGCAGATTGTATATATATATATAGTTATGGAATTATTTCTCTAAAACAAAAGTTAATACTGAAGCTGCAGGAAGAGATTCACAGGACTCAATCACTGTGTGTAAAATGTCCGTTCCGTGCAAAAATGTATTATTACATGTTATTTTATACATAGATAAGAAAGGGGAGGTGTGAGATGTTATTAAAAGCTAAGAAATTGAAATATATTATTAAAAGCTGGAGAATAGAACAATTGTAAAAGTAAAACCTTGAGGGAGGAGGGGGGAGTAGAGACAGAGAGAGCTTCTAGTAGAAGATGTCTCTGTGTGTGAGGTGAAGATCACAGAACACATTTCAACAGTCAGAACAAAATGGAGTCTCTTGTGCTTAAATCACCAATACAGAGAATGTCCATATCATATATATCTGTACAGAAATCATTTATCATTTACGATTAGCATTGTTTAAAAAGTAATTACCTTTTGCAGAAACTGCCCCACCAAATTGCCCCATCAAAACTGCCCCACCAAATTGCCCATCAAAATTTCCCCTATCAAATTTCCTCCATCAAAATTGCCCCAACAAATTGCCCCCATCAAAACTGCCTCATCATATTACCGCTATCAAAATTGCCCCATCAAAACTGCCCCATCCTATTGCCCCATCAAAATTGCCTCATCATACTGCCACCATCAAAATTGCCTCATCATACTGCCACCATCAAAACTGCCTCATCATAGTACCGCTATCAAAATTGCCCCATCAAAACTGCCTCCTTCCTATTGCCCCATCAAAATTGCCCTATTATACTGCCACCATCAAAATTGCCCCACCATAACTGCCCCATCCTACTGCTACCATCGAAATTGCCACATCAAAACTGCCCCATCCTATTGCCCCCATCAAAATTGCCCCATCATACTGCCACCATCATATTACCCCCATCCAAATTGCCCCATCCTATTGCCCCCATCAAAACTGCCCCATCCTATTGCCCCATCAAAATTGCCCTATTATACTGCCACCATCAAAATTGCCTCATCATACTGCCACCATCAAAATTGCCCCACCATAGCTGCCCCATCATACCGCCCCCATCAAAATTGCCCCATCATACTGCCACCATCAAAACTGCCCCATCCTATTGCCCCATTAAAACTGCCCCATCAAAATTGTCCCAACAAATTGCCCCCATCAAAACTGCCTCATCATATTACCGCTATCAAAATTGCCCTATTATACTGCCACCATCAAAATTGTCCCACCATAACTGCCCCATCCTACTGCCACCATCGAAATTGCCACATCAAAACTGCCCCATCCTATTGCCCCCATCATACTGCCACCATCATATTACCCCCATCAAAATTGCCCCATCCTATTTCCCCCATCAAAACTGCCCCATCCTATTGCCCTCATCAAACTGTCCCATAAAATTGCCCCAATAAAACTGCCCCATCCTATTGCCCTCATCAAACTGCCCCATAAAATTTCCCCATTAAAACTGCCCCATCCGATTGCCCTCATCAACCTGTCCCATAAAATTTCCCCATCAAAACTACCCCATCAAAACTGCCCCATCCTATTGCCCTCATCAAACTGCCCCATCAAAATGGTCCAATAAAATTGCCCCATCAAAACTGCACCCATCAAAATTGCCCCATCAAAACTGTGCCCATCAAAATTGCCCCCATCAAAATTGCCCCTATCAAAACTGACCCATCCTAATGCCCCCATCAAAATTGCCTCATAATACTGCCTCCATCAAATTGCCCCTATCAAAATTGCCCCATCAAAATTGCCCCATCAAATTGCCCCATCAAAATTGCCCCTATCACAATTGACCCATCCTATTGCCCCATCATACTGCCTCCATCAAATTTGCCCCATCATATTACCCCCATCAAATTTTCCCCATCAAAATTGCCCCAACAACTTGCCCCATCAAAATTGCCCCATCGTACTGATACCATCAAAATTGCCCCCATCAAAATTGCCCATCATATTGCCCCCATCAAAACTGCCCCATCCTATAGCCCTATTCTACTGCCACCCTCAAAAGTGCCCTATTCTATTGCCCCATTTAACTGCCCCAATCAAAACTGCCCCCATCCATCCTATTGCCCCATCAAAACTTCCCCATCAAAATGGCCCCATTATACTCTCACCATAAAAATGGCCCCATCAAAATGGCCCCATCCTATTGCCCCCATCAAAATTGCCCCATCATACTACCCCCATCAAATTGCCCCATCAAAGCTGCCCCCATCAAAACAGCCCCATCAAAAATGCCCCCATCCTGTTGCCCCAAAATTGCCCCATCATATTGCCCCAATAAAAATGCCCCATCCTATTGCCCTCATCAAACTTGCCCTCATCAAAATTGCTCCATTAACTGCCACCATGAAAACTGTCAAATCAAATTGCCCCATCAAAACTGTCCCATGAAAGCTGCACCCATCTTATTACCCCAAAATTGCCCCATCCTATTGCCTTATCAAAATTGCCCCCTCCTATTCCTGTATTATAAATGATTAGTAATGGTGTGTCCCCTCCCCCCTGGGCTCTGTATGTAATCAGAGGTGAGATGTTCCAGCCCCTCCCCCACCGCCCATCACTGTGTATAAGAAGCTTTGGTCACCATGGTAACAAAAGCCTGGATACGCATTTTATAAATGGCCGCCACCTTGCATGACATCATTTCCGGTTTACAAATAACGGGATGGTACGGCCCGGCGATGCCGATCGATGACACAAATCTCCCAGGAGGCATTGCAGAGTGGAAATGACGAGCTCCGCCCCCTGGGGAGGAGGAAGGGAAGATTTCAATATTACATATAAAATATATATAAATGTCATTGGATGTGTCTACTTCTGCCCCTCCCTGGAAAAACATTTCATTTTCTAAGACCCGCCCACTGATTATTCATTGGATGTGTCTACTTCTGCCCCTCCCTGGAAGAACATTTCATTCTCTAAGACCCCGCCCACTGATTATTCATTGGATGTGTTTACTTCTGCCCCTCCCTGGAAGAACATTTCACCTCTTTCCTGCTTCTCCCTCCAGGATTGATGTCTGTAAAGGGACATTTTGGTGCTGTGATGATCTTTGCTCCGTTATCTCCACAAACCAAACTCTGACCCGTCTGGAGATAACATTGTATGATGATGAGAAGATGTCGGAGTCAGAACTGAGACGACGTTATGAGGTTCTCCGGAATGCTGGCTTCTCTGTGAATAGTCGGTAAGATCTGTTTTATTGGAGATAACACACATACTAAGTCTTAGAATGTGAATAGTAAAATGTAGACAACATTGGATGGTGATGAGATGATGGAGGTGGGACTTTGTTGGGAGGTCTTCTGACACCCAGGCTGCACTGTAATGAAAATGGAAGGACGGGTGACAAACATTCTATACAATTTCTGTAGAACCCATTGGAGGTCTCTGTAGTTCTACAAATAATGAGAAAGATGATTGAGATTTCCTGGGCCAGTCACAGATTTCCCAGATGATGGAGAATTTATTCCTCATCCCAAGTTTTATCATTACAGATGGGGGATGGGGAAAATCAGATCCACCAATAATCTTAGTCAGGTCCTACAATCTTCCACAAGGTTTTACCTTTACAGAAAAATAACCCCCATCCCCCAAGGTCCATCCAATGTGTCAGTATAACTGAGCCAATCAGATGTGTGTTCTCAGCCTATACACATGACAGCCCAGCACACCAGTCATACAGTCTGCTATCCCAATGGTTGGATGGACATGAGTGTGTGGCCCCTGCCATGGTGAGGGCCCCTCACTTTTCCATCATTTCTTACAGAGCACAGTATGAGCCCCTCCCCCCCTTCACAGCAACATTTCCTCCTCTAACACTCTCATTTTATTCTTCTATGAAGGGATGATGGAAACTGGATTGTATCTATATACAGAAGAAGATAAAGAAGAAGATGGTGTGTGGGAGCCCCTCCCCCTCTAAGGTAATACGCGGATCCTGATACGAAGAGAATGTCTGGAATGGAATGATATCAGAGTACAGTCATATGAACTCTCAGCTTTTATTTTCTCTTTCTGATCCTTAAATATAGAATTCCAGTAATAGTAATCTGTGTTCTTTTCCTCTTCTAAATTGCGTCATTTCTGCTCAGTATTGCCCACTTCCTGTGTTGTTGTGTGACCAATGCCCCCTTCACAGCACTGATCTGATAGGGGCACCCGCGCATGCGCGCTCCCATCTATTGTACTACAAGCCTGTGGTGACACACTGGCTGCACCGCACATCACATCACAGCTACAGCTCCACCTCCATTGTCATCACATTGGAGCCCCGCCTCTGCCCCATCTCCTCTCTATGAGTGACAGTGGCCCCCGGCAGATTCTGTGTCACCCATCCCACTACAGAGCTTTACCTGCCACCCATCCTACTGCAGAGCATTACATGTCACCCATCCCACTGCAGAGCATTACCTGTCAACAATCCCCCTGCAGAGCATTACGTGTCACCCATCCCACTGCAGAGCATTACATGTCACCCATCCCACTGCAGAGCATTACGTGTCACCCATCCCACTGCAGAGCATTACGTGTCACCCATCCCACTGCAGAGCATTACATGTCACACATCCCACTACAGAGCATTACATATCACCCATCCCACTGCAGAGCACTACCTGTCACCCATCCCACTGCAAAGCATTTTGTGCCACAAATCCCACTGCAGAGCATTATGTGTCATCAATCCCACTGCAGAGCTTTATGTTTCACCCATCCCACTGCAAAGCATTATGCGTCACACATCCCACTGCAGAGAATTACCTGTCACCCATTCCACTGCAGAGCATTACATGTCACCCATCCCACTGCAGAGCATTACATGTCACCCAACCCACTGCAGAGCATTACATATCACCCATCCCACTGCAGAGCATTATGTGTCACCCATCCCACTGCAGAGCATTACATATCGCCCATCCCACTGCAGAGCATTACATGTCACCCGTCCCACTGCAGAGCATTATGTGTCACCCATCCCACTGCAGAGCATTACGTGTCACACATTCCACTGCAGAGCATTATGTATCACCCATCCCACTGCAGAGCATTACGTGTCACCCATCCCATTGTAGAGCATTATGGGTCACCCATCCCATTGCAGAGCATTACATGTCACCCATCCCACTGCAGAGCATTAGGTGTCACCCAACCCACTGCAGAGCATTACATATCACCCATCCCACTACAGAGCATTACATATCACCCATCCCACTGCAGAGCATTTCGTGCCACCCATCCCACTACAGAGCATTTTGTGCCACCCATCCCACTGCAGAGCATTATGTGTCACCCATCCCACTGCAGAACTATACATTTCACCCATTGCACTTTAAAACATTGTGTCACCCATCCCACTGCAGGGCTTTACATGTCACCCATCCCACTGCAGAGCATTACCTGTCACCCATCCCACTGCAGAGCATTACGTGTCACCCATCCCATTGCAGAGCATTACGTGTCACACATCCCACTGCAGAGCATTGTGTCACCTATCACACTGCAGAGCATTACATGTCACCCATCCCACTGCAAAGCATTACGTGTCACCCATCCCACTGCAGAACTTTACGTTTCACCCATCCCAGTGCAAAACATTATGTGTCACCCATCCCACTGCAGAGCTTTATGTGTGATCCATCCCACTGCAGAGCATTACAGGTCACCCATCCCAACGCAGAGTATTACATATCACCCATCCCACTGCAGAAAATTACGTGTCACCCATCCCACTGCAGAGCATTACATGTCACCCATCCCACTGCAGAGCATTACATGTCACCCAACCCACTGCAGAGCATTACATGTCACCCATACCACTGCAGAGCATTACATCCCACTGCAGAGTATTACATTTCACCCAACTAACTGAAGAGCATTACACATCATCTATCCCACTGCAGAGCATTACACATCACTTATCCCACTGCAGAGCATTACATATCACCCACTGCAGAGCATTACAGGTCACCCATCCCACTGCAGAGTATTTCATATCACCCATTCCACTGCAGAGCATTACATGTCACCCATCCCACTGCAGAGTATTACATTTCACCCATCCCACTGCAGAACATTACATATCACCCATCCCACTGCAGAGCATTACAGGTCACCCATCCCACTGCAGAGTATTACATATCACCCATCCCACTGCAGTGCATTACGTGTCACCCATCCAACTGCAGAGCATTACATGTCACCAATCCCATTGCAGAGCATTATGTGTCACCTTTCCCACTGAAGAGCATTAACTGTCACCCATCCCACTGCAAAGCATTACATGTCACCCATCCCACTGCAGAGCATTACATGTCACCCATCACACTGCAGAGCATTACTTATCACCCATCCCACTGCAGAGCATTACATATCACCCATCCCATTGCCGAGCACACATGTCACCCATCCCACTGCAGAGCATTACATATCACCCATCCCACTGCAGAGCATTACATGTCACCCAACCCACTGCAGAGCATAACATGTCACCCATACCACTGCAGAGCATTACGTGTCACCCATCCCACTGCAGAGCATTACATGTCACCCATCACACTGCAGAGCATTACTTATCACCCATCCCACTGCAGAGCATTACATATCACCCATCCCACTGCAGAGCATTACATATCACCCATCCCATTGCCGAGCACACATGTCACCCATCCCACTGCAGAGCATTACGTGCCACCCATCCCACTGCAGAGCATTATGTGTCACCCATCCCACTGCAGAGCATTATGTGTCACCCATCCCACTGCAGAGCATTACGTGCCACCCATCCCACTGCAAAGCATTACGTGTCACCCATCCCACTGCAGAGCATTATGTGTCACCCATCCCACTGCAGAGCATTACATATCACCCATCCCTTTGCAGAGCATTACATATCACCCATCCCACTGCAGAGCATTACGTGTCACCCATCCCACTGCAGAGCATCACGTGTCACCCATCCCACTGCAGAGCATTACGTGTCACGCATCCCACTGCAGAGCATTACGTGCCACCCATCTCACTGCAGAGCATTACAGGTCACCCATCCCACTGCAGAGTATTACGTGTCACCCATCCCACTGCAGAGTATTGCATGTCACCCATCCAACTGCAGAGCATTACATGTCACCCATCCCACTGCAGAGCATTACGTGTTGTCACTAGAAATTGGCTGAACACCCTCTTGTTCTTTTCATGTCAGAACTTTCAAACATCACAAAAAATTGGACCCGAATGACAAACCTTATTGTAGTTTATGGGACCCGAACTGCAAAAGTCCCCATTTAGAAGGCTTTCAATGCAAGTAAATGGCCATAAATAGGGCATGGGGGCCCTGGTACTGCCCTGGGGGACATCAATGAAATTTATTTTTTTTAAACAATCTTTTTTAAAGGAGAAGTGATTTTAATGATGCTTAAAGTGAAACAATAAAAATAAAAAATAAATCCTTTAACCACTTCAGCCCTGGAAGTATTTACCCCCTTCCTGACCAGAGCATTTCTTTGCAATTCAGCACTGCTTTATTTTAACTGACAATTGCGCGGTCGTGCGATGTTGTACCCAAACAAAATTGACGTCCTTTTCTTCCCACAAATAGAGGTTTCTTTTGGTGGTATTTGATCGCCTCTACATTTTTTATTTTTTGCGCTATAAACAAAAAAAGAGCAACCATTTTGAAAAAAAACAATGTTTTTTACTTTTTGCTATAATATATATTCCCCAAAATATATATAAAAAAAAATAATTTCTTCCTCAGTTTAGACCAATATATATTCTTCTACATATTTTTGGTAATAAAAATCGCAATAAGCGTTTATTGATTGGTTTGCGCAAAAGTTGTGGTGTCTATAAAATAAGGGATAGATTTATTGCATTGCAGTAATGGCGGCAATCTGTGATTTCTATCGGGACTGTGACATTATGGCTGGCAGATCGGACACTTTTGACACTATTTTGGGACGATTGACAATTATACAGCGATCAGAGATACAAATAGATTACTGTATAAATGTCACTGGCAGGGAAGGGGTTAAACACTAGGGGGTGATCAAGGGGTTAAGTGTGTTCCCTGGATGTGTTCTAACTGTAGGGGGGATGGGCTCACTACAACATGACAGAGATCACTGCTCCCGATCACTGGGATCAGTAGATCCCTGTCATATTGCTAGGCAGAACAGGGAAATGCCTTGTTTCCCCGTTCTGCATCTCCTTGCCAAAATCCACAATTCCTGCCGGCGAATATCGAGTTTGCGGGATCCGCAGGCACACTCCCAAGGTGGGCATGTGCTCACCCGGTGGCAAATTCAATGAGATGTATGTGTACTTCCCTTTGCCTGCCCGTTACATTCTGCCGTGTAAATGTGCGTGCGGCGGTTGGCATGTGGTAAAATTTAGTGCCGGGGGGTCTCCTTAGTCTGCCTGTAAAGTGGCACATCTGTACCCTGTATAGAACCTGCTGCAGCAAAACTGACATTTATAAAGGAAAGCTTGCAGTTAAAAACTATTTAAATGTCAATTTTTTTCTTTATAAATAATGGCTTGGGGGGCAGTCTGTATGATGAGGTCACAATGTAGCTCACTGGGAACAAGATTAGAGATTTGTTGGATACATTCTGGTGTCTCTTTGGCAGACTTTGGTGCTCTTGCCAATAGGCTGAGTGCTGGGAGGTTAAATGCCTTGTCAAGCATGTGGTACCCAAATGGTTGGTGTTTTTGCTACGCTTGATGTGCCTGAGACAAAGTTTCAAATTGCAACAGTGCGATCGGCTGCACATGTAATAAAAAAGGTCCAGACAGCTGAGCTGTGGGAAGTGGGCCGGGTGATGACCGCTCCACAATGTGATGGAATAGGGGGGCTGCTCTCTACTCTTCCATGATGGCTCCCTCCTTGGGGTTGTGCCTCACCCCCACTTTCCTCCTCTGCTCTATCCGGCACCCAAGTCACGTCAGTGACATCATCTTCCCCTCCATCCTCATTACCACTGGAGACAACTTGGCAAATACACATCACATTCACATATATATGTATTGATGAAACATTTCATGGAATGTATACAATGTAATATCTCAATGTATTCGTACAATTATCTCTTGTAGACGGCCAGAGATTTGTCTGGTGATTTGCCCCGGTTTTGGGTCTGCTGGACCTCTTTCATGTATAGCGGATGTCCTCACCGACACCTCGGATTTCTCTGCAACCCTCTAAAGGAAAGTCTTCTACTCTTCATAGATATAATGGTCACCTCCCATTGTGAATTCCCTCTTCTCCCCTCTGTAGGATTCCGCACTTTCCAATATTATCAATACTTACTATGATGATGATGAGGATCCAGCTCATTATTAGGACTCGTTCATGGTGGGAAAAAGACATTTTCTAAAGTTTCTCATCAATAAAAGCTGACTGGAACAACCACTAATACAGAGAAAGAGACCGTATCTTCCTCTTACTGCTGTCCTACTACTCTCCATCCTCCATACTCCTCTCCATCCTCCATACTCCTCTCCATACTCTTCTCCGCCCCCCATACTCCTCTACATCCTCCATACTACTCTCCATCCTCCATACTACTCTCCATCCTCCATACTCCTCTCCACCCTCTCTCTCCTCTCCTTGGATGTAATAAAGTGATGCGGCTCTATCTAACATACACGGCATTCCCGGCTCCCAGTGTCTCTCTCTTCTTGCTGCATCTCTCTGCAATTGCTTTCTCCATGTTGCTGACATTATCTTGTATAAGAACAGAACCCGGTCCATCAGCAATCCCAAGGAGAGACGGACATCTCATAGCCGGCTCTCTGCTGCCTTATATCAGAGTTTTTGTTCCACAACCAGAACTTCATCCCCCTGAATGACAAGCTTAGCCAAGAGAATCCCATTTCTAGAAGTTCATCTTTACTTCTGCCAACTCCCCCATCTCTGCTCTGCATGACTCTCTGCCAACACAGCTACTAAGATTTCATTGTGCCGAGTTCATTCAGCCGCTTTGCCTTTCACTGACAACTTGCTGCCATTTTTATTATATCATCTAAATGTAATCAGAACAACCCATGGATAAACTCATTTCATGTCATGGATCATTACCCAAAGGGACGTGATTATCCTGATTATTGGACTACCAATATTATTACCTAGTTATTGGAAGGTGTTATTCTCTATAGATTTCCCCATTGAGTTTTTTTACTCATTAATAAAGTTTTATATATTTTATTAACCTTATTCTGCGATTCTGTGATTATTACCAACTTCTTCCCAGCTTGTTCTCCACAGCCGATACCCTCTCACCTCTCCCTTCCCCCTCTCATCTCTCCCTTCCCCCTCTGACCTCTCCCTTCCACCTCTCTCTGCATTTGTCCCTTTCCTTGCCCTCTATCTATATTTACCACATAATATGTTCCTACCATATAATGTATATACAGTATCTGACAAACGTGAGTACACCCCTAAGTGAAAATCTCCAAATTGGGCCCAAAGTGTCAATATTTTGTCTGTCCACCATCATTTTCCAGCACTACCTTAACCCTCTTGGGCATAGAGGTCACCAGAGCTTCGCAGGTTGCCACTGGAGTCCTCTTCCACTCCTCCATGATGACATCACAGAGCTGGTGGATGTTAGAGACCTTGCGCTCCTCCACCTTCCGTTTGAGGATGTCCCACAGATGATCAATAGTGTTTAGGTCTGGAGACATGCTTGGCCAGTCCATCACCTTTGCCCTCAGCTTCTTTAGCAAGGCATTGGTGGTCTTGGAGGTGTGTTTGGGGTCATTATCATGTTGTAATACTGCCCTGCGGCCCAGTCTCTGAAAGGGGGGGATCATGCTCTGCTTCAGTATGTCACAGTACATGTTGGCATTCATGGTTCCCTCAATGAACTGTAGCTTCCCAGTGCTGGCAGCACTCATGCAGCCCCAGACCATGACACTCCCACCACCATGCTTGACTGTAGACAAGACACACTTGTCTTTGTACTCCTCACCTGGTTGTTTCCACACACGCTTGTCACCATCTGAACCAAATACGTTTATCTTGGTCTCATCAGACCACAGGACATGGTTCCAGTAATCCATGTCCTTCGTCTGCTTGTCTTCAGCAAACTGTTTGTGGGCTTTCTTGTGCATCATCTTTAGAAGAGGCTTCCTTCTGGGATGACAGTCATGCAGACCAATTTGATGCAGAGTGCGGTGTATGGTCTGAGCACTGACAGGCTGACCCCCCCACCCCTACAACTCCTGTAGCAATGTTGGCAGCACTCATACGCCTATTTCCCAAAGACAACCTCTGGATATGATGCTGAGCACGTGACCTCAACTTCTTTGGTAGACCATGGCGAGGCCTGTTCTGAGTGGAACCTGTCCTGTTATACCGCTGTATGGTCTTGGCCACTGTGCTGCAGCTCAGTTTCAGGGTCTTGGCAATCTTCTTATAGCCTAGGCCATCTTTATGTGAAGTAACAATTTTTTTTTCTCAGATCCTCAAGAGAGTTATTTGCCATGAGGTGCCATGTTGAACTTCCAGTGACCAGTATGAGAGAGTGAGAGCGATAACACCAAATTTAACACACCTGCTCCCCATTCACACCTGAGACCTTGTAACACTAACGAGTTACATGACACCGAGGAGGGAAAATGGCTAATTGGGCCCAATTTGGACATTTTCACTTAGGGGTGTACTGACTTTTGTTGCCAGCGGTTTAGACATTAATGGCTGTGTGTTGAGTTATTTTGAGGGGACAGCAAATTTACACTGTTATACAAGCTGTACACTCACTACTTTACATTGTAGCAAAGTGTCATTTCTTCAGTGTTGTCACATGAAAAGATAGAAAAAAAGATTTACAAAAAATGTCACTGAGGGGTGTACTTACTTTTGTGGGATACTGTATATATACATACATCATAAAATTTTTACCATAAAATACATGCATGTTTCCTCTATATTAGCTCCAAGTTAGATGTACAGACTGCAGGTGGAGCATTGAGGACACCTAGTGATGGGTGAAGAAATTACAGCCCAGTTTAATCACACCTTGCTATGGGTAGCAAGAAGGTAGGTACAGGCAGGAGAAGCAGGAATCTCCTGAGGTCTCTGGTGAAGCACCTTTCCCTACTATTGAAATATGAGTATGTCAGAGCTGCAACCAATGCTATAGGTAAGAATAGGGAAGAGATGTCTGTGCTGTGTACAGTTGGAAAAAGAGACTGCCAGATATCATACACAAGGTGGAGGGGATGGTATTGGGTGAGGTAAGGTCTCCTCATGCAGGGAGGATGGTATCGGGTGAGGTGGGGTCTCCTCAGGTGAAGGGGGTGGTATTGAGTGAGGTGGGGTCTTCTTGGGTGGGGGGGCAGTATCGGGCGAGGTGAGGTCTCCTCGGGCGAGGAGGATGGTAACAGGTTAGGTGGGTTCTCCTCGGGCGGGAAGGATGGTATCAGGCAAGGAGGACAGTAATGGGTGAGGTGGGGTCTTCTCGGGTGGAGGGGATGGTATCAGCGAGGTGTCCTCAGGCGAGGACAGGTGAGGTGGGATCTCCTTGTGCAGGGAGGATGGTATCAGGTAAGGTGGGGTCTCCTCAGGTGGAGGGGATGATATTTGGTGAGGTGGGGTCTCCTCAGGTGAAGGGGATGATATTGGGTGAGGTGGGGTCTTCTCGGGTGGAGGGGGTGGTATCGGGTGAGGAGAGGTCTCCTTGGGCGAGGATGATAGGTGGGGTGGGGGGGTCTCCTCAGGTGGAGGGGATGATATTGGGTGAAGTTGGGTCTCCTTAGGTGGAGGGGACGGTATCAGGCGAGGAAAGGTATGCTCGGGCGAGGAGGACGGTAATGGGTGAAGTGGGGTCGCCTCGTGTGGAGGGGATGGTATTTGATGAGGTGGGGTCTTCTCGGGTAGAGTGGACGGTACTGGGCGAGGAGAGGTCTCCTCGGGCAAGTAGGACGGTAACGGGTGAGGTGGGGTCTCCTCAGATAGGGAGGATGGTATCGGGTGAGGTGAGGTGGGGTCTCCTCAGGCAAAGGGGATGGCATTAGATGAGGTGGTGGTCTCCTTAGGTTGAGGGAACGATATTAGGTGAGGTGTGGTCCTCAGGTGGAGGGGATGGTATTTGGTGAGGTGGGGTCTCCTCAGGTGAAGGGGATGATATTGGGTGAGGTGGGGTCTTCACAGGTGGAGGGGACGGTATCGGGTGAGGAGAGGTCTCCTCGGGCAAGGAGGATGGTAACGCGTGAGGTGGGGTCTCCTCAGGCGAAGAGGATGGTATCGGGTGAGGTGAGGTGGGGTCTCCTCAGGCGAAGGGGATGGCATTAGATGAGGTGGTGGTCTGCTCAGGTCGAGGGAACGATATTAGGGGAGGTGGGGTCCTCAGGTGGAGGGGATGGTATTGGGTGAGGTGGGGGTCTCCTCAGGTGGAGGGGGTGGAATTAGATGAGGTGAGGTCTCCTCGGGTCGAGGGAACAGCATTAGATGAGGTGGAGGTCTCCTCAGGTTGAGGAAACGATATTAGGTAAGGTGTAGTCTTCTCAGATGGAGGGAATGGTATTGGGTGAGGTGAAGTGAGGTAGGCTCTCCTCAGGTGGAGGGGATTAGATTGGGTGAGGTGTGATCTCCTCAGGTGGAGGCAAAAGTTTGTCCTGCCCCCACCCCCAAATGAGCTCAGGTGTTCCCAGTGCTAATCCACCATCATACAAAGACATTGTGGAGAGTTGTGCTCCTCCAATCTTGTGGTTGGTGAAGACCTTTTTCTATTCCCCCATGACAGTCCTCCTGAGATTTCTACCTGTACACAATGTCAGAACACGGCCAAACTTTATCCCAAAATTCATCTTTTATTATTATAAAAATACATAGAGAAAAGGCAACCCTTCACCTGGACACTCCCACAAAACTAAGGCACACTGGGAGTAAAAGGGGCTATGCTGGGCCCAGTTTTTGTTTAGCAGTGTTCCATTCTTCCTGTAGGCGGCAGTATACCCCGACAGTCTCTGAATTCCTGGGCCCCTCAAAGAAGAAGAAATAAATAAAGATTTTGTTTTCCTTGACAGAGATTTCAATGGTAACAAGGAAGGGTCATCAGAACAGCTGGGGCCCCCGGAGAGATACAGCACACCAGCCAGGGGCCCACCTAGAGCCAATGATTGCACCTGCTGCTAATGGGACACTGAAAGAGGACCTGTCGTAAAGTGGCATCTATGGTATCAGCTGGATCAATATTACCCAGATGGGTTCCTATCAGATCACTGGGATCTAGTCATTGGTGGACAGGAGAGGTGCAGACCTGGGCCCTCTTCTTGCACTCCATCCATGGACAGGTCCTCTTATCTTCTCTATTCCTCAGCAATGCCACTGACTGTCCTTGTTATACATAAAGAAAATATGTATCTGCATAGGAAATACAGCCATGGAAATATGGATTAGCAAAGCACATTAATAATGTGAAAGTCATACCCAACAGCAGTAATGCAAAGTCTGATCCCATTGGAGGGCCCAGAGTGGAAGACCAGCCTCCATCTTTGTCCAACCACAAATCACTGTGAGATGTGATGACACTGTGTGAGGCTCCTTGTGTACTGATTGGCTGGATATGAAATGGGCCCCCAATATGGCGGCACCACACCCAGCTGTCACGTACCTGGTGGCGGAGCCCAGAATGCAGGGAGTAGCCTCTCGTGAGCCTCTGGCTCGAGAACCCCTGATAGAGAAAACAGGGACTCAAGGGCATAGGGGGCCACAAGTGCTTGGCAAGTGGCAGGTGTAGAGCTGATCCGGACCTCTGGTGCAGCAGAAGGAAGGCTGATAGGAACACTGGAACTGCTGACTGAGCAGAGAAGTACTGTAGCTGGCAGGAACTCAGGAACAACAGGCAGCAGGGAGGTGTTCTGTAGTTCAACTGAAGCACTGGAACAACTGGTAGCAGGGAGATGAACCGGAACTCTGGCAGGAACACTGGAACCGCTGACTGAGCAGAGAAGTACTGTAGCTGGCAAGAACTCAGGAACAACAGGCAGCAGGGAGGTGTTCTGTAGTACAGCTTGGAGCACTAACGAGGTCAGACAGGCCGGGTCAACACTGGTGGGCAGAGCAGGTACCAAATGGAAGCAGAAGAGTAGTCGGGGCACAGACCGAATCGGTCTGAGGCAGGAGAATAGTCAGACAAGCCGAGGTCGGGGACTGGCAGCAAGCAGGAGAAGTAAGGAACAAGCCGGGTAACAGGAATCAGGTAGACAGGTATCCTAGATAGCTTAGGGTCACAGGAAATGCTGTAGACCGGACAGCAAGAAAGCATGCTCACAGGCTCCTTTAAATAAGTCCATTGGCACCAAACACTGTCACCTCGTACGTCCGCGCGCTCCCGCGCATACCCGCGCGTGCCTGAGTACCGATCGTACGTGCCCGCTCGTACCCCCATGTACCCGCGCACACTCGTTCGTGCTAGCGTACCACCGTATGCGTTCATTCGCGCTAACGCGCCCCCGCACATGTCCACCGGCTCCGACAGTTGTCACTTAACAGGACGCTTTTCATGACACCAGCTGACATGTTCAGGGAAATGACTCCTCCCTATAACCCCATCTGCAGAGTCCTGATATACATGTATGTTCTCCTGTGTGATGTCCACATCTGTCACATGACCTCTATATCCACCATCAACCTCTCAGATTTCATGTAGTTCCACCAATTGGACACCAGGGGGGTCAGTTCTCTCCCTCTCGCCACGTGTCATGTCCGGTGTCCCTGAGTTTTGTCTGTCCCAATTTCAGTGCCGCCTCCAGAACCCTGTCCAGGTTCTCACAGCTTCCATTTCCATTGGCGGATCCCTCCAAACCGCCAGCCTTACCACCTATCGCCGAGCAGACAGCCACTGCCCAATCCAGGGCAGACAGAACAGGGGAGGGGCCCTGAGGGGGAGGAGAGAAGAGATCACATGAGCAGAATTCCTGAATGCACATGGATCAGACATGAAATAAAAGCCCCATTACCTTGGGCACCTGACATGCACACAGCACCTTCCCGGAGCTCTGCCTGCTGAACAGCATCACCGCTGAGCCCGGGCAATGCTCACACAGCAGGAAGACCATCTTCATCAGGACCTGCAGGGGGCACCACACACCACCATTACTAATGGGAGAAGACAATACGGGAGGTTCTCCAAACTCTGATGACTTCACTCCCACACCTTTCACTGACACTCTATTGTCCTTCCATGCTCTTCCACCTCACTGTCTATCATCAGGTGGCTCTCCTGAGACTGGATGGGAGCAACAATCAGCCTGATAATAGGGAGCGTGCTTGAGGAGCACAGAGGAAGAGTTCCAGGGAGACAAAGGGAGGGGGAGTTCCAGTGAGGAGGAGGAGGGAGAGTTCCAGGGAGGCAGAGGGGGAGTTCCAAGGAGGCAGAGGCAGGGGGAGTTCCAGGGAGTCGGAGGGAGGGGGAGTTCCAGGAAGGGGGAGTTCCAGGAAGGCGGAGGGAGGGGACGTTCCAGGGAGGGGGAGTTCTAGGAAGGGAGCAACAATCAGCCTGATGATAGGGAGCGTGCCTGTGGAGCACAGAGGAAGAGTTCCAGGGAGACAAAGAGAGGGGGAGTTCCAGTGAGAAGGAGGGAGAGTTCCAGGGAGGCAGAGGGGGAGTTCCAAGGAGGCGGAGGCAGGGGGAGTTCCAGGGAGGGGGAGTGCCAGGAAGGGGGAGTTCCAGGAAGGTGGAGGGAGGGGGTGTTCCAGGAAGGGAGCAACAATCAGCCTTATGATAGGGAGCGTCCTTGAGGAGCACAGAGGAAGAGTTCCAGGGAGACAAATGGAGGGGGAGTTCCAGTGAGGAGGAGGGACAGTTCCAGGGAGGCAGAGGCAGGGGGAGTTCCAGGGAGGCGGAGGCAGGGGGAGTTCCAGGGAGGTGGAGGGAGGGGGAGTTTCAGGGTGGGAGTGGGAGTTTCAGGGAGGCAGAGGGAGGGGACATTCCAGGGAGGAGGAGTTCCAGGGAGGCGGAGGGAGGGGGAGTTCCAGGCAGGGGGAATTCCAGGAAGGCAGAGGGAGGGGACGTTCCAGGAAGGCAGAGGGAGGAGACGTTCCAGGGAGGGGGAGTTCCAGGGAGGCGGAGGGAGGGGGAGTTCCAGGGAGGGGGAGATCCAGGAAGGCGGAGGGAGGAGGAGTTCCAGGGAGGAAGGACAAGATTCTCTATATCAGGAGAGGAAATGGCGATATCACACCGGAAGAGACTCCTCCTCCACACAGTTGACGATGACGGGATGCTGGCCATGCCTCTCCAGCAGACTCGGGACTCTCTCTGCAGCCTGGGGGAGGGGAAAAAGGAGCATTAGAATCTGATTGGTGGCAGGAGATCTCCCAGAATTGAATTCCGCTCTATTCCAGGAGATCCTATATCTGGGAAGATTCCATCCAAAGAAGAGCTGTGAAGTCATCCCGCCACACAGTATAAAATATATTATCCCCCGTCCCTATCCCCATGTGTAAGATAGCCACACCCAGCTGACATGTTCAGGGACATGACTCCTCCCTATAACCCCATCTGCAGTGTCCTGATATACACGTATGTTCTCTTGTGTGATGTCAACATCTGTCACATGACCTCTATGTCCACCATCAACCTCTCAGATTTCATGCAGTTCCACCAATTGGACACCAGGGGGGTCAGTTCTCTCCCGCCTGACGCGTGTCATGTCCGGAGTCACTGAGTTTTGTCTGTGCGAATTTCAGTGCCACCTCCAGAACCCCTTCCAGGTTCTCACAGCTTCCATTTCCATTGGCTTAACCCTCTGAACCGCCAGCCTTACCACCCATCGCTGAGCAGACTGCCACCGCCCAATCCAGGGCAGACATATCAGGGGAGGGGCCCTGAGGGGGAGGAGAGAAGAGATCACATGAGCAGAATTCCTGAATACACATGGATCAGACATGAAAAAAAACCCTCCCACCCCCCTTACCTTGGGCACCTGACATGCACACAACACCTTCCCGGAGCTCTGCCTGCTGAACAGCATCACCGCCGAGCCCGGGCACCGCTCACGCAGCAGGAAGACCATCTTTATCAGGACCAGCAGGGGCACCACACACCACCATTACTAATTGGAGAACCTTCCGTATTGTCTTATCCAACCTCTGATGACTTCACTCCCACACCTTTCACTGACACTCTATTGTCCTTCCATGCTTTTCCTCCTCACTGTCTATCATCAGGTGGATCTCCTGAGACTGGATGGGAGCAACAATCAGCCTGATGATAGGGAGCGCCTGAGGAGCACAGAGGAAGAGTTCCAGGGAGATAAAGGGAGGGGGAGTTCAAGGAAGATGAAGGGAGGGGGAGTTCCAGGGAGGAGGAGGGAGAGTTCCAGGGAGGCAGAGGGGGAGTTCCAGGAAGGCAGAGGGAGAGTTCCATGGAGGCAGGGGGAGGGGGAGTTCCAGGGAGGCAGAGGGAGGGAGTTCCAGGAAGGCAGAGGGAGGGAGTTCCAGGAAGGAAGAGGGAGAGTTCCATGGAGGCAGGGGGAGGGGGAGTTCCAGGGAGGCAGAGGGAGGAAGTTCCAGGAAGGTGGAGGGAGGAGGAGTTCCAGGGAGGGGGAGTTCCAGGGAGGAAGGACGAGATTCTCTATATCAGGAGAGGAAATGGCGACATCTAACCAGAAGAGACTCCTACTCCACACAGTCCACTGTGACGGGACGCTGGCCATGCCTCTCCAGCAGACTCGGGATGCTCTCTGCAGCCTGGGAGAGGGGAAAAGGAGCATTAGAATCTGATTGGTGGCAGGAGATCTCCCAGAACTGAATTCTGCTCTATTCCAGGAGATCCTATACCTGGGATGATTCCATCCAATGAAGAGCTGTGAAGTCATCCAGCCACATAGTATAAAAATATATTATCCCCCGTCCCTATCCCCATGTGTAAGATAGCCCCGCCCCTCCTTTACCTTTCTCCCTATCGCCTTCTGCACAGCTGTGTTGGCCGATCGTTGTAAAGCCTTGAGAGATGCCTGTAGTTCCTTCCTCTGCCACTGAGGCATAGAGGCGCTGTCCACACTCTGCAATGTAAAGGAACAATGACACGGTTATGACGGCTTTGTTGGAGCTTCCAGTGATAGATTGTCTTCCTCGATCACACATCTCCCCACCAATGTGAAACTTCTTATTTTTATTTTGGAGTCCATCTTTTTTTTCTCATCAGTACCCCTTCTTTTTAGTCTTAGTCATGTGACCACATTTCTCCCCCCTGCTGTGGGATATAGCATCACCCATTTCCTAATGCCCCCCCCCAGTGTGAATCCTGACACCACGATTTTCACTCACATCCGTCACAAGTCTGACCTCCTTGGACAACCTCTGAGCATCATTCAGGTAAGGGATTATCATCTACATCCGCTCAACAAGGGAATCCACTTCCCTGCGTAGAACCTGTCCCATCTCCCGTGCCTAGAGAGAAGATCAGAGAATGAACGTGACCCTGGGAGGTCTTAAATATTATTGTACAGGATCAAACTAACAGTAAATTTCACAGATTTTTGATTCTTAATCATCATCAATAATTAAAATAATTATAATTAAATTGTATCATGCAGAGGATTGGATGGATGTGTGCTGGGCGTGGCCTCAGATATCTGACCTCTCTGGCTTCTTCTCCAGTAACGGCGATAAGGTGGACAATCCCTCTCAGCAGAGGTTTCTCGGAGATGATCACCAAATCCTCAATGGCTCCCGTCTTCTGAAGGTGTCTGCATATAAACAGAACATTTCAGGAGGAATCGGGGGATCCAGGAGAATCTCAGTATGAATCCAGAGGGGGGTCCAAGAATTTTTTAGAGGAATCCAGAGGTTCGGGTGTCTCAGGAGGAATCAGAGGAAATCCAGGACATTTCTTGAGGAGTTGTGGGGTGGTTCATGAGAACTGGAGGAATTAGAGGAATTGGGGGGTGGGTGCAATGAGAATTAGGGTAATCCAGGAAACCTCAAGAGGAATTGGGGGGAGGGGGGTTGCGGGTGGCTGTAGGGTAGGGGATCCAGGAGAATCTCAGGAGGAATCAGGGTTGGGGGGGGGCAGGAATCGGGAAGGGAATACAGATGAATCACAGAAGGTATTGGGGGGCCCAGGAAACCTGAGGAGGAACCTGTCTAGGGGTGAACAGAGGAATCCCGGGGGATAATCATGAAAATTAGGGGAATCCAGGAAACCTCAGGAGGAATTGAAGGGGGTGGCTGTAGAATAGGGGATACTGAAGAATCTCAGGAAAAGTTAGGGGGGTCATAAGCATTTGGGGAACCTAGGAAACCTGAGGTGGAACATGTCTGGAGGTGATACAGAGGAATCCGGGAAGGGTATCAAGAGAATTGAGGCAACCTCAGGAGAAATCAGGGGGGTTGGAGAGTGGCTCTGGGTAGGGAATACTGAAGAATCTCAGAAGGAATCAGGAGGGGGGACACAGGGTACCTGAGGAAAAATCTTTCTGGGGGACAGAGGAGAATCTCAAGAGGTATTGCGGAGAGGGGGGTTCATGAGCATTTAGGGAATCCAGGAAACCTCTGGAGAAATCGGGAGGGGGTGGCAAAGGGGATACAGAAGAATCTCAAAAAGATCAGGAAGGGGATCCCAGAGAATCGCAGGAGGAAATGGTGGTAAACCTAGGAAAAGGAAAAGGTGGGAGGGGTTGGGTCTTGGAGAACCCTAAGAGGAATCAATGGGTGAAAGGAAAACAGGAGAAAATTAAGTATTAGAGGAAATAGGTGGGGGAGACTGGTGGCAGGAAATCTAAGGAGGAATCTTGGGGTAGGGGGAAATCCAGGATAATCCCAGAGAATTCAAGGGGATCCATGAAAATCTCAGGAAAAATCAGGATAGAGGGAGGGAATCCTCAGGAGGAATCACAAAGGGGGGGTGGATCCAGGAAACCTTTGGAAAAATCAGTAGGAATTGGAAAGCATGGCGGTGAAGTTGAGGATTCCAGGAGAATCATAGAAGGAACTAAAGGGAATCCAGGAGAATTTCAGGAGAGAGACATGGGGGAGAATGGTGACTGGAAGGGGAGGTGGAAGAATCCAGGAGAATCTCGAGAAATCAAGGGGCAATCCATGGAAATATCAGGAAGAATCAGGATAGAGAAAGGGAATCCAGAAAAGTTTGAAAAGAATCGGCAGGAGGGGTGGATCCAGGAGAACTCAGGAGGAATCAGGAAGTGGTGGGGAATATTGGGGAATCCAAGAGAATCTCAGGAGAAATTGGAAAGTGGGGGGGTGGGGGAATCTTAAATTAAAGAATTAAAGGGGGATCTAGGAGAATCTCAGGAGGAATCCGGGGGTAGAGAGTCCAGAAGGAGTTCGGGTAGGGGTAATCATGAGAACTCAGGAGGAACCAGGAAAGTGAAGGTGATCCAGGAGAATTTCAGGAAGGAGACACCAAACGGGACACACATTCAGTTGGGAAAAACTTGTCTCTTATGTGCCGCAGCAAAGTTCCACCGATGTCTGTTGAGGAGCTCTGGAGGCCGGACTCAGCATCACCTGAATGGGAACGCACACTGAGACCACATGTACCGGATCTGGGTACACCTGGGAGAGGGGAGAAATGAGGAGACCAGGGGTAGAGGAATGCCAGGCCACAACCACCAATGGTATGCTGTACAGTCCACCCACCGGTCTGTCTGTCAAAGTGGAACTTTATCCAGAAAGCAAACACTTCTATATACAAGGTACAGCCTTACCATCACAAAAACTCTCCTCCTTCTTCTTATCCCCCAACATCTCTCTCCATGTGACCGAGGGACGCTCCCGTGTACAGCGAACGGCTGCTGCCAATATCTCCCTATGGTAAATGTCTCCCAATTATGTAGGACTTCCTTGAGTGGGCGGTTACAATCTGCGCAGCATCCGGTGGTGACCATCCACAGGCACTGACTGACAGCTACGCCATGCGGACATCGCTGTCTCTTTCCACCCACTAACATCACCACATGCCCAATGTTTCATGGGAAATGTAGTTCTTTTTGGCTGCAAAAGTGGAAAAACACTAAGTTTTGTGCAATCCCTGCAGACAGATTCCAGAGAGAAGCTCACATGTGGTGTAGGTGGCCTTCTTCATAAATCCTTCTACTCTCCTAATATACCACCAATCAGATTCAGAGATTAAAAGGAGGTTTGTATCTGATTGGTGGCTGAGGTATTGATACATCACAAACAGGAAAGGAAAGGGTTCCCAGACTAGATGGTGGAGGATAGAGCACTACCCCCCCCCAAACCCATTGGAAGTTTTTGGTCCAATTAAAATATAGCAAAAAATATGAATTTTGTATTTCTCTCCCAAGAAAGAAGCTTCACAAATAAACATTTAACAGACGTACTTCTAACACGGAATTCCCAGAGCACTGTGGGTTATCTACAGATGGTGCACAGCGGAAGCTGCTTCCTTTCAGACTGTCACTCTCTGACTGAAAACTTCCTACAGAGCCTGAACAGAGTAGGTAGGGGGAGGAGTCACTGCTATAAAGAGAGGGTGAGGAGTCATTGCTCTGGAAGAGAAGGAGTCACTGCTCTGAAGGGGGAAGAGTCAGTGCTTTTGGAGAAGGGGGAGGAGTCACAGTTCTGGAGGGGGAGGGGTTGTTGTTCTGACTCTCGATAGTAAAAGAACTTGTGAGTTTCCTCCCCGGACTCTGGATGGATTACACCCATTCAGGGCATTGTGATGTAAATGACATACCTCCTCCACACTGCGAAGACCCGGGATACTTTTGGCATCTGTGAGTGGGATCTCCGCAGTATAAACCTCCTGATTCTGTCCAATCACGTCTTGGAACTTCTTCTAAACTTCCTGCAGCTGCTGACCGCTCACCGGCCACTAAAATATACGAACTGCGTGAGAGAATATACAAAAAGGGACAAATAATCTGTCAGCATCAAAACACCCAGAAAGGGGACATTCCCAGAGACCTCCTGGGAGGGGCTTTCTGAGAACAAAACAGAGAGGCGTTATTCCCTGAGACCTCATGGGAGGGGCTTTACATAAGATTCAATAGTTTTCTGTTTTTTTTGTTTTGGGGGTTCCATGTAAACAGGTGCAAAAAAACAAATGTGGAACTCCTATTACCAACCAGGAAGGAGAGTCCACCATTAACTAGGGAGGAGAAAGAGTCCACCAATCCCACCACTAACCAGCGAGTAGATGTCCACCAATCCTACCCCTAACCAGGGAGTAGATGTCCACCAATCCTACCACTAACCAGGGAGGAGATGTCCACCAATCCAACCACTAACCAGGGAGGATAAAGAGTCCCCCAATCCCACCACTAACTAGGGAGGAGAAAGAGTCCACCAATCCCACCACTGTCATGGAGAAATTCCTTTGGGCTTTGTACGCAAATCCACACCGCGCCAAAATGTGCACTTCCAGCGTCTAAATGTGCATAAAGCACAAAACAATTCCTTCATGCTTAAAAGCACGTTTGTATCAAGCTCTTTGGTATAAGGAATTTGAAGTACTTCATAGCACCAGGTAGAATCAGGAACAATGCTGCTTTAAGCTGGAGTCTCAAACGTCTGTCCCTCGAGCACAGACCCTTGGGCTTTTTATTCATTGGAAACAAAAGAATGGCAAACAGTAAGTGATCAGCCACAACAGACAACTACTTCCTCAGTACAAAAATGACATTACAGGAAGTGACACACAGTAAAAGGGAGGGCACTCACGGGAGGGAATGGAGGAAGTGCACACGCCCAGTCTTAGTCAGCATGGAATTCACCTAATACTGTTCAAAGTAAACAGTAATAGGTTTCTCTCGTTATGTGGACTTCGCTTCTCTAATGTGCATAGTCATTTGAAAGCAAGAAGCCCAGCGCATTGCGCTTGGTACCTACAAAACCAACAAACATCCACAGACACAGAGAACAAATCCCATGAGAAGGTTTTCATACTGACCGTTTTTACCACTGGTCTCGATTAAACCCAAGTGTGCTCTGCCAGAGCGCTCCTCGATTAAATCAGACACAGGGAGACAGATGACAATCTATAAAACACACATCCTAGAATAAAATGTCCACATGAGTCCATATAATAAAACTTCCACAACAACACTAACCAGGGAGTAGATGTCCACTAATCCCACCACTAACCAGGGAGTAGATGTCCACCAATCCCACCACTAACCAGAGAGTAGATGTCCACTAATCCTATCACTAACCAGGAAGGAAAAATTGAATCCACCAATCCCACAACTAACCAGTGAGGAGAAAGAGTCTACCAATCCCACCACTAACCAGTGAGGAGAAAGAGTCCCCAAACCCCACCACTAACCAGTGAGGAGAAAGAGTCCCCCAATCCCACCACTAACCAGGGAAGAGTCCACTCCAACTGGGAAGAAGTGGAAGAGACACTTGGTAGAGAAGGATTTCCAGTGTCTGTCCCCCTTTGGGCAATGATAACTGGGGGAGGAGCAACTTTTCCCTTAGTGTCCATTCTACTAGGGGTTGGGCAATTTACATGAGATCTTCTCCCTTCAATGAACAGGCTTGCAGTTATCTAGCTCCCACCACTACGTGTGATCACGCTCCTCACCATGACGCTGACATCAAACCGTAGTCGCTCAGCAGTGACATGTGACCCGTGCTGTGCCGCGCTCTCCCCCAGAACCTGGCACAGGGTGAAGTTCAGCAGATGGGTGGCGGTGTGCTTCTCCATACACGCAGTGTGCTGTGCCTGCAAGGAGACGGGAGCATAGTGAGATTACAGCCCAGCAGCTGAGGACACCCCCAGGACTTCCCACAGATACCTCATCCAGGAACAGCACCACATGATCTCCAACCCTCAGGTGTTCCGTGGCCATCACCTTTTGTAGGACATAACCTCCAGCCTAGTGTAGGTACTCCACCGGAAACAGGACATCCTGTGTGGAGCACAGAAAAGGTGCATGGTCAGTAGAAGGATTTCTCAAGGTCTGTACACAGCTATCTTATGGAGGAAAGGTGATCAGTACAAGGAGAAATTCTCTACTGTAAGAGCTGTGTATGGAGGAGTGGTGATCAGCAAAGGGATAACTTCTTTACTGAAAGTGCCATATAAATGGTGGAGAGGTGATCAGTACAGGAAGGGCTTCTTTACTGTAAGCTATAGCTGCCCTGGGGGCAGAAATCATTTGCCCTTGGGGGAGGGGGTGTTGCTGGGGATTGATGTTGGCACCCTCTGCTATCTCTTGGTATTAGCTCTCCATGTAATATAGAGAGGATTGATCCATGTTACCTGTTGTAGGGAATCTCTTACCTGCTCATCTTCATGCACAAAGTACCCCAGATCTGAGCTCTGTCCCCCCTGCTCAGCATAGTAACAGGTCCGGTCCAGGATGACCCCACAGTGCTGACCTCTGCTGACTGCACTGTGTAATGACTGGTCCTTGTACAGCATCAGGATGGTGGCCGGGCAGGGACTGAACACTGCAGACAGAGAACCCCGGTCACTCTCTAGATGTATCAAGTCAAATATCAATACCCCGGTATCAGTACCTCAGTATCAATAACCCAATATCAGTACCTCAGAATTAGTGCTTCTTAGATACACTCTGACCATACCAAGAGCCAGCATCCTGACCATATGGTACACAACCCTCCCCCTACAATAGTATACTAACCAGGCTGGAGATGTAAGACTGAACTTACCATATTTCCCATCATCCCCCAGGGTATAGCCGTATTTCGGGGAGTCATCAGTAGTCAGGCCCCCCTGCGCTGTAGTTCTGTTAGAGAGTGGATGTCCAGCCGCAGACCACCTACAGCCCCCTCTGCCTGCTGATTCCTCAACCTTCCCTGAGAACACAAAACTCGATCAGGATAAAAATACAAAGAAGGAGACAAGTCCTATCACTAAGGGACACACTTTATTTCACAATACCAGCTACATCCTGGTCACACCCACTACGTACTGGTAGAACATACCAAGTATCTTCTGGTCCCACTAAGCACCTCCTGGTAGAACATACCAAGTACATCCTGGTAGACCATAGCAAGTGCCTTCTGGTCCCACCAAGCATGTCCTGGTAGAACATTCCAAGTACGTCCTGGTAGACCATAGCAAGTACCTCCTGGTCACACCAAGCATGTCCTGGTAGAAAATAGCAAGTACCTCCTGGTCACCTCAGGCATGTCTTGGTAGAACATATCAAGTACCGTCTGATCACACCAAGCATGTACTGGTAGAAAATACCAAGTACCTCCTGGTCACACCAAGAACATCCTGGTAGAATATACCATGTACCTCCTGGTCACACCAAGTATGTCCTGGTATAATATGCCAAGAGAAGGAATGGAGGGTTTTAACGCCAGATCAGACTACAGGCTATTCACAACATACTAGTAAAATGATTGTAAGCTGAATCCATTGCATCCCCTGATGGCTGTATGTAGTAAACATGACACATTCAGAAAAGTTTCAGATTTCCGACTAAAAAGACGTGTTATGTAATGTTTAGCCCCGATCATAATGAAGACAACATAGACAAAGCACTATAGATCTACGAGCTGAACATAGAACTTTACCATGTATCTTCTATTATAAAGGAAGTATAGAACTATATATAAACATTGTATATACAATGGCAGACCCTACATATCCTCTGACCTTTTCCTCCTCCTCTGCAAGCTCCTCCAGGGCTGCCTTGTCCAGAGAAGAGCCCCGCTCCTCCAATATCAAGTCAATGAGGTCCAGAGGAAAGCCCAGATTATGGAACAGAGACCACGCCACGTCTGCTGCAAACAGAGAGACAAAACGTGTGAATCAGAGCGCCCTCTGCTAGATGTGGGTGATGTTACAGAAGTTTACTCCTCTTGTGGGGTCTGTAGACCTGGCTGTATTCCCTATGTAATAGAAACCTTTCCCAGGATCCAGGGTCTTCTTTTAGGTTCCATCACTACGCCTGAGCTGAGCCTGTGTCTCCACAAAGCCTCTGGTATGCTCTGCTGTTGTCTGGCCTGCTACACTCCTCCACCGAAACCCTCTGCTGCCTCTATACCGCATCGCTGCCCTCTACTGCCTCTCTACCCCACCCGTGTCTCCGGCTGCCTCTCTGCCCCATTGGTGCCCTCTGCTGCCTCTCTACCGCATCGGTGCCCTGTGCTGCCTCTCTACCCCACCCGTGCCCCCTGCTGCCTCTCTACCCCATCGGTGCCCTCTGCTGCCTCTCTTCCCCATTAGTGCCCTCTGCTGCCTCTCTACCCCATCGGTGCCCTCTGCTGCCTCTATACCCCATTGGTGCCCTCTGCTGCCTCTCTACCTCATCGGTGCCCCCTGCTGCCTCTCTACCCCATTGGTACCCTCTGTTGCCTCTCTACTCTCAGGTACGCTCCTGCAATCATCAGAACTATCCTTCTCTCCATGGATATGGACTTCCTACATCTGTACAATATATGTTTTATATCTGGCTTGTATCATGACATTACAGGGTGGCTGTTGACACTTACTGGGAAATATTTTACCGGCACCTTCCTGCTGTAGAGTGCGCTCTATGATGCGGCGCCCTCACTGGAGGGAAGTTAAAAACGCCTCTTCATTCTCATCCAGGATTCCCATAATCTGAAATGAAATAAATCTCTCCATTACTTAGCACCTAGCTCAGGTACTTCAGCACACAGCCTCTGGGTGTCACTGTAGAGAAGGGAGCAGCTCTATGGCCCTCCCATGAGGAACAGCTAGCTCAAGTACTTCAGCACACAGCCTCTAGGTGTCACTGTAGAGAAGGGAGCAGCTCTTTGGCCCGCCCATGAGTTACAGCTAGCTTAGGTACTTCAGCACACAGCCTCTGGGTGTCACTGCAGAGAAGGGAGCAGATCTATGGCCCACTCATGAGGAACAGCTAGCTCAAGTACTTCAGCACACAGCCTCTGGGTGTCACTGTAGAGAAGGGAGCAGCTCTATGGCCCACCCACAAGGATCAGCTAGCTCAGGTACTTCAGCACAAAGCCTCTGAATGTCACTGCATAGTGATAAACATCTCTGTGACCCACCCATGAGGATCAGCTAGCTTAGGTATTCTAACACACAGCTTCTGAGTGTCACTGCGGAGAGAGCAGCAGTTCTGTAGCCCACCCATGAGGATCAGCTACCTCAGGTACTTTAACACACAGCTTCTGGATGTTATTGGAGAGAGAGAGAGAAACAGCTCTGTGGCCTACCCACAAGGATCAGCTAGCTCAGGTAATTCAACACACAGCCTCTGGGTGTCACCACAGGGAGGGGAGCAGCTCAATGGCCCACCCATGAGGATCAGCTATCTCAGGTACATCAAAACAAAGCCCCTGGATGTCACTGCAGAGAGAATAGCAGCTCTATGGTCCACTCACAAGGATTAGCAAGCTCAGGTACTCCAGCACAAAGCCCCTCATCAATTCCCTACCCTCCTGATCCATACTGGTGTTGGCCCACCTCTTACAGTTATTAGAATTCTCTGCTATCAATCATTTTTGCTCTTTGTCGTGTGTTGGTGTGACCTTTAGGGCTGGTGTCAGGCACTGTACTTCTGTTCCCATGAAAGAACACATCCCCAACATCCCTTTAGAAGTGCATGCTGGCGATTGGGTGCTGATGTTACCTGTGCAATCTGCTGAATACTCGGTTATGCTCTGTGTAATTAGGAAACTGATCAGCAGAATGCACGGCTAAAATCTGTAGAACCCAGTAGCCAGAAGGGAGGAACATGCACATCTAAAGGGAAACTGAGGACGTGTTCTTTCATATAATGAGCAGTTGTCAGTCCACCCATGAAGAGCACCTAGAGCCTCCCCTGATTGGGTACAATTGGTGTGCTAACGTTCAGCAGGTATTAAAAGCAAAGGAGGATGTAGAACAATAGATCTACCATGTCCAGTCTCAGGGGGTTCCCTCTCCCTGTTCAGGAGGAAACTGACCTGGGGGGGGGATGGGGAGCTTTCTCTAGTTTCCATCCACCGGAGAATGGGTTGAGTAAAAAACCTAGAGGTCTGCTGAGCCCCCAGTGATAAGAAAAAATAAATAAAAGCAAAAAATGATGGTAGATAGCACATAATGCTCGGAACATTGTACTAGAAGACATCAAATTCTCCATATTTCACATAACACATGTAGAGGCTGGGTACTGAGGGGCTGGGTACCAAAGTGCTAGGGAGCCGAGAGGCGGGGTACTGGGAGACTGGGTACCAGGAGACTGGGTACTGAGGGGCTGGGTAGCAGGAGACTGGGTACTGAGGGGCTGGGTACCTGGAGACTGGGTACTGAGGGGCTGGGTACCCGGAGACTGGGTACTGAGGGGCTGGGTACCCGGAGACTGAGTACTGAGGGGTTGGGTACCTGGAGACTGGGTACTGAGGGGCTGGGTACCCAGAGACTGGGAACTGTGGGGCTGGGTACCCAAAGACTGGGTACTGAGGGGCTGGGAACTGAGGGGCTGAGAACAGAGGGGCTGAGAACAGAGGGGCTGGGTACTGGGATGCTGTAAACTAGGAGGTTTGGTACTGAGGGATGGGAACTGAGGGTCTAGGTACCAGGAAACTGGGTACGGAAGGAATGGGCAGTGATGTGCTAGGTGCTGAAGGGCTGGCTACCATGAGGCTGGGTACTGATGGGCTGAGTACCATGAGGCTGGGTACTGAGGGGCTGGGTGCCAGAAGACTGTACTGAAGGGCTGGGTACAGAGAGGCTGAGAACAGAGGGGCTGAGAACAGAGGGGCTGGGTACTGGGATGCTGGAAACTAGGAGGTTTGGTACTGAGGGATGGGAACTGAGGGTCTAGGTACCAGGAAACTGGGTACGGAAGGAATGGGCAGTGATGTGCTAGGTGCTGAAGGGCTGGCTACCATGAGGCTGGGTACTGATAGGCTGAGTACCATGAGGCTGGGTACTGATGGGCTGGGTGCCAGAAGACTGTACTGAAGGGCTGGGTACAGAGGGATTGGGCACTGAGGGTCTGGATACTGATGAGTTAGGCACTGATGGGCTGGATATTTCAAGGATAGGTAAGGAGGGGCTGAGCACTGAGGGGCTGTATATTGATTGGCTGTGTTCTGAGGGACATAGTAGAGCTAATCACCTGCATACCTCTACCATTTATACTGGGGATGATCTGTTTTCTGGGGGTGGGGGAAACTGACAGGTTGAACAGTACCATTTACAATAAGAACACTGAGCCATGGTGTGCAGAGCATGCTGGGAAGGTAGACGCTCCCTATTAATCGATATCTCATTATAGTGACTTACCTGTGACTTCTACCTGTGCAGTTCAGGATACGGATCGCCCTGCAATACACAGAACACTCCAACATTACTAGAGAACACGCCCCACATTACTACAGAACACACCCCATATTACTAGAGAACACGCCCCACATTACTAGAGAACGCGCCCCACATTACTAGAGAACACACCCCCATTACTAGAGAACACGCCCCACATTACTAGAGAACACACCCCCCATTACTAGAGAACACGCCCCACAATACTAGAAAACATGCCCCCATTACTAGAGAACACACCCCCATTACTAGAGAACACACCCCACATTACTACAGAACACGCCCCCAATTACTAGAGAACATGCCCCCTATTACTACAGAACACACCCCCATTACTAGAGAACCCCCCACATTATTAGAGAACACACCCCACATTACTAGAGAACACCCCCATATTACTAGAGAACGCGCCCCACATTACTAGAGAACACACCCCCATTACTAGAGAACACGCCCCACATTACTAGAGAACACACCCCCCATTACTAGAGAACACGCCCCACAATACTAGAAAACATGCCCCCATTACTAGAGAACACACCCCCATTACTAGAGAACACACCCCACATTACTACAGAACACACCCCCAATTACTAGAGAACATGCCCCCTATTACTACAGAACACACTCCCATTACTAGAGAACCCCCCCACATTATTAGAGAACACACCCCACATTACTAGAGAACACCCCCATATTACTAGAGAGCACGCCCCACATTACTACAGAAAACACCCTCATTACTAGAGAACACGCCCCACATTACTACAGAACTCGCCTCCCATTATTAGAGAACACCCCCCCACTTACAATATAAGAGACTCATGTTACAATATCAGACATGCATAGTTACATAATTAGTTAGAATGAAAAAAGACACAAGTCCATCCAGTTCAATTAATTAAAAAAAAATCACACAATCTCATACACACAATCCTTCACCCACAGTTGATCCAGAAGAAGGTGAAAAAACTCCAGCAAAGCATGATCCAATTTACTACAGCAGGGGAAAAATTCCTTCCTGATCCCACGGGAGGCAATCAGATATTCCCTGGATCCCCTTTACCTATAAATGTCAGTATGTTGAATTTTCATTTTTACGGTAATAATATCAAAGTATAGAATGTCATTAATAATAATGTATAATATTCTTAAGATGAAGATTGAATCAGATGTGTGTGTGTAGATGTGACAGCAATGTCCTCCTGGTGTGCGTGAGTGTCTCCCAAAACGCTCTGTTACTAGCTTTATACTCCTAAATTCAGTCCCCACCTTCTCCTAAAATCCGACCCCTCCTTCTAACAAAGGAAAGGTTCTTAATTGACTTGTAGTTCTACAGAAAATTGTGGGCTTTCCGGTGACATATCTTTCCTCCCACCTCTCCCGCAAGAGTGCGGGTTATTCAGTCACTAAACTTTGACATTCCTGAGGAGTGGACCAAGAGGAGCTATATGTAAAACCATTTAACATATACAATATAAGTTTCCTTTAACTTCTAAATCAAATATTACATATATTAGTATGTATATTATATTCATTTAAAAATGCAATGTTCTTATTAGTATCCTAACTAGGGATGAGCTTCGTGTTCGAGACGAACGCGTGTTCGTGTCGAACATCGGCTGTTCGGTCGTTTGCCGAATTACGAACGATATTTGCCATTTGCGCCAAATTCGAATGGCGCATCATGGCCCATAATTCACTGCGGCATCGCAGTGCATTGCTGGCTGATGATTGGCCAAGCATGCACTATGACCCGCATGCTTGGCCAATCACAGCGCCGTCTGAACAGAGAGCCGTAATTGGCCAAAGCCAAGGAGGCTTTGGCCAATTATGGCTCAGGATGTTTAGTGCACGCCCCACACTATTTAAGGCCGCCTGCACGGCGGCTCTGTTCAGTGTGTTCCGGCATTCATAGATAGAGAGAGAGAGAGAGAGAGACAGACAGTGCCATTTGATTTAAGTTAGATAGAGTAGGCAGGTCGAGTCAGTTAGCTGTAGTTAGGGATGAGCCGAATACCCCCCTGTTCGGTTCGCACTAGAACTTGCGAACAGGCAAAAAGTTTGTTTGAACACGCAAACACCGTTTAAGTCTATGGGACACGAACATGAATAATCAAAAGTGCTAATTTTAAAGGCTTATATGCAAGTTATTGTCATAAAAAGTGTTTGGGGACCTGGGTCCTGCCCCAGGGGACATGGATCAATGCAAAAAAAAGTTTTAAGAACGGCCGTTTTTTCGGGAGCAGTGATTTTAATTGCAATATGTTTTTATTAGAGTTTTATATAAGAGTAACAAGGATAACAAGGATCTATTTTCCCCTCTTTGGCCACAGATATTGGTAGTATATCATCATGTTCATGTGGGTCGTATCATATTAACAATAGTCCCTAATTGTTTACAATTTATTCCCTCAGGGCAACATGTTGATAATAGAGTTATACTTGACAAAAAAAATTTTTTTAAAAATAAAGTTTTTATTGTAGGCCCAACTAAAAGGTCTTCCAGTAGTAGTTCACCTCTGGGACCCCAGTTAATTAGAGATATGTCTGGTATAAAAAATTCCAGAGCACTGTTTGGGAATTTTAAAGGAATTTGAGGTCCTTCAAGCGTTATATGTTTGAGGAGATATTGCCATGCTTCGATAGAAGCTTGAATGGTAGGAGTATATGAAAATGATTTAGGTAAGTGGTGTGGGCTAGTTATTAGGTAATTGTACAAATTTCCTCCTTTAATTTGAGACTTCTCTAGTTCTGTCCAGAGGGTATTATTATGGGAAGGGAACCAATCTTTCACCTGTGCCAAGATGGTAGCCACATGATAATCTTTGATTATTATATGACCTATCCCCCCCACTTGTTTGAGCTTAGTAAGTTTATTGAAGGCACATTGTGCTTTTTTCCCAAACCACAGATACCTATCTATTTCAGACTGTGCTTGCTGGAAGAAGGATTTAGGAACCGGTATGGATAGAGTTCTAAATAGATATAAAAATTGTGGCAGGATCTGCATTTTGAATGCAACTAACCGCCCTGTCCAAGACAGTTCAAACCGCTTCAGTTTATCTAGTTTGGATCTCAGAAATTTCAGGAATGGAATATAGTTTTCTTTAACTAGATTGGAGACTGTAGATGTAAGTGTAATACCTAAAGATGATATACCATTTCCTTTCCACATGTAAGGAAAGTTATTACTGATATGTCATTTCATAGTGTCAGACAGGCCCAATCCCAATAGATACGATTTGTTTTCTTTAACTTTGTAATATGATATCACATTGAATAAATGCAGGGTTTGGTGAACCGAAGCCAGGGAGGACTTTACATCAGTAAGTATCAGGATAACGTCATCCGCAAACAGGCTAATGGTATGTATTCTACTTCCAAATGTGATCCCTTTATCTTTGGGATGCTGGCGAATGTAAGTTGCCAAGGGTTCCATCAGCAAATTAAAAATTAAAGGGGATAGAGGGCAACCTTGGCAGGTACCATTTGTTATGTTGAATGGGGTAGATAGTGTACCTGATACATAAACTTGTGCTGATGGCCTGGTATATAAAGCCATAATAGCCTGGTATATCTGGCCTTGAAAACCAAATTTGCTTAGTACTTGCTCTAGATACGTCCAGTGAATCCTATCGAACGCCTTCTCTGCATCCAAAGCAAGGAGGCGTTCCTCTTTTGTTGGCCATGTGTATAAGATTAATTAGGCATCTGGTCGCATCTGCTGTTTGAAGACCAGTAGTAAAAGCAGATTGATCTGGATGAAACAATGATGGAAGGAGATCAACCAATCTGCTAGCTATCAATTTAGCGTAGATTTTCAGGTTGTTATTGAGTAACGATATCGGGCGAAAATTTTGAGGGGTATTAGGGTCCTTCCCCAGATTCGGTAGTGCCACAATCATTGCTTTTAACATTTCAGGTGGAAAAGAGGAGGAGGAGACAGCTTGATTATATATCTCTGTAAGTCTAGGAGTTAGGATGTCTCTAAATGTCTGGAAATATTCACCTGTGAAACCGTCTGGTCCAGGAGATTTATTGCTTGGCAGTGAGTCGATCACTTGTGATATCTCTTGTATCGTGAATGGAGAATTTAATGCTGTGTTTTGAGTATTCGTGATTTGAGGAAGTTTTAGTTTGCTGAGAAATTGTGTGGGATAGTGGTTGAATCGTGTTTGGGTCCGTTTTCAGGTTATAAAGAGAACTATAGTAAGTACTAAAGGCATCTGCTATAGCTTGAGGATGGTGTAATTTAGTTTGGGTTTCTGGGTGTATAATGTAGGGAAGCTTAGTCTTATGTCTATGCCCTCGTAGTCTATCTACTAATAATTTCCTTGCTTTATTACCGTTTGCATAATATGTCATTTTCAACCTCCTAGAGGATTTTTCAAAGTCCTCCAGTAATATCATTCGGAGATCAAGTCTTAGTTTGGTTAATTGTTCTGATAAGTAGGGGAGAAATTTGCTTTGTTCTGGGTTTCTAATGTTTGAATTTGTCTAGAGACATCCAATATACGCTGCCCCCTCATTCTCTTAGCCCTCGCTCCCAGTTTAATGAGGAGACCTCTCATAAACGCTTTATGAGTGTCCCAAGTCATAAATGGATCAGTAACTGAATCTACATTATGTTCAAAAAATTCAATTAGATCTTTCTGTAATATCTTTTTGGAAGGATCATCTCGGAACAGCCGCGGGTTGGATCTCCATATATAAGTGGGGTTGTTTTTGGAAGTGTCATCCACCAGCAGCGACACCGAAGCATGATCCGACCAAGTGATACTATTAATTGTAGAGGATTTAATTTTGGTTAATAACCCTTTGTCTATTAAAAACAGATCAAGACGTGTACAAACTTTATGACTAGTTGAAAAGAAAGAGAAGTCTTTCTCCGTAGCGTTAAGGCACCTCCATGCATCATATATGTCGTAGCTCCTCAATAATGGTTGTAAGGTCTGGGTTTTCTTAGTAGTTTGCGAACTAGAATCCATTTTGGGGTCAGGAGGTAGATTAAAATCCCCACATAGGAGCAAGTGGCCTCTCTGCAACCGTGAGACCTTTTTAATAAGTTTGTGAAGAAAGTGGGTCTGATGGGTGTTTGGAGCATAGACATTCACCAACGTATAAGTAGTGTTATTGAGGTCGCAAATCAAAATGTGGTATCTACCTTGCATGTCTTGAACTTCCGTGTGAAGGCAGAAGGCTACTGTGTCTTTTATGGCCGTAAATACCCTTTTCTTTTTGCATCTGAGCTTGCAGAGAAAGTATATGGGAATTTGGGGTGAGAGCAGTTAGGTTTGGCCTGTTTTTTGACGTGTGTCTCCTGTATGCAAATGACTTCAGCATTATGTTGAATGGCTTCTCTCCACATGGATCTGTGTTTTGCAGGATGGTTAAGGCCTCTGGCATTAATTGTTAAAAAGGTAATGGTCATGGTGCAAGGCCGGATTGTAGTGTGTTAGGTGGCATGTGCTGGTAACACTTACATGTGGTGCTAAGTTCGGTGATGTTGATCCATAGACGACTAAGGGTTGATCCTTTGCGCCCGTAGAGTTTCTGAGGGACGGCTTGAGCAGGCAGATAAATGTTTGGTAATTTTTGTGGCTGCGGACATACACAGTGGTTAATATAGAAAAAAAACAGCATAAAAGAAAAACATAAAAGGGTTCTAACCAAAACCCCGTATAGCTCGGTGTGACCCGAGTGTGACTTGTAGTCACTTAAATTGCATTTGAGGGGTAAACAAATGAACAGTTCAGCTTAACTTTTTCCTCTGCTCAGGAAATAATGATATGCCATTTTTGGAGTAGCTGCATCCCTTTGGCAAGAGAGTCAACAACATGTTCCTTCCCATCTTTAGTGATGATCAGTTTAGTAGGGAACCCCCACTTGTATGAGATCTTGTGGTTTCTCAGTGCTTTGGAGATTGTATTTAGGTTCCTATGCTTCTGTAAAGTAAATTGTGATAGATCAGCGAAAAATTGTAGATCTTTATACTGTGGTGGAAAGAGATCTTTACTGCGGGAAGCCGCCATCAGGCGTTCTTTAGTTTGGTAAAAGTGTAGCCGGAGTATAACATCTCTTGGTATGTTGTCCGGTAGATGGGATGGCTTGGGTAGGTGGTGGATCCTGTCCACGGTAATGTCCAGGTCTGTTAGATCAGGCAATATAGCCTGAAAAAGTTGGGCTGTGTAGGTGCGTAGGTCGGATTGCTGGACCGACTCGGGGATCCCCCTTATTTTAAAATTGTTTCTCCTAGAGCGGTCCTCAATATCTGCCAATTTAGCTTTAAGGGCATCTAGTTTATCAGCATTGCTATCATTTGCGTCCACAGCAGGGCTGTCTTTAATATGGTTTGGGCCCTGGGCAAACATTTTTCTTGGGCCCCCCCCCCCCCATGCAATTTTGCTCTTCACCCCAACATCTAAAAAACAGACACACACATATAGTTATCTAAATAAAACTTTGCAGACCCCCTTCACAGCAGTCCTACAGTGTCCTCAGTTCCCATTCATGTAACAGCACTCCATTACACTGCAGACATTTTCACATTATAGTGCCCATTTACACATCACAGCACCCCAATTACATTGCAGCCATTGTCACATCACACATTCATATGTAGGTGTTTTGGCGGCCCACATTTGCACAGGCACAGCAGCCCATTCATTTGAATGGGCTTCCATGCCTTTGTTTCCTGCAGAAAAAAAGGTGCATGCAGCATTTTAAAAATGCATTGGCCTTGAAATCCATTCTGCTTCTGCACCATGCGACTTACCTGCAGTTCCTGCACACAAACGCACCGTGTTTTTAAAAGTGTGGCCTAAACATCTAAAAATGCAGCAAGTTTGCCGATGCAGGAACTGCAGGCAAGTCACATGGTGCAAAAGCAGAATGGACAGACAGTGCTGTATTTCACTGCTTGATGGGCAGAGGTGTGCGCAGCGTATTACATGATGCATGCACATTTTTCTTGCAGAAAACGCAGGTATGGCAGCCCATTCAAATGAATAGGCTGCTGTGCCTGCGCAAATGTGAGCCGCCAAAACACATACATGTGAACCAGCCAGGCCCAAAATAAGCCCATCAAGCAGTTAAATACACTAATGCTATCTATGTGCTGTAATGCTGTGTGCTCTGTAATAAAAAACACAGCCACAGCCTCACTCAGCCTCAATGGCGGCTGGTGCTCAAAATTATTTTGGGGGGGGGGGGGGGCGCAAAAATTTTTTGAAAAAAAATCATTTGCAGCCGCTGTGCCATCAAATGCTGCCACTGTGCCCATCAAATGCTGCCACTGTCCTATCAAATGCTGCCACTGTGCCCATCAAATTCTGCCACTGTCCTATCAAATGCTGCCACTGTGCCCATCAAGTGCTGCCACTGTGCCCATCAAACGCTGCCACTGTGCCCTCAAGCGCTGCCACTGTGCCCTCAAGCGCTGCCACTGTGCCATCAATTGCAGCCACTGTGCCAAACGCTGTCACTGTGCCAAACGCTGCCACTGTGCCCATTAAACGCTGCCACTGTGCCATCAAACGCTGCCACTGTGCCCATTAAACGCTGCCACTATGCCATCAAGCACTGCCACTGTGCCCATCAAACACTGTCGGTGTGCCATCAAACGCTGACAGTGTACCCATCAAATGCTGACAGTGTGCCCATCAAATGCTGACAGTGTGCCCATCAAATGCTGCCAGTGTGCCCTTGATTGCCCCCAGTGTGACCCCCCCCCCCCGCCCGCTCGCCGTCTGCCCAGCACTTACCCTGTCTTGGTGAGGCAGCGGCTGACAGCGATGAGCCGGGTCCTTCATGCGTCTCCTGCCGTCCTCATCTCCCGTCCTCTCCTGCTGATAGGCGTCCAATAGCGGTGCCTGTCGTTTCAGCCAATCAGGTGACAGGTAACAGACCTGATTGGCGGAGAGGCAGTTTAGTGTTTGGAAAGTGAATATTCATTCGCTTTTCCAACACAGCTGAGTGACCTGTGAGCGCCCAGCATGGTGCTCGCAGGTAACTTTTTTTTTACACCTATTAGAGCCTATGGCTCTAATCAGGTGCTTAAAAACACCCCCCGCCACTGTAATTCAGGCGCCCAAAAAGGGTCTGGGCGCCTGAATAGGGGGTGGCAGTGGCAGCCATAGATAGATTCATTCAATGCATGAATCTATCTATTGGTGCTAGAGGGGGTGGCAGGTTTTTAAAATTGCTACTGTTCTACACATGGGGTGCGAGAGCCAGGGGAGGAGAAAGAAGACCTACCTTGTCCTCCTGGCCAGCTCAGCTCCGAACCCGATCAATTCCTCCACACTGCTAGTCTGCTGCTATTGCTAGTTTCACTCCAGGCACCAGCACTCTCTCTGACAGAACTCCACAGTCTCCACTCCGCGCCGCCATCTAACTCCTCCTACCGAGGTCTCTGCAGCTGCTCCTCTGAGTCTGATCACATACACGCTTACAGGCAGCATAGCAAGGGGCGGGGCCAGAGCGTCAGGGGAGCTCAAGGCCCCGCCCACCCACAGCTCTCTCCTTCATCGACACTAATGCAGCTCTGGCATTGCTGCACAGTACTGTGTGCGTGCCTGCTGATGCCGGCTGATAACTGTCTGTGACAGACAGACACAGGGCCGTCTTTACCGCAGACATTGGGCATTTTCAGCGCCAATTTGCGGGCACGGCATGGGCTTAAGGGGCAGCTCTGCTTTGGGCCCCAAACAGTGAAAGGGCCCTGGGCAGCTGCCCCGTTTGCCCCGCGGTAAAGACGGCCCTGGTCCACAGGATCATTGATGGTGGTCGCGAACTCCCCCAATTTGTGTTCTATGTAATCTACTCTGGGCACAGTGTCCTTTAGTTCCACACCAAATTTGTGGACACAGGACAGCATATCAGCATGCAGTGAGCTCCTAAGAGAGACTAACATGTCCTTTAATGTGGTGTCCAGCACGTTGGTTGGTAGTGGGGAAGAGATCAATTGAGTCAGGGAGATCTCTGGTATCTTCCCCTGAGTCTAGGCCTGATGTTAGGTCTTGGCTGAAATCCGAAGCATCCAGCCTCAATCTTGCTTTCTCCGGGCTACCCGAGGTAGGGGTATGTATAGGAGATTGTGAGCTTATTTGTGGGGCATTCCTTTTGTGAGGATTACCCCTGCCTGGGTCGTATAGGGGGGTACTAGACATACTTTGCGCCGCTGTCCCGCCGCCGCCATCTTGCTTAGGCCCGAGCGGGTAGTATTTAGCGTCTTCTTCCCTTTGTCTTCTGGGCCGCTCTGCATCCAGCATGGATACCGGGCACTTCCCCCTTCCTGCCCAGGACATTTTTCAGTTTTCAGCTCTCTCACACTTTGAATGACAATTACTCGGTCATACAACACTGTACACACAGGACATTTTTATCATTTTTCACACAACTAGAACTATCTTTTGGTGGTATTTAATCACCTCTGGGGGGGTTTATTTTTTGCTAAACAAACTAAAAAAGACTGACATTTTTGAAAAAAAAAAAAGTTTAGGCAGCACCGATGGGCACTGATAGGCAGCAATGATGGGCACTAATAGGTGGCACTGATGAGGCGGCACTGATGGGCACTGATAAGGCGGCACTGATGAAACGGCACTGATGGGCACTGATGAGGTGGCACTGATGAAGCGGCACTGATGGGCACTGATGAGGTGGCACTGATAAGGTGGCACTGATGAGGAGCCACTAATATGTTGAATTGATGGGCACTGATATGCAGCACTGATGGGCACTGATAGGCTACACTGATATGCAGCACTGATTGGCACTGATAGGTGGCACTGATAGGCAGCACTGATAGGTGACAATGATGGGCACTGATAGGCAGCACTGATGGACACTGATAGGTGGCACTGATAGGCAGCACTGATAGGTGACAATGATGGGCACTGATAGGCAGCAATGATGGGCACTGATACGTGGCACTGATAGGCAGCACTGATAGGTGGCAATGATGGGCACTGATAGGTGGCAATGATGGGCAGTGAAAGGTAGCACTTAGGGGCACTGATGGGCACTAATAGGTTGCACTGATAGGCTGAACTGTAGGGCACTGATAGGCGGCACTGATGGGCACTGATAGGCAGCACTGAGGGGCACCGATAGGCAGCACTGAGGGGCACTGATAGGCAGCACTAATGGGCACTCATAGGTGGCACTGATAGGTGGCACTGATTGGCGCTAATATGTGGCACTGATGGGCACTGCTAGGCAGCACTGAAGGGCACTGATGGGCACTCATAGGTGGCACTGATGAGGAGGTACTAAAGGCATTACTGATGGGCATCTGTGAAGGGCACTGACAGGTGTTACTAATGGGCACTGATTGGAACTTTGATGGGCACTAATTGGCAATTTGGGTGGGCACTGACTGGCAGCTAATAGGCACTGATTGGCATTATGGTGGGCAAATCTGATGAGGACAGCGCTGATAATCAATGTGCTGATTATTAGTGCAGACACCCCCCTCTGACAGGGGAGCCATCAATCGCTCTCTCTGGCAACGCAACCTGAGGAGAGCCGATTACTGGCACTTCCTGGTTCACGCTGTGATCAGCCATGATTGGTCACAGCGGATCACGTGGTAAAGAGGCTCTTTACTACAATCGGAGATGCGGTGTGTCAGACTGATAATAATAATTCCATCCCTAGACCTCCTCTGTAACTCAAAAGATGAAACCTGTAGAATTTTTTAAATGTCGCCTATGGAGATTTTTAAGGGTAAATGTTTGTTGCCATTCCATTTTGAAGCGTGACATGTTGGGTATCAATCTACTTGGCGTAACATTATCTTTCACAATATAAAACAAATTGGGCTAACTTTACTGTTGTCTTATTTTTTAATTAAAAAATGCATTTTTTCCCCAAAACAATTACGCTTGTAAGACCGCTGTGCAAATAAGATGTGACAAATAGGGATGAGCCGAACACCCCCCGGTTCGGTTCGCACCAGAACCTGCGAACGGACCGAAAGTTCGCATGAACGTTAGAACCCCATTGACGTCTATGGGACTCGAACGTTCAAAATAAAAAGTGCTCATTTTAAAGGCTAATTTGCACGGTATTGTCCTAAAAAGGGTTTGGGGACCCGGGTCCTACCCCAGGGGACATGTATTAATGCAAAAAAAACTTTTAAAAATGGCCGTTTTTTCGGGAGCAGTGATTTTAATGATGCTTAACTACTTCCCACCCGGCCAATGTACATAAACGGCCGGGTGGGCGCTCTCTCCTTCTGAGTGGACGTTCAGGAACGTCCCTCAGAAGGAGCGGGATCGCGCGCGCGCGTGCCCGCGCAGCGGCGCGATCCCGATGCGCTCGTGTCCCCCGGACACGGCGCATCTCGGATCGGCAGGAGGGCTCTGTGATTGGCCCTCCTGATCACATGACGGCCGTGTCCAATCACAGCCGTCATGTGATGTAAACACAGCCGGTTGCTAGGCGATCAGCTCTCCTCTCCTCACACGGAAGTTGTCGCTGAGGAGGAGAGGAGAGGGGATCGCTGCAGCCGGCTGATGATCAGTGAGTATGAGCTGTTTTTTACAGCTTTTTACTCACTGATCACCAACCTAGTGTCAACACACATGTAAATACATACATGTAAAACACACACATGTCCCCACATAATGTAAAACACACACACATGTCCCCACATAATGTAAAACACACATGTCCCCAAAACACATGTCCCCAAATAATAAAAAAAGCTGTCCCCCACATATGTCACACTAAAATCACATGTCCCAATGGTAATCTGCACACATATGTACGTGATCACCTGCACACATCTGTACATGATCATTTGCGTACATATGTCCGTGATCACACAAACCAATTATTATACACTTAACAGGATTTTTTTTATCAAAAACATGTAGCAGAATACATTTTGGCTTAAATTTATGACAAAATTCGATTTTACTGGATTTCTTTTAAAACAGAAAAAAGAAAATATTGTTTTTTTTCCAAATTTCCACTATTTTTGCGCTTATATCGCAAAAAAAAAAAAATGGAGTCGTGAATAAATACCACCAAAAGAAAGCTCTATTTGTGCGAACAAAATGATAAAAATTTTATTTGGGTACAGTGTAGCATGACCGAGTAATTGTCATTAAAAGTGCGAGAGCGCTGAAAGCTGAAAATTGGTCTGGGAAGGAAGGGGGCGAAAGTGCCTAGTATTGAGGTGGTTAAAGTAAAAAAAAAAAAGTGAAATATTCCTTTAAATATCGTACCTGGGGGGTGTCTATAGTATGCCTGTAAAGTGACGCGTGTTTCCCGTGTTTAGAACAGTCCCTGAACAAAATGTCATTTTTAAAGGAAAAAATCTCATTTAAAACTGCTTGCGGGTTTAATGTAATGTCGGGTCATGGCAATATGGATGAAAATCAGTGAGACAAACGGCATGGGTACCCCCCAGTCCATTACCAGGCCCTTTGGGTCTTGTATGGATATTAAGGGGAACCCCGCACCCAAATTAAAATAAGGAAAGGTGTGGGGCCACCAGGCCCTATGTACTCTGAACAGCAGTATACAGGCGGTGCAAACAAGACAGGGACTGTAGGTTTGTTGTTAAGTAGAATCTCTGTAATTTTGAACGGGTACATTTTTAACGTGTTTAGCTCCAGCCAAAAAATCTTTTTTAAGCTTTTTGGGAAACATAGGGAAGGGTTATCACCCCTGTGACATTTGTTTTGCTGTCTTTCCTCCTCTTCAGAAGATTTCACCTCACTTTTTGTCCCAATGAAAAATGTTTTTTGAAAATGTTGGTTTTTTTGTGGAACAAGGATTGGAAAGCATCAGTGGAAAGGAGAATTTTTTTTCCCATATTAACTCTTACAGGAGAGAATTTCCCTTCCTAGGGGTAGATTTCATCTCACTTCCTGTTGTCTCCTTCCGTTTGCAAGTAGGAGTCGTTTGTAAGTTAGTTGTTTGAAAGTAGGGTCCTGCCCTATATACTCAGCAGAAATTTGGGCCTTAGTTGTTGCTGTGGCCACAACACTGTAAGCCCTCACAGGGCCCTGCTGTGAAATATTAGATCAGGAATTGTAATTACATGCCCCTGTTGAACAGGAGCTGAAAAATTAGGCCTTAGGCACTGGTGCCACAACACTGCATCCCCTTACAGACACTCTAGTTGGAACGCAGGAACGAGCCCTGCTGCAAAGTATTGCATCAAAAATTGTAATTACACGCCCCTGTTAGACAGGAGCAGAAAAATTGGGCCTTGGGCACTGGTGCTGGTGCCACAACACTGCAACCCCTCACAGACACTCTAGTTGGAACGCAGGAACGAGCCCTGCTGCAAAGTATTGCATCAAAAATTGTAATTACACGCCCCTGTTAGACAGGGGCAGAAAAATTGGGCCTTAGGCACTGGTGCTGGTGCCACAACACTGCAACCCCTCACAGACACTCTAGTTGGAACGCAGGAACGAGCCCTGCTGCAAAGTATTGCATCAAAAATTGTAATTACACGCCCCTGTTAGACAGAAGCAGAAAAATTGGGCCTTGGGCACTGGTGCTGGTGCCACAACACTGCAACCCCTCACAGACACTCTAGTTGGAATGCAGGAACGAGCCCTGCTGCAAAGTATTGCATCAAAAATTGTAATTACACGCCCCTGTTAGACAGGAGCAAAAAAATTGGGCCTTGGGCACTGGTGCTGGTGCCACAACACTGCAACCCCTCACAGACACTCTAGTTGGAATGCAGGAATGAGCCCTGCTGCAAAGTATTACATCAAAAATTGTAATTACACGCCCCTGTTAAACAGGGGCTGAAAAATTGGGCCTTAGGCACTGGTGGTGGCGCCCAGAACCAAAAATGTTCTTACAAGCTATCAGCGTGATGATTGAGGAGGAAGAGGATAATTACTCAGGGATAGTCACTCAGCATCAGCATAGGCAGTCTTTGAAGGGATCTGAGATTTCAAAAAAAAATATTCGGTTACATCAGTATCAGGTGCTTGGTAGCTGGTGGTGATCCAAGACTGATTCATTTTTATGAAGGTCAGTCGATCGACCGAGTCGGTGGACAGACGCACCCTGTGATCGGTTACCACGCCTCCAGCAGCACTGAATGTGCGTTCCGAAAGAACGCTGGATGCAGGACAGGCCAGTAGCTCAATTGCATACTGTGCAAGCTCTGGCCAGTGATCCATCCTCAAGACCTAGTAACCCAGAGGATTTTCTGTGGGAAAGGTGTCCAAGTCTGATCTTGCCCCTAGGTACTCCTGCACCATGTAAAACAGACGCTGGCGATGGTTGCTGGAACCGATCATACCTTGGGGCTGCGGACCAAAAAATTGTCTAAACGCATCGGTCAGACGGCCACCTTCTCCACTGCTCCTTCTTTGACTGAACGAAGCCTCAGCAACACGTTGTCCAGAAACAGGAGTTTGTAACCTCCCAGTCTCTGGGAACGCGTTGCACAGACCTTTCTGCAAGGCCTCCCGAAGATGTTTCATGCTCTGCTCCCTCTGTGATGGCAAGATAAGGTCCGCAACCTTACCCTTGTAACGTGGATCAAGGAGGGTTGCCAGCCAGTATTGGTCCTTCTCCTTGATACCACGAATACGAGGATCCTTACGCAGGCTTTGCAGGATCAGGGAGGCCATGCAGCGTAGGTTTGCTGAGGCATTCGGTCCGGAGTCCTCTGGGTCACTAAGGACGACATGGTCCGCAGCCACGTACAAGTCCGTGTGTTTCTTGGGACTGATCCCTTAAAGACTGCTGCTGATGCTGAGTGCCAGGCTCCACCTCCATACTGACACAATCTTCCTCCTCCTCCTCCTTCTCCTCCTCCTCCTCCTCCTCGTCCTCTTCCTGTGTGATCGGCGGGCACGCAGGAACACTGTCTGGATAAAGGGGGCCTTGAGAGCTAAGGAAGTCCTCCTCTTCCTGCCTCTATTCTGCCTCAAGTGCCCTGTCCATTATTCCACGCAGCGTGTGCTCCAACAGGTGGACAAGGGGGACAGTGTCACTGATGCATGCACTGTCACTGCTCATCATCCTCGTGGCCTCCTCAAATGGTGACAGGACAGTGCATGCATCCCTGATCATGGCCCACTGGCGTGGGGAAAAAAAAACAAGCTCCCCTGATCCTGTCCTGGTGCCATAGTCGCACAGGTACTCATTGATGGCCCTCTGCTGCATGTGCAGCCGCTGCAGCATGGCCAACGTTGCGTTCCACCTGGTGGGCATGTCACAGATTAGGCGGTTCTTGGGTAGGTTAAACTCCTTTTGGAGGTCCGTCAGCCAAGCACTGGCATTATATGACCGGCGGAAATGCACACAGACTTTCCTGGCCTGCCTCAGGACATCCTGTAAGCCCGGGTACCTGCCCAAGAACCGCTGCACCACCAAGTTAAGGACGTGAGCCAAACAGGGCACATGGGTCATTTGTCCCTGTCGGAGGGCAGAGAGGAGGTTGGTGCCATTGTCGCAAACCACCATTCCTGCCTTAAGTTGGCGTGGCGTCAACCACCTCTGAACCTGCCCCTGCAGAGCTGACAGAACCTCTGCCCCAGTGTGGCTTCTGTCCCCCAAGCACACCAGCTCAAGCACCGCATGGCATCTTTTGGCCTGCATACTTGCGTAGCCCCTTGAACGACTACGGAGCACTGCTGGTTCCGAGGAAGAGGCCATGGAGGAAGAAGAAGAGGAGGGGGTGGAGGAGAGAGGTGTGTCACAATCATTATCATTTTGGAGGCGTGGTGGCGGAACAACCTCCAACACTACTGCACCTTGTCCTGCATCCTTCCCAGCTGCCAGCAGAGTCACCCAATGCGCCGTGAAACTTAGGTAACGTCCCTGTCCATGCCTGCTGGACCATGAGTCAGCGGTAATATGCACCTTACCGCTGACCGCCCTGTCCAGCGAGGCATGGACATTGCCTTCCACATGCCGGTAGAGAGCCGGAATCGCCTTCCGTGAGAAAAAGTGGCATTTGGGTACCTGCCACTGAGGAACCGCACATTCCACAAACTCACGGAAGGGGGCAGAGTCTACCAACTGAAAAGGCAGCAGTTGAAGTGCCAGCAATTTTGCCAAGCTAGCATTCAACCGCTGGGCATGTGGATGGCTGGGAGCAAACTTCTTTCGGCGGTGCAGCAGCTGGGGCAGGGAAATTTGCCTGGTACAATCTGACGTCGGTGTACCAAAAGCAGATTGCCCACAAGTACTTGGCTGTGACACACCTAATTCTACACCTTCATTCCTCTCAGTGCAGGTCTCAGAGAGGACTGAAGGTCTAGTGGGGTTGGAAATCTCAGCTGATGAGGAGCAAGGAGAGGTCCTCTTTGTTCTTTGGTGTGGGTCTTTTAGATGTGCTTGCCAACGAACTGCATGGCAGGTCAACATATGTCTGGTCAAGTATTTGGTACCCAAGCGGGAGATGTTTTGGCCACGTGAGATACGCTTGAGACATATGTTGCAAATAGCAGCGGTGCGATCTGATGCACTCGTCTCAAAAAAGGCCCACACCAAAGAACTTTTTGAATAACACACAGAGACTGCCGGGCCCTGCACATGTGATGCAGTCAATGTGCTGCCCTTAGGCTGGCCCCTGGAGGGCATCCTGCCTCGTTGGTGATGTGCCGCCTCCTCCTCCTCCTCCTCCTCTCTCCTATCAGGCACCCACGTTGAGTCAGTGACCTCATCATCCCCTCCCTCCTCATCACTGGAGCAAACCCGACAGTATGCTGCAGCAGGGGGAGCATGACTGCCAGATTGCTGTCCTTCTTGGGCACCCCCTCTGTCCGTGCTCATGTTACTGCCTTCATCGAGCTCAGTATCATCATCAGAGCCTTCCAAACGCTGGGCATCCTCCTGGAGCATGTACCCAACACTGTGGTCAAACAGTTCGAGGGACTCCTCAGGAGGACATGGTGGAGCTAGGGAAGGAGTCACTGATGACATTGAGCCGAGGGAAGAGGCCGCTGCTTTGCCAGACAAAGCACCCTGGGCATGGGTGAGAGAGGATGAGGAGGATGAGGACGGCTTGGTCATCCACTCGACCAAGTCTTCCGTATGTTGCGGCTCAACACGGCCAGCTGCCGAAAAAAAGGCCAAGCGTGTCCCATGGCCACGTGCTGATGAGGATGCACCGTCTCCATGACCAGCACTAGACACAGAGCCTGCTTGCCCTCTCTTATTGGCTTGTGACTGTCTGTCTCTCCTTCTTGGCCTTCCAGACATACTAATGGCCTGTAGCTGCACTAAGCTGGGATATATATATAGATATATATATCTATATATATATCTATATATATATAGATATATATATATATATATATATATATATATACTGCAGCTAGCAAAATCAACTACCTGCCTGTAGTATGAGAACACCACCAACCTTCTACAGGTAGCTTTAGCTGAACACTGTGAGGTGGACGCACCCCACTAACTTGTAGGTTTAGCTGAACACTGTGAGCAGGACGCACTGCACTAACTGTAAATAGTCTAGCTGCCTGACCGTGGTACTAATAGGATCAAAAGAACACCAGTAATTTTCTTCAGGTAGCTGTAAATACTGTAACAAGACAAGCCTGCCTGTCAGTAGGAAGATAACAGGAACGGATCTAGCTGAACACTGTGAGCAGGACGCACTGCACTAAATGTAAATAGTCTAGCTGCCTGACCGTGGTACTAATAGGATCAAAAGAACACCAGTAATTTTCTTCAGGTAGCTTTATATACTGTAACAAGACAAGCCTGCCTGTCAGTAGGAAGATAACAGGAACGGATCTAGCTGAACACTGTGAGCAGGACGCACTGTACTAAATGTAAATAGTCTAGCTGCCTGACCGTGGTACTAATAGGATCAAAAGAACACCAGTAATTTTCTTCAGGTAGCTTTATATACTGTAACAAGACAAGCCTGCCTGTCAGTAGGAAGATAACAGGAACGGATCTAGCTGAACACTGTGAGCAGGACGCACTGTACTAAATGTAAATAGTCTAGCTGCCTGACCGTGGTACTAATAGGATCAAAAGAACACCAGTAATTTTCTTCAGGTAGCTTTATATACTTTAACAAGACAAGCCTGCCTGTCAGTAGGAAGATAACAGGAACGGATCTAGCTGAACACTGTGAGCAGGACGCACTGCACTAAATGTAAATAGTCTAGCTGCCTGACCGTGGTACTAATAGGATCAAAAGAACACCAGTAATTTTCTTTAGGTAGCTGTTAATACTGTAACAAGACAAGCCTGCCTGTCAGTAGGAAGATAACAGGAACGGATCTAGCTGAACACTGAGCAGGACGCACTGCACTAAATGTAAATAGTCTAGAAGATAACAGGAACGGATCTAGCTGAACACTGTGAGCAGGACGCACTGCACTAAATGTAAATAGTCTAGAAGATAACAGGAACGGATCTAGCTAAACTGAGTACAGTGTATATATATATATATGCAACACCTGGGATGCATATATATACACAATACACTGTAAGTGCAGCTAACTGACTGACTGTTCTGCCTAATCTATCTAACTCAAATCAAATGACACTGTCTCTCTGTCTATCTCTTTCAACGCCGGAACACACACTACACAGGGCCGCCGTGCAGGCGGCCTTATATAGTGTGGGGCGTGTACTAAATCCCCTGAGCCATAATTGGCCAAAGCCTCCTTGGCTTTGGCCAATTACGGCTCTCTGTTCAGGCGGCGCTGTGATTGGCCAAGCATGCGGGTCATAGTGCATGCTTGGCCAATCATCAGCAAGCAATGCACTGCGATGCCGCAGTGAATTATGGGCCGTGACGCGCCACACGAATTTGGCGCGAACGGCCCATATCGTTCGCAATTCGGCGAACGACCGAACAGCCGATGTTCAAGTCGAACATGGGTTCGACTCGAACACGAAGCTCATCCCTAGTGACAAAGTATTACAACGCCATTTTATTCTCTAGGGTGTCTGAAAAAAAATATGTTTGGGGGTTTTAAGTAATTTTCTAGTAAAAAGAAACGGATTTTAACTTGTAAACACCAAGTCTGAGAAATAGGCCCACTCCTTAAATAATTAATAGTTATTATTAGTTAACCACTTAACCACTGGGTACTTAAACCCCCTTAATAACCAGACCAATTTTCAGCTTTTGTAGCTATCACATTTTGAATGACAATTACTCAGTCATGCAACACTGTAGCTATATGAAATTTTTGTCCTTTTTTCACACAAATAGAGCTTTCTTTTGATGGTATTTAATCACTGCTGGGTTCTTTATTTTTTGCGCTATAAAAGAAAAAAGACCAAAAAATCTGTAAAAAAATAAATTTTTCTTCGTTTCTGTTATAAAATTTTGCAAATTAGTAATTTTTCTTCATATATTTTGGCCAAAATTTTTACCGCTACATATCTTTGGTAAAAATAACCCAAATTGGTGGATATTATTTGGTCTTTGTGAAAGTTATAGAGTCCAAAAGCTATGGTGCCAATCTCTGAAAATTGATCACACCTGAATTACTGACGGCCTATCTCATTTCTTGAGACCCGAACATGCCAGAAAAGTACAGATACCCCTCAAATGACCCCTTTTTCGAAAGAAGACATTCCAAGGTATTTAGAAAGATGCATGGTGAGTTTTTTGAAGTTGTCATTTTTTCCCACAATTCTTTGCAAAATCAAGGTTTTTTTTTACTTTTTTTTTTTTCACAAAATTGTCATATTAGCAGGTTATTTCTCACACACAGCATATGCATACCACAAATTACACCCCAAAACACATTCTGCTATTACTCCCGAGTATGATGATACCACATGTGTGAGACTTTTACACAGCGTGGCCACATACAGAGGCCCAACATGCATGGAGCTACCTCAGGCGTTCTGGAGCACCCAGGCCAATTCTTATATTTCTCTCCTACATGTAAAAATAATCATTTATTAGCTAGAAAATTACATAGAACCCCAAAACATTATATATGTTTTTTTAACAAAGACCCTAGAGAATACAATGGTGGTCATTGCAACTTTTTATCTCGCACGGTATTTGCAATTTTTTTAACGTGTTTTTTTTTGGAAAAAAACTGTTTTGTGCTTTAAAAAACCAAAACAGTAAAGTTATCCCAATGTTTTTGCATAATGTGAAAGATAAAGTTACGCCGAGTAAATAGATACTCAACATGTCACCTTTCAAAATTGCACGCGCTTGTGGAATGCGCCAAACTTTGCTACTCAAAAATCCCCATAGGCGACGCTTTAAAATTTTTTACTGGTTACATGTTTTGAGTTACAGAGGAGGTCTAGGGCCAAAATCATTGCTCTCGCTCTACCGATCACAGCGATACCTCACATGTGTGGTTTGAACACCGTTTTCATATGTGGACGGGACTTGCGTATGCATTCGCTTCTGCATGCGAGCACACAGGGGCAGGGGCGCTTTAACATTTTTTTTTTTATTGTTCATTTTACTTTATTTATTTTAGTTTGATGCTTTTTAAAAAAAAAATAAAATTGACCACTTTTATTCCTATTACAAGTAATGTAAACATCCCTTGTAATAGGAATATGGCATGACAGGTCCTCTTTACAGTGAGATATGGGGTCAGTAAGACCCCACCTCTCACCTCTAGGCTGGGAAGCCTGAAATTAAAAAAAAAAAAACGATCCTGGCTTCGATCGTAGCGGTGAGTCGGTAGAAGCACCGGAGGGCGATGGGAGGGGGGGACATCCCCTCTCGCCTCCCGTAAGAACGATCAAGCAGTGGAACAGCTGCTATGATCATTCTTATGGTGTAGGGAATCGCCGGCTGAAAAAGCTGATATCTGAATGATGCCTGTAGCTGCACCCATCATTCAGATATCCCCGCACAAAGTCAAGGACGTCGTATGACAGCCGGCAGGCGGGAAGTGGTTAAAACACATTTTTTTTTAACACAAAGTTGTCCATTTATACAATATTTCTAACACATAGCATGTATATACCAAAAATGACACCCCAAAATAGATTCTCCTACTCCTCCTGAGTATGGCGATACCACATGTGTGAGACTTCCACAGCCTGGCCACATACAGAGGCCGAGTACAGCCGAGTATGGCTGAGCATGGCAAAGTATGGCTGAGCATGGCAAAGTATGGCTGAGCATGGCAGGGTATGGCTGGGTATGGCTGGGTATGGCGGGGTATTGCAGAGTATGGGGGGTATTGCAGAGTATGGCAGGGTATTGCAGGGTTTTGCCGAGTATGACTGGGTATGGCTGGGTATCACCGAGTATTGCAGAGTATGGCAGGGTATGGCAGAGTACTGTGTGGTATTGCAGAGTATTGTGGGGTATTGCGGGGTATTGCGGGGTATTGCAGAGTATTGTGGGGTATTGCAGAGTATTGTGGGGTATTGCAGTGTACTGTGGGGTATTGCAGAGTATTGCGGGGTATTGCGGGGTATTGCAGAGTATTGTGGGGTATTGCAGAGTATTGTGGGGTATTGCAGTGTACTGTGGGGTATTGCAGAGTATTGTGGGGTATTGCAGAGTATTGTGGGGTATTGCAGAGTATTGTGGGGTATTGCAGTGTACTGCGGGGTATTGCAGAGTATTGTGGGGTATTGCAGAGTATTGTGGGGTATTGCAGTGTACTGCGGGGTATTGCAGAGTATTGTGGGGTATTGCAGAGTATTTTGGGGTATTGCAGAGTATTGTAGGGTATTGCAGTGTACTGCGGGGTATTGCAGAGTATTGTGAGGTATTGCAGAGTATTGCGGGGTATTGCAGAGTACTGCGGGGTATTGCAGAGTATTGTGGGGTATTGCAGTGTACTGCGGGGTATTGCAGAGTATTGTGGGGTATTGCAGAGTATTGTGGGGTATTGCAGTGTACTGCGGGGTATTGCAGTGTACTGCGGGGTATTGCAGAGTATTGTGGGGTATTGCAGTGTACTGTGGGGTATTGCAGAGTATTGTGGGGTATTGCAGTGTACTGCGGGGTATTTCAGAGTATTGTGGGGTATTGCAGTGTACTGTGGGGTATTGCAGAGTATTGTGGGGTATTGCAGTGTACTGCGGGGTATTTCAGAGTATTGTGGGGTATTGCAGTGTACTGCGGGGTATTTCAGAGTATTGTGGGGTATTGCAGTGTACTGCGGGGTATTGCAGAGTATTGCGGGGTATTGCAGAGTACTGTGTGGTATTGCAGAGTATTGCGGGGTATTGCAGAGTACTGTGTGGTATTGCAGAGTATTGCGGGGTATTGCAGAGTACTGCAGGGTATTGCAGGGTATTGCGGGGTATTGCAGAGTATTGCGGGGAATTGCAGAGTACTGCAGGGTATTGCAGAGTATTGCAGAGTACTGCAGGGTATTGCAGAGTATTGCGGGGTATTGCAGAGTATTGTGGGGTATTGCAGAGTATTGCGGGGTATTGCAGGGTATTGCAGAGTATTGTGTGGTATTGCAGAGTACTGTGGGGTATTGCAGAGTATTGTGTGGTATTGCAGAGTATTGTGGGGTATTGCAGAGTATTGTGGGGTATTGCAGAGTATTGCAGGGCATTGCAGAGCATTAGGGATGGCTGAGCATGGATGGATGGATGGCTGGATGTCACTGTGCAGCCCTGTGGGCACTACACATCCAGCCCACAGCGCTGCAGCCATCCATCCATCCCCCTCTCCGCTCACAGTGTACCGATTGGTACACAGGAGGGGAGGAGATGAAACCGGCGTCATGAGATGATGCCGGTTTGTTTACATGTGATCACTCTGTCATTTGACAGAGCGATCACATGGTAAACGGCCGTGATCAGCAGCCATTTACCGGGATCCGTGATGCGCTGGGTCCAGGTCATGGATGTGTTCGGGTGCGCGCCCCAGGGGGCGCACGAGGGGGGAATTCTGGGAGGACGTCATAGTACGCCCTCCCAGAGTTAAGCAACCGCCCTGCATCTAAACGAATGGAGCATAACAAATTCAAAATTTTACGAATCTACGAATTGGCACCTTGTCACCATAACCAATGACCCGAAAAATGAAAAAAAAACAATAAAAAAATTAAATAAAAACAAACTCATTTTTTCGGCAGTGCACATGTGTAAAGAATATGCTGCAGCCCTTTCCATCCTTCTGGCGGGTGATTTCCCTTGTGGTCTCATACACACTGCAGCTCAAAAATAAAAAGCTACTTTTTACAGGCATTTTGAGCTTTTATTTCTGCCTGTAAAAGCTTGAAGAAGTTTGTTCTTTTTTGTGATCTTTCTCATAATTTTTATCGAGCTCTTTCAAACTTTTTTGAGCATAAACGTTTTTTGTTTTTTTTTCACAAACCCTCCTAGATAGTATTTTCTTTTTTTTTTTTTTTTTTTTTTTTAAATTTTAAAGCTTTATTAAAGAGCAGTGCAGTACATTGATGAACATAAGATACATAGGAATGTTGGAAGAATCCCTTGTAAGTATGGGATAGATATTATGCATGTATAACGCAAGTAAACAAAGGTTCAAAACCAATTACATTAGCCGTTGGTACAGTAGGTAAAACTAATGTCGAAGTCCCCTGTATGGGTTGAGAATCCCAACACCCCTAACGGGAACACACTGTGTTAGGATTCCACCCACCACAGGGAAAGCAATGAGGTTAATCCAGAAAACCTACTGTCCCCACTCCCGGGGACCTGCCACCGCCCCGGAGGTGGGGATAAAAGACCCCTTATGAGGCCAGAAGACCCCTCCATCAGATAACCTTCAACAAGCAGTAATCCGTTCTGAGTCTATAGCTAGAACTCGTTAAAGACAATCTGATGGAGACAAGAGAGATTCTGCCATTATGTAAACAGAAGGAAAAACATAACTGTTACACTGCTAACTTGAAATCATTTTGTTGTACATAACTAAAAGATATGGTGAGACAGAAGAGAAGAAGAGAAGGAAAAGAGAATAAGAAGAAGAAGAAGAAGAAGAAGAAGAAGAAGAAAAAAGGGTTCGCTGGCAAAGGAGATACGGTTGTGTCCAGTCCAAGGTGTTTTCCTTTTTATATTATAGTTATTATTATTTTATTTTATAATTCCCCTTTTTTTTTTTTTTTTTTAAAATAAAAGACTCAAATTGGCTGAGACAATTGAATACCTGGGATGAGGGAAATGCCTAGGTGACCAGCCCAGGGCTCCCATGTCGCCTCAAATGACTTAGAGGTGTCCGTCATAGAGCTGACTATTTTTTCAAGGGACATGATCCACGATATCTTTCTTTTGGCAGCCTGGAAAGACACTGTGGGTTGCTTCCAGGCTTTGGCTAAAGTAGTCTTAGCTCCTAGTAGCATAAAGGAAATTAATTTTTGAGAGTGTTTTGTTGTTTTAGGGGATGGTGCATTGAGTAAGGCCACTTGGGCTGATTTAGTGATGGGAAGACCCGTTACTTTTCGGATCAAGGTGAATATTTTGTTCCAGAAACCTCTTATTTTCGGACACTCCCACCAGATATGGATCATAGAGCCCTGGGCTTGACACCCTCTAAAGCATAAAGGGGAGGCAGAAGAAAACATAGTTGCAAGTCTGGTGGGTACAAAGTACCATCGCATAAGCACTTTTGTATTAGCTTCTATCAATGCTGTATTTAGAATACCTTTAAAGGCTGTGGATCCTCTCTGATGCCATTCCTCCAGGCTCCAGGACTCCTGCAGATCCTTTTCCCACGAGTCCATGTATGAGAATTTTGCGGTGGGTTCCACAAGGGACGCATAAATGAGAGATATTCCTCCCCTTGTGTCAAGTGCTTGACCGCACCAACATTCATAAGATGTAAATTCCAGAGGGAGTTCCTGTCCCTTCGTTAGGGAGGCAAGAAAGTGGGAAATCTGAGCAAATCTAAACCTCTCTGTGCCTGGGAGTTTGAGTTTAGTTAGGCATTGCTTTAGCGTAATTGGGCCAGATGGGTAGAGAAAGTGACCTATACGGTACATCCCCTTGTCTAACCACCATTTGAAGGACTTGATGTCCAGACCCGGAACAAAGCGGGGGTTGTGAAAGATGTGCTCCAGAGGGCGTGAAGGTGAGGTCAAAGCTGGGGAGCATTTCATTGAGTCCCATAATTTCAAGGATTGAGACAGTGTTGGAGCTAAAATGGTGGGCCTTAATTTCATGGGGCACCAGAGCAAGTAGTCCAGGGTATACGTCGGAGCAGCTTGTCTCTCTATTTCTATCCAATCGGGTTTCTCGACTTTGAAATATACCATAGATAGTTGGGCCAACCTTGCCTCTTGGAAGTAACTGAACAGGTCTGGAAGTCCCAGACCCCCTTTGGTTTTGGGGCTACAAAGCACATTACGGGCTATTCTATATCCTTTTTTACCCCATACAAATTTTATTATCTTCCCTTGTAGGGGTTTAAGATGGTGTTTTCTAATATCTATCGGGAGTGACCTAAACAAGTAAAGGAGCTTGGGGAGTAGTGTCATTTTGATAGAATTAATTCTGCCCAGCCATGAAATATTGAAGTTGGACCATGTTTGGATGTCAGATTCTAGTGTGCGGAACATGGGAGGGAAATTAGCCTGAAAAAGTTGCTCAAACTTGGGGGTTAGGTTTATCCCTAGATATCGGATCGAGGAATCGCTCCATTTAAATTTGAAAGCAGGCTTGAGCCTATTTACATCTGCTTCGGGAAGAGAAATATTTAATGCCTGAGACTTATCCATATTTACCTTTAAGCCCGACAAGGATCCAAATGCCCTCAAGAGATTACAAATGTTGGGTAGAGAGGTAGTAGGGGAAGTGACAAATAAAAGGATATCATCCGCAAAAAGGGCGCATTTGTGGGAATGCGCTCCGCACTTAACCCCCTTGATGTTTTGGTTAGACCTGATTGCAATTGCCAGGATCTCTATGGCTAAGGCGAAGATCACTGGAGAAAGGGGACACCCCTGTCTGGTTCCCCTGGTTATTTGAATGGGATCCGAGTAGAAGCCGTGCATTTTTACCTTGGCGCTCGGAGTGGAATACAGTGCTTTCAGGGTGTTTATAAAGTTGTCCCCAAATCCCCATCTCCCCAGGACTGAGAATAGGAAGGACCAAGATAGAGAATCGAAGGCTTTTTGGAGGTCCAAAGACAGTAATAAACCTTCCTGCCCTGGGCCTCCATCCCAGCCCGATTGTAATAAAGATACTATATCGACCGCCCTTCTGACCTGGTCCGGGCCTTGTCTTCCCGGCATAAAACCTACTTGATCTTTATGAATATAGAGGGTGATGAAGGAGTTGATTCTATTAGCCAGGATTTTAGTGAGTATTTTCAGGTCGTTGTTAATCAACGAGATCGGTCTGTAATTCTCGACTAGAGATGGATCCTTGTCGGGCTTGGGGATGACCGAGATAAAAGCTAAATTTAGTTGTGACTCAAGGGGTGACCCTTCTCTTTTGGAATTGAAGAATTTTGTAATAAAGGGTGCCAAAGTTTTCCTGAATGTTTTATAGTATTGATTGGAAAAACCATCGGGGCCAGGAGCTGAGCTCCCTTTTAAGTTTTTAATGACCTCTAATGTTTCTTCTATGGTGAAGGGGGCTTCCATGATATCCTTATGTTTTTTACTCAGGGTTGGAATGTTAATGCTATCTAGGAAAGCTTTTAAGGAGGATTCAGACATTGTGTCATTTTGCTGATACAATTTAGAGTAGAAGGAATGAAAGGCTTGCAGGATTTTTGGGGGGTTAAGGGTTGAGGTGCCATCCTGAAGTCTAATATTGGGGATGGAGAAGTTAGTGATTTTGGGAGATAGCTTTCTCGCTAGAAGGGTACTCATCTTATCTCGCTGAATATAAAATTTTGCGCTATTCCATTTCAAGTGTGTCTCTGCCCTTACTGTGTGGGCCATATTTAATGCTGTTCTGGCTGCGTCTAGTTGGGCTATTTTGACCGAGCAAGGGTCCCGTTTATGTTGCTTGCATAGAGCCCTGAATTCCCTCTCTAGTTTCTCTATCTCCGCCTTCTGCTCCTTCTTTTTTCTGGAAGCTATTTGAATGAGCTTTCCCCTTATGGTCGCTTTATGAGCGGCCCATAAAGTCTCGGCTGATATTCCCTCCACATTGTTCCGCAAAAAATAATCTTTTATGTTCTTCTCAAGCTCTATGACTGAAATATGGTCATTAAGAATAGTGTCGTTGTTTCTCCAATGGGTATTGGGCGGTTTGTGAGAACCGCCCCTTAGTGTTACAATCACCATGGCGTGATCTGAGAGGGCAGTGTCCTTTATATAGGCCTTAATCGCATAGGGTATATGTACTACCGACAGGAGTATGTGGTCGATCCTGGAGTATGTTTTGTGAGGGTTTGAAAAATGTGTGTAATCCCTCTTAGTGGGATTGAGTTCTCTCCAGATATCGGCTAGGCCTTGTCGATATAGTATTTTCGCTATTTTGGAGCTTGTTTTTGTGGGGCGGATTGATTGTGCTTTTAATGGTTTGGATTTGTCTAGACCTGGGTCAAAGGCCACGTTGGAGTCACCTCCCAAAATTACCGTTCCTTCCAATAGTGGGCTTAGAATTTGTATCATTGCTTGGAAGAAATTAGTTTGGCCCTTATTGGGGGAGTAATACGAGATGAAAGAATAGAGGCTTTCATCCATTTTACCTTTAACCAACAAGAATCTGCCTTCAGGATCTCTGTGAATTAAATCGGGCTTAAATTTACACTGTTTTGCAAATATTATCGCCACCCCTCTGGTCTTGTCCTCTGCATTCGCTAGGAAGAATGTGGGGTATTGAGCATGTAGAAATGTTGGGTTGTAATTGGAGGGGAAATGTGTTTCCTGGATCATGACTACCGCCAATTTTTGTGCGTGGTAAGATTGGAGTAATTTACGCCTCTTTACCGCTGAGTTAAGTCCCTGGGCATTATGGGAGGCTAATTTAAAGGACGGATGAACCAAAGTGTCACTAGACATGTCGGCTAATTGGGGGGAACGATTGTGGTGCGGTATTTCTTACCTCCTCTGGAGAGTGGTGGAGCATGGTTATTCGGATCGCGAGATAGGATCTGGAGCCTGGAGGAGAGAAGGCCGATCAAGAATCCTGTGGACTGGCACAAACAAAAAATAGGGTTAGAGAAAAGGACAGAAAAGAAAGAGAGAAGAGAAGAAAGTAAATGCAAGTGTTCTCGTGAGAATAGTCCCAAGAGGAACCTGCGGCATCGAGGGGGTGTAAAGATTCCCTCCATGTCGCCCAACAATAACCAATAGTAGCCCTCCGGAGGGGCTATCAGTCCATCTCCCGACCATGGAGGTTCCATTGTCGTGAGATGGGTGGAGGCGCATGACTGCTACCCCAGTCAGAGCCTGCCCAGTTGGTAGTCCTAAAGAATGAAATTAACAGAACCTAGTGAGGACAACCATTTCAATACTGTAGCAATTCGAGATGAATGTATCAAAGCCAGCCGGCTTAATAAAAAAAAAAAAAAAAAAAAAAGATCAGAAAAAAAGTCCTGCTGTGGGCCAAAACCGCCCAGGGGGGATGTGTGAAGGGTAAGGGGGGTGGGAGGGTGGAGGGAAAAGGAGAGGAGGGGGAACGGGGGGGAGGGATGAGTTCAATCAGGGGGGTAGTTGTAGGGGCTGTAAAAAAAAAAAAAAAAAAACCCCTATTAGGAGCTGTCCTTTCCCAATAGGCCCGTGAGTCATTGTGTCCGTCCCCTGGTCCACCACATCACCAGCCGGTGGTAAGGCTGACCCGCAGGTGGGAAGTCCCAACAGCTTGTTCTTCGGTGAACTTTGCAAATTTGATTGTAGAAGATCTATGCGCCCTCTGTGGGAAGGGGTGGGAGCCAAGTATTAGCGAATCGCTTGAGAAGGGACAGATGCCCCATTGGGAGAGGTCGCCTGACCAAGCGATTCTTTTTCTAGGTGAGGGGTGACCTGACCGGTCAGTTGTGTCGAGAACTGGAGAAGTCTATCTGGAAGTGGGAGTCCAGTGTCCCTGATGGGTTCAGGGATCGTGCATCCTGATCCTTAGTAGTACAAGATGGTCTTTTAGGGTGGTTGACGCCTTGGAAGGTGTCCTGAGTAATGTGTCCGGGTACTGTCTGGACGTGTACAGGTAATTCAGGAGGGCATCGGTTCCCTTACTCGTCTACTCTTCGTGGTTTTCCACAAGGGGGAGACTGGGCTGGTAGGAGTCTGTCTCTTAGAAGATCCGGATTGCGTGTTTGATGTGTCCATCTCTAAATCCTGGGATATAAGCTTCAGTGACAGGAGAATCCGCTCTCCTTCAGATAGAGTGGTGAAGGAGTGTGTCTTGCCTTTGTAGGTGAATTTCAGAGCAAAGGGGAAAGCCCACCAGTATTTTATTTCCTTTTGTGTTAGGATTAGAAGTAGAGGTTTAAGGGCTCTACGTTTTTGAATCGTCATAGGCGATATGTCAGCAAATATTTGAATATCATGGCCTTGGAATGATATGTGTGGCTGCTGGCGGGAGAGCTTCATGATGCTCTCTTTCACTCCGTAGTGGTGCGGCTTCACCACAATATCCCTGGGAGACCCGTCTTTCCTGGGGGGACCCAGAGATCTGTGGGCTCTGTCTAATTCCAGGTTATGTTTAGAGATATCAGGGATAAGGGATTTAATTAATTCTTGTACTGCTGAGGGGACATCCGTGCACGCTTCTGGGATGCCTCTGACCCTGAAGTTCTCCCTTCTCGATCTGTTTTCCAAATCGTCAATCCTACTTAAGGCAGCATCTAACTGATCCTGCACGATCTGTATGTGATCAGAGTTTTGGTTAGTTCTGGAGATTGTGTAATCCAGTTTTTGTTCAATCGCTTCTATTCTGGTGCCCAGATTCTGGAAGTCGGATCGAATGTCATTTGTTATTTTGTGAGCTGTATTAGCTAAGCCCCTTTCCAGCAAGTCAGATAGTTTGAGGAAAAGATCCCCCGCATTCTGGGGCATGTCTGTGCCTGTGCTTCCCATATAGTCATTACTGTGCTGAGGAAGAGGAGAATGTCCCATAGGAGATAGCAAGGGGGCTGCCAGGGGGCTCTCATTCAGGAAAGCTGAGTTGTGGCCTGAGGGGGATGTGGTGGGATGAGAATAGGAGGTAGCAGAGGTAGGGTATGGGAGAGTAGCAGGAGCGATCACTTGCCTGGGATCTTGTATTCCCCCTGATGCTGCCTGTGTCTGAGGCGCTGCCTGTGTCTGAGGCGCGGCCGCCATCTTGGATTCGGCCTGTAACTTCACAGCCTCAAAACGGGGTCCCAGGTCCTTCTTGGCTGCCGTGGATGGCATGGGTGGGGAACCGCTGTGTTCCCCCAGCCGATTCTGCTGTGCTCGGGCTGGCAGCGGCTTCTGATACGGCGCTAGGGCGGCTGGCTGGCTGGGATAGTGAGGAGCTCCCGGCTCACGCGGCCATCTTGGAGTCCCTCGCGCATGCGCACTCAGATAGTATTTTCTTAACCACTCTATAAACAAAACAAAAAGCTGGAACAAACGTTTTCATGCTTTTTTTTTTAGCACTTTTGAGCTCTGTGGGTCATGAGCGCCTCTCAAAAACGCGAGTTTGGTGGTGGGGTTTTTTTTTTGCCTACCTACCTGCCTCTGAATATCCCTGAAAATGCCAGAAATAGCCATCGTGTGTATGGACACATTGGATAACATGGAGGGGAGTTTCTAGGCAGAAAAAAATAAGAGCTCAAAAGCCCTTTAAGAGCCGCTTATTTGAGATTCTTTGAGCTTCTTTGAGCTCCTTTGAGCTGTAGTGTGCATGAGCCCTCCATGTATTCCTCAATTTGGCTTTTAGGCCCCATGTCCCCTGGACGCTGTTATACGTGCGTTCAGAGGCAGTTGGACGCTTTTTTCAAAGGCCTCTGAACTCATCCAATGTTATCCTATGTGACCATGTACACAGTCTCCTTTATTGCCGTTTTTTGCAGTTGCGTTTAACAGCGTTTCTTTGTAAGCAAAAAAATGGGTTCAGACGCAGAAGATTTCCACGTTTCAGACGCCAAACGCGTTTATATGCGTTTTTAAAGGTGCCCTATATTTTAGACCTGAAAAGACAAAAATATGATGGAAACAATGAAAAAAAAAAATAGTTACAAAATGTTTTAATTACTTGCGATGATTAAGCACTAACTATAGTGTGAAACGCGTCAGTTTCCTGTACTTCTTGCTGTGGCATGTACTTTTGTTGTTTTTATCAATAAAGGCGATTATCATTTTGAGTGCGGCTGTCCAGGACTTTTCTCACATCAATCATCATACTTCATAGACCATATATAGCCATACATAGTCCATATATAGTCCATCTATAGTCCATATATAGACCATATATAGTCGTACTTTTTTAAGCAGAAGGTCAAACGTGGCAATGGACATGCGTGTGAAATTAAACAATTAGTCGGGGTCGGTACACAGCTGTACGTACATGTTTACAAAATATCCTGCCGACATTCGCTGCGCAATCAATGGATGGGTCCAATAGCGATGAACTCTGACTCTGGACCTCTCACGCAATTTTCTGCATCATTCCAGCCTCATCAAGAGCAACATCAGGAGCATTTCCTCACATACGCTCATTATGGGATCCATTGCAAAAAAAAAGCACAGAAATAGAGACAAATACAAGTAGACAGCGGCTCTCTCTGCTGCTGCTACTCACTCTGGTCAAAATGGCTGAAATAGTTCATTTACAATGTTTTTTGAGCTTGGGGAGGGTCTTAAATGAAGCTTGGGGAGGGTCTTAATAAACACTTCTAGACGCAAACACGGTTAAACGCGGCTAAACCCGGCTAACCAGGCGTTTTAAATGCAGGTTTCAAGGTGTCATAAACATTTGTTCAGAGGACTTTGCCCCAGCGTCCCGTGTACATGGGGCATATGGTCAGATTTGGCTTCTTTTATACCTCTCTTTAAATTGGTCCTAGACTCTCTATACTTCATCCTATCACCACTCCTAAGTACTATCCCGTCCTCTCAAGAGACACCAAACCCTCTTTGTTACCTGAGAAAAATGTAAAAATTAAAAAAGCGTAGGGTTCCCCCCCATACCAGGCCCTTTTTTACGCCAAAATGTAAAAAAACCACGTCGTGTCCCACCCAATCCATACCAGACCCTTATACCCGAGCATGCAGCCTGACGGGTCAGAAAATGGGGGGGACGAGCGAGCGCCCCCCCTCCCCTCTTCAACCATATCAGGCCACATGCCCTCAACATGGGGGAGTGGGTGATCTGCTCTTCCCCCATCTCTCAGCACCTTGTCCCCATTGGAACAAGGACCTCTTACCGACAACCCTGGGCTGTGGTTATGGGGTCTGTGGGTGGGGGAGCTTATCGGAAGCCCCCTTTAACAAGGGGGCCCCAAGATTCCGCCCCACCCTCTATGTGAATAGATATCAGGTACATCGTAAAAAAAAGTGTAAAAAAATAATAAAAACACAGAGACAGTTTTTGACAAATCCTTTATTAAAAAATTGTCCCCCGATGTAGATCCGTCATCAATAACACCGCCCGCCGACTCAAAGGAAAAAAAAGAAAAAGAAAAAAAATCACTCCCGCCGACACAGAGGCGCTATGCCTACCGTGGGCTCCTCTTTTTGACAGGTCTTTTATAGGGAAGGGGTGGGGCCACCTGTCTACCTCACCTGGTGGAACCACCCCCTTCTGACATCACGGACACAACATGTACTGGTCCGTGACGTCAAAAGGGGGTGGCGCCACCAGGTGATGTAGATAGGTGCCCCCCTCCCTATAAAAGAACTGTCAAATAGAGGAGCCCGCAGTAGGCATAGCGCCTCTGTGTTGTCGAGTGATTTTTTTTCAGGTCAGCAGACGGCGTGATTGACGACGGATCTACATTGAGGGGCGCATTTTTTATTTTTTTTATTTATTTATTTATTTTTTTAGAAAAGGAATTGTCAAAAACTGTCTCTGTTTTTATTTTTTACACATTTTTGGTGAAGGGGTATGATGTACCCGATACCCATTCACATCGGGGTGATGGGATCTGGGGGCCCCCTGCCCACAGACCCCCGACAACCAAAGCCCAGGGTTGTAGGGAGGAGGCCCTTGTCCCCATCAAAATGGGGCGGGGGGGGCAGAGCACCAAAGCACCCACCCCCCCATGTTGAGGGCATGTGGCGCTCGTTCATCTCTCCCCCTTTTCTGACCTGCCAGGCTGCATGATCGGATCAGGGTCTGGTATAGATTTTGGGTGGGACCCCCACGCCGTTTTTCCTTTTTAATTTTAGCCTGGTATGGACTGGGGGGAACCCTTCGCCTTTTTTTTAAACATTTTTCTATTGCCGGCATTCTTTTCTTTACATTCCTCTGTCAGTAGGGAAGCCCGTTGACAGCTGATGACTTATGGTTGCTAAGGACGCGGCTTCCCGTCCCGCTGCTTAACAACCAGCTATTCCTTCTCACAGAATTTGGATCGGTCGATTGTTTTTCGACCGATCTGAATTGTAATCGTTCTGAAAAGTTGGAATTCGTTAGAAAATTATTAAATGAGATGAATTTTAACCAAACAAAACGAAGCAAAATTAATTCCATAATGAACCAAAGCTAATTTTTGTGTTCTGCACATGTCTAGAAAGGACCAATGAGTGTGCTGGGGGTGGGGTACGGTTGTGTCTGTTGGGTGTGGTCTATGGGGTGAAGGCGGGTGCTTTCGCTGGTGGTGGGACCTCACTTCATGAGCATGCTCAGAACCAGAATGCCCCAGCAGTGTTACAGGACTTTCCATTACCACTAACCATTATATAGGGTAGAATTAGTGCAGCATTCTATTCTGTTCACATGAAGGATACTGAGAAGATCGGAGAGCAGTTTAGGTTTGATTGCTGGGAGGAGTAGAGAACATAGTGATGTGTAGAAGGATTAGACCCAGTGTGAGTTTTCCCATAGAGGTCAGTACAGGGTGATGGACGGAATCGGAGGGGACATAATGGATGTAGGACTATAATTGGAGGCAGAGTCAGGAATGAACACTTGTAGTGTGGAAATGGATGAAGGTAAATATCAGACACGGGGTAAAGATACTGCGGTGAGTTCATTGGAAGTGTTGAGAGAAGAGCAGATGTCTTAGGAATAGAGGATATGAAGAAGTCACAGAAGATTCATATGATGCAAACATAGAAGAGCGAGGCTGGAGAGGCCAGAGAGGCCGGAGAGGCGGAGAGGATGGAGAGGCCGGAGAGGCCGGAGAAGCCGGAGAGGCCGGAGAGGATGGAGAGGCCGGAGAGGCCGGAGAGGCTGGAGAGGCCGGAGAGGCCGGAGAGGCTGGAGAGGCTGGAGAGGCTGGAGAGGCCGGAGAGGCCAGAGAGGCTGGAGAGGCTGGAGAGGCCGGAGAGGCCAGAGAGGCTGGAGAGGCCGGAGAGGCCGGAGAAGCCGGAGAGGCCGGAGAGGATGGAGAGGCCGGAGAGGCTGGAGAAGCCGGAGAGGCCGGAGAGGATGGAGAGGCCGGAGAGGCCGGAGAGGCCGTAGAGGCCGGAGAAGCCGGAGAGGCCGGAGAGGATGGAGAGGCCGGAGGGGCTGGAGGGGCTGGAGAAGCCGGTTCAGTTTTGCTGAGTGGACTTACTGGGAATTCTTTGCTTTGAACTGGAAATCTCTGTGAACCATCTTGGCAGGGAAATGCCTGTTTGTCACTATTTATCACCTAGAGAAAGGAAATAGGCGTACCACTACCCAGGAATGATTGTTTTTCATACAGGATGACTAAGTTCCTGCCGTATGACCTTCATTGACAGATTTGTTCAGAAACATTGTAGTATCAGACGGGTCCTTCACATTCTGACAGAACTTCAGCCTGATCCACCAATGACATACATGAGTGTAGCGCTGTAGTTTCCACTAGTAACAAACATCCACCATATCACCCCGATGCCAGACTCCCGTATATCACTTCAGAGACAATCATCAGTCATTTGTTTTGTTTATTGGGGGGTACAACTTGGTTGGGGGAAAAGGGTATATGGGATGCCCATAGATCAGATCACTTTGCCATCATATTTATAGATTAACCACTTCAGCCCCGGACCATTTGGCCGGCCAAATACCAGAGCACTTTTTGCGATTTGGCACTGCGATGCTTTAACTGACAATTGCGCTGCCGTGCAACATTTCTCCCAAACAAAATTGACGTCCTTTTTTCCCCACAAATAGAGATTTCTTTTGGTGGTATTTGATCGCCTCTGCGGTTTTTATTTTTTGCGCTACAAACAAAAATAGAGCGACAATTTTGAAAAAACGCAATATTTTTGACATTTTGCTATAATAAATATCCCCAAAAATATATAAAAAAAAATTTTTTTCCTCAGTTTAGGCCGATACGTATTCTTCTACATATTTTTGGTAAAAAAAAATTGCAATAAGCGTTTATTGATTGGTTTGCGCAAAAGTTATACAAAATAGGGGATAATTTTATGGCATTTTTATTATTTTTATTTTTTTTTACTAGTAATGACGGCGATCAGCGATTTTTATCATGACTGCGACATTATGGTGGACACATCGGACAATTTTGACACATTTTTGGGACCATTCACATTTTTACAGTGATTAGTGCTACGAAATTGCACTGATTACTATATAAATGTCACTGGCAGTGAAGGGGTTGAGTGTGTCCTAGAGAGTGATTCTAACTGTTAGGGGGAGGGGCTACGAGTGACACATCACTGATCTCTGCTCCTGATCACAGGCAGCAGAGATCAGTGTCCTGTCATTAAGCAGAATGGGGAGATGCTTGTTTACATTAGCATCTCTCCGTTCTTCCTCTTTGTGAGACGATGGCGTGTATCCCGATGTCCGCGGGACCCGCGATCACCGATCACACTCACAGAGCTCCCGGCAGGCGCATGCAAGCCGCCTCTTAAAGGGCAACATACAGGTACATTAATCTGCCTGTACTGCCCTTCCTGCAGACGTATATCGGTGTGAGCCGGTCAGGAAGCGGTTAATAGATTAGAACTTAGTTTGAGCCGGAATGAAAGATGTGCAAATGTAATAGATACAGTCTCCTCCCTGCATCACCATGCAGACTATTGCTCCTCCTCTGTGTAACTCCTCCAGACTATTGTTCCTCCTCTGCATAACTCCTGCAGACTATTGCTCCTCCCCTGTGTAACTCCTGCAGACTATTGTTCCTCCTCTGCGTAACTCCTGCAGACTATTGCTCCTCCTCTGCGTAACTCCTGCAGACTATTGCTCCTCCTCTACGTAACACCTGCAGACTATTGCTCCTCCTCTGTGTAACTTCTGCAGACTATTGCTCCTCCTCTACGTAACTCCTGCAGACTATTGTTCCTCCTCTGCGTAACTCCTGCAGACTATTGCTCCTCCTCTTCGTAACTCCTGCAGACTATTGCTCCTCCTCTGCGTAACTCCTGCAGACTATTGCCCCTCCTCTACGTAACTCCTGCAGACTATTGTTCCTCCTCTGCGTAACTCCTGCAGACTATTGCTCCTCCTCTTCGTAACTCCTGCAGACTATTGCTCCTCCTCTACGTAACTCCTGCAGACTATTGCTCCTCCTCTGCGTAACTCCTGCAGACTATTGCTCCTCCTCTGTGTAACTCCTGCAGAATATTGTTCCTCCTCTGCGTAACTCCTTCAGACTATTGCTCCTCCCCTGCGTAACTCCTGCAGACTATTGCTCCTCCTCTGCGTAACTCCTGCAGACTATTGCTCCTCCTCTGCGTAACTCCTGCAGACTATTGCTCCACCTCTACGTAACTCCTGCAGACTATTGCTCCTCCTCTGTGTAACTCCTGAAAACTATTGTTCCTCCTCTGCGTAACTCCTGCAGACTATTGCTCCTCCTCTACGTAATTCCTGCAGACTATTGCTCCTCCTCTGCGTAACTCCTGCAGACTATTGCTCCTCCTCTACGTAACTCCTGCAGACTATTGTTCCTCCTCTACCTAACTCCTGCAGACTATTGCTCATCCTCTACATAACTTCTGCAGACTATTGCTCCTCCTCTACGTAACCCCTGCAGACTATTGCTCCTCCTCTACATAACTCCTGCAGACTATTGCTCCTCCTCTGCGTAACTCCTGAAGACTATCGCTCCTCCTCTACATAACCTCTGCAGAATATTGTTCCTCCTCTGCGTAACTCCTGCAGACTATTGCTCCTCCCCTGTGTAACTCCTGCAGACTATTGTTCCTCCTCTGCGTAACTCCTGCAGACTATTGCTCCTCCTCTGCGTAACTCCTGCAGACTATTGCTCCTCCTCTACGTAACACCTGCAGACTATTGCTCCTCCTCTGTGTAACTTCTGCAGACTATTGCTCCTCCTCTACGTAACTCCTGCAGACTATTGTTCCTCCTCTGCGTAACTCCTGCAGACTATTGCCCCTCCTCTACGTAACTCCTGCAGACTATTGTTCCTCCTCTGCGTAACTCCTGCAGACTATTGCTCCTCCTCTTCGTAACTCCTGCAGACTATTGCTCCTCCTCTACGTAACTCCTGCAGACTATTGCTCCTCCTCTGCGTAACTCCTGCAGACTATTGCTCCTCCTCTGTGTAACTCCTGCAGAATATTGTTCCTCCTCTGCGTAACTCCTTCAGACTATTGCTCCTCCCCTGCGTAACTCCTGCAGACTATTGCTCCTCCTCTGCGTAACTCCTGCAGACTATTGCTCCTCCTCTGCGTAACTCCTGCAGACTATTGCTCCACCTCTACGTAACTCCTGCAGACTATTGCTCCTCCTCTGTGTAACTCCTGAAAACTATTGCTCCTCCTCTGCGTAACTCCTGCAGACTATTGCTCCTCCTCTACGTAACTCCTGCAGACTATTGTTCCTCCTCTACCTAACTCCTGCAGACTATTGCTCATCCTCTACATAACTTCTGCAGACTATTGCTCCTCCTCTACGTAACCCCTGCAGACTATTGCTCCTCCTCTACATAACTCCTGCAGACTATTGCTCCTCCTCTACATAACTCCTGCAGACTATTGCTCCTCCTCTGCGTAACTCCTGAAGACTATCGCTCCTCCTCTACATAACCTCTGCAGAATATTGTTCCTCCTCTGCGTAACTCCTGCAGACTATTGCTCCTCCTCTGTGTAACTCCTGAAAACTATTGTTCCTCCTCTGCGTAACTCCTGCAGACTATTGCTCCTCCTCTACGTAATTCCTGCAGACTATTGCTCCTCCTCTGCGTAACTCCTGCAGACTATTGCTCCTCCTCTGCGTAACTCCTGAAGACTATTGCTCCTCCTCTACATAACTTCTGCAGACTATTGTTCTTCCTCTGCATAACTCCTGCAGACTATTGCTCCTCCTCTGCGTAACTCCTGCAGACTATTGCTCCTCCTGTACGTAACTGCTGCAGATTATTTCCCTCCTCTGCGTAACTCCTGCAGACTATTGCTCCTCCTCTGCGTAACTCCTGCAGACTATTGCTCCTCCTCTGCGTAACTCCTGCAGAATATTGTTCCTCCTCTGCGTAACTCCTGCAGACTATTGCTCCTCCTCTGCGTAACTCCTGCAGACTATTGCTCCTCCTCTGCGTTACTCCTGCAGACTATTGCTCCCAGGAACTCCTCACCAATGACCGTGTAATGATGAGGACTCTTTACCAATGACCGTGTAATGATGAGGACTCCTCACCAATGACTGTGTAATGATGAGGACTCTTCACCAATGACCGTGTAATGATGAGGACTCCTCACCAATGACCGTGTAATGATGAGGACTCCTCACCAATGACCGTGTAATGATGAGGACTCCTCACCAATGACTGTGTAATGATGAGGACTCCTCACCAATGACCGTGTAATGATGAGGACTTCACCAATGACTGTGTAATGATGAGGACTCTTCACCAATGACTGTGTAATGATGAGGACTCCTCACCAATGACCGTGTAATGATGAGGACTCTTTACCAATGACCGTGTAATGATGAGGACTCCTTATCAATGACCGTGTAATGATGAGGACTCTTTACCAATGACCGTGTAATGATGAGGACTCCTTATCAATGACCGTGTAATGATGAGGACTCTTTACCAATGACCGTGTAATGATGAGGACTCCTTATCACTGACCGTGTAATGATGAGGACTCCTTATCAATGACCGTGTAATGATGAGGACTCCTTATCAATGACCGTGTAATGATGAGGACTCTTTACCAATGACCGTGTAATGATGAGGACTCCTCACCAATGACCGTGTAATGATGAGGACTCTTTACCAATGACCGTGTAATGATGAGGACTCCTCACCAATGACCGTGTAATGATGAGGACTCTTTACCAATGACCGTGTAATGATGAGGACTCTTTACCAATGACTGTGTAATGATGAGGACTCTTTACCAATGACCGTGTAATGATGAGGACTCTTTACCAATGACTGTGTAATGATGAGGACTCTTTACCAATGACTGTGTAATGATGAGGACTTATTATCAATGACTGTGTAATGATGAGGACTTCTTTAAGGAATTCCCAAATAAATGTGTACCTAAAGACAGGGTGACACTGTAGGTACACCTGTAGTAGTGAGCCAACGTCCCAATAGTGGATCAATGAGGCTATAGCAACTAGAAAAATGGACTTTCAAGGCACCCGGGTATACTGACTATAAAAGGTAAAAATGGTTTTATTTGATTATAATCTACATAAATAGAGACAAGTAATATAAATAACACAATCCATAGAGAAAAATTATTTTTGTATGTAATTAGTATTTCCTGCCCCACATACAACCGAGACACCACTTATTGTAACACATATGTAATAAAACATTCAGAAACAAATGGGGAAGAAATTCCCAAGCCGATGTTACGATTGTCGATGTAGGTTGGTGAATTATGGGTCAGGTTGTAGGTCCGGGTTGGTATTTTCTTAGTAGCTCTAGAGATTTCTGCTGGGTGTATATAAAATGCATGGATAAGTATAATACATATGTACACAAGGCATACTTCAAAATAAGATATAGAACATTAGACAGAGTATAGGATGAGCTCCGACCGAATAGAACGGCCACACGGGGACCCCATAAAGGATTTGGTCATCCGGGGGCAAAGCAGTAAAGCCAAGTAACTGGGGAACCTTCATTGTCCCAATATATAAATTAAAATATAGGTTTTGTAGAGCTTGCTATAAAATCGATCATTTATTTAATCCTCCAAGTAGCCACTAGGGAAGGGGGAGGGGACCAATTTGTCCCAAAAGGGAGATTTCCAAGGGGAAATATTAATATCTAAAAAAGGGAAAAGGTTGGGACTTTGAATGAAGTGTGTGGTCATACGCGGGCATTACACTTCCATCCCTGGGAATCATTTAGAAGAAAGGAACATTTTTGGGACTTTGAATGAGATGTGTGAGCAAAAAACAAATCCATGACATCATCAAAAAAGGTTTATTAATAAAGATGCATTGGACCTGATGCATAGCAAGTATGACGAGCTGATGGACATGTAATACATATAAACATCATACATATTGCACAAGCATTAAAATCCAAGGGACATTGTAGTATACAAACATGCTAAAGTAAAAAACTGCATTAATAGGCTTGACGCGTTTCGTGGATTCGTTCCACTTCTTCAGAAGCAATTTCAGAATTCATGTCTATAAATAATAAATATCCAAAATGATTCCAATGAATTAAACAAGGATACAAGGGAAGGAAACACCCAGACACCCCAAATGGCTTACTTACCAGCTCTATAAGCAGTCATACAGTGCTGAAGCCTGACGGTGAATGGAGGCCGGGACACATCCCCGCTGGGAGCTGAGGGGGCGTCACACTGCAGACAGCCAAGGCGGAGAACACCACACTCCGGGGGAGAGAAGAAATGTGTGCAGGGGGAGCTGCAGGAGGATGCCTGTGCACATCTCCAATCTGTGTAAAGTGTAAAAATAAAAAAAAACAACTCTAAAGGACAAAATGATGACCAGAAACATATAATGTAGCTGGCCAGGGGGGGAAGGCCCATGAAGAACCAGGAAACCCATAAGAGCAGAAAAGAAATGATAGGACATCCTAGAATCACAACAGACCAATACTGCCCAGGGGTTCAGGACTGGCCGAAGATGAAATTGAAAGGACAAAGAAATTAGGTAAGGATACCCATAAAAAACAGAACAAAAAAAACAACAACAGACGAAGAAAGAACCACCGGGGAACCTGGAGTGATGAGGTGATGAAGTGCACTGTCCTAGAATCACGACAGACCAATCCTGTCCAAATATTCAAGGAACACCAGAGAGGCAAAAGAAAGGAAAGAACCCCCAAAAATCATATTTCTTGGGGGGGGGGGGGGAGGGAAGAGAGAATGAAAAACAGTGTACCTAGTGATCTGTATGTGAGTGCCATGACTTCCATGTGTGATCCAAGGAGTGTCCAGTGTAGAAGGAAAGAAAGAAACCTCCCCCAGGACTGCCTGATATACCCACCAGGGCAGCCGCACAAGACGCCCCCCAGCGTCACGCTGGGTGTGTATGACTAGGGCTTACCCCCCAAAACAGCTGACACGCTGCCGCCAGCATCGGCGGAGACGCCCAACACACACTAAGCTGGACAACACGCCGCCGCTAATGAGCCCCCGGAGAGGAGTGGAATCACACGCAGCGCCGCGGGTCTTCACTTTTTCATCAAAAGATGAAAGTGAAAAAAGTCCCAGTGCTGAATAGCTATGTATTGGCTCCTGAAAAAAATGAATAAACAATCAAAGAAACACGATAGAAATGTGTATAAAAAAATGAAATATATAAAAATAAAAATGAAGAGTCCAGTGGACAAAATAACAATCTGCAATGGTGACTAAATCGTGATGAGTGGTGAAAAATATATATATATAAAATAAGTCCAGAAAATGGTGAAAAGCCGTTGATGAATCTTCTCAGTGGATACAACAAATAGAAAAGGTGTGATGAGAGGGGAGATGACAGATGAAATATGAGATCACAGAGCCCTTACCTTATAAGACATGGGAAAATGCCTCAACCATCATGGTGAGTAGATGGGAGTTTGAGACCAGCGGTTTCATCCGGAAAGTAGATGGTAAATGTAGGGCCGGATCAGGATGAATATAAAAAAGAAGAACAAAAGGTAGCCTCCAATCGTGTAGTACCATAGACCAAAATGTCATAAATAAAAAAGCTGTACAGGGCAATGAAAAAGTAACGTACAGCATGTCCTTAGTCTGCTTGTCTTCAGCAAACTGTTTGTGGACTTTCTTGTGCATCATCTTTAGAAGAGGCTTCCTTCTGGGGGGACAGCCATGCAGACCAATTTGATGCAGTGTGCGGCGTATGGTCTGAGCACTGACAGGCTTACCCCCCCACCCCTACAACCTCTGCAGCAATGCTGGCAGCACTCATATTTCCCAAAGACAACCTCTGGATATGACGCTGAGCACGTGACCTCAACTTCTTTGGTGGACCATGGCGAGGCCTGTTCTGAGTGGAACCTGTCCTGTTATACCGCTGTATGGTCTTGGCCACCGTGCTGCAGCTCAGTTTCGGGGTCTTGGCAATCTTCTTATAGCCTAGGCCATCTTTATGTAGAGCAACATTTCTTTTTAAGATCCTCAGAGAGTTCTTTGCCATGAGGTGCCATGTTGAACTTCCAGTCACCAGTATAAAAGAGTGAGAGCGATAACACCAAATTTATCACACCTGCTCCCCATTCACACCTGAGACCTTGTAACACTGACCAGTCACATGACCCCGGGGAGGGAAAATGGCTAATTGGGCCCAATTTGGACATTTTCACTTAGGGGTGTACTGACTTTTGTTGCCAGCGGTTTAGACATTAATGGCTGTGTGTTGAGTTATTTTGAGGGGACAGCAAATTTACACTGTTATACAAGCTGTACACTCACTACTTTACATTGTAGACAAGTGTCATTTCTTCAGTGTTGTCACATGAAAAGATAGAAGAAAAGATTTTAAAAAATTGTGAGGGGTGTACTTACTTTTGTGAGATACTGTATATTTCTGAATAAAGATGTACACATTTTATTGATTTTATTTATGGATGTGGCTATAGGTTCCAGTCATTGACTATACAGTTTAGTTTCTTTCTCAATAATTTTCAGAATTCTTTGCTAGGACTTTGCTGAGGACATGTTGACTTAGTAAGTATTGAAGTCAGTAGACCAGTAATAAAGCCACGTAACTTGTATTCCTAGAAGTAGGGGAACAATTCTGCCATCTGTATTTTGCACAGTGCATGTTTTCCTTTAAACACTGTCATTTATTTGATTGAATTATAAAGATAATTATCTAATTAAATATCAGTTGATATCCACATCCCTTATATTTGAATACATTTACCATGAAGTATAAGAAATGTTACTGATACCATAATAAATGAATAGAAAAAAACATGTTAAATTGAGAGTTTTATTCATCTATCATTAGGACCAAATACTAGAAAAAGCTAAATATACAACATATTTCTAATTCATCCATATCATAATCTTTAACAAAAGTTTACAATGTCCTACAGATAGTTCATATCTGTTGATAATCTATTATAGACTGATAATCAATTTCTTGTTCAATTATGTTTATTAAAGAAAAAATCATTATAAAACTGCTAATAAATTTTAAAGCATTCATGGAAGATTGTCTGCTTTATCAGGAACAGCAACCGTGATGAGTATCACAAATGATATAATGCTATTGGCATAGGCCACAATGCTTTTCCTCTTAGCTAAAGCTTCTGCCCCCCTTGTTCCAGCTCTCCTTGTCAGAACACCAAAGAACCATTGTGCAGGGAATGTGGAGTTCCAAGGCCTCCGGGTTACCTGCCGCCTTGGCACAGAGCAAAATAAAATGGTGTAAACATCCCTTGGGAATTGTTAGATGAGTGACTGCGGCCGAGCACTACAACACTCAGTAACACCACTGACATTTAAACTCCAGTTTCTTTGTCCAGAAAAAAAAAGTTGTATACATTCTACTCAAGTTCTACCATTGCTTAAACCTATTGCCATTGTCACATTTATACATTTGAAACTGTGAAAATCTTTTGATTCAGATTTATATAGAGAGAACTACACTATATGGCCAAAAGCATTTGGACAGCCGACCATCACACCTTTATAATCTTGCTGGACATTCCGTTTTAATTCCATGCCCCTCCCCCTCCCATGGCTATAACAGCCTCTACTCTTCTAGAAAGTCTTTTCATCAGATTTGATGTGTGAATGTTACAATGTGTGGCTGGTCAGTGAAAAGAGCCCTTGTGAAGTCAGGTACTGATGTCGGACAAGAAGACATGGCTCATTGGTGTTTTCATTTATTCCGGCATTCAGTAGAGTGGAGGTCAGGTCACTCGAGGTCCTCAAACCCAAATCCAGCAAACCAAGTCTTTATGGAGCTGGCTTTGTGTACATTGGCACAGTCATGCTTGAACAATAAAAAAGGCCTTCCTCAAACTGTTTTCTCAAAGTTGGAGGTGCACAATTGTCTACAATGTCTTTGTATATTGTAGCACTAAAATACATCTACTCCAGTGTTGTATCTAAAAAGGTCTCAGATCCAGTTATTTTGTGATCCATTCATTTGAGCCGAATTCATTGAACAAAATACTTTACTTCAATTGTAGCACCCAAATCTGTCTTCATTTGGGTGTCACATGGTCCTGCTCCCGGACACAGTGTGAGAATTTCACCACCAGAAGCAGTTTTGCCCAAAGAATGTGCATGTCTGGAGTGGGGCCAGGTCTGCTTAGCAAGCTACAGGTCTGTCAGTCAGCTGTAACAATGCTGAAAGCCACACCCTCAGTAACATCTCATTCCACTTTAGTGCAAGCAGGCACAATCTACATGAGGACAACACAACATTGAATTCAGAAGAGCATAGATATCCCTCATCACATTTTCCATTTGGTGGACTTCACTGGCCGGGTCAACAAGTATTTGGGAGATTTTGCAAGGAGAATAATAGAAAAAAATGGTAAATACAGATGCAAGTACGATGAAGTACTTCAGTATATATAGGGGGCAGAGTTCTATTTAACAAGACTTTTTCTTGAAAACCCCTGAACTCTTCAGTTTGGATGGGTATCCAAATATTAAAGGAGAATTAGAGCTCAGAAGTTCAGAACATGTAGCGCTGTATTGAGTAAATAGAAGAAAAGTCATTATAAAATGACCTTGATGATTATCCATTTCTTATGACAGTAAAGTTAGGGTTATCCTGGTAGTCATTTCTTTTCTCTCAGTATATATAGGTGTTTCCATTTGTATAGTAAGGTTGGAAAGGCCCCAAATTTAAATCCAGACACTGGCTCTATGACCTGCATGAGTGGAGCTAACATGCTCCAGCTGCTCCTATTAAAGGGTTGTAAAGTCAGAAGGTTTTTTATCTTCATTCTCAATTCTATGGATTAAGATAAAAAGCCTTCTGTGTGCGACTCCCCCCTCAGCCCCCCTAATACTACCCAGAGCCCCCTCTCTATCTAGCAATGTCCACAAGTGCCTCAGCCATCCGGGATTCTGTTTCCTGATTGGCTGAGATACATCAGCGGCGTCATTGGCTCCCGCTGCTGTCAATCAAACTCAGTTAGCCAATGAGGAGAGAGAGGGGGTGGGGCCGAAGGGCAGCCCTATGTCTGAATGGACAAACGGAGCTGCAGCTCGGCTTGGGTGCCTCCATAGCAAGCTGCTTGTTGTGGGGGCACTCAACACGAAGGAGGGGCCAGAAGCTCCAGCCAGGGACCCGAGAAGAGGAGGCTTTGGGCTGCCCTGTGCAAAACCACAAAGTATAACATGTTTGTTATTTTATTAGAAAAAAAACACAAGACTTTACAACAATCACTTTAAATCTACTTTACATTGCCGTACGTCTATTGAAGTATTTGATGACGATGGAAGTGGTAGAGCAATAGGGGGGGTCATGTACCCCCGCATTTTAATTTCAAAATACCCTTGACCTTTAAATAACATTTCAATTAATTCTGTATTATGTGAAATATTTGTTTTATGTTTTTAATCATATTATGCAATGAATGAATTGCATTATGCAGATTAATTATGGGTTATGTAAAATGTGTATTAGGTAATGAATTTGCTAAAATAAAATGTCTGAATAGCTGAAAGGGAAACAAATCCATGAATACATTTTGTTTCTTTGAGCTCCAGTTGATTATCAGATCTAAGTGCTTGTGTTTTATGAAACATGTCTATGTGATGAGATTCCATTCACATTCTTCTGCTTCTAACATTGTCTTGTGTGTGTAATGCAAAAAATGGGAAAAGATGAAGAAGGTAATTCTAATATTAAAAGATATATTATTCTGTATGATCTGTAGATATGATAATATCAGAAGACTGAATTCAATTCTTTTAGGAACCTAAAAGATATAAAGGAAGAATGTGCATGGTTTGTATACAGCCTCCTGTGTGTGTCCAGATTATTAGGAGTTTGTTATTAGCCATAGTTGCAGTGGGGCAGCTGAACGATGAATAGACTTGGGTTCATTTAGGAGTAAAATGCTGACTTAGGCCAAGCTGTGGTCACTTTAAATGTCCAGTGTTGGGAAGAAGAAAAAAAAATTCCCCTTGAACCTCACAGCAATAAAGCAGCTTGAATGGACTATGTGAATATATGACTCCTTTAGTAAAGAAAAAACATGAATAGTGATCACCTGACAAAACAGGTTTACCTTGTAAAAAATTGAAGGGGAAAGAAAAAAACAAAAAGAAAAACGAACATCTTAAAGCGGAGCTACATCCAAAAAGGGGAAGCTCTGCTTATATTCCCCCCTCCGATGCCAAATTTAGCACCTTTCGGGGGAAGGGGGAACGAGTACCTGGTTTTGACAGGTACTGTCCCCACTTCCGGGAGACCTGGCTGCGGTGAGATGCAGCGAGGTCCCCCAGAAGTTTGGCCCCCCTCGTCCTTCCTCTGCTGCCGGGCCATTCAGAAAGAGCAGCATGCTTCGCGCATGCCACAAGGCTTCACTGACGCTTTCCCTTACAGGCATTGGCAGCGGCAGCACCCGAGAGCCGAAGGAAACAGCGGCTGGGGTGCCAACATCACTGGATTCCAGGACAGGTTAATGTCCTAATATTAAGTATTTGTAGCTGCTGACTTTTCATTTTTATGTGGGGGGTGGCTGGCCCTCCTCTTTAAAATATGTGTAAACTGTACATAGGTACTTCACTACTAGATAGACATGTGCACACTGACATATTTCCTTTCGGAATTTCGTTTTCGTCCGAAAAATAAATTTATTTAGTTACTCCCGAAATTCGTTTTTATTTATTTTGTTTTTCGTTAAAAATTGCATTCGTCCGAAAATCCAAATTAAGGTGGAATCTGTCATTGAAGCCTGATGGTGTCTGTCGAATGTTCAAAGAAGATTCGAAGGAGCAGCTAAACTGTACGACGCCGTATGGATTACCTGCTCCGTCAAATCTTCTTAGAACTTTCAACAGACACCATAAGCCAAAGTACGTGTGTACTTAGTTCTAGATATTCTACTGCTCCTCCTCTTTGGTTACAATCAGCCAATAACATTCATCATCATCATTATTTTTATTTATCTTTTCTCCCCTACGTCAAATCTTTTCTCCCCTACATCAAATCCTTTCTCCCCTACATCAAATCTTTTCTCCCCTACGTCAAATCTTTTCTCCCCTACGTCAAATCTTTTCTCCCCTACGTCAAATCTTTTCTCCCCTACGTCAAATCTTTTCTCCCCTATGTCAAATATTTTCTCCCCTACATCGAATCTTTTCTCTCTATGTCTAATCTTTTCTCCCCTACGTCAAATCTTTTCTCCCCTACGTTGAATCTTTTCTCTCTACGTCAAATCTTTTCTCCCCTATGTCAAATATTTTCTCCCCTACATCGAATCTTTTCTCCCCTACGCCGAATCTTTTCTCCCCTACGTCGAATCTTTTCTCTCTATGTCAAATCTTTTCTCCCCTACGTCGAATCTTTTCTACCCTACGTCGAATCTTTTCTCCCCTACGTCGCATCTTTTCTCCCCTACGTCGAATCTTTCTCCCCTACGTTGAATCTTTTCTCCCCTACGTCGAATCTTTCTCCCCTACGTCGAATCTTTCTCCCCTACGTCAAATCTTTTCTCCCCTACGTCGCATCTTTTCTCCCCTACGTCGAATCTTTCTCCCCTACGTTGAATCTTTTCTCCCCTACGTCGAATCTTTCTCCCCTACGTCGAATCTTTCTCCCCTACGTCAAATCTTTTCTCCCCTACGTCGCATCTTTTCTCCCCTACGTCGAATCTTTCTCCCCTACGTCGAATCTTTTCTCCCCTACGTCGAATCTTTTCTCCCCTACGTCGAATCTTTCTCCCCTACGTCGAATCTTTCTCCCCTACGTCAAATCTTTTCTCCCCTACGTCGAATCTTTTCTCCCCTACGTCGAATCTTTTCTCCCCTACGTCGAATCTTTTCTCCCCTACGTCGAATCTTTTCTCTCCTACGTCGAATCTTTTCTCCCCTACGTCGAATCTTTTCTCCCCTACGTCGAATCTTTTCTCCCCTACGTCGAATCTTTTCTCTCCTACGTCGAATCTTTTCTCCCCTACGTCGAATCTTTTCTCCCCTACGTCGAATCTTTTCTCCCCTACGTCAAATCTTTTCTCCCCTACGTCAAATCTTTTCTCCCCTACGTCGAATCTTTTCTTTCTACATCAAATCTTTTCTCCCCTACGTCAAATCTTTTCTCTCTATGTCGAATCTTTTCTCCCCTACGTCAAATCTTTTCTCCCCTACATCAAATCTTTTCTCCCTTACGTCCAATCTTTTCTCTCTACGTTGAATCTTTTCTCTCTACGTTGAATCTTTTCTCTCTATGTAGAATAATCTTGGACTAATAGAGTTAAGGTTAGGCACATTCCACCACAGGTTTGATGGACACAGATTGTTATTGTCATCATCATGTCGAATCTCCTATCTATATTGAACTGTTGGAGCAATGAAAACAAAAATAAAGCATTTGTTTATGTCGGATCTTTTGTTTTTCGGATTCTGCACTTTCATTATCGTTTGTTAAAACGATAACGAAAATACCTGAAATTCGGACGAAAATGAATGCACATGTCTACTACTAGAGCTATTTTTTCTGGTTTTACACACACACATTAAAATGCACATTTTAGGTTTGAAGACTACTTAAACCCCCAAAACAGTATATATTTTTAAAGAAAATATCCAGTATAATAAAATGGTGGTAGGTGAGATTTATTTTGTGTTTTCTTTTTTTTGCAAAAGATATTAGTGCACAAGTTTATCAAATGCAAATTTTATGTAATAATACACAGATGTTAACTTTGGTCACATTTTTTTTCTGTAAAATGTAAAATATAAGGTTGTAATGAGTGAATAGATACCCAATATGTCAAGCTTTAAAGTGGATGTAAACCAGATTTCTTTTTTTTAAATTAAGGCTTGCACCTTGTACAGTATAGGATTTCATGTCATTTGTACCCAGTCACGAAGAGTTACCGTATATACTCGAGTATAAGTCGAGTTTTTCAGCACATTTTTTTGTGCTGAAAGTGCCCCCCTCGACTTATACTCGAGTCAAGCACTTTTCTGCAGCAAAAAATTTCATTTTCCAAACCGAATTTGGGGCCCCATATCTCAGGGCCACTTTGTGCTAGGACCCCCAAATTTGGTGTGCCAACCCAGTGGAACTGGTACCATAATATATCCAAAGTTGGGGTTCCTAGCACTAAGTGGTCCCGAGATACAGGGCCCCAAAATCGGTTTGGAAAATGTAATTCTCTGCTGCAGAAAAATGCTTGACATTTTCTGAACCAATTTTTGGGGCCCCATATCTCAGGGCCACTTGGAGCTAGAAACCCCAGCTTTGGATATTTTATGGTGCTAGTTCCACTGAGTTTGCACACCAAATTTGGGGTTCCTAGCTCTAAGTGGCCGAGATACGGGGCCCCAAAGTTGGTCAACTGTGTCCATCTGCAGCAAAGTCATTTCGGGACCATTTGGGTTCAGAGACCCCAAATTTTGGCTGCAGCTAGGGGGCATCTAGGAACCCTTAACTACCGAGTTTGAAGTTCGGGGGACCTATGGCTGCAAATGGGCACAGTGAGGCATGCAAATGGTCACAGTGAGGCATGCAAATGGGAATTATTGACCCTCTTTTCCACTTACAGTAGCTGTGCATTTCTCACCCTCGTCTTATACTCGGGTCACTAAGTTTTTCCCATTTTATGTGGTAAATTGGGGCCTCGACTTATACTCGAGTATATACGGTAATCCAGCTCTGAGCAATCCTCTTATCTTTTTTCATTGAGATAAAAACTGACACACAGAGAAATAGAAGTCTGTTTCCCCCTTGCTGTGAGTGACGGGTGATTTACATATCTCATGCAGGAGCCCGAGAGAGACATTCTGTGTACTTCAGATCTCCTCCTCCTTTCTTCTCCAGCTCTCCCAGGATTGGCTGCTCCACACCTCAGTGTGATTGAGCATGCTGAAGTCATGTGGTGACTTTTCTGGGTTTTGACTGGATGTTAGTGATCATAGCAGAAGTTCAGAAATACACAGGAGAAAATGCATGTTGACAAGGGGAGTGTAGAGGTGGGCGGGGAGTCTACTGACATCACGACTCCACCCACCGAGCTCCAGACAACAGACCCACCCACAGAATCTGCAGTTTTTTGGGTCTCATAACAGACAGAGGGGAGACATTTGACAGGTAAGGATACATGCAGGAGGCGTGTTTTTGTGAATCTGGAAAGTTTCTTGTCATGGGATCCTGCTAGTAACAATGCTTCCCTTTTAGACTGACAGTGCCTCACACTCCTTTCTTTTAACTTTGGACTGCCTATCAAGGGTATCAGCTAGGCAATCCAATGGCCAACTGAAGGGGTGCACACACATAGTTGCCAACATTGCAAAAAAAATACGTGGGACACTTTTTTGGCTGTAGGAGGAACCGTACAATAATTAGGGGGCGGGGCATTCATTTGTAGGCGTGGTTTAGCAAGAAAAATACAAGTGCGGCGCGCGAAGCAGAGTCTGTCCTTGCATCAGGTGTCCCCAGCAGAGTCTGTCCTCGTATCTGGTGCCCCCAGCAGAGTCCCTCCTTGCATCAGGTGCCCCCAGCACAGTCTGTCCTCGCATCAGGTGCCCCCAGCAGAGTCAGTATAGACCCCCTCAGTGCAGACCCCCCTCCATCAGTGCAGACCCCCTTAGTGCAGACCCCCTCCATCAGTGCAGACTCCCTCAGTGCAGACCCCCTCCATCAGTGCAGACCCCCTCAGTGCAGACCCCCCTCCATCAGTGCAGATCCCCCTCCATCAGTGCAGACCCCCTCATTGCAGACCCCCCTCTATTAGTGCAGACCCCCCCTCTATTAGTGCAGACCCCCCTCAGTGCAGCTCCCCTCTATTAGTGCAGACCCGCCTCAGTGCAGCCCCCCCTCTATTAGTGCAGACCCCCCTCAGTGCAGCCCCCCTCTATTAGTGCAGACCCCCCTCAGTGCAGCCCCCCCTCAGTGCAGTCCCCCCTCTATTAGTGCAGACCACCTCCATCAGTGCAGACCCCCTCAGTGCAGACCCCCCTCAGTGCAGACCCCCCTCCATCAGTGCAGATCCCCCTCCATCAGTGCAGACCCCCCTCTATTAGTGCAGACCCCCCTCAGTGCAGCCCCCCTCTATTAGTGCAGACCCCTCTCAGTGCAGCCCCCCCTCTATTAGAGCAGACCCCCCTCAGTGCAGCCCCCTCTATTAGTGCAGCCCCCCTCAGTGCAGCCCCCCCTCTATTAGTGCAGACCCCCTCAGTGCAGACCCCCCTCTATTAGTGCAGACCCCCTCTATTAGTGCAGACCCCCTCAGTGCAGACCCCCCTCTATTAGTGCAGACCCCCCTCAGTGCAGACCCCCTTAGTGCAGACCCCCCTCTATCAGTGCAGACCCCCCTCTATTAGTGCAGGCCCCCCTCAGTGCAGACCCTCCCCTCCCATACCGCCCCCCACCACGTCCAGGAGTGGCCGGTGTTCTGCCGAGAAAGTTCACCTCGGCAAATAAGGACCCCCCTGTACTGCGCAGGTGCAGCGCTTGCGCAGTACGAGCCGGTGGAAATAGCCATGCTGAATAGCTGGGGAACTTTCTCGGCAAGACACCGGCGCCGTGTGTTCAGTGGAGAGGGGCCGATCCGTGCAGCTAAAGAAGCCAATTCATTGGCTGCATGCATCAAGCCCCTTTCCTCTCTCCACTGAACACTAGGGGGAAGATCTAGCGGCGGCCTTGGTGGCCATTTTGCTGGAGCCAGCTGCTCCAATAATAAAAAAAACAACATTCCCAATTTTCCTGATGAAAATCCCGATTCGGGACAGCCTCCAATCGGGACGAGGGTCCCAAAATCGGGATTGTCCCGGGAAAATCAGGACTGTTGGCAACTATGCTTAAGTAAGGGCAGATGATTCGTGTAGCATTTACTTCCTGGAATCCATCTGCGCTTAGCTCAGGCACGCAGGTGTTTCGTTAGAATCTGTGACCCGTCAGATTAGGTAACGAAAGTGACATTCCGTCAGCTGCACATGTGTTCCACCTCTACCAGGTTTGCTAATCTGACAGTACACCTGCAGTCAGAAGAAGGCAGCGGACATCTTACTACACCCAGCTACATCTTGAATTCCACAGTAATTTTTGGCAGTAAAGTGAGTGTATATACAGGCTGTCCCCTAGTTACCAACATCCGACTTACAAACGACTCCTACTTACAAACCAAAGGAGACAACAGGAAGTGAGATGAAATCTACCCCTAGGAAGGGAAATTCTCTCCTGTAAGAGTTATTATGGGAAAAAGCTGTCTCCACTGATGCTTTATCACCAATCCTTGTTTCCACAACAACCCAAAATTTTCAAAATCCAATTGTCACAGGCATAGGCGTCGCCAGGGGGTGGCTATTGGGGCTACAGCCCTGAGCCTGGGGCCAATAGCCCCGAGTCTTTTGTGCCAGTCCAGGATGCAGGGGACAGGGGCGGATTGAGCCGTGGTAGCGCTGGCTCCGGCTCCAGCTCCGCCCCCGCCAGATTCTACTTTTGATCACTAGTTGCTATAGCCGCCTAGCGGCTAGCAACCAGTGACGTCACTGCCCACACTGCCCAGCAGTCAAAGCGGAGGAGGATTGCACTTCCTCCTCCTCCGCGATAGTGCTCATGGGGCCAGCGATTTGACAGTCCCTCCGGTGGCGGCGTCAGTGAAGAGCAGCAGGGATGGGGATACCTGGGCAGCCGGGAAGAGCCCAGGAGGGAGAGAGAAAAGACACCGCCACCCTGAGCAGCATCCCCAGCGTCTCCCAGAGCCTGCACTCCACCTGTGTCCTCAGCGTGCTGTGACTGGAACAGGAAGAAGGCGGGATCGATCGGCACTCGGGCGGGCGGCTCTCCTCATCTACTCTGGCAGCCTCACACACCAGCACCACGGCTGAGCTGCTGCTGCAGGACCCGGACACATGAAGTCTGAGGTCTGTTTCCTTCTGGTCAGGTAGGTCAGTCAGTGTGTGTATGTCAGGTACCAGGTCAGTGTGGGTCAGGTAGGTCAGTGTGGGTCAGGTAGGTTAGTGTATGTCAGGTAGGTCAGTGTATGTAGGTCAGTGTGGGTCAGGTAGGTCAGTGTGGGTCAGTCGGGTAGGTCAGTGTATGACGGTCAGGTAGGTCAGTGTGTGTCGGGTAGGTCAGTGTGTGTTGGGTAGGTCAGTGTATGTAGGTCAGTGTGGGTCAGGTAGGTCAGTGTATGTAGGTCAGTGTGGGTCAGGTAGGTTAGTGTATGTCAGGTAGGTCAGTGTATGTAGGTTAGTGTATGTCAGGTAGGTCAGTGTATGTAGGTCAGTGTGGGTCAGGTAGGTCAGTGTGGGTCAGTCGGGTAGGTCAGTGTATGACGGTCAGGTAGGTCAGTGTGTGTCGGGTAGGTCAGTGTGTGTTGGGTAGGTCAGTGTATGTAGGTCAGTGTGGGTCAGGTAGGTCAGTGTATGTAGGTCAGTGTGGGTCAGGTAGGTCAGTGTAGGTCAGTGTATGACGGTCAGGTAGGTCAGTGTATGACGGTCAGGTAGGTCAGTGTATGACGGTCAGGTAGGTCAGTGTATGACGGTCAGGTAGGTCAGTGTATGACAGTCAGGTAGGTCAGTGTGTGGGTCAGTGTGTATCGGGTAGGTCAGTGTGTGTCGGGTAGGTCAGTGTATGACGGTTGGGTAGGTCAGTGTATGTAGGTCAGTGTGTGTCAGGTAGGTCAGTGTATGACGGTTGGGTAGGTCAGTGTATGTAGGTCAGTGTGTGTCGGGTAGGTCAGTGTATGTGGGTAGGTCAGTGTGGGTCAGTGTGTGTCGGGTAGGTCAGTGTGTGTGGGTCAGGTAGGTCAGTGTAGGTCAGTGTATGTAGGTCAGGTAGGTCAGTGTGTGTCGGGTAGGTCAGTGTATGTCGGGTAGGTCAGTGTGTGTGGGTCAGGTAGGTCAGTGTAGGTCAGTGTATGTAGGTCAGGTAGGTCAGTGTGTGTCGGGTAGGTCAGTGTGTGTCGGGTAGGTCAGTGTATGACCACCAGGTATGCAAGTGTGTGTCGGGTAGGTCAATGTATGACGGTCAGGTAGGTCAGTGTATGTAGGTCAGTGTGTGTCGGGTAGGTCAGTGTATGTCGGGTAGGTCAGTGTATGACGGTCAGGTAGGTCAATGTGTGTCGGGTAGGTCAGTGTGTGTCGGGTAGGTCAGTGTATGACCACCAGGTATGTCAGTGTGTGTCGGGTAGGTCAATGTATGACGGTCAGGTAGGTCAGTGTATGTAGGTCAGTGTGTATCGGGTAGGTCAGTGTATGTAGGTTAGGTAGGTCAGTTTAGTGGTCAGCATGTGAGCTTACCCCCCGCCACACAACCCCTCCGCCCAACCAAAAAAACCCAGCGCCACTAGAGGCCCCCCCCCCGTGCCGTCCTTGGACTTCGGGCTGAAGCCCCTGGTCTTTTTGCCACCTAGCAACGCCCCTGGTCACAGGGACAGAAAGTGAGGTGAAATCTTCTGAAGAGGAGCACAGACAGGAAAACAAATGTCACAGGGGTGATAACCCTTCCCTATGCTATCCAAAAAAGCTTAAAAATAGTTGTTTTGTCTGGAGCTACACTTGTACTTGTAAAATGTACGTGTTCCGACCTACAAACAGATTCAACTTAAGAACAAACCTACAGACCCGATCTTGTTTGTAACCCGGGGACCGCATGGAAATAAATATAGTATGTTGACATCTGTGATGCTGTTTGGATGTTTCATTTTGAAAGGCTAAAGGTTTAGCGCTGAGCAGTGTAGGGTGTACCAACATGGCCTCCGCCACCTTCCTACTGCTGGCATCCAGCTCCTTTCAAAATGTAACATGAAAACAGCATCACAGATGTCACCATACTATATGTATTTATATACGCTCACTTTATCGGCAAAATGACTGTGAAATTCAAGATGTAGCTGGGTGTAGTAAGATGTCCGCTGCTGCTTCTTCTTACTGCAGGTATTCTGTCAGACTAGCAAACCTGGTAGCGTTGGAACGCATGCGCAGCTGACGGAACACCACTTCCGTTACCTAATCTGATGGGTTACCAATTGTGAGGAAATACCGGCAGGAGAGTAGGCTTAGCTGAGAAAGCCCCTCCTCACCTCCAGAAGACTCCTGGGATGTATGATATCATTTGCCTAGGCAGAAAAACAGAAAGTCATTTAAAGTGGAGTTCCACCCAAAAATGGAACTTCCACTTTTTGGATTCCTCCCCCCCTCCGGTGTCACATTTGGCACCTTTCAGGGGGGAGGAGGGAGCAGATACCGGTCTAATAAAGGTATTTCCTCGCACTTCCTGGCATAGATCACCGTGGCGTTCGCGGTGACCTACGTCACTTCCGGCGCCTACTCTGTCCTCCCCCGCTGTCTTCTGGGAGACAGAAGACAGCAGGGACCAGTGAGGACACGCAGAGCAACTCGCGCATGCGCAGTAGGGAACCAGAAAGGGAAGCAGCACGGCTTCACTTCCTGATTACCTTGCCGAGGATGGCGGCGGTAGCAGCCGAGAGCCGATGGACAGATCAGCTTTGGACGAGCTCCCTAGACAGGTAAGTGTCCATATATTAAAAGTCAGCAACTGCAGTATTTGTATCTGCTGGCTTTTAATATTCTTTTTTTCGGCGGACCACGGCTTTAACCACTATACACTTTATATATATCTTAATGGACACGTGTACTGAGACAAGTAGAGAAGAAGCCATTACTGACCTCATTGGGAAAATATCAGCTCTCTAATCCTCACCCTGAACAAGAATGCAGATCAGGAAATTCAGAGTAAAGCTGCTTTTCTCTTCCTGTGTTTCTTCATTTAGAACGTTTAGTAAGTACTTAAGTTTGGCCGGCTTCTGTCGAAGGGGCAGGACCAAAAAAGGTCTGCCAATCAGCACCCGATCAGCGCTCTCAGCCAATGGCCGAGAGCGCTGACCGGAGTATTCTAGCGAGGGGGCCGTCCCCCTGTCAGAACACAAAAGCACAGCAGGGGAGGTCGCTGTACTAACGTTGGATAGTTAGTACAGCAGCTCTTCCTGAGCTGTCGGGTTTTTTTTTGTTCAGCCCTGCTGGGTTGAACAAATAAAAAAAACTACTAGTGTGTACGAGGCTTTAGAGCTTAAAAAGGAAAGCTCAGCTTGTCTGCCACCTCACCCCTCCCCCTCCGCTGGCACATTTGGCATCTTTTGGGGGGGAGGCGGGAGTGGGTGCTTGATTGTCACAGGTACCAGCTTCCACTTCCAGCTGACTTCATTGCAGCAAACTCATCGGGAAGTTTGTCCCCCCTCCTCCTTCCCCCGCTGCCAGGCCATTCACAAAGCACAGCGCGCTTCGCACATGCTCAGTAGTAAATCACAAGGCTTCGCTGCCTGTATACCTTAGTCAAGATGGCGGTGCCAGCATTCGCTAACCGATTGAAATATTGGCTCGGGTGAGTACACCTCTGGATTCCTGGACAGGTGCTCCTAATAATAAAAGTCAGCAGCTACAGGATTTTTTGGGGGGGAGCCTGGAGATCTTCAGACCGACCTGAACTGGTAGTATTCATATCTTTTATATCCATTCAAAATGTATCTTTTTATTAAAAATTGGATTAGATGTAGATTTATTAGATCTTTATTCATTTCTGTGACCTTTATATGAAGGTTCCCCGCTAATTCTCAGCCATACCATGATGTGCCCATGTTCTGCTGTGAGATTAGAGTAGACTTAGACTTGGACAACTTTATTCTTCATACAACATGAGACAACTTAGATAAGACTTACAGAGTTTTGGCTCGGCCCATTTCTTCATACATTCTAAAACTCAGGCAGCAGTGGTGTAGCATGGGTTGCTAGCACATGGAGCTCGGCAAGTAATGCATCCCCTGACCTGTGGACCATTAGCATTCCTTAAAGTGCTTGTAAACCCAGATGAAAAAAAAAGCCTGCAAGACAAAGACATAATGAGCTAGTATGCATTGCATACTAGCTCATTATGAAATACTTACCTTAGGACGATGCTGTTGCAGTGGTCCCCGCACACCACTGTGACCTGCGACATGTCTCCTGTAATTTATTTCCTGGGTTTGGGGGCTCTGGCGCTGTGATTGGCCAGAGCCGCGATGATGTCACTCCCATGCATGCGCGCGGGAGCCGCGGGTAACGGCACAGCAGCTGAAGAAATGGCACAAGCTGTTTAGTTTAGGAGAAATTCATGGTACCTACAGGTTAGCCTTATTATAGGCTTACCTGTAGGTAAAAGTGGTTATACAGGGTTTACAACCACTTCAAGTCCCTTCCAGCAGAATATACACAGTATATATCATAAATAGCAGGACAATCTGTGCCTTACTTGAGTTCCCCTGTGTGCCCAGCTTTCCATGCACTCTCCTAAATAAGCACTCTATACCCCATCCCCTCATTGTTCACCCCCACATTGTGCACCCCAACTCCATTTAACTCACTTCTCCCCCCGGCCTCACTAGTAGTTGGAGAAGTTCCAGTGCGGTTGGCAGTGGTCCAGGGGAGGAGAAGAAGGAGAAGAGAGACCAGAGCCATCTTCAACTGCACGGAGCATTGCAATGCCACACACTCACTCACTGTACACTTCACTCTCAACTCTGCCCCTCTGACCCACAACCACCCAGCCAGATTTTCTGCCATAGTCTAAGATTGAGAGAGAGAGAAGGGAGCATGCCACTAACAGGACCAGAACCGGAGCATGCACAGATCCATCTCCCGCCTCTTCGCACCCTGAATAATTACTAATTTTGCAACCCTAGGAATTTTGCGCCCAGTGCAACTGCCCCATGTGGCCCCACTCCTGCTACTCCACTGCCAGGCAGCTACTCTTGTTTCTAGATTGTGCCATCAATGTAATCAGAAGCAGGAATGGGTGGGATTTGCCTCTAAAGATACTAATACTAGACAGATATCCACTATAACCATCTGTGCTTGACTGGATGGTGTGAGGTGTATGGATCAACACATTTCACCCAGAAAGAAGGCTTCTTCAGGATCCACCTTGCAGTGTTTACAGAGCTTATAACTGAAATAGTAGAACATAAAATATATTTGACAAGAGTACGTTGAGAGGCCAAAAGCACACTAGTCAAAGTCGATAAATTTATCTAAGGTGTAGAGATAAAACCAAAAAAGCAATGTCGCTGCCATAAAGGAGTCATTGAATAGGTAAAGTGCAAAATAGAATATAGATTAAGCTTGGATCCCATGGGATCAAGGGTCCAATAGGGGGGTGATGAGTAGATCCATAATTCAAAGTACCAGGGTTCAGTGAGTAAGTAGTCTCAGTGGTAGAGAGGAGCTGAATGGCCTCTTCTGTCATAAATGTCCCCTCTGCCTGTCAGTGGGTAATGTGATCTGAGCCGCAAATACGCAGTTCAGATTTCACATTTACGGCCCGCTCTCTGTGCCGCGGCAGTGTGGCTCCCGCGTGAATGTGTGGGAGCGATGTCACTGCAGCCCGCTCATTCAAGCAACCAAAGATGGGAAACCCAGAAGAAGAAACACCAGGGAAGATGGAACCGCCAAGGGAGCCGTGACAGCGCCGCACTGCAGAGCTCTGTTTGTAGGTAAGTCTGTCATAATGCATTAGTATTCAGTGCATATTAGTACATTATGACTTAAACCTGCAGGGGGACGGGATTTTCTAATGTAAGAGATGACTTTAATAGCGCTTTAATGAATTCTTAGCATGTTATAATATACAGCACAGTATAAGTAAGAAAAGAGACATTGCCTGAGCTGTAATGATTTCATCCGTCTCCTGTATGCCGGGAGCAGCAAGTCAAAAGATGGCCAAACACTAGGAAACATTTTTCAACAAACGTTCAGATGAAAATTCCTGGTAACATTTTCGGGACATTCGATGACTTGAAGAATGTCGTTTGAAAGTACAGTCCTTTCCCCAACTAAAACTGCATTCACTATTAGAAATTCCTTCTTCCAAGAAAAACTTTATTATTATGATTGTGACTTCTCTGAGCCAAAAACTCAATCCAAAAAAGAAGATGCCAACACTGAATACCTGAATAAAGATGGTTCCGCGTTTTATAAAGAAAGCATTGTCAGAGGGAGTACTGGGGCCTCTATGAGAAGTAAGAAATACCTATAAGTTTTACAACTTCACGTTACTTAGCATGCATACAAACATGAAAAAATATATCTGATGCTAGATCCATTTAAAGATGAGGTCTGCTTTAAAGTGTTACTAAACCCCGGAGCCTGCATTTACCATATCTGCTCTCCCACAGTACACAGAACATGGAAATGCAATTATTTTAGTAAATATAAACAGCTAATTACCTTTTCTCACCAGCAGTATATATCAGTCTTATGACCTCTATCAGTGTCTGGTAAAAGCTAGTAGGAGGAGTTTTCATTCTACTCTGACGGTCCTATGAGGCTGCAGGACCCCTGACCTTCTGTCCGAACAGTGCGAAATGGCCATGTGCGGATCACATGCATCCTCCCCAAAAAAAAAATTCTAGCAATACATACCAAACTGAGCATGTGCAGAGTGACTCCAAAGGCTCTGTCCTATCAGGAGATGGATTGGGGGCAGTGGAAGGGGAAGATCAAAGAAGACAGGATCAAACAGCCTTTTTTTACAGAGTGCAGAGGATTAACCCCTTAGGTTTCACAGTGAGGATAACAAACATGCTTTACTGCCTATACCGGCTGATTTTACTGTTGTGGGTTTGATAACAGTTTAACTTTCTGGTTGCCTTCTTTGGAATTTTTTTTTCCACATGGAGCCATCATTGGACAAGTAACACTAGTGATTTAAAAGATTGGAACAATTCCTTTGATATCCATGCAAATATACTGCCACACACACAGCCTGCAAAACCAGATGTCAGAAAGATGTGAGGGGAAAGGAAACGTTATGGCATCGTCCTCCTAAACTTTCAGACATGCATTTTTTTCTATAGACTGAGCATGCGTGGCGTGCTGCGGTGTGCTCCGTCTTTCTACTCTCTGATAATAGAGGGGCCAGAGAACAAAGCCACCATGTGCACATAGCCTAAGTAAGATTAGACAAACAGGACTTGAGTACCCTGGATAAGGGGCATTTGGCATTCAGTTGACCTCACTAATATGGGTAAGTAATTCAGAGGTCAGTACAATGTTTATAAAGGCAAAGACCTAGGCAGGTGACAAAAACTAACTTGACTTTGGCAGGAAGAAAACAATGTTAGTGATGTACTTTATTTTTGTATGTGATGAGGCTTTATATCTAATAAAGAGGTGCAGAAGTGTAGCGCTGAAGTGCCAAACTAAATGACCGCGGTTATATTATGAACATGAATGAAATCAATATACAAACTACAGTAAACTTATATACATAAATATAAATGACACGTGATAAAAGAATATGTGAAAAGGAATCAAAACCAAATAAAATAAGTGAAGTGATGAAGTCCATAGGAGTCTTCAAACAAGCACAATGTGCAGTGATTAATACCAGTCCATATTGAAGTGAGATGGTCTCGATCAGCATACATAAAACCAATGTGGTAGATGGAAAATAAGACCACCAATGTGATAAAGGCACCACCAGGATAGATGCAGGCTTACCACAAAGTTTGAAGTCAATTGAACATCCGTTCTATGAGTCAAACAGGCTTGTATTGTCAGCCTTACAATGGGGGGGAAACCTTGGGGGTCCTCAGTAATTGGAGCCTGGAGTTTCTTAGACCTTCATAGAAGAGTCGTCTCCATACAGATGGTTACACATCAGGAGAAGATGGCCAGCTAGCTTGCATCAAAACATGGATGTCAAAATTGCTTTTCCTATGGCATAAAAAGCTGCCTTCTGGTCCTTTTTGATCCCCCCGGGTTCTCTATACGCTTCCATCAAACAGCACAATAAAGATTTGAAAAGAAAAATTCTATCCCATGTAGGAACCACTCCAACCAAATTTATTTTTATTTATTTTTTTAACGTGTGGAAAAGGATTTTAGAGTTCGCCTCTATTCCTTTCTCAGTGACACCCAAGATATTGCTTTGAGTTGAACTTGCAGCTTCCTTTCTCCAGAGTCCTTTTTTTTCGATTTTTTGGATGAAGCTACTAGGGGCTGTTCATAGTCTAACTGGTACCCCGGTATATTTTCCACACAAGTAAAACACTCCTAAAGGAGAAAATAATACATTAAGCTTACAGCAACATTCTTGGTGTCAGTATGTAGTCAGGTGCAGTCTACTTTACCCACTGTAGGTGGCGCTCTCCACAGCGGCACTGCAGTTGGAGAGGAAGTCAAGTGGAACATAGTTCCTCTATGGTTTCCTGGGTCACGGGGGAAGAATCCAATTGAATGCTGCGGCCCCAAGTAACTCGGACGGCCATCTTGGGTCAGGCAGAGCCTATTTAAGACCCTGGCTCTTAGGTTTGGCACGCATTTGCAAGTTGGTAGAGTAGGGACAAGTATGAGAGCAGTAGTGGTAGGGAAAGGTCCCTGATGAGGAGGGAAAGCGTAGGATTTGCATCCTGTGGACACCTGCCTGTTGGACACAAGACAGCCAGGCTGCATTCTTCCCCTCTCTACAGACACTGACAGCTCTCTACATGCTGTTGGAACTGGGAGTGTTCCCGTTTTGCTGCCTTCTCACCAGGTTATTTGTGAACTGTCTCTGCAATTATTTCAATAAGTCCTTTCACTGCACCAGGACTGAGTGTGTTATTATGCTGTACCTACAACTAGGACAGGAAGGAAGACTAAATTCTCAAAAACTTTTTTTTTTATGCTTCCTCCTATAACTAAATAGAATTTATACCAAATATTGAAAGACACGACCTATACACATCTATAAATGAAATCCATTGGATGGTTAGTTTTTATTTTGCCATGAAGTTATACACTGTATACCTTATACTATAGACATGAATCTAGTTTTCTTAGTACATCAGAACTTTTAGACCTCCACTCCACATCATACTATATAGAAATATCATCAGGGCCTTGACAATTTTCACCAAAAATCTTACTTTACAATATATTGTCTTTTAGCATAAATAACTTTAAGCCCCATACACACGATGAGAAAATCAGAAGAAGAATTCTGTATGAGGCACGATCGTTTTTGTATAGTCTGTACACGACTTCTGACATCCCATTCCCACTTTGCAAACTAAAATTTCCAAAGGGACAAACTCGTTTTTACATGAACAGAACGAATGATTTTAGTTTAACCGCTAGCCAACCAGCCGCCGCAAATCGCCATACGTGTGCGTTGGGCTCGTACATGGCGTTCTGTGGGTGCGTGCCCATTGGCCAGTGGGGGGAGCCAATCAGCGGGTCCGGCGTACTCGATGTCCATCAGCAACCCGCAATCGTTCCCTGCAGAGACAGAACGGGGATCTGCCTGTGTAAACAAGGAAGATCTGCGCTCTGACAGGGGATCACACAGAGATCCTGTCTTTCTGCTATGCAGGATGATGGATCTGTGTGTAACACACTGAGGGGACACACTTAACCCTTTGATCGCCCCCGATGTTAATCCCTTCCCTGCCAGTGTCATTAGTACAGTGTCAGTGCATATTTTTAGCACTGATCACTGTAATAATGTCACTGGTTCCCAAAAAAGTGTCAAGAATGTCAGTTAGGTGTCCGATCTGTCCGCCGCAATGTCGCAGTCCCGCTAAAAATCACTGATCACCGCCATTACTAGTAAAATTTTATAAGTAAGTTTTATAGGGGATGTTTTATAGCAGAAAGGAAAAAATATTGTTTTTTTTTTTTTTAAATTGTCGGGGTTTTTTTGTTTATAGCGAAAAAAATAAAAAGCACAGAGGTGATCAAATACCACCAAAAGAAATCTCTATTTGTGGGAGAAAGAGATCATACATTTTATTTGGGTACAACGTCGCACGACCGCGCAATTGTCAGTTAAAGTAACGCAGCACCATATAGCAAAAAAATGGCCTAGACATTAAGGGGGGTAAATCCTTCCGGGGCTGAAGTGTTTAATGTGTAGCGCTTTTATACGATTTTCATACAAGAAATATCGAATAGGAAAGACTGCGCATGATGTGGTAGGAGAATTTTCCTACATTATTTCCGGCCTCATTTCCCACTTGCTGTGAAACATGGAGGAAAACCGGCCGCTCATTCGCCTGTTTTTTTTATAGTGTGTGCCCCACTTTACAGCAAACAGTCGTATTGTTTATATTGATTGGTATACAACTTTTATGGAAAGGCAAATAAACTGATAAAATTGGTTCCATATTTAATATAATAAAAGACCTGTCAGGGGGTCTAACCATTTCTCTGGTTTTTGTTTTTTTTTTAGATGAGGATTTTCCTTGCTGTCGTGTTATGTAATTCTAGAGACAGCAGTAGCTGTGTTTGTTGTACTCAACATTTTCAGTCACGTTTGTGACACGCTTTTCATACCAGTCATATCTGTGAATTTATATTTTTAGGTATGCTTTGTTCTTGTCACATATTTCATACATTCTGTATTCCAGGCATCTCAAAAAAAACCACAACACACACAACACACACACAACACACACACAACACACACAACACACATACAACACACAACACACACAACACACACAACACACACACACAACACACACAACACACATACAACACACAACACACACAACACACACAACACACACACAACACACAACACACACAACACACACACCACACACAACACACACAACACACACAACACACACAACACACACACAACACACACAACACACACAACACACACACAACACACACAACACACACAACACACACAACACACACACACAACACACACACACAACACACACACACAACACACACACACAACACACACACACAACACACACAACACACAATACACACAACACACACACACACACACACACAACACACAACACACACAACACACACAACACACACAACACACACACAACACACAACACACACAACACACACAACACACACAACACACACAACACACAACACACACAACACACAACACACACAACACACACAACACACACACACAACACACACAACACACACACAACACACACACACAACACACAACACACACACAACACACACACACAACACACACAACACACACAACACACAACACACAACACACACACAACACACACACACAGAGCACGTACTGTATGTATTCAATAAAAAAAAGAAACATTCAAGTGTATGTCAATCCAAAACCTAGTTTTCAGTATGTTTCTCATGGTGTATACAGTTTTCTTAAAGTGTTATTTAACCTTTACCAGAAAACTACAGATAAGGGGTGTCTGTAGATAGAAAACAAACTGTGCAGCTAAGTAAAGTTGAATAATGCCCTCGCTATAGATGTGTGTCATTTCTGGACCTCCTGAAGCCTGACTGTCTCAGGACGTTGGTAGGACATTGCTAAGTGAGGCCTACTCATTCCTGCTCACCTCCACCATCATAGGAGTGAGCTGTGGAAATGCTGAGCTCAGAACTAATGTCAGGGGAGAGTAGGAACACGTGAGGGGGTCTGAATCAGAAAAAGCTTGGCTCCTGTGAAGGGGAGCAGTAATGACTAGGCCTCACTTAGCAATGTACTGGGCATATACCAGGCTTCGGGAGCTATGCAGATGGCCTTTTAGTCAAAGCTGCACAGTTTTTTATTTTTATCTGCAGACACCTCTTATCTGCATAGGCGTTTCTTTTTTTTGTAAAGGTGAACTAACCCTTCAAGCAAATCGATTTATATCCTTATAGATAACCCCTATGGCAGTAGAAAGGATGGGGGTGGGTTTACATCCAATTTAAAACTGTCCTTAAAGTGGAGCTCTACCCAAAAGGGAAAGCTCTGCTTGTCTGCCCCTATCCCCCTGCTGCCACATTTGCCACGTTTTGGGGGGGAGGGGGGGACAGGTATCTGGTTTTAACAGGTACCCACTCCCACTTTCGACTCAGTTCACTGTGGCAAACTAAGCTTGGCCCCCCTTCTTCCCCCGCAGCCTTCTGGGACACTTCACAGGTCCCAGAAGACTGTGGCCCATTCACAAAATACAACGTGCTTTACGCATGCGCAGTAGGAAGCTGGCTGTGAAGCCGCATTGCTTCACTGCTGGTTTCCCTTAGTCAAGATGGCGGCCCCCCACAATCCAATGGGCACCCCCTGCATGGTTACCAGGCTCTCCTGCTCTTACTGGAAGCCCGGGACCACATCAAGCTGCATCAGGATGGAGAGCGGAGAGAGACCAAGCCATATCCATGCCTAGATCTCCCCTGAAAACAAAGAAACCAGAAGCCATGATGGTTTAGTCCCTTCTGGGTTTAGATCCACCATTTCCTGGCTGATACAGCCAGATCTGTACTTGGTTACATGCATTGGGGGGCAGGGGAGACACTGGGGTCTAATAGACCCCCGATGTCTCCAAAAAAAAAAACTTGTCACCTTCCCAATGCTATCATATAAGGGTTTATTACCCCCTTGTGATAGCTATGAAGTAAAAATAAATAAAAAAGTTAATAAAATTATAATAAAACGTATTAAAAAAAATAAAAATTATAACCATTACTTCTGTTACCCCCCCCACACCAACAAATGCAAGCGCAGTTAAGGGTGCAAATGTGTATATAAATCAGGGTCACACCCCCACCCATGTGACCTATTGCCACAAAGGTCAGAGTGAGAGCAATAATTCTAGCATACCAGCTTCTGATTAACTGTAAATAGGGTTGAGCGCGATGTTTGAGTCAAATGTAAGTTCAACTCAAACATCGGGTGTTCGCCCATTCACCGAACAGCGAACAATATGCGCCACTCGCTGCAAATTCGAAAGCCACGAAACGCCGTTAAGTCTATGAGACACTAACATGAAAAACCAAAAGTGCTAATTTTAAAGGCTTATATGCAAGTTATTGTCATAAAAAGTGTTTGGGGACCCGTGTCCTGCCCCAGGGGACATGGATCAATGCAAAAAAAATAATAAATAAAAATGTCATTTTTTTCGGGAGCAGTGATTTTAATAATGCTTAAAATGAAACAATAAAAATGAAATATTCCTTTAAATATCATGTCTGGGGGGTGTCTATAGTCTGCCTGTAAAGTGGCGCATTTTTCCCGTGTTTATAACAATACCACAGCAAAATGACATTTCTAAAGGAAAAAAAGTCATTTAAAACTGCTTGCGGCTGTAATGCATCGCCGGCTCCCGGCAATATAGATAAAAATCATTGAAAAAAACGGCATGGGTTCCCCCCCAGTCCATTACCAGGCTCTTCAGGTCTGGTATGGATTTTAAGGGGAATCCCGAGCCAAAATTTTTAAAAATGGCGTAGGGGTCCCCCCAAAATCCATACCAGACCCTTATCTGAGCACGCAACCTGGCAGGCTGCAGGAAAAGATGGGGGGAGAGAGAGCGCCCCCCCTCCTGAACCGTAGCAGGCCACATGCCCTCAACATGGGGAGGATACTTTGGGGTCACCCCCACAGAACCTTGTCCCCATGTTTTGTTTTTTTTTTCATTTTTTTATTGGATATGTTTAATAGCGGAAAAGTAAAATTAGTTTTGTTTTGTTTTTTTTAAATCTGCCTTTTTTCATTTATATAATAACAAATAAAAAACCCAGAAGTGATCAAATACCATCAAAATAAAGCTCTATTTGTGTGAAGAAATGATACAAATTTCTTTTGGGTATAGCATCGCATGACTGCGCAATTTCAAGTCAAAGTAGCACAGTGCTAAATAGCAAGAAATGGCCTGGTCATGAAGGGGGTAAAACCTTCTGGAGCTGATGTGGTTAAAAAAGAATGTTTCTTATTTTAGCGGAGAGTCGTTGAAAGATTTTATGTCACACTGTGTTTGCGCAGCGGACTTTTAAACGCAATTTTTTGGGGAAAAAATACACTTCAATGAATTTAAAATAAACAAAACAGTAACGTCAGCCCAATTTTTTTGTATACTGTGAAAGATGATGTTACGCCGCGAGAATCGCGATCTTTATTCTCAGCAGAACAATCGTGATTCTCATTTTATCCAGAATCTTTGCAGCTCTAATTGACAGGTACTTTTCGGAACCAAATTGCTCTGTGCCATGGTTGTCCCATCTTTTTGGTCTAATGTTACTTTCCTATAAAATGCTCTATTTAATTCTATTCCGGACTCTGCATGGCTCTTAGGAGGTGGGGGAGGGACCGAGCCACAGCCCATCCCCCTAATGATGCCACCAAACACTCCTCCAGACAATAGCAATGATAGGATTATAAATCAGCTACAATTATCACAGACAAAAGTACTAAGATTACTGAAATGTCAATTCAATACATTCTATTGCTGAACACTAAAGGAGATTTCACATCATCCAAAAATAAAACCTATGTACATAAAAAGTGCAGCGCAATAGTAAGAATCCGTCCAGCACAATAAAATATCTCCGTCCAAATGAGGTCATTAATTAGAAGAACCACAAAGCCCAGAGAGCAATAAGGGACATTCACATGAGTGAAAAGAAGATCCAGTATGAAATGCAGGTGACAATGCCCTCCACCAACATGCATACCCCAAGGTAGGACAAGTGTGTTGGACCTTCTGATGATTGAGGGCTCCATATCTTGAGGTGAGCGAGCATACTGGATCTTCTTTTCACTCACGTGGAATGTCCCTTACTGCTCTCTGGGCTTTGTGGTTCTACTAATTAATCACCTCATTTGGACGGAGATATTTTATTGTGCTGGACTGATTCTTACTATTGTGCTGCACTTTTTATGTACAATAGTAATAATAGCAAAGCTCTTCAGGCGCATGCACAATGCAGGGGCAATGCTGCAGAGGGGACCTGAGTCTGCAGATTGTTACTATTGTGGAAAAGGAGTAGGAAGTCATTGGCGGGATCAACAGATCATTTTACCAAATGTAAAATTCTGAAAACAAAAATAATGGCACACATTGGGAGACACATATAATCTGAAGGGCTTAATGTTTATTTTATTTTTTTTGGGGGGGGTTACATCCGCTTTACCTGCCAAAAGTGTTATACTGCACTAAAACTTTCATCCAACCATTAAATGATTCCATGGAAGAGACAAGAGAAAGCCGGATGGCTGCACTTTAATGCAACCCCTTTATTTGAAGTCAGATAGAATCCAAGCAGTCACATCTGATCACAGAGGTACAGGACAAGAAGCTGACGCGTTTCACACCACATATGGGGGCTTAATCATGATTAAGGTGTTGCATTGGAGTTCGGCCGTCCAGCTTTTTCTTCTCTCTTTGATGCTACTTGCAGGGCCGGCTCCTGTGCCTTGTCTAGCAGGAGGCGTCATCATGGAATAGATGCCTAGAGCGGTCAGTTCTTATTAAATCATTACATTTGTCATTTTAAAAAGCCAATGTAAAGGAAAAGTAGTGATAGAAAAAGCTTTAACTAGTCATTGTATGATTCTTAATTCTTTCTGCTCCATATAACTAGGAAGCATGGCCGGGGGGTGTATTTTGCCTACATACATTGAGGTGAAAAGTTTCCATGGTCACATCAGAAAGTTGGGAGATAAGGTTTCAAATAGAGCAAAAGAAGAGGGGTGGAAACATAATCCAGATTGTGATGGTTGGGATATGAAAGACAGAAGAACAAAAAATGTTGAAATTTTAAATAATCTTAGTTCAACCATCCCACCCCCATATACTGACATAGAACGTAAACCACACAAGATATATCCTGTACTTAAGGGTAGAGAATGGGGTTTTTTCAGGTTTGTGGAGTACAAGAATTTCATTCAGAAACTTTAGCCCCCGTACGCACTGATACATGCATTATAGTAAAGCCAGCTGTTTTCTGTAGATTTGTGACACAGTTAATGAATACACATGAAGCAACCTGGCAGGATGAGGAGGATTTATGCAGACACAAAATGACTCTGACCCTGTTTAACCAGTTTATGACAGAAATAGGTCCACACAGACCTGCAGACCGAGCTGACGGGGATGGCAATTTAGAGACAGGACACGTCAGACATATAGACTCAAGGGCCCCTTTTATTGCTAGATTAGAAGCTTTCTGTCAGGCAAAACAACAGGAGAGGGGGTCAATATCACCCATGAAACAAATGCCAGGACAGACTGTATCAGACTTTTACTTATCTATAGAAAGTATGATGGCAGATGAGGGATTGGATTTGGCTCTGCCAGTCACGATCCGAGCCTTCAATAGACAGTTTATGGAAGGATTAATTCCACAGATAAGTGAAAGACTGAAAGCCTGCACACCACCCTTAATTTGTTGCGATTTTTGGCAGAAAAGGGTTGTAAGGTTAATAAGAAAAAGTTGCAGGTGTGCCAGGAAAAAGTTATCTTTTTGGGACATTGTACATCACAGGGTACGAGACATCTCACTGAGGAGAGGGTTCAAGTGATAAAGGGAATGTTACCCCCACGGAATTTCAAACAATTGCGTATGTTTTTAGGTATTGTGTCATATTGTAGACAATGGATACCACACGCTAGCGCTTTGATGCAGCCATTATACGATTGTTTGAAAATTGTACCGTATATGCTTACAGAAATAGCTTATGAGTCGTTTATCACTTTAGATTATACTAAGATATTTAATCTGTACGTTGCTGAGATCACTGGACATGCCACAGGTGTTCTGACACAGGCACATGTAAAACATAGACCAGTCGCTTACTTTTCAGCAGCATTAGATCCAGTATCTAGAGGTTCACCGTCCTGTGTATGGGCGGTAGCTGCAGTGTCAATTATCATAGATAAGTCATCAGAGATTGTTCTAGACAATCCAGTCATAGTGCATACCACACATGACATACATGCAATCTTGTCTCAGGTACAGCCCAAACACATTTCAATGGCTAGGCAATTAAGGTTACAGTGTACTTTACTCTTACCTCCAAATGTCACTTTTCAGCGCTGTACAACCTTAAATTTGGCCACCTTTTTGCCTCTTCAGTCACCAGATTTGGCAAGGGGGAATGACAGTACTAATAGTACTAGTGAGAAAAGAAATGAGGACACTGACACTCTTTTGTTTGAAGAAGTAGATGAACACGATTGTTTTCAGCTCATGGAACAGGAGACAATGGGATTCCCACATGTTACAGATACACCGATTTTAAATGCTGAGCACACTTTGTACATAGATGGCAGTAGGTTTGCTGATGACAAGGGTAAATATCACACAGGGTATGCTGTAGTGACTGATACACAGGTAATTGAAGCACAGGCCTTACCAGCCCACATGTCAGCACAGGAAGCAGAATTAAAAGCTTTAGAACAAGCCCTAGAATACTTAAAAGAACGAGAAGGGAATATTTACACTGACTCTGCCTACGCTTATGGTGTAGCGCACGATTATGGCCACATATGGAGGGCTAGAGGTTATCTGACAGCAGCAGGTACACCTGTAAAACATGGAGAAGGGATTAAGAGAGTCCTGAACAATCTTCAAAAGGTTAAACGAGTGGCCATCATGAAGATAGCGGCACACACGAGCGCAAAAACAATTGAGGCAAAAGGAAATGCATTTGCAGATTTGACTGCAAAACAGGCAGCTCTAGGGGAAGGAAGCCCTGAGACCTTAGCAGCGGTAGAGGTGAGTATCCCAGAACCAACATGGCAGCAGCTGAGTAAATTACAGGAGCAAGCAGGGGAGAGCGAGAAAGATAAGTGGGTCAGAATGGGAGCAGCACCAGACCTTGACAATGTATGGAGGGAAGGGGGCAAAATATGCCTACCTGCCTCTCTGTACCCAGCAATGGCAGCGGCAGTTCACCTACCCACACATGTCAGTTCCAATTCCATGTATAGGATTGTGAACCAAGGATGGCTCGCCCCTGGATTCAGTAGCACTGCAAGAAACTACTGTGCAGCCTGCCAAATCTGTCTCCTGAATAACCCAGGACAGAAAGTGAAAACCCCACGAAAACACCAGGTCTGGGCCCAATACCCCTTCCAGAGACTGCAAATTGACTACATACAAATGCCTAAGAGCGGCCCCTTTGAATTTGTCCTCGTGTGTATCGATTTATTCTCAGGTTGGCCCGAAAGTTATCCAGTAAAATCGGCTACAGCTAAAGCCACAGCCAAGAAACTGATCACTGAGTTAATACCTAGGTTTGGTCTTCCTGAAACCATAGAATCAGATAGGGGGACACACTTTACAGGAGAAATCATGCAGAATGTGATGACCATGTTAGGGGTTCAACAAAGTTTTCACACCCCTTACCACCCACAGAGTTCAGGATCAGTGGAGAGAGTAAATGGGACAATAAAGTTAAAAATACAAAAAGCCATGCAAGAGTTAAACAAGCCTTGGCCAGAATGCCTGCCTTTGGCTTTATTCTCTATAAGGTACACTCCAACAGGAAAAACAGGATTATCCCCATACGAAATACTTTTTGGGAATGCACCTAGATTAGGTCTATACTTTCCACAGAGTATGCAATTGCAATGTGATAGTTTGACTGCATATGTGATACAATTACAACAACGTCTAACTAAGATCCACAAAAGTGTGTATTCTTCTCTTCCAGACCCTAATTCAATAACAGGTACACATACTCTGCTACCAGGGGATTATGTATATGTAAAGAAACACACCAGAAAGACATTGGAACCCAGGTTTGAAGGTCCTTACCAAGTACTCTTGACCACAGCCACCTCAGTAAAGCTGGAAGGAAAACCTACCTGGATACACGCATCACACTGCAAGAAACAACCCGAGAAAACAACATGATGAAATATCTACTTACATATTTTTTGTTGAAGATTGTTGTTTTACAAATATATGCATGGACTCCTGGTATTAATGTACTTGAAGTAGAGGAAACAATGACTTTCGAATGGAGCATAGATGACCCTAAAGTGGCAAATGTATCAGGATATGAGATAAATAAGGATTACACTGTGGGTAATTATACTGTTGAAGGACATAGGCGACCGTTTCATGTAGATGTAGGTATAGCATGGATACAGGCAGACCCCCTCTCAGAGGTAACTGTAACTTTCCAGTGGAACGATAATATGAGTTTCCCCTTTAACAATAGTAAGAACCATAGGTGTCATAAAATATCCCTTTCACAGACATGGAAACAAGCCCGGGAACGGGTAGTGGGACAAATGTACCAAATATTAACAGTCATGGCAGAAGGAGGGAATATAACCAAAGGGATGTTTAATCTGACAGATATTACCGTTAATCAATCCAGTACTTTCCTCTGTGCATCTTGGTGGAGGGAAGAGAGAGTTGATGGGTGGTACTGGTATGCACAGACCTATGGGTTTCACATACAAATGGAGGAAGAAGTAACGCCAACAATTGAATCTTCCATATTAACACCCGTACCAAACACTTGCATAAATGTATCAACATCACAACAGAAAACAAAAATAAAATTCAATATCACCTTTCCCCCGATACCGGAGTGTAGGTATAAACGAGAATGGTACGACACACTATTGGGACTGACAGGTACAGGGATGGGAATTTTAAACTCGGTAGAGATAGAAGAAATGAACAACAGATGGAAGCATGCAGGGGGACACATAGCTGACAGCTTGACTATCACAAGCAAATGGTTACCCACCACTTTTGAAACCCAACTGCAAGAAATACCCCTATTACAATTTTTGGGAGGGTTAATAAATCACACGATAGGAGCAGAGCTCCAGCTGTGGAATCAAAATCAACAGTTTGTAAATTTCACACAGTGCTCTTTTAACCTCTTATCCTATCATATACAAATAAATAGGGCCAGGACTGAACTACAGTTGGGAAATTATCATACCTGGATGAAATATTTTAAGGGTTTAACTGACGATGGTGTATGGTTCCAAGTAAAAGGGGATAAGATAGAATGTGAGGAGAAATGGTGTGTAGGAAGGTTTGAAGCATATCGGGTAGCAGATGTAATGGAAATGTGTAAAATAGTGGTCATGCCACTAGTAATTAAAGACGAGTTTTGGTATCCAGAAATATATGGGAAGTATGTAGATAAAGGAAACAGAACCCATGATTTAACTCTATGTGAAGGAACTAATAAGGGAATGGTATGTGGCAGAAGTTCTCCAGTATATGAACCTTGCTTGTTAAAATACCAAACTAGCATATGCAAAATGCAAAGAACACCGATAAATGTGAACAATAGATTCATAGAAATAGGACCCCAGCATATTTGTATCATTACTAATGATAACCGCACCATGTCAGCATTAAATAAATCGGCGCCGTTTGCGGGATGTATAAAAAAGATTAAAATATTACAATGGGGTAACGACACCTATCTTTTTGAACCAGACGCCGATAAGATATTCTCTTCAGTCTATGAGGTACATAATCTCACTGACACTACACCCTTTATAATTTCTTTAGACCCACTAAAACAGGTTTTAGAACAATCAGAGTTGTTAAGACAACACATAGAAACACTAGAACACACCCTACAGAATAACCTTGTATCCGCAATAATTGACAAAGGTAGACTAGTACATCTTTCCTCACAGATACAACAGGATACTGCACCACATTGGTGGGATATATTTAGTGGAATGTCTTCTACAGCAACCAATACCTTTCACTGGTTGTTAAGTCCAATGGTAATTATTATTCTAATATTAATATCACTTACAATCACGAATATATGTGTATACAGGAAAATAAATAGGAAAATTAGGAGAATAGACAGGGCATACCGATAAATGTGTATTGACATCACCCTACTCCTATAAAACTCCTCTTCTTGAATTTAAGATGTTGGTAATACCTAGGGGGATGGGTTCTACCCCTCTGACAACTCGCGGTCAGGGAAAGGACTCTGGGGAAAAACTGACTAGAACTTATTCATGAGGACCCAGGGGGAAGGAGAGGATGATGTCAAAGGGGGAAATTGATAAGGTCAGGGATTTAATTTAGAGTTCTCACTTAATATGATGCCTACATGTAAATCTGTTTTTAACTTTTTGGCTGTTGAACTCAATTGAAGCTGCTTTTGTTTTCTTGTAACTATATTGCCATGGTGTTGAAGCTTGTGTTCGTAGCCCAGGTGACTCCTGTTGTTGTTTACCCTTGCCCTGTGTGGGGGGGCTGTGCTGATGCTATTGTTTGTATAATTGCCTATAAAAAGGCCTTTGAAAGAAGTAAAGGGCGGCAGTCCATTATGCTGAGAACTTTGATACAGACATACCTGACTCTGTGTCTCAATTCCTATAAGAAGCAATAATTTGACAAAGCAATATAAACTATAAGCAACTTATTTAAAAGTTGAATCTAACAGAGGTGACAAAAGTTGACAGCCCCCATGATCAGCCAAAACATTATAACCACCCCCATGAAAAAAAAAAAATAATATTTTTTTTTTTAACCGGTTCAATAGCGGGCATTTTCACCCCCTTCCTTCCCAGACCAATTTTTAGTTTTCAGCGCTGTCGCATTTTAAATGACAATTGCGCGGTCGTGCGACGTTGCACCCAAAAAAAATTGACGTCCTTTTTTCCCCACAAATAGAGCTTTCTTTTGGTGGTATTTGATCACCTCTGCGGTTTTTATTTTTTGCGCTATAAACAAAAGAAGAGCGACAATTTTGAAAAAAATACAATATTATTTACTTTTTGCTATAATAAATATCCCAATTTTTTTAAAAAAAACAATTTTTTCCTCAGTTTCGGCCGATACGTATTCTTCTACATATTTTTGGTAAAAAAAAATTGCAGTAAGCGTATATTGATTGGTTTGCTAAAAAGTTATAATGTCTACAAAATACGGGATAGATTTATGGCATTTAAAAAAAAAATGATTTATTTTTTTTTTACTAGTAATAGTGGCGATCGCGATTTTTTTTCGTGACTGCGACATTATGGCGGACACATCGGACACATTTGACACATTTTTGAAGCCATTCACATTTATACAGCGATCAATGCTATAAAATTGCATTGATTACTGTGTAAATGTGACAGGCAGTGAAGGGGTTAAATGTGTTTCCTAGGGAATGCTTCTAACTGTAGGGGGCGCACAAGGGGAGGAGACCGATCAGTGTTCCTCCGTTCTGGGAACACAGATCGCTCTCCTCTGAGCTGACAGGACGTGGATGTGTGTGTTTACACACAGAGATCCACGGTCTGGCCCGGTCAACTGGACATCGCGGCCGCCGGGCACACGCACCAGGTCTTGAGTAACGCGGCGGGCGCATGCGCACACCCCCTAGACGGCCTTGTAGCACAGGCCGTCATATGACCTCCACCCAGGATGGGAGATCCCATCTGTGGACGTCATTTGTCCATGGCCAGGTAGTGAAGTGGTTAAATTAATTTAAAAAAAAAAAATCATTTTTGTAAAAAAAAATCATTATTGTAAAAAAAAAATCATTATTGAAAAAAAATGTTCAGCTCTTTCAAATCTAGAGTGGGAGGTGACAAAAGCTGACAACCCCATGATCAGCCAAAACATTATGACCACCCCATGAAAAAAAAAATAATATATATATTTTTTTTTAATTAATTTTTAAAAAATTTTTTTTAAAAATCATATTTGTAAAATAAAAATACTAATTTTTGAAAAAAAATAATTTTTGAAAAAAAAAATCGTTGTTGAAAAAAAAAATCATTTTTGAAAAAAAAAAAAAATTTTGAAAAAAAAATCATTTAAAAAAAAAAAAATCATTTTTGAAAAAAAAAATCATTAAAAAAAATCATTTTTGAAAAAAAATGTTCAGCTCTTTCAAAACTAGAATGGAAGGTGACAAAAGCTGACAACCCCATGATCAGCCAAAACATTATGATCACCCCAGGAAAAAAATAATATATATATATATTTTTTTTTTTTAATTAATTTTTGAAAAAAAAAATGAAAAAAAAAATAATTTTTGTAAAATAAAAATACAAATTTTTGAAAAAAAAAATCATTTTTGAAAAAAAAAATCATTTTTGAAAAAAAAAATCGTTTTTGAAAAAAAAAAAATTTGAAAAAAAAAATCATTTTTGAAAAAAAAATCATTTTTGAAAAAAATTCATTTTTAAGAAAAAAATTCATTTTTGAAAAAAATGTTCAGCTCTTTCAGCCAATGATGGGAGTTCTTCAACTGTTTTACTACTATTTATACTTTTTAAAATATTAATCTTTTTAACACTTTTCACAGTTACTCCGCCCACTCCAACCACACAACACTCACTCCGCCCACTCCACCCAGTTACTCCGCTGACTCCAGTTGTAGAGACAAGAACACTTCACACATTTTCCCCAGAAATTGTCGCTTTTCTAGTCTGTATTGCTATTTATGAAATAAGTTCTTTTGGTGTTTGTAACTTTGCCAGGTTATGTGACAACTGAATGCATTCTAAATGCTACAATAAATGCCTCCAATTGTTGTAATTTGCTTGCTTGCTGCTACGCAGAATGGGGGGAGGAGCTGTGCATAGTAACCAGTCAGCTTCTAGCCTCAGCTTGTTTGTTAAGCTTTGGAAATGAAAGTTAGAAGCTGATTGGTTGCCATGCACAATTGCTCCTGTCTTAGTAAATTCCCTTTATCCCAGGTTCACACTGGTGTGATCTGACATGTCAAATCGGCGCCAATTGCCGGCAATGGCTGCGTCCTAATCGGTGTGGCGCTGCATTTGCGGCACCGCACCAATTTCATAAATGAATTTCTGTACTACTTTTTGTGATTTCAGGTTGCGACTTCCATTGACATCTGTACAGAAACCCGCACAGGTGTCGGTGAAATTGCGGCTGAAATCTGGACTGACATGTGGGAGTGAAATCGTAGGAGTTCAGCTGAAATCGCACAGCTTCGTTCCCGCAGCTCAGTGTGAACCCGGGCTTAATGTATGTATTCATGAATATTCCAAGAATGGAAAGTGACAGTACACAGTGGATGTAATAGATAATCATTAACAAGCTTGCTATCCATTTCTGGCACTTTGTATATTGTGTATGCTTGTTAGCATTAACATTGGAGCTAATAGGATTGTGGATTTTTAGGCTCTGGTTGTTCTTGTATTAGATTGTTCCGTCCATTACAAAGTGTTGCTGACAGCGGCTGAGCCACACCCACTCTTTGTTGCGGCGCACTGTGCACGCCACATTACTACTCTCCTTGGGGCACCCAAAGCTGTCCCAGATCTTTTACAATCCTACAGTGTATACTACAAATAAAATCCTGTGTGTCGCTAAAGTGTTCGGGTTTGGCTTGGAGAAAAGGTGGCAACCCTACTAGCAAATAATAAGGCCCCTGGCCCAGACGGGTATACAACATAATTATTTAGGTTATCACAAGGTTTTATTCCCAATACTTTAATGAGAGTATACAATACAATGTGGAAAGGAGGTCCCTACCCCCCACTGGCTTCTAGGCCTATATTAAACAAATAGCCAAGAAAGGAACCAACCGGGCTCATATAGGCCCATATCTTTAATTAATGTGGACACTAAGATTATATATAAAATAGTAACCTCCCGGCTAGCCACATTGTTGCCATCTTTTATACATCCGGCACAGGCTGGTTTTGTAAGAGGGAGATCAGCCACTGTAAATATACGAGAGGTAATCATGGCCCTGAGATTTACTAAAACTCACTCAGACACAGAAACTGATATTATCACGTTAGATGCTAACAAAGGCTTTCCATAACATCGATCTACAATGGTTATTTTTGGTGATAAAGAATATTGGCTTTTCGGGTGCCATATCTGACTTCATACTCTTCCCCAACTGCAGATTTGATTACTTCAGGATATATTTCAGACACTTTCCAGATACATAACTCCCACCTGTCTCTATATTGGAGGGACTGTCCCTGATTTGGAGCAATGTCCCTCTGTCCCTCATTCTTCCTCAATTGTCCCTCATTTTGGTCTGATCTCTATAGTTGTATATAAAATGCACTTTTTATCTATCAAAAAGTGTTTTCCAGCACTAAACCTTTCATCTTATTTCTAAATTGCTGCATTTGTAAACTCCAAAAGCCAATATAAAGGAATAGTAGTGGTAAAAAATAAGCACTTGTGGGTTTAATCAATCTTGTTTTTTGTACAATTCTCCTTTAAGGGGGCGTGGCCAGGGGGTGTGTCCTATGCCTGTATACTTTTGACAATAGGTGTCCCTCATTCCCATCTCAAAAAGTTGGGAGGTATGCACATAGCTAAAGGAACTTGTCAGGAATGTTGTGTTGTACATCACCGCGTTCTTGACGTTTGGAATTTCTGACCAACTTTGTGTGACCGTGTGTATGCAAGACAAGTTTGAGCCAACATCAGGGCCGGACTGGCGTACCGGGATACCGGGAAATATCCCGGTAGGCTGGCTGCCCAAAGTACCGCTGGGGCCGCTCACTGCCTGTGTCAGGCTGTCAGCAATCTAAAGAGCAGCGGCGGCGGCCGCCGCACTATGCAGTGGTTATGGCTGTGTCACTGGTCACTCACTGTCTGTGTCTCCGGGGCCGCTCACTGCCTGTGTCACTGTCAGCAATCTAAAGAGCAGCAGCGGCCCCGGCTGCTGCACTATGCAATGGCTGCCTCCTGTGTCACTGGGTCACTCACTGACAGTCTGACACTCAGTCTGTGTCTCCTCCGTTCGGGCGCCGCCCACCACACTCGTCATGCCTCTGTCTGTGTGCCTGAGGGGGAGGAGCAGGAGAACACCGTGCTGCTTCATTTTTGTTTTCATGACTTGTGCAGTGTGGCGCCAGCACCGCCCACTATCTGCACAAGGAGAGAATATTGATGAATGGCTGGCCGTGCAGCTGCTGCAGCACAAGAGTTAAGGTATTTAAAATCTCTCTCTCTCTCCCCCCTCCCTCCCCCCTCTCTCTCTCTCTCTCTCCCCCTCCCCCCTCTCTCTCTCTCTCCCTCCCCCCTCTCTCTCTCTCCCTCCCCCCTCTCTCTCTCTCCCTCCCCCCCTCTCTCTCTCCCTCCCCCCTCTCTCTCCCCCTCTCTCCCTCCCCCTCTCTCTCCCCCCTCTCTCTCTCTCTCCCCCCCCTCTCTCTCTCTCTCCCCCCTCTCTCTCTCTCTCCCCCCTCTCTCTCTCTCTCTCTCTCTCTCTCCCCCCCCTCTCTCTCTCTCTCCCCCTCTCTCTCTCTCTCCCCTGTCTCCCCCCTCTCTCTCTCTCCCCCCCCTCTCTCTCTCCCCCCCTCTCTCTCTCCCCCCCCTCTCTCTCTCCCCCCCTCTCTCTCTCTCTCCCCCCTCTCTCTCTCTCCCCCCCCTCTCTCTCTCTCTCTCCCCCATGTTTTGTTCAAGTGCCAGATTATCTTTGAAAAGCTGTATACCATCAAACGCTGCCACTGTGCCCATAGATTGCCAACACTGTGCCCTGCCCATCAAACGCAGCCACTGTACCCATAAATTGCTGCCACTGTACCCATAAATTGCAGCCACTGTACCCATCAATTGCAGCCACTGTACCCATCAATTGCAGCCACTGTACCCATCAATTGCAGCCACTGTACCATCAAACGCAGCCACTGTACCATCAAACGCAGCCACTGTACCATCAAACGCAGCCACTGTACCCATCAATTGCAGCCACTGTGCCCATCAAATGCAGCCACTGTGCCATCAAACGCAGCCACTGTACCCATAAATTGCCACCACTGTGCCCATTAAACGCTGCCACTGTAGCATCAAACGCAGCCACTGTGCCCATCAAACGCAGCCACTGTACCATTAAACGCAGCCACTGTACCCATAAATTGCCACCACTGTGCCCATCAAACACAGCCACTGTGCCCATCAAACACAGCCACTGTACCATCAAACGCAGCCACTGTACCCATAAATTGCCACCACTGTGCCCATTAAACGCTGACACTGTGCCCATCAAACGCAGCCACTGTACCCATCAATTGCAGCCACTGTGCCCATCAATTGCAGCCACTGTGCCCATCAAACGCAGCCACTGTGCCATCAAACGCAGCCACTGTACCCATAAATTGCCACCACTGTGCCCATTAAACGCTGCCACTGTACCATCAAACGCAGCCACTGTACCATCAAACGCTGCCACTGTGCCCATCAAACGCAGCCATTGTACCATTAAACGCAGCCACTGTACCCATAAATTGCCACCACTGTGCCCATTAAACGCTGACACTGTGCCCATCAAACGCAGCCACTGTACCCATCAATTGCAGCCACTGTGCCCATCAATTGCAGCCACTGTGCCCATCAAACGCAGCCACTGTGCCATCAAACGCAGCCACTGTACCCATAAATTGCCACCACTGTGCCCATTAAACGCTGCCACTGTGCCCATCAAACGCAGCCATTGTACCATTAAACGCAGCCACTGTACCCATAAATTGCCACCACTGTGCCCATTAAACGCTGACACTGTGCCCATCAAATGCAGCCACTGTACCCATAAATTTCTGCCACTGTGCCCCATCAAACGCAGCCACTGTACCCATCAATTGCAGCCACTGTGCCCGTTAAACTCTGCCACTGTACCATCAAACGCAGCCACTGTACCATCAAACGCAGCCACTGTACCCATAAATTGCCACCACTGTGCCCATTAAACGCTGCCACTGTGCCCATCAAACGCAGCCACTGTACCATCAAACGCAGCCACTGTACCCATAAATTGCCACCACTGTGCCCATTAAACGCTGCCACTGTACCATCAAACGCAGCCACTGTACCATCAAACGCAGCCACTGTACCCATAAATTGCCACCACTGTGCCCATTAAACGCTGCCACTGTACCATCAAACGCAGCCACTGTACCATCAAACGCAGCCACTGTACCCATCAATTGCAGCCACTGTGCCCATCAAACGCAGCCACTGTACCATCAAACGCAGCCACTGTACCCATAAATTGCCACCACTGTGCCCATTAAACACAGCCACTGTGCCCATCAAACACAGCCACTGTACCATCAAACACAGCCACTGTACCCATAAATTGCTACCACTGTGCCCATTAAACGCTGACACTGTGCCCATCAAATGCAGCCACTGTACCCATAAATTGCTGCCACTGTGCCCCATCAAACGCAGCCACGTTACCCCATCAATTGCAGCCACTGTGCCCGTTAAACGCTGCCACTGTACCATGAAACGCAGCCACTGTACCCATAAATTGCCACCACTGTGCCCATTAAACGCTGACACTGTGCCCATCAAATGCAGCCACTGTACCCATAAATTGCTGCCACTGTGCCCCATCAAACGCAGCCACTGTACCCCATCAATTGCAGCCACTGTGCCCGTTAAACGCTGCCACTGTACCATCAAACGCAGCCACTGTACCCATAAATTGCCACCACTGTGCCCATTAAACACTTTTACCACTTTTAACTGTAATTTGCTTATATATATATATAAAGCCCTATGTGCTTTTATATGTGTCTTATCTATATATAATGCACTCTTTAAATGTGCTTTAAAATGCATGGTTTTCCATTTTATGAACAAGAAAATAATGACGTTATGCTGTTGGGCTGGTATAATAATGCTATGGGGCTGGTATGACATTTTTTCCAGGGCTGGTTTTCATTCCCAGTCCGGCCCTGGCCAACATCCATCGGAAAAAAAACATGGATTTTGTTGTCGGAATGTGCGATCGTGCGTATGAGGCATTAGGCAGAGCGCCGTGCTGCACAATATTTCTTAGGGCCCTTTCACACCTAACGCAGTTATCTGCAGTGAGACACATTTTATACTCCACTCCAACTGCATAAACAGTCCAAAATCAAGGCAACCTATGGGTGGAGTTCACATTATTGCAGTGCAGTTCAGTGCAGTCAGCAAAAGTAGAGCATGCTATATTTTTCTGCACCGCAAATGCGCAAAAATGCAACTGCAACTATTGGTGTGCGGATAATCTTTCTACACAAATGCATACAAATGAACTACAATGCACCACAGTGCACATAGAAGCCCAGGGAAAAAAAGATGACAGAAGGGACCTCACTGAACGAATGCAGATAGAAAAGCGTGCATCAACTGTATGTAAAACGCACATCAAATGCATTTATATGGAGAAACGTGCAGTAGATGTGCAGTTTCTAGTGTGAATGGGTCCTTATGGACCTTGACAGGCAGTGACCACGGGAGGGATGGGAAGCCGTGCAGCCGCTCCGGACCACACCCGTTGCTTAGCAATGGAGTAAATGTTTTTTCCTAAGAGCGAGCTGGTCGGGCGTGGCTGAGCTGCCTCGCTCTCTGAGCTCCTGTGCTGGGTATGTGACGGCCTCCAGACTTGCATTACTAGCAAACCGGTTCCTCCACTATGTTTATTTATCTTCTCCTTTTCCAGTGCCGCTAGCCTGGGCGGCTTTTATTTCTATCCATTCAGCTGTCAGTCCTACCGCGGTCTTGCTGCCCTTCACTCACTTAAAGAGGACATGACCAAAGAAAATGACTCTACTTTTTTTTGGTTCTTTTGTGATTGCTGATTCTTCTTACTTGCAGATGAGTTCACCCCAACGCTCAGAGTCACAAAGATCTAAAGAAAGGTACGAGGGGGCAATATGGGACATTTGGTGAAAAGAGCGCTTTACTGTTGTTTTTTTCTCACAATGGTTTGTTCTTCGGCTGTTTTCCAGGAGCTGAAGTCCTGAACACAAGCCCATCAGCCAAACATAATACATAAGGGTCTCATATGGATTTTGGGGGGACCCCATGCCATTTTTTTAAGATTTTTGGCCCAAAAGGGCCTGGGATGGATTGGGGGGACCCCCACAGCATTTGTTTCTATTTCAGGCAAATTCAACAAAGTTTTTGTCATTAGAAGCCTGCTGACAGTTGATGACTTATACGTAGGGATGAGCCCAATGTTTGAGTCGAACGTAACCGAAGAGCAAACATTATGGGGCATTTGCGGCAAATTTGAGCACCGCGGAACACTCCATAATGCATTGCGAGATTGCAGTGCATTAATGTATGATGATTGGCCAAAGCATGCACCTGACCTTTGTAAGTCAGTGTCGTTTGTAAGTCAGATGTTTGTACATCGGGGACCGCCTGTATATATATATATATATATATATATATATATATATATAATATATATAGTTTATTCAGGGATATTGGTGCTTGTCTTGTCACCAATCCCCAATACCGCCCTTTCCACATTTCTAGGTGGTATACCACACCATTAGCTTGATTGTGGTTTGGTGACATTATTAAATATTTATATCATTTTTTATATCTTTAGATAATTCATTTACAAAATTTTTTTTTTTATATAAATGTCAAGTACAATGACTGAGTAACAGTTTTTGTCTCTATTTGTACTATTCCCTCTCGCTGACTGACAGGTGAAAGGTCATATATACGGGGGAGGGGGGACAACCCATAGACACTCCACTTCACAGGCAGGTTTAAGGCAAAGCATCCAAAGAAATTTGTAGACATTTTCATGTGTAAGCCTCATAAAAGGGATGCTCCACACTGAATATTATTTTTTAAAGGGTAAAAAGGGAAAAATCTGTAAGATGAACTTACACAGGACCCCCCCACATCCCCCCGGTCCAGTTGAATTGAATGACAATTACGCCGTCGTGTAACTCTGTACACAAATGACATTTTTATTTTTATTTTTCACACACAGAGCTTTCTTTATGGGGTATTTAATCACCTCTGGGGATTTGTTTTTATTTTTTGCTAAATAAATGAAAAAAGACCAAAAATCTTAAAAAACAAAAGATGTTTTTCTTACTTTCTGTTATAAAATTTTGCAAATAAAATCTTTCTTCATAAATTGATGTCAAATTGTATTCTGCTCCATTTCTTTGGTGGAAATACCCCAAATCAGTGTATATTATTTATCTGTAGGAAAGTTATAGAGACCACAAACTATGGGATAGATACAGTGCCTGGAAAAAGTATTCATACCCCTTGACATTTCCCACATTTTGTCATGTTACATCCAAAAAATTGTATGTATTTTATTGTGATTTTATGTGATAGACCAACACAAAGTGTCACATAATTGTGAAGTGGAAGGAAAATGATAAATGATACAAATAAATATGTGAAAAGTGTGGGGGGGATTTGTATGGCGCCCCCCGGAGTCAATACTTTGTAGAACCCCCTTTCTCTACAAGTATTTTTGAGGGTGTCTCTACCAGCTTTGCACATCTAGAGAGGACATTTCTGCCCATTCTTCTTTGTAAAATATCTCAAGCTCTGTCAGATTGGATGGAGAGCGTCTGTGAACAGCAATTTTAAAGTCTTGCCACAGATTCTCAATGTGATTTAGGTCTGGACTGTGACTGGGCCATTCTAACACATGAATATGCTTTGATGTAAACCATTCCATTGTAGCTCTGGCTGGATGTTTCAGGTCGTTGTCCTGCTGGAAGGTGAACCTCCGCCCCAGTCTCAAGTCTTTTGTAGACTCTAACAGGTTTTCTTCTAAGATTGTCCTGTATTTGTCTCCATTCATCTTCCCATCACCTCTGACCAGCTTTCTTGTCCCTGCTGAAGAAAAGCATCCCCGCCACATGATGCTACCACCACCATGTTTCACGGTGGGGATGGTGTGTTCAGGGTGATGTGCAGTGTCAGTTCCCCCCACACATAGCGTTTTGCTTTTAGACCTAAAGTTGAATTTTGGTCTCATGTGACCAGATCACCTTCTTCCACATGTTTGCTGTGTCCTCCACATGGCTTCTCACAAACTACAAACAGGACTTCTTATGACTTTCTTTCTCCAATGTCTTTCTTCTTGTCACTCTTCCATAAAGGGCAGATTTGTGGAGAACACGACTAATAGTTGTCCTGTGGACAGATTCTCCCACCTGAGCTGTGGATCTCTGCAGCTCCTCCAGAGTTACCATGGACCTCTTGGCTCTTCTCTGATGAATGCTCTCCTTGCCCGGCCGGTCAGTTTAGGTGGACGGCCATGTCTTGGTAGGTTTGCAGTTGTGCCATACTCTTTCCATTTTCCGATGATGGATTGAACAGAGCTCCGTGAGATGTTCAAAGCTTGGGATATTTTTTTATAACTTAACCCTGCTTTATACTTCTCCACAACTTTATACCTGACCTGTCTGGTGTGTTCCTTGGCCTTCATGATGCTGTTTGTTCACTAAGGCTGTATTCACACCTATGCATTTCTAGTGCTTTTTGCATTTTGCAGATTTGCACTACAGAACGCGTTCCATAGGAAACCATGTTAAATGGGCTGTATTGCAAATCTGCAAAATGCAAAAAGCACTAGAAATGCATAGGTGTGAATACAGCCTACGTTTCTCTAACAAACCTCTGAGGGCTCCACAGAACAGCTGTATTTATACTGAGATTAAATGACACACAGGTGGATTCTATTTACTAATTAGGTGACTTCGGAAGGCAATTGGTCCCCCTAGATTTTAGTTAGGGGTATCAGAGTAAAGGGGGCTGAATACAAATGCCCCCCCCCCCCACACTTTTCACATATTTATTTGTGTCATTTATCATTTTCCTTCCATTTCACAATTATGAGCCACTTTGTGTTGGTCTATCATATAAAATCCCAATAAATCACATTTATATTTTTGGTTGTAACATAACAAAATGTGGGAAATTTCAAGGGGTGTGAATACTTTTTCAAGGCACTGTATTTGAAAATTGATCAATCCTGATGTACTGACGGCCAATCTCTTTTCTTGAAATCACCAGGGCAGTACAATTACCCCCCAAATGACCCCTTTATGAAAAGTAGACAGTAGACAGGCCAAAGTATTTAGTAAGAGGCATGGCAAGTTTTTTGAAGTTGTAATTTTTTTGTCACTTTTTTTGGAAAATGAAGAAACTAAAAAAACATTTATCACAATTTTTTTCCATGGTGTGAGCAGAGCAGTGCAGCGTCATCATATAACTGGTGTGGTGATCATCAGGGACACTGACACATCACACAGGAGGATCACGGTGCCTCAGGCTCTTGGCACTATGGAGAGAATGTGTCTCTAAAGATTGACAATGTATATAGAGAATGTGTCTCTCCAGATTGACAATGTATATAGAGAATGTGTCTCTCCAGATTGACAATGTATATAGAGAATGTGTCTCTCCAGATTGACAATGTATATAGAGAATGTGTCTCTCCAGATTGACAATGTATATAGAGAATGTGTCTCTCCAGATTGACAATGTATATAGAGAATGTGTCTCTCCACATTGACAATGTATATAGAGAATGTTTCAATCCAATAGCAGGATTTTTGAGGCGTAACTCACACAAAATATATTAAAATTTCAAACACTTTATTGCAGAAAAAATATGAAGCTAAAAATTCATTGAGAACAAAACATTGAAATAACCTCCATATGCCATAGATATTTGTACATCATTTATCCATTTCCAGAACTTATGGTCATCTCCACCTTCACAAATTAATTTCTACAAATGTATCCCACTTTTATATTCTATGACTGAGCTCAACACGTTTCCTGGATTGTCATCCGCTTCTTCAGGGAGAAAAATAATGGAGGATTGTTTCAGAATCAACACTACAAAATGTTCCAAAAAAAAGAAGAAAAAAAAAACGACATTTGTATACAACAAAGAGTGCTGATGCTTTGTCTGCAGAAACCTGGAATCCACCATTGGAGCTTCTACACCATGATAGGAGAATCCATTGGGGGAGACCAAAACCCCCCACCCTCAATGATTATCCTTCTCATTCCTAGAAATTCTATAAGGCAGTGCTTCACATCCCGCTCCTCAAGTACCCCCAACAGGCCATGTTTTGGGGATTTCTCTTAGATAAAATAGCTGTCCAATATACCAAGCCATTGACTCTGATTTAAAGTGGATGTAAACCCTCCATATACCCAGTGATGTGAACAGCCTCAGATGATACACAGAGATGAAACAAATCCCCCTATATAAGTATTACATGTATATCTGCTGTCTTCAGCTTTATAGATTCTTTACAAAGTTCACATCTTGTTACAGATTTTCTCTTGCTGTTCAGTACTGGGAGTGACACTGCAATTTTTGAAACACAAATTGTTTGGGAAAATAACACTTTAATTAATTTTAATACAAAAAACACAATCGATAAGCCAATTTTTGCTATAATGTAAAAGATAATGTTACGCTGAGTAAATAGATACCAAACATGTCAAGCTTTCAAATTGTACACGCTCGTAAAATGGCGCCAAACTACGATACTTCATCTCCATAGGCAACAATTTAATTTCAGGTTACAAGTTTAGAGTTACAGAGGAGATCTGGTGATAGAATTATCGCTCTCACTATAACGTTTGTGGTGATATCTCACATGTGTGGGGCAATCACCATTTACATATGTGGGCGTGACTTACATAAGCGTGTGAGCACAGGGGGTGGGGACACTTAAAAAAAATATGTATTATTATTTTTTTTTTATACTGTTCCTTTATTTATGTATTTGTTTTTTATCACTTTTATTGCTAGCACAAGAAATCCCTTGTGATAGAAATAAGACATGACAGGTCCTCTTTATGGAGAGATGTTGGGGTCTATAAGACCTCAGATCTCTCCTCTACCCTGGAAATATGAGATAAAAAAAATCATTGATCTCTGCTTTCCAGAAAAAAAATGGCGGTGTTTACATCTGCCAGAACAGGAAGTGACATCGCAACATCACTTCCAGCCTCCCAGGACCATAGAGATGGCCAGGGACCAACCAGTCCACAGCCAGCTCTATGGAAACCCCGGGGGCATTGTTGGAAGGAGTACCAGGCGCCCCGATCACACAGGAGAGCCTGAAAAGGCAGGAGGCAACCCCTGAAAGTCCAGGATGTCATATGACATCCTACAGGTGGGAAGTGGTAATGCAGTGGATGGTGCACGGTACTGCAGACTTTGAGACCCGGAGCAACCAATCAGAGAGTGTGACTGCAGGCAGCACTGTGATGTATATTAGTGATCAGCATGTTCCCCGCTCTCACCCTCTTCCTGTCTATTCTACATATTACAAGACTAATGTATGACGTGTCTCTGTAGAAGATCGTCTTCTCTGGTGGGGAAGATGAGGAGGGGGAGACCGGGGCTCCGTTAGAGAGATTTCCTCTCACTTCCTGTCCTGGTGACAATGGGACACAAACCTATAAAAATCTGACAGAGGCTCCAAACCTTCCCCTTCCTTATTATACTAAAAGATCATTCTTATTTCAGTCTGTGTTCCTGGTGGAGAGTTCCCTCATTTCCTGTCTAGATAAATGTTGTCACCGGGACAGGAAATGAGGAGAAATCTCTCTAATGGAGCCCCGGATAGAAGTAAAAACCTGACAGGCTGCCACCCCACACAGAGGGACCACATGTGGGGGAGGGGCAGGAGGAGATAAAGGAGGGGGAGGGGCAGGGAGGATAGAGAGGAGAGGGAAGGGCAGGGAGGAAAGAGAGGAGGGGGAGGTGCAGTAAGGAGAGAGAGGAGGGGGAGGGGGGAGAGAGAGGAGAGGGAGGGGCAGGGAGGAGAGAGAAGAGAGAGGAGGGGGAGGGGCAGAGAGGAGAAAGGAGAGGGAGGAGCAGAGAGGAGAGAGAGGAAGGGGAGGGGCAGAGAGGAGAGAGAGGAGGGGGAGGGGCAGGGAGGATAGAGAGGAGAGGGAAGGGCAGGGAGGAAAGAGAGGAGGGGGAGGTGCAGTAAGGAGAGAGAGGAGGGGTAGGGGGGGGAGAGAGAGGAGAGGGAGGGGCAGGGAGGAGAGAGAGGAGGGGGAGGGGCAGGGAGGAGGGAGAGGGGCAGGGAGGAGAGAGAGGAGAGAGAGGGGCAGGGATAAGAAAGAGAAGGAGAGGAGCAGAGAGGAGAGAGAGGAGGGGAGAGGGAAGGTAGGAGAGAGAGGAGAGGGAGGGGCAGGGAGGAGAAAGAGGAGGGGCAGGGAGGAGAGGGGGGAGAGGGAGAGGCAGGGAGGAGAGAGGAGGGAGAGTGGCAGAGAGGAAAGAGAAGAGAGGGAGGGGCAGGAAGGAGAGAGAGGAGAGGGAGGGGCAGGGAGGAGAAAGAGGAGAGGGCAGGGAGGAGAGAGAGCAGGGGAGGAGCAGAGAGGAGAGAGAGGAGGGGGAGAGGGAAGGTAGGGGAGAGAGGAAGGGGAGGGGCAGGGAAGAGAGATAGGAGGGGGAGGGGCAGGGAAGAGAGAGAGGATGGGGAGGGGCAGGGAGCAGAGAGAGGAGGGGGAGGGGCAGGGAGGAGAGAGAGGAGGGGGAGGGGCAGGGAGGAGAGAGAGGTGGGGGAGGGGCAGGGAGGAGAGAGGAGTGGGAGAGGCAGGGAGGAGAGAGAGGAGGGGGAGAGAGAAGGGAGGAGAGAGAGGAGGGGGAAGGGCAGGGAGGAGAGAGAGCAGGGGAGGAGCAGAGAGGAGATAGAGGAGGGGGAGAGAGAAGGTAGGAGAGAGATGAGGGGGAGGGGCAGGAAAAAGAGAGGGGAGGGGGGGCAGGGAGGAGAGAGAGGAAGGGGAGGGGCAGGGAGGAGATAGAGGAGGAGGATAGAGAAGGGAGGAGAGAGCGGAGGGGGAGGGGCATGGAGGAGAGAGTAGGGAGAGGGGATGGGAGGAGAGTGAGGAGAGGGAGGGGCAGAAAGGAGGGGGAGGAGCAGGGAGGAGAGAGAGGAGGGGGAGGGGCAGGGAGGAGAGAGAGGAGGGGGAGGGGCAGGGAGGAGAGAGAGCAGGGGAGGAGCAGAGAGGAGAGAGAGGAAGGGGAGGGGCAGAAATGATCGAGAGGGGGGTGGGGCAGGGAGGAGAGTGAGGAGGGGAGGGGCAGGAAGGAGAGAGAGGAAGGGGAGGGGCAGGGAGGAGAAAGAGGAAGGGGAGGGGCAGGGAGGAGAGAGAGGAGGGGGAGGGGTGGGGGGGAGAGAAGAGGGGCATGCCCATCCTCACTGTGTAATTGGAATGTTAGACCCCATACACACTATTAGATTTTCTGCAGATTTTTGTCTTCAGATTTACAGAAACCATGTAGTGTGAGGGTCGGCCTGATTGCATACAAATGGAAACTTTAAAGCTGCGTACAAACGAGCGGAATGTCCGACAGAAAAAGTCAGACGGAATCTTTTCATCGTCTATTCCGATCGTGTGTAGGCCTCATCGGACTTTCTTTTTCGAAAATCCTGATGAACCTAGAAATAGAAAATGTTCTAAATATTTCAGACGGAACCAATTCCTATCGGGAAACCCTCTTGTCTGTATGCTGTTTCGACGGACCAAAAACGACGCATGCTCTGAGGCAAGTACGAGACGGAAGCTATTGGCTACTGGCTATTGAACTTCCTTTTTCTAGTCCCGTCGTACGTGTTGTATGTTACCTCGTTCTGGATGGTCGGACTTTCGTGTGACCGTGTGTATGCAAGACCGCTTGAGCGGAATTCCGTCGGAGTTCCATCGGAGAAACCTTCGGAGTTTATTCCGACGGCAAAACCAGTCATGTGTACAGGGCATTAAGGTGTGACCTCATATTATACGGTTTTGGTAAATCTGAAGACAAAAATCTGCAGAAAATCTAATAGTGTGTAGGGGGCTTTAGACCCGGTTCCCACCTATGCCGTTTGCTTTTGATCTGTTCCTGTCGTGTTTTTTGCTGTGCGTTTTCTGTTTTTTCCACATTCATCTTTGATGCATTTTTATGCTTTTTTTTGGACAATTTGTTGTCGGGCAGATTAAAAACACAAAAGCCGTAAAATCGTAGTAAAAACGCACTACACGCTTTTCTGCAGCTTCTCCATTGAAGTCTATTGAACCAAAAACGCACCATTTTGTATTCTAACAATTCCCTGACCCTTTCCAAAAAATGCATGGGCTGAGAAAAGCCTGGATGTGACGTGTCCCATAGGAAAGCATGTTACATGGACTGTAGTGTGTGGTGTAAAGAATGCCATAGATGTGAACCAGGCCTTACTCTAATTCTATTACTAGAAGCTCTAAGCTCTCATTCACATCTATGGCATTTTTAGTGCTTTTTTGCATTTTGTAGATTTGCACTACAGTCCATATAACATGGTTTCCTATGGAAGACGTTCTGTAGTGCAAATCTGCAAAATGTAAAAAAGCACTAAAAATGATGCCATCGATGTGAATCAGGCCTAAAGCTGGACACACACTATACAATCTTCTGTAGATTTTTTTCCTTTAGATTTAACAAAACCGTATAATATGAGGTCACACCTAAACACTTTTCACTTGTATCCAATCAGGAAGGCCCTTGTACTACGTAGTTGAAGGGAAATCTAAAGGAAATCAAACAAGAAAAGTTGTATGGTGTGTATCTGGCTTTACTCCAGTAATTGGACAGATATTCTACCCAATCACAGCGATCAATAAGAAATCTCACATTTATTTATAGTAGAAACACCTTCTGGAGACTGAAGCCCCGCCCACTGCTATATACTATTGGATGAATAGTAAAGGGGAACTCCACTTTTGTGGGGGGAAAACAAAATATCAAATAAAGAAGAAATAATCCAGCGCATCCAATCGGGACACAAGTCATATTGTAATTGAATGTTATTAATAATGATCTTTCCTTTTCAATCTGCAACCGCTGTAATTTTCTGTAAATACAATATGGCCACCCGGAGGCGCTGTGTACACAGAGAGTGTACTGACCACACCCCTCAGAAACATAATTTCCTGCTTCTGTGATTGGCTGACTGATTTTCCCAGAGGTCTGTACTAAGATACAAGTCAGATTTCAGGCATCCCCTGCAACACAAATGTCATTTTTGGAAGAGATACTTCAAATAGGAAATCACATCTAAAGGGATGCAGACCCCGCCTCTTTCCTCCTTAGAGCCCTGCAGGTGCACAGCTGACTGATCATTATGAAGCCCCGCCCATTAGACCCACTCAGGACAGAGGCAGAGAGGAACAAACAGGGATTTTTTTCAGAATAACAAAAAGGTCGCAATCTACAGCAAAGGTTGTTCTGATCCTTACAATGTACAGAGATCACCGCGAGGGGAATGTTTATTTCTCAACAAAAGTGGAGTTACACTTTAAATGAATTCCAATGCTTTGTGTGACATCACCAGACTGTGGGCGGAGTTCTCACATCTCCCGCCTCCCCCACATATCTTTATATAACCTTCATATACACATAACCCAGCATGGAGGGGCTCAGTGAAGGTGGTGGTGAAGGTGTGGAGATGTCGGATCGGGTCACACAGATCATAAAAGGAGATCCGCCCGGCCTCATAATCCAGATATATCCTGACTCTGTTACTGGAGGGATTGGCGGGTAAGATGGTCTCATTCCTGTCATGTATCACCGAATACTGATTATTATACCTGAACAATCCCCAGGACTTCTTATTATCTCCAATCACTGACTCCCTCCCTCTCCTCCCTATACTGGGGTAACACATCCCGACTATACATATATCTGACCCCCCGACATCCACTTCCCAGTAATGTCTCCCTGAGGAGAAACTCTGACTGCTCATCACCTGAGGATAATAATGGAATCTCTCTGGTGTTTCTGGGTAATTCTGGAATATATCTGACCCGGATACAGTTTTCCTGTCATCTGATATCTGTAGATAATTACTAGCTGTGTTTCCATCCAGTAATATGTCTGCAGCTCCCTGTATATAGGAGTATACATTTATCTCTGTTATTATATCAGATAAACCTGTGTGTAAGACCCCCGCCACATCCAGACCCCCTCCATCATGGAGGAGTTGCTCATGTCTCTCTCGGTCCTCATTATCTCCATCCTCAGTATCACACAAGTCACCTGTGTCTGATTCCTGTAAGACAGTCAGTGGATCCGTCATGTTACACAGCTCCTCAATGTGACGCAACTTCCTGGACAGCTCCTCCTTCTTTATTTCCAGATCCCGGATGGAGATGGAGATCCGCTCTGCCCTCCCGGAGATGTCCCTCAGGACTCTCTTCTCCAGGTCTTCCAGACGTCTCCTGAGATCTCTAAAGAGGGCAGTGACTCTCTCGGTGTCACCAGCTGCTTCTTCTTCTACTTTCCTCCTGTGTTCCTGAAGACTCTGGACTCTTTCCTCGGTCTCCTTTCTCTTTGTCAGAAGTTTCTGCAGAACATTCCTCAGTGTCTCCTTCTTCTTCTCAGAAGCCTCATCCAGTGACTTCATCTCATGTCCTTTGTGTCCTCCAATCATACAACAAGAAATACAGATACAAGTCTCATCCTCAGTGCAGAAATACTCCAAGATCTTCTTATGGACGGAGCATTTCCTGCTCTCCATGGACAAGGTGGGGTCACATAAGATGTGTTCTGGGGTCTTTTTGTGGACTCTCAGGTGTTTATCACACAGAGAAACCTCACAGGGCAGACAGGATCTAACAGCAGGTACAGGAGAGTCCTCACAGTAAGTACAGAAGACCCCGGACTCTTCCCGATCTGGCTGAGCAGACAGGAAAGTCTCTACTATGTTATGTAGTTTCATGTTCTTCTGCAGTGCAAGACGCTTCAGAAACTTCTCTATGCATTCAGGACAGGAATATCCTCCAGACCCCCCCTGTGTATCCAGCACACGATCAATACAGACCCGGCAGAAGTTGTGTCCACATTTCAGGGTTACAGGATCGTTATAAATGTTCAGACAGACGGAACATTCCAGCTCAGCTCTCAGATCACCATATGCCATCGCTGACAGCAGAAGGGAAACAAAACTGTAAGTCTCTGACACCGGAGAGGAATGTGGATGGGGGAGGGGTGACATCCTCCTACACAGGGTGAGGCTGGATGAATATTATAGGACATGAAAAGTGGAGATGACTACATCAGATGTCCCAACCTGCAAAAACTCATTTCAGAGAGGTGGTGCTTCACACCCGCAACCCCCCCCCCCCACTGCGGCAAAATATTTTTTCAATCACTTTTTCAATATTTTTTCACAGTCCTCTCCTCCACCAAATTCCACCCCCCAATCCTCCTCCTAGCACTAATCCTTTCTCCCCCCAGCATAAACCCCCCAACACAAATCCTTTCACCCCCTAATCCTCCCTCCCAGCACAAATCTTCCCTCCAAATCCCTCCTCTTGACACAAATCCCCATCACCCTCTTAGCATTAAATCTCCCACCCCTAAATTCCCTCTCTTCAAGTGTGGATTGCTTTTCAGAGGACATTTGACTAATGGGGGGAGGTGTTATGTTGCCTCCTCACCGCCTGCTTTAAAGCAAAATTAAACCCAAAAACTGCCCCAGACTGACAGGGTGCCTCCTGTGCTCCTTCATCCAGAGTGGGGGGGGCCTCTAATACAGGGGGTGTGTTACTGGCCAGATCACCCGGTGAAAACAGAGGGGAAAAATCCTAAAAAAAAGAAAACGAATGCAGCTGCCACAACAACAGGAAATCTGCAATGTATTACATTTTGGGTTTTGTGTGTAATACCTCTTTTCCCCTATAGATGGCACACTAGTACACTGCAATTATGTACTCCGCATGCGCTTGTGGTGTGGCCCTACAACTCGCATTAGTGCCATTAGGCAGTGGGAATGCTTACCAAATAAGACACGCTGTTTACGTTTTCCTTCAGCCATGGTGTGTGTAGAGCCATGATTGGTTGTCACTGATCAGACAATCGATCAATAAGTACACATACACCGGCAGGCTTTGGGGGATGGGAAGGATGGGGCGGCCTGTTTACTTTTATGTTAGTCAGATAATGGGCGTCCTTAGATGATCATTGAAGCTTTGATCATGTGAACGCACAATTTTATTTTAATAAAAATTTTGGTGGTATTTTTACTATTGTGAGTTCTGTTTCTTCTGGATGTGTTTATGTGGATTTTGATCAGTGAGATTTGGTTGCACGGTCTGTGATCCTTAAGCCTCGTACACACGATCGGATTTTCCACAGACAAAACCTCAGACTTTTGTCCGAAGGCGTGTGCCTGGATTTTGTCTTGCATACAAACGGCACACGATTGTCGGCCAACAAACATGAATGTAGTGATGTACTACGTGGTTTTTCAGCTCTTTAGCGCCACCCTTTGGGCTCCTTCTGCTAATTTCATGTTGGTAGAAGTTTGGTGAGTGTTGATTTGCGGTTTCATTTCGCAATATTCATTTATCGCTTTACATTTTGTGCTTTTCAGTTTGTACTTTTTGGTTGGTTTCTGAACGGCCGTTCATCAACCAGCCATGTTGTGGAATCAGAGGAGATAATGTGTTATTTATTATTGGCCTTGGAGTTATTGCTTTGACCCAAGTCCAGTCCAGGAACAGGAGGAGGAGGAGTTCTTGGACCAAAAATTGGCCAGGGTGGCTTTGGCCAATTATGGCTCAGGGGGTTTAGTACACGCCCCACACTATATAAGGCAGCCTGCACATCGGCCCTGTGTAGTGTGTTCCGGCGTTGAGAGAGAGATAGATATACAGAGAGACAGTGTCATTTGATTTAAGTTAGAGTAGGCAGGCGAGTCAGTTAGCTACACTTACAGTGTATTGTGTATATATATACATCCTAGGTGTTGTATATATATATATATATATATATATATATATATATATATACACTGTAGTCAGTTTAGCTAGATCCGTTCCTATTATTTTCTTCCTACTACTGACAGGCAGGCAGGTGTTTTTACAGTATTTACAGCTACCTGAAGTAAATTGCTGGTGTTCTTCTGATTCTATTAGTACAGTACCGCAGGCAGCTGCAGTATTTACAAGTTAGTGTAGTGCGTCCTCTGCACAGTGTGCACCTAAAGCTAGCTGAAGAAAATTAGTGGTGTTCTTCTGATCCTATTAGTACAGTACTGCAGGCAGCTGCAGTATTTACAGTTAGTGTAGTGTGTCCTCTGCACAGTGTGCACCTAAAGCTACCTGAAGAAAATTAGTGGTGTTCTTCTGATCCTATTAGCACAGTACCGCAGGCATCTGCAGTATTTAGAGTTAGTGTACTGTGTCCTCTGCACACTGTGCACCTAAAGCTACCTGAAAAAAATTAGTGGTGTTCTTCTGATCCTATTAATACCACAGTCAGGCAGCTACAGAATTTACAGTTAGTGTAGTGCGTCCTCTGCACAGTGTGCACCTAAAGCAACCTGGAGACAATTGCTGTTGTTCTGCTCCTATTAATACCACAGGCAGGCAGCTACAGTATTTACAGTTAGTGTAGTGCGTCCTCTGCACAGTGTGCACCTAAAGCTACCTGAAGAAAATTAGTGGTGTTCTTCTGATCCTATTAATACCACAGGCAGGCAGCTACAGTATTTACAGTTAGTGTAATGCATCCTCTGCACAGTGTGCACCTAAAGCTACCTGGAGGCAATTGCTGTTGTTCTGCTCCTATTAATACCACAGGCAGGCAGCTACAGTATTTACAGTTAGTGTACTGTGTCCTCTGCACAGTGTGCACCTAAAGCTACCTGAAGAAAATTAGTGATGCTCTTCTGATCCTATTAGTACAGTACCGCAAGCATCTGCAGTATTTACAAGTTAGTGTAGTGCATCCTCTGCACAGCTTGCACCTAAAGCTACCTGAAGAAAATTAGTGGTGTTCTTCTGATCCTATTAGTACAGTATCGCAGGCAGCTGCAGTATTTACAATTTAGTGTAGTGCGTCCCCTGCACAGTGTGCACCTAAACCTACCTGAAGAAAATTAGTGGTGTTCTTCTGATCCTAGTAATACCACAGGCAGGCAGCTACAGTATTTACTACAGGCAGGCAGTTGATTCTGCTAGCTGCAGTATCAGTATATATATACACCCCAGCTTTGTGCAGCTACATCTCACTGTAGGCCATAAGTATGTCTGGAAGGCCAACAAGGAGAGGAAGACAGTCACAAGCCAATAAAAGAGGGCAAGCAGGCTCTGTGTCTAGAGGCAACAATGCTGGTCATGGAGACGGTGCATACCCATCAGCACGTGGCCGGTGGACATGCTTGTCCTTTTTTTCGGCAGCTTGCCGTGTTGAGCTGCAACATGCGAAAGACTTGGTAGAGTGGTTGACCAAGCCGTCCTCATCCTCCTCATTCTCTCTCACCCAGGCTCAGGGTACTTTGTCTGGCAAAGCAGCTGCCAACGCGGCCTCTTCCCTCGGCTTAATGGCATCAGTGACTCCTTCCCTAGCCCCACCATGTCCTCCTGAGGAGTCCCTCGAACTGTTGGGTACATGCTCCAGGAGGATGCCCAGCATTTTGAAGGCTCTGATGATGGTACCCAGCTGGAGGAAGGCAGTAACATGAGCCCAGAGAGAGGGGGTGCCCAAGAAGGACAGCAATCTGGCATTCATGTTCCCCCAGCTACAGCATACTGCCAGGTTTGCTCCAGTGATGAGGAGGGACAGGATGATGAGGTCACTGACTCCACGTGGGTGCCTGATAGGAGAGAGGAGAAGGCACATCACCAAAGAGGCAGGATGCCCTGCAGGGGCCAGCTTAAGGGCAGCACACTGACTGCATCACACCGCAGAGCTCCGCATGTGCAGGGCGCTGCTGTCTCTGCACGTTATTCCAAAAGTTCTTTGGTGTGGGCCTTTTTTGAGACAAGTGCATCAGATCCCACCGCTGCTATTTGCAACATATGTCTCAAGCGTATCTCTCGTGGCCAAAACATCTCCCGCTTGGGCACCACATGCTTGACCAGACATATGTTGACCTGCCATGCAGTTCGTTGGCAAGTGTACTTAAAAGACCCATACCAAAAACAAAGAGGACCTCTCCTTGCTCCTCATCAGCTGGGATCTCCAACCCCACTATACCTTCAGTCCTCTCTGAGACCTGCACTGAGAGGAATGAAGGTGTAGAATTAGGTGTGTCACAGCCAAGTACTTGGGGGCAATCTGCTATCAGTACACTGACGTTCCCTGCCCCAGCTGCTGCACCGCTGAAAGAAGTTCACTCCCAGCCATCCACATGCCCAATGGTTGAATGCTAGCTTGGCTAAATTGCTAGCACTTCAACTGCTGCCTTTTCAGTTGGTAGACTCTGCCCCCTCCGTGAGTTTGTGGAATGTGCGGTTCTTCAGAGGCAGGTTCCCAAACGCCACTTTTTCTCATGGAAGGTGATTCCAGCTCTCTGCCGGCATGTGGAAGGCAATGTCTTGACCTCGCTGGACAGGGCGGTCAGCTGTAAGGTGTATATTACCGCTGACTCATGGTCCAGCAGGCATGGACAGGGACGTTACCTATCTTTCACCGCGCACTGGGTGACTCTTCTGGCAGCTGGGAATGATGCAGGACAAGGTGCAGTAGTGTTGGAGGTTGTTCTGCCACCACGCCTCCAAAATACTACTAGTGGTGATTCTGCCATACCTCTCTCCTCCACCCCCTCCTCTTCTTCTTCCTCCATGGCTTCTTCCTGTGATTTGACTTCGGAACCAGCGGTGCTCCGAAGGCGTTCAAGGGGCTATGCAAGCATGCAGGCCAAAAGATGCCATGCGGTGCTTGAGCTGGTGTGCTTGGGGGACAGGAGCCACACTGAGGCAAAGATTCTGTCAGCTCTGCAGGGGCAGGTTCAGAGGTGGTTGACGCCATGCCAGCTTAAGGCAGGCATGGTGGTTTGCGACAATGGCACCAACCTCCTCTCCGCCCTCCGACAGGGACAACTGACCCATGTGCCCTGTCTGGCTCATGTCCTTAACTTGGTGGTGCAGCAGTTCTGGGGCAGGTACTCAGGCTTACAGGATGTCCTGAGGCAGCCAGGAAAGTCTGTGTGCATTTCCGCAGGTCATATAATGCCAGTGCTTGGCTGGCTGACCTCCAAAAGGAATTTAACCTGCCCAAGAGCCACCTAATCTGTGACATGCCCACCAGGTGGAACTGAACGTTGGCCATGCTGCAGCGGCTGCACACGCAGCAGAGGGCCATCAATGAGTATCTGTGCGACTATGGCACCAGGACAGGGTCAGGGGAGCTTGTTTTTTTTCCCCACGCCAGTGGGCCATGATCAGGGATGCATGCACTGTTCTGTCACCATTTGAGGAGGCCACGAGGATGGTGAGCAGTGACAGTGCATGCATCAGTAATACTGTCCCCCTTGTCCACCTGTTGGAGCACACGCTGCGTGGAATAATGGACAGGGCACTTGAGGCAGAACAGAGGCAGGAAGAGGAGGACTTCCTTAGCTCTCAAGGCCCCCTTTATCCAGACAGTGTTCCTGCGTGCCTGCCAATCACACAGGAAGAGGACGATGATGAGGAGGAGGAGGAGGAAGAGGAGGATTGTGTCAGCATGGAGGTGGAGCCTGACACTCAGCATCAGGAGGTGGAGCCTGGCACTCAGCATCAGCAGCAGCCTTTAAGGGATCATTTACAGTCCCAAGAAACCCATGGACTTGTACGTGGCTGGCAGGATTTGGCTGCAGATCATGTCGTCCTTAGTGACCCAGAGGACTCCAGACCGAATGCCTCAGCAAACCTACGCTGCATGGCCTCCCTTATCCTGCAAAGCCTGCGTAAGGATCCTCGTATTGGTATCAAGAGAGGGATCAATACCGGCTGGCAACCCTCCTTGATCCACGTTACAAGGGTAAGGTCCTTATCTTGCCGTCGCAGAGGGAGCAGAGGATGAAACATCTTCGGGAGGCCTTGCAGAAAGGTCTGTGCAATGCCTTCCCAGAGACTGGGAGGTTACAAACTCCTGTTCCTGAACAACGTGTTGCTGAGGCTTCGGTCAGTCAAAGAAGGAGCGGTGGAGAAGGTGGCCGTCTGACCGATGCGTCCAGACAATTTTTTAGTCCGCAACCCCAAGGTATGATCGGTTCCAGCAACCATCACCAGCATCTGTTTTACATGGTGCAGGAATACCTAGGGGCAAGATCTAACTTGGACACCTTTCCCACCGAAAATCCTCTGGGTTACTGGGTCTTGAGGATGGATCACTGGCCAGAGCTTGCACAGTATGCAATTGAGCTACTGACCTGTCCTGCATCCAGCATTCTTTCGGAATGCACATTTAGTGCTGCTGGAGGTTTTGTAACCGATCACAGGGTGCGCCTATCCACCGACTCGGTCGATCGACTGACCTTCATAAAAATGAATGAGTCTTGGATCACCACCCGTTACCAAGCACCTGATGCTGATGTAACCGAATAATTTTTTTTGAAAAGTCAGATCCCTTCAAGGCTGCCTATGCTGATGCTGAGTGACTATCCTGATATGCTGAGGGACTATCCTCTTCCTCCTCAATGATCATGCTGATAGCTTGTAAGAATATTTTTGGTTCTGGGCGCCGCCACCAGTGCCTAAGGCCCAATTTTTCAGCCCCTGTTTAACAGGGGCGTGTAATAACAATTTTTGATGCAATACTTTGCAGCAGGGCTTGTTCCTGCGCTCCAACTAGAGTATCTGTGAGGGGGTTGCCATGTTGTGGCACCAGCACCAGTGCCTCTTCCTCCTCAATGATCATGCTGATAGCTTGTAAGAATATTTTTGGTTCTGGGCGCCGCCGCCAGTGACTAAGGCCCATTTTTTCAGCCCCTGTTTAACAGAGCCGTGTAATTACAATTTTTGATGCAATATTTTGCAAGGAGGGTTCGTTGCTGCACTCAACTAGAGTATTTGTGAGGGGTTGCATTGTTGTGGCCCCAGCACCAGTGCCTAAGGCCCAATTTTTCAGCCCTTGTTTAACAGGGGTGTGTAATTACAATATTTGATGCAATACTTTGCAGCAGGGCTTGTTCCTGCACTCCAACTAGAGTATCTGTGAGGGGTTGCAGTTTTGTGGCACCAGCACCAGTGCCTCTTCCTCCTCAATGATCATGCTGGTAGCTTGTACAGTACCTGACCGCGAGATTGTGTTTCCAGCGCGATGCCATCGCGCTGGTTCTCGGCGACAGGGTACTGTGTATGTCGCGCTGGCTCACTCATCGGTAAAGGAAAACTTTGTTTTCCTTCCGCGATGAGTGACAGGCAGTGCTGACAGCTGTCTGGTATGAATCCTGAGGCGGGAACACCGCGCCAAATTTTAAATGAAAAAAACGGCGTGGGTTCCCCCCCAGGGGCATACCAGGCCCTTAGGTCTGGTATGGATTGTAAGGGGAACCCCCTACGCTGAAAAATCGGCGTGGGGGCCCCCCAAAATCCATACCAGACCCTTATCCGAGCATGCAGCCCGGCCGGCCAGGAAAGGGGGTGGGGACGAGCGTACCTCAACATGGGGGGGTGGGTGCCTTAGGGGACGGGGGCGCCCTGCGGTGCCCCCCCCACCCCAAAGCACCTTGTCCCCATGTTGATGAGGACAAGGGCCTCTTCCCGACAACCCTGGCCGTTAGTTGTCGGGGTCTGTGGGCGGGGGGCTTATCGGAATCCGGGAGCCCCCTTTAATAAGGGGGCCCCCGGATCCCGGCCCCCCACCCTGTGTGAATGAGTATGGGGTACATGGTACCCCTACCCATTCACCTAGGGAAAAGTGTCAATAAAAAAAACACAGTACACAGGTTTTAAGAATAATTTATTAGTCAGCTCCGGGGTCTTCTTCTGACTTTGGGGGGGTCTCCTTTCGGCTTCTTCCTGTGTTCGGCCTCTTCTCCCGGTGTTCCGCCTCTTCTCCCGGGCCCCGCCGCTATCTTCTTCCAGCTCTATTGCCAGCGAGGGGCCCGGTCTGCCGCCGCTGTCTCGACGCTTCTTCTCTTCTTCTCTTCTTCCCAGGTGTTGACACGACGCTCTCTCCGGCTCGAATGCTGTGTGTGGGCTGCGGCCATTTATATAGGCGGTGACCCCGCCCCCTTGTGACGTCGTGTTCCCAGCATGCGCAGGGACTCTGGCGTCATAAGGGGGCGTGACCCCAGAGTCCCTGCGCATGCTGGGACCATGACGTTGTAAGGGGGCGGGGTCACCGCCTATATAAATGGCTCTGCAGCTCGCACACAGCATTCGAGCCGGAGAGAGCGTCGTGTCAACATCGGGGAAGAAGAGAAGAAGCGGCGAGACAGCGGCGGTGAGACAGCGGCAGCAGACTGGGCCCCTCGCTGGCAATAGAGCTGGAAGAAGATAGCGGCGGGGCCCGGGAGAAGAGGCGGAACACCGGGAGAAGAGACAAACACCAGGAGAAGTCGGAAGGAGACCCCCCGAAGTCGGAAGAAGATCCTGGAGCTGACTAATAAATTATTCTTAAAACCTGTGTACTGTGTTTTTTTTTTATTGACACTTTTCCCTAGGTGAATGGGTAGGGTTACCATGTACCCCATACTCATTCACACAGGGTGGGGGGCTGGGATCTGGGGGCTCCCTTAATAAAGGGGGCTCCCAGATTCCGATAAGCCCCCCGCCCGCAGACCCCGACAACCAACGGCCAGGGTTGTCGGGAAGAGGCCCTTGTCCTCATCAACATGGGGACAAGGTGCTTTGGGGTGGAGGGGCCCCGCGGGGCGCCCCCTCCCCTAAGGCACCCACCCCCCCATGTTGAGGGCATGCGGCCTGGTACGTCTCAGGGGGAGCGCTCGCTCGTCCCCACCCCCTTTCCTGGCCGGCCGAGCTGCATGCTCGGATAAGGGTCTGGTATGGATTTTGGGGGGACCCCCACGCCGATTTTTCGGTGTAGGGGTTCCCCTTACAATCCATACCAGGCCTGAGGGCCTGGTATGCCCCTGGGGGGGAACCCACGCCGGTTTTTTCATTTAAAATTTGGCGCGGTGTTCCCGCCTCAGGATTCATACCAGACAGCTGTCAGCACTGCCTGTCACTCATCGCAGAAGGAAAACAAAGTTTTCCTTTCCCGATGAGTGAGCCATCTCGGCGCTGGCTCCTGCGACGGGGCTCGCAGGTGTCAAATGTCGCCGAGAAATGCGGCGAGATTGACACAATATCGCGGTCATCTACTGTAAGAATATTTTTGGTTCTGGGCGCTGCCACCAGTGGCTAAGGCCCAATTTTTCAGCCCCTGTTTAACGGGCGTGTAATTACAATTTTTGATGCAATATTTTATAGGAGGGCTCATTCCTGCGCTCCAACTAGAGTATCTGTGAGGGGTTGCAGTGTTGTGGCACCAGTGCCTAAGGCCCAATTTGTCTGCCCCTGTTCAACAGGGACATGTAATTACAATTCTTGATCTAATATTTCACAGCAGGGCCAGTTTCTGTGCCCACCAAGAGTAACTGTGAGGACTTACAGTGTTGTGGCACCAGCACCACCACCAAAGGCCCAATTTTTCTGACCCTGTTCAACAGGGGCATGTAATTACAATTCTTTATCTAATATTTCACAGCAGAGCCTGTTCCTGCACCCACCAAGAGCATAGTTACCAACTGTCCCGGATTTCCTGGGACATTCCTGGGATTTAGACTCCATTCCCGGTTTTGTTGTTTTCGGTAAATGTCCTGAGAAATCCGGTTCTTCACGGATTTTCGCTACCGCCTGCCGCCGCTAGAGGTCAGTGGCTGCCATTTTTAAGAAGACCAGGAAGATGGCTAGGGGGGCTAGACAGAGCTCCTGCATCGCCGCCCACCCTCCGCCCCGCTCCGCCTCACCCCGCCTACCCCTCACCCCACTGCCAGTCTGTTATGGAATGGGGCGGGGGTTCTAGCCATGCAGCCAGCGGAGGGAGACAGTATCCTCCTACTAGGACACCTGAGGTGGGGGGGTGCACTGCTGGGGGAATCTGATGTAAGGGGGGCTCCACTGGGGACACCTGATGTGAGGGGGGCTCCACTGGGGACACCTGATGTGAGAGGGCACCACTGGGGACACCTGATGTGAGGGGGGATCCACTGGGGACTCCTGATGTGAGGGGGGCTCCACTGGGGACACCTGATGTGAGGGGGGCTCCACTGGGGACTCCTGATGTGAGGGGGGCTCCGCTGGGAACTCCTGATGTGAGGGGGCTCTGCTGGGGACTCCTGATGTGAGGGGGGGCTCCACTGGGGACTCCTGATGTGAGGGGGGGCTCCGCTGGGGGCTCCTGATGTGAGGGGGGGCTCCGCTGGGGACTCCTGATGTGTGGAGGGGCTCCGCTGGGGACTCCTGATGTGAGGGGGGCTCCAATGGGGACTCCTGGTGAAAAGGGGGGCTCCGCTGGGGATTCCTGGTGTGAGGGGGAGCTCTGCTGGGGATTCCTGGTGTGAGGGGGGCTCCGCTGGGGACTCCTGGTGTGAGGGGGGCTCCGCTGGGGACTCCTGCTGTGAGGGGGGCTCCAATGGGGGCTCCTGGTGTAAGGGGGGCTCTGCTGGGGATTCCTGGTTTGAGGGGGAGCTCTGCTGGGGACTCCTGGTGTGAGGGGGGCTCCGCTGGGGCCTCCTGGTGTGAGGGGGGCTCCACTGGGGACTCCTGATGTGAGGGGGGCTCTGCTGGGGACATCTGATGTAAGGGGGGGGCTCCGCTGGGGACATCTGATGTAAGTCGGGCTCCGCTGGGGGCACCTGATGCAAGGACGGATGGCTGGTGGCAGACGACGTGGCAGGTGACACGCTCAGGGATCCCACTGATTCAGCATTATGGTGAGTTGAATGATTTCATTTTATATTACAATGTAATAATAGAAATGATGCACTTCAATCATCCTGACACGATAACAACCATGGTGCCGGGATGATTGAAGTGCTAACACCAGGTGTTTGGAGTACCTTTATCTGCTGATTGTTAAACTTTCTAGAATACACATATTTCCATTGTTGTGTAGGATCTGGGGCTACTGTCCCTCCATCCCTCTCCCCCCTTTCCCTCTCCATCCCTCATTTATCTCAGACTCTAACCACACCCTCTTTGAGCCACGCCCATTAAGACACATCCACTATTTCACGTAAACCACGCCCATTTTTCGCCGCGGCGTGCTTTGCGTGGCACATTTTTGCTTTTCCTCTTTGCCACACCCACAAATGCATGCCCCCGACCCCTAATTAAAACAAGACTCCGCCTACACCATTATGCTATTATTGCTATGTATTGTATATTTTATATGCTTTATACTTGACTGTACCTAATGGCAGTCAATAAAATCCTCCAACAGTTCCACCATTTTACCTTATCGCTATCATAGGCTTCATATAAAGTCCCACCCCCTTGCCCTCTCCCCTCTTCTCGACATACGACAGGGATGGAAATGTGTGACCTTACCAGGCCACAATTTCAATTAAAGTCCCAAGGGATGGAATATCGGCCTTACCAGGTCAGATGTCCATTAAAGTCCCTAAACCCTTGCTTTTGCTTAAATATTACAGCCAAAAAAGTGTCCCTAAAATTTTTTATTCAATGTTGGCAACTATGCAAGAGTAACTGTGAGGGCTTACAGTGTTGTGGCCACAACAACACCTAAGGCCCCAATTTCTGCAGAGTATATAGGGCAGGCCCCTACTTTCAAACATCCAACTTACAAACGACTCCTACTTGCAAACGGAAGGAGACAACAGGAAGTGAGATGAAATCTACCCCTAGGAAGGGAAATTCTCTCCTGTAAGAGTTAATATGGGAAAAACGTGTCTCCTCTTCAATGATGCTTTATCACCAATCCTTGTTTCACTAAAACCCCCAAATTTTCAAAAAAACATTTGTCATTGGGACAGAAAGTGAGGTGAAATCTTCTGAAGAGGAGCACAGACAGCAAAACAAATGTCACAGGGGTGATAACCCTTCCCTATGTTTTCCAAAAAGTTTAAAATAGATTTTTTGGCTGGAGCTAAACACGTTAAAAATGTACCAGTTCAAAATTACAAACAGATTCTACTTAACAACAAATCTACAGTCCCTGTCTTGTTTGCACCGCCTGTATACTGCTGTTCAGAGTATATAGGGCCTGGTGGCCCCACACCTTTCCTTATTGTAATTTGGGTGCGGGGTTCCCCTTAATATCCATACAAGACCCAAAGGGCCTGGTAATGGACTGGGGGGTACCCATGCCGTTTGCCTCACTGATTTTCATCCATATTGCCAAGACCCGACATTACATTAAAGCCGCAAGCAGTTTTAAATGACTTTTTTTCCTTTAAAAATGACATTTTGTGCAGGGACTATTCTAAGCACGGGAAACATGCGCCACTTTACAGGCATACTATAGACACCCCCCAGGTACGATATTTAAAGGAATATTTCACTTTTTTTTCACTTTAAGCATCATTAAAATCACTGCTCCCGAAAAAACTGCCTTTTTTAAAACTTTTTTTTGCATTGATACATGTCCCCTGGGGCAGGACCCGGGTCCCCAAACCCTTTTTAGGACAATACCATGAAAATTAGCCTTTAAAATGAGCACTTTTGATTTTGAACGTTCGAGTCCCATAGACTTTAATGGGGTTCTAATGTTCGTGCAAATTTTCAATCCGTTCGCAGGTTCTGGTGAAAACTGAACAGGGGGGGTGTTCAGCTCATCCCTACTCTGGATGACGGACCCCTGCTTTCACCAACTCTTGGTCTTGGAATTATTGCTTTGACCCAAGTCCAGTCCAGGAAGAGGAGGAGTTCCTTGACCAAAAAGTGGTTGCTTTATTAATGGTGACCAATGATGTCATATGCCTTTGCTGCGGGAGCTCCAGGAGAATAATCCGGATGATTTTTGGAATTATCTCTGGATGACAGACCCCTGCTTTCACCAACTCTTGGCATTGGAGTTATTGCTTTGACCCAAGTCCAGTCCAAGAACAGGAGGAGGAGGAGGATTTCTTGGACCAAAAATTGGTTGCTTTTTTAATGGTGACCAATGATGTCATATGCCTTTGCTGCGGGAGCTCCAGGAGAATAATCCGGATGATTTTCGGAATTATCTATGGATGACGGATCCCTGCTTTCACCAACTCTTGGCATTGGTGACCCCCTATATTAAGAAGCAGGACACTCAATGCACGAGGCTTTTATTTTATTTTTTTGGTTCAATAATAATGATTTGGTTTGGTATATTTTCTATATTTTTGGATGCATAGAATGCACTTTTTGGTGAAGCTCTATTGGCAGATTCCATGTCTAATTTTATTTGTTTTCTTTTTTTAATGCACAATAAAAGAATTGTGTAGAATAATACTTGGCTTTGTGTTTTACTTCCAATGACAGTTTGGGAGTCGGCAGTTACATTTTATAAAATACAATGTAAAATCAACAAGAGGCACCAACATAGTTGTATCTTTGATCTTATAAACTCCGGGATAATAATGGTGTTGTGGGAATTTGCCCAAATAAAATATAAAACATAATAATATTATTTTTGATATCACTAAAAAAAAAAAAGCCTTTGAAAATGAATTTCCAATAATCCATCATTATTACCAGCAAAGCAGCTTCATTATTATCCCATAAAGAAGAAGAGAATTGTGCGCTGCATTTCCAGATTTCAGAATTTGCCACGTCACAAATGTTAATTCTCCATTACGATCATTAGTTTAGAAGACCGACCGCTTCCGCCTCCTCCTTGCTTCCGAGCATGCGTGTTTGTACTTTGCACTTTTGTCTGACGGACTTGTGTACACACGATCCGAAAATCCAACAACACACATTTGTCATCGGAAAATCTTAAAACCTGCCATCCAACATTTGTCCACAGAAAATCTGACAACAATCGTCCGATGGAGCGAACACGCGGTCGAATTTTCCACCAACAGTCTGTCATCAGACATTTCCCATCGGAAAATCCGATCGTGTGTACGAGGCTTTAGAGTGGAGCAGTTGGCCCATGGATAGATGGTGAAGAGATGTTTTACCGTCTGATCTGGGGGTGAGAATTATGGGGGAGCCGCTGTCTTTAGGTGTGAGGCATGGAAGAAGACATTTTATATTTTTTCACATGATTGGACATAAAGCGATTGTAAACCGACGGTTGTTTTTTTTGTTTATTTTTTTAAGACCTGCAAGGTAAAGGCATAATGTGCTAGTATGCATCTCCCATCTGATCAATGTTTATAAACAATGTTACTTTGTATCTCTCTATCTCCCATGTGATCAATGTTTATAAACAATGTTACTTTGTATCTCTCTATCTCCCGTCTGATCAATGTTTATAAACAATGTTACTTTGTATCTCTCTATCTCCTGTCTATTCAATGTTTGGGGTCCCAGGAGTAGGGGGATAGCCCTGAATCTGGTAGGTAGGTGGGGAGAGGAGGGTCGGCACTCTCCAGTTATATAAAAGTATTTGGGCGTCTCCTCAGTTCTCCATATTACTTTTATATAAAAGCCCAGAACCTGTGTAATAAAATCATCTCATAGCCACTCCTCTCACCTGGAGAATCGGGTCTCTCTTTGGATGTACCAGACACGCCCAAAGAGACAAATTACTTCTCTAGAACTTTTCCTCCTGATTTTTTATGTCTTTATATAATACAATTTTATATTGTAGAATGACTTTGTAGAAGGTGTGAGAACATGTTGTTGTTTCCCATCCTTGAAATCTGAAAGGAAGTTCGGAGCATCCCTCATGTGCCCCCAACTAAAGGATCGATGGACGATCTCGGTACCCAAGGATTACAGTGGAGGTTTATAAAAGTATAAGGTTTTATTTGTCTATGGGTAAAAATAACAACATATGTCCATAACAGTAAAATACATTGATTACAAAAGCATTTCAAGACTCCTTAACATTCCAAGCTGGTATTTGCTGATGAAATGAAGTTACTCTTTGGATGTATGCTGAATCCTCAACATGTTTCACTGTGAAAACCGCTTCCTCAGGAGGAGTGAAACACAATTCATCTACAATGATACAGCCTGCAATCACAACAATGCAATAATGTGTACAAAGACAAAATAAGTGAGGAGAGGGGATCCCAAGGTGGCTTACCCAAAAGAAACAGGCAAAATAAGGGCATTGAGGATAAAGGAGGCACGGGGGGGCAGAAAATGGACACATGTGACCAAGTGATAAACGTAAATATAATAGGATAAAAAGATGTATGTCATTCTTAAAGGAGCTAAATCCCACCCAGGGAAAAAGGGGGGGAGAAAAAGGGGAGAAGAGGGAAAGGAAAAGCAAAGTGGGAAAAGGGAGAGAAATAAGCTCAGAATGGGAGAGGAAATGAGGGGGTAAGAAAAGACATGGGGGTGGGGGAATGGGGGGGAGGGTAAATGTGGGGGAAGAAAGGGGTGGAAGAGTGGAAAAGGAAGGCCAGTGACAGGAGGGGAAGGAAGGAGGGAAGAAGAAGGGAGAAAAAATAATTTCCCATTCTTGGAAAGTCTTGCTGTGTCATGTGTGGGGATAGTTAGCCTTCAAAATCTGCAGTACTAGTCAGTGTCACCAGTCACATGATCAGTGTTGTGATAAATGTTGTGAAATATCGAATTGTACAATGGAAAAGGAGGTAGAATGTAATCTTCTGGAAAGATCTACTCAACCTTGGTGCTTTTTTTATGGAGTGTAATTTTTATTACAGTCTCATAGTGTCAGGAACCATGAAACAGACAGAGACAGAAAATGCCGTAAAAATCACACCTTTTAAAAAAAAAAGGTAAAAATGGTACAACTGGTAAACGTAGTCAAAACATCGCCAGGGTTGGGTAGCCAAATCGGTTAGTCAGAACAAGCCAGGAAAATGGGGAGCCAGAGATTGGTGTAGTCAGAGGCAGCAGGCAGGATCAGGAACCAGAAGGGATGTCAGCCAGGCAAGTTTTCAACAGGAACACAGCAGAAAGTCTCTAGATATGTTTGACCAAGGCGAAGACAATTGATGAAATGAACCAGGCAGTTTAAATAGCCAGGAGGGGCTGGCTGTGGGCTTGACTGACGAGCAGGAGATGATCAATAGGTGAGCCACTGTAAAAATCACACCTTGTAAAAAAATGGTAAAAATGGTACAACTGGTAAACATAGTCAAAACATAGCCAGGGGAATGAGGGAGGAGTCTAGCAATGGTGCACGTCCACAGCTAGAGTCTGCAGGAGTGAGCCGGGTCTCGCTCCTTGCTTCTTGCTAATTGATCTAATATGACCTGCTGATTCGACCGGCTCTCCCCTCCCCGCACTGGATCTCACGGACAACCTATTGAAAGCACGCCCACGACAGCTGAAGCCTTGCCAGGTTGACCTCAGAATGTGTATGCTCCACATCTGATCCGAGCGGGATAGAATGGATTTATCAGCCGGCTAGCATTCCCCACCAAGCGGAACAGATAGTAAGCCACTGTTAACCCCTGATGCTACCAGCAACCACACGGTAACTCACAATAGTTACCTGTTCGCTAGGGATGAGCCGAACACCCCCTGTTCGGTTCGCACCAGAACATGCGAACAGCCAAAAAAAATTTTCGAACACGCGAACACTGTTAAAGTCTATGGCACTCGAACATGAATAATCAAAAGTGCTAATTTTAAAGGCTTATATGCAAGTTATTGTCATAAAAAGGGTTTGGGGACCCGTGTCCTGCCCCAGGGGACATGGATCAATGCAAAAAAAGTTTTAAAAAGGGCTGTTTTTTCGGGAGCAGTGATTTTAATAATGCTTAAAGTGAAACAATAAAAGTGTAATATCACTTTAAATTTTGTATCTGGGGGTGTCTATAGTATGCCTGTAAAGGGGCACATGTTTCCCGTGTTTAGAACAGTCTGACAGCAAAATGACATTTCAAAGGAAAAAAGTCATTTAAAACTACTCGCGGCTAATAATGAATTGCCGGTCCGACAATACACATAAAAGTTCATTGATGAAAATGGTATGGGAATTCCCCACAGGGGAACCCCTAACCAATTTTTTTTTTAAATGGCGTGGGGGTCCCCCTCAAAATCTATACCAGACCCTTCAGGTCTGGTATGGATTTAAGGGGAACCCTGCGCCAAAATTAATAAAAAAATGGTGTGGTGTCCCCCCAAAAATCTATACTAGACCCTTATCCGAGCACACAACCTGGCATGAAAAGAGGGGGGATGAGAGAGCGCCCCCCCTTCTGAACCGTACCAGGTCACATGCCCTCAACATTGGTTGCCCCCCAAAGCACCTTGTTCCCATGTTGATGGGGACAAGGGCCTCATCCCCACCTCCCTTGCCCGATGGTTGTGGGGGTCTGCGTTTGGGGGGCTTATCGGAATCTGGAAGCCCCTTTTAACAAGGAGACCCCTAGATCCCGTCCCACCCCTGTGTGAAATGGTAAGGGGGTACAAAAGTACCCCTACCATTTCACAAAAAAACTGTCAAAAATGTTAAAAATTACAAGAGACAGTTTTTGACAATTCCTTTATTTGAATGCTTCTTCTTTCTTCTATCTTCTATCTTCCTTTGGTTTCTTGCTCCATCTTCTTCTTCTGGTTCTTCTGGTTCTTCCTCCAGTGTTCTCGTCCGGCATCTCCTCCGCGGCGTCTTCTTATCTTCTTCTCCTCGGGCTGATCCGCATCCATGATGGCATGGAGGGAGGCTCCCGCTGTGTGACGCTTCTCTCTTCATCTTTTTCTCTTCATCTTTTTCTCTTCATCTTCTTCTCTTCATCTTCTTGTCTTCATCTTCTTTTTGGGCCGCTCCGCATTCATGATGGCATGGAGGGAGGCACCCGCTGTTTGACGCTTCTCCTCTTTTGACGGTTCTTAAATAACGGTGGGCGGGCTATCCGGTGACCCCACCCCCCTCTGACACACGGGGACTTGACGGGGACTTCCCTGTGGCATTCCCCGTGATGTCAGAGGGGGCGGGGTCACCCGTTACATAACCCCACCCCCTTCTGACGTCATGGGGAATGCCACAGGGAAGTCCCCGTCAAGTCCCTGTTCATCAGAGGGGGGCGGGGTCACCGGGTGGCCCCGCCCCTGTTATTAAAGAACCTTCAGAAGAGGAGAAGCGTCACACAGCGGGAGCCTCCCTCCATGCCAGCATAGATGGGGAGCGGCCCGGAGAAGAAGATGAAGAAGAGAAGAAGAGAAGAAAAGAAGAAGAGAAGAGCGGGAGCCTCCCCCCATCCCATGGGTGCGGAGCGGCCCGATGAGAAGAAGATAGAAGACGCCGCGGAGGAGATGCTGGACGAGAACACCGGAGGAAGAACCAGAAGAGCCAGAAGAACCAGAAGAACCAGAAGTGAAGGAAGATAGAAGAAAGAAGAAGCATTTAAATAAAGGAATTGTCAAAAACTGTCCCTTGTCATTTTTAACATTTTTGACAGTTTTTTAGTGAAATGGTAGGGGTAAGTACCCACTTACCATTTCACACAGGGGGGGGCCGGGATCTGGGGGTCCCATTGTTAAAGGGGGCTTCCAGATTCCGATAAGCCCCCGCCCGAAGACCCCCACAACCACCAGGCAAGGGTTATAGGGATGAGGCCCTTGTCCCCATCAACATGGGGACAAGGTGTTTTGGGGGGCCACCCCAAAGCACCCTCCCAATGTTGAGGGCATGTGGCCTGGTACGGTTCAGGAGGGGGGGCGCTCTCTCGTCCCCCCTCTTTACCTGCGGCCTGCCAGGTTGCATGCTCAGATAAGGGTCTGGTATGGATTTTTGGGGGGACCCCACGCCTTTTTTTTAAATTTTGGCATGGGGTTCCCCTTAAAATCCATACCAGACCTGAAGGTTCTGGTATAGATTTTGAGGGGGACCCCACGACATTTTTTTTTTAAATTTTGCCTAGGGTCCCCCTTAATATCCATACCAGACCTGAAGGGCCTGGTATGGAATTTAGGGGGATCCCCCACATGATTTTTTTTAAATTTTGGTTCGGGGTTCCCCTGTGGGGAATTCCCATGCCGTTTTTATCAATGAACTTTTATGTGTATTGTCAGACCGGCAATTCATTAATAGCCGCAAGTAGTTTTAAATGACTTTTTTTCCTTTGAAATGTCATTTTGCTGTCAGACTGTTCTAAACACGGGAAACATGCGCCCCTTTACAGGCATACTATAGACACCCCCCAGGTATGAAATTTAAAGGGATATTACACTTTTATTATTTCACTTTAAGCATTATTAAAATCACTGCTCCCGAAAAAACTGACGTTTTTAAAACTTTTTTTGTATTGATCCATGTCCCCTGGGGCAGGACCCGGGTCCCCAAACACTTTTTATGACAATACCATGCATATAAGTCTTTAAAATTAGCACTTTTGATTTATCCCATAGACTTTTAAAGGGTGTTCCGCGGCTTTCGAATTTGCCGCAAACATCCCAAATTGTTCGCTATTCAGCGAACTGGCGAACAGCCAATGTTCGAGTCAAACATGAGTTCGACTCGAACTCGAAGCTCATCCCTAATGCAGAATATCTGTGTATAATATATCTTTATATGAGGTTATTTCATATCCCTTTTATCCCCTTCCATACCGGGCACTTTCCCCCTTTCCTGCCCAGGACAATTTTCAGCTTTCAGCACTGTTGCTTTTTAAATGACAATTGCGTGGTCATGCTACACTGTACCCAAAAAAAACATTTTTATCATCTTTTCCCCACAAATAGAGCTTTCTTTTGGTGGTATTTGATCACCTCTGTGGTTTTTAGTGTTTGCTGAAATAAAAAAATACCAACATTTCTTTTTTTTTTTTCTCTTTGTTTGTGTTACAAAATGTTGTGAATAAGTGTGTTTTCTCCTTCACTGATGGGCACTGAAGTGGCACTGATGAGGTGGCACTGATGGGAAATGATGATGGGCATTGATATTCGGCATTGATGGGCACTGAGGGGGCACCAATGAGGTGGCACTGATGAAGTGGCACTGATGAGGTGGAACTGATGGTAACTGATGATGGGCATTGATATTCGGCACTGATGGGCACTGAGGTGGCACTGATGGGAACTGATGATGGGCATTGATATGCGGCACTGATGGGCACTGAGGTGGCACCAATGAGGTAGCACTGATGAGGTAGCACTGATGGGAACTGATGATGGGCATTGATATGCGGCACTGATGAGCACTGAGGTGGCACCAATGAGGTGGCACTGATGAGGTGGCGCTGATGGGAACTGATGATGGGCATTGATATGCGGCACTGATGGGCACTGAGGTGGCATTGATGGGAACTGATGATGGGCATTGATATTCGGCACTGAGGTGGCACCAATGAGGTGGCACCAATGAGGTGGCACTGATGAGGTGGAACTGATGGGAACTGATGATGGGTATTGATATGCGGCACTGATGGGCACTGAGGTGGCACCAATGAGGTGGCACTGATGAGGTGGCACTGATGGGAACTGATGATGGGCATTGATACTCGGCACTGATGGGCACTGAGGTGGCACCAATGAGGTGGCACTGATGAGGTGGCACTGATGGGAACTGATGATGGGCATTGATATTCGGCACTGATGGGCACTGAGGTGGCACCAATGAGGTGGCACTGATGGGAAATGATGATAGGCATTGATATGCGGCACTGAGGTGGCACCAATGAGGTGGCACTGATGAAGTGGCACTGATGGGAACTGATGATGGGCATTGATATGCGGCACTGATGGGCACTTATAGGTCACATTGATGAGGTGGTGTTTGATCACATATGTGTATAGAAGTAGAAGAAGGAGAACATGAGCACAAAGTACATTTTATTAGAAGAAGCCAAATCTATGAATCAGAAGCAAGACATTTTTTAATTATTTCACTTTTGTTAAACAAGACTAGAATGCAATATTAGCAATATAATATTCTTAATGCAACGGTTCCTTCATATATATATATATATATATATATATATATATATATATATATATATATATATATATATATATATATAGTTTTATAATATAATGCTTTGTATAACCGGTTATATCTTCTTATATCTTAATAATATCAGCAATATAATGACAAAACAATATTATTAATTATAGACAAACAACTTTTTTTTTAAACTACAAATAATTATGAGCACAAACAACACAATAGCTCAACAACAAAGGACAATGATCTACAACTGTACATAGCTGTAATCATGTGACCACTGTGAAGGTGGCCTTTCTCCAGGAGGATATCGCCAATGTGCTGCCCCTCTGGGGCACTATGGGGGGCACAGAAGGTGTTGGTGTTTGAAAAGCTGGTTGATCCTCTAAATGGGTCTTTTGTGTTCATTTTCCATTGACACCTTTTATGCAGAACCACAAGGAGCAACATTTCCGTCAGCTGTCGTTGCTGATTGGACATCATGTTAAGTTAGTTGGCTACAACAATTGCAAAGCCATCGGAGTCGTCCGGTTTTCTGTGTAATGCAGCAGCTGCCTGAGATAGAAATGCAGAGGTCCCATCCACCAAATCCTTCCTCTTCTTTCCTCTTGGCTCAGGTGTTTGTGGATTGGTGGGAGCGATCACCTCTGTGTTGTCCTGGGCGGTATATAAAAACGATCAATGTAATAATATTGTACACCTATATTACATGATGACAGGCATCTTATTTCAATTACATATGGATTTTGAAACAACACACAGATTAGAAGAGGAAACATTTTTTGGACAATATGATGATATTTTTTCCAAAGAGAAAGATTTTATTGTATACAGTTTATATACAATACATGGGTGTACAGAGTCATAAGGTCTACAAATACAGAGTCATTGGGTAGAAGAAAAAATGACAGTGTTTTATACACAAAGGACAATAGATTATACGTCATTACTATGTAAATATAGTCAGTCTAAAAGGTACATCTTATTGGCTGAAATACAAGAGGAGTGCAGAAACTTGATGCTGAGGATTGGTTGTTGCTGATTCTTCTCCTTACTTTCTCATACCTCCAGTGCAGGGGCAGTAGGGGGTAGACAACATCTTTTGGTTCCAAAGCAGAGCTGAGCTGTTTTACTATATAATAAGTAAGGAGTTGCATAGAAACATGTATACACATAAGTAAATAGGCTTTTTTATGATTATCATTATGTTCATTACATTCCTTCACACAGGCAAAACATTTGGAAGAACACACGAACACCAGTACAGTCTATGGGACATGAAAAATCAAAAGTACTTATTTTAAAGGGTTATATGCAAGTTATTGTCATTAAAAGTGTTTGGAGACCCGGGTCCTGCCCCAGGGGACATGTATCAATGCAAACATTTTTATTAAAAATGGCCATGGGAGCCTCCCATGGAATGGTTGCATTTTTTTTTTGGTCCGTGGGGCGGTGTGAATTTACATTGCGGGACATTTTTATTTTTTAATAAAGGACTTGTCCCAAGCTGTCTCTTGTCTGTTTTACCTTTTTTGACACTTTTTTGTGAAATGTTAGAGGTACAATGCACCCCATTACCAAGTCACATAGGGGGGATGGGATCTGGGGGTCCCCTTGTTAAAGGGGGCTTTCAGATTCCAATAAGCCTCCACACGCATACCCCCACAACCACCGGGCAAGGGTTGTGGGGATGAGGCCCTTGTCCCCATCAACATGGCGGCGGAAGCACCCGATATCTAAGCGGAAGCAGCAGACAGCTGATGGAAACCTCAGCTGCGGTGTGGACATTACTGGACTCCAGGACAGGTAAGTATCCTAATGATAAAAGTCAGCAGGTACAGTATGTGTAGCTGCTGACCTTTCATTTTTAAGCTCACTGTAAAGTACCTAGATTGCTCAGGTTTATTGGTGACTGGGGGGCGATGCTGCATACAAAATGAGGGAGAGTCCACAAGTGAATGAGGCTCTTGTGCACATCATTTTTAGATATAATGATATATTAATCAATTATATGATTTTTATATATATATATTACATATATTGTGCACATCAATTCCTCTTGCGCTCTCCCTCATTTGCTGACACACCAGTGGGAGTTCTAATCAAGTACTTTACAGAAGGGATGTGCCAGGAAGGCCTTTGGGGGATCCTAGAAGAGGGGAAACAGGGCAGTGCGGTGTACCTGCAGCTTTCCTGTGGGTTTGCTGCACTTGCCATCGACTCTTATAGACTTCTATCATATCCTGCTGTTTTATCACCTTGAACAAGTACTGTTCCTGTGAAAAGCGATCCTAGTGTGTTGATCAATGGTGAGGAGGCGATATGTTGCCTTCCCAACACCTGATATAAAGCCTAGATTTGACATGCAAAGCACACATTAGTAACACGGTAGTCCTTCACTCAGGTGTGAGGAGGCGGCACTGTTCCCGGTGATCTTTGACTTCTCCGGTGTTCTTCAGGTAGATCTTCACCTCTCTAGATTGCCTTTACATGATATATTTTACACCTGTGTAGTTCACTAGAATATTCATTAGCTTATTATCCCTTTTTCCAGGACAAGTTTTAACCACATCCACAGTTGGTCATTTGTCATCTGCATTGCTGCAGTGCTGTGCGGAACTACAGACTATTAAGGATCGCACTTCATCTTTCATTTGTCGCTTGCAATATGTTCTCCATCTTTTAGCAAAGATTGGGAGAGATTTATATTAAACGTTTTTTACTTTCTCTGTCTTTAACCACTTGCCGCCCGCTATATAGCAAAATGACGGCGGCAAAAGTGGCTTCAATATCCTGACCGGATGTCATATGACGTCTTCAGGATATCAACCTCTGTGGGGATCGTTGTTGTGGTGTATCAGTCTGACACACCGCAACACTGATCTAGGTAAGGAGTATGTGACTGAGACGTTACCACGTGATCAGCCGTGTCCAATCATGGCTGATCACAGTGTAAACAGAATAATAGGGTAAATGCCACAAAATTAGAAAAGGGGTAGTATATCATTAGTGGGTACCATCATCCTTTGGAAGTGTTTAGAGAAGAATTTGAAGAGGAAACAACCAGGACCTCTCCAATTCAGTCCTGCCTCCTCCAGAAAAATGGTTATGGACTATTACGGTACCTCATGAACACAAACAGAATAAATAAAAATTTCAGTTTATTCAAAAAATAGACATATTAAAAAGTCCATATGTGGACATAAATGTGAATAGACAATAATATAGTACAAACATGTTTCACAGTAATGTTGATAGGGATAACAGTTTACAATGCCCGCAAAGGTAAGTGAAGGCAGGTTTGTAAGTACTTGTGAACGTGACCTCGACAGTTTTGCAGTCAAACCGCTTCTTCAGGAGGCGTCCTAGTACAATTTCTACAAGGTGAAATAATCAACATTACAAATACAGCTACAAAATATATGATATATGTAAAGAAGATGAAAAAGCATGGCATTGGAGAAATTAATCAATAGTTTGTATTTGCACTCACCAACCACTGCCCCTAAGGGCTGGAACGACACTTGTGAGACGCCTTTGCCGGGCGTTCCCCCGGGGGCGGGCAAGGGGGGTAGTTTGGCAATATATACTGATGTGAAAATAAAAATTATAAAAATAAAAATATAGTTATGGATATAAGGTTCATCTATAATTCAAGGAGTGAAAGCCACCTTCGTGAATGAAGTAAGGATGATTGTGAAGGAGAGGGGGAAAGAGAGAGGAAAAAAGGGGGGGAAACATTGAGAAAGGGGGGGAGGGGGGAGAAGAGGGGGAAGGGGGGAGAAGAGGGGGAAGGGGGGAAAAGAAGGGGGGGAAGGAAGGAATAATCAGTGCAAAAGGGAGAGGGAAAAGAATGATAGAGCAAAGAAAAAATGCAAGGACGGGAAGGGAGAAAGGAGACTGGGGGGGAGGAGGGATAGGAGAGGGAGGGGGGGAAGGAGACGGTGGCCAGAAAATCAGGATAGCCCTCCACATTGGTACAAGTGGTAATCATAGATGAAGGCAGAGAGCATAACCCACCAATGTTGTATTGGAGCCTTAAAAATCAAACATTGTTGCCACCCAGGGGTGATGGTTAATAACCAGCGACCACTTTGGACAGGAGTATCAACATATGCATGCCATCCAGGGGGCCCTTAAAGAAGAGAGTATGATATTATAATCAAATTTTTGTTAGGGGATGCTATAGCCAGGGGCACCTGAACAGGTGCACCCAGGCATAAAAATTAGTGTAGCTTGAAAGGTATAGGGAAGATAGCAAAATCTTCCTCACACAGGCTAGTTACTTACTTTAGTCTGCTGGTTAATAACGACCGTCTGGGTGTGTGTGTGCCATCCATATAAGGCAGACATGTTCATTGCCTTATATACCCCCAACCTGGAAGACAAGCGGCGCTGTGTGCATCAGCCGCCGCCGTCACCGGGTCCAGCTCTCCTCTACCGCACATGCGCGAGGATCAATCTAGCGCAGGCACGAGGATCAATCTAGCGCACGCGCGTAGCTCCAATGTTGATGACGCCGTCGGCGTCATCGTGGGGAAGCAGTTACTGAGCTCGCCTGTTAAGGGAGCCCCACCCACTGCCGGAGAGTCGCAAGCCCGCCATACGGGGGAGAATTAACTCCTCACATCGTTCAATAGGGGAGGCGAGTGCAAAAAGCATAACACCACAAATAGCGATCTTTAAACTGGGCCATGAAATTACCAAGGAAGTACTGCATCCAGCCAGGGAGTGACATATTTCTCACTGGCATGGATGTACGCAACCTTGCATATCATACATAACATGCATTGCAACAACAGCAATAACAATACATGTTTAATATAGAGTGTTTTACAAGCCAACAAAGCAAGTGGGAATACATTGTATAAAAAGAACATTGTATGATACATAAAGAGTCTCTTTGCAGATAATTCAGGGATCTGTTGCATCTGATGCAAACAAACAAGAGGAACAACAGGGGAGAAAGAAAGGGGGAGGGGGTGGGGGGGGGAAGGGGGTAGAGAGGGGGGGAGGGAAGGAAAAAAGAAATGGGAAGGGAAGGAGAGGGAAAGGGAGAGGGAAACAGGATAAAGTGCATATGACAATAGTGGCAGTCCAAGTATTGCGACTACAATTTACAAAATAACAATATTTTGCAAGCCAGTAGAGTAGATATGGGGTACGTGGTACTACAAGAAACTTAAAATCAAATACCTTGAAAATCTATCACCTCTAATACATCCTACATAGATCATGATAAACAGTATTGGAGACAATTAATTCGTATTTGCACTCTCAATAGGAAAAAAAGGAAGAAAGGAACTAGGAAAAAGGAAGAAAGGAGGGAAAGAAAAGAAATGAAGGGGGTGGAGAATGAATGGGGGGGGGGGGGGGAACTTTTTGGATAGCGAGGGGAGGTCAAAGTACAAAGATTTTGTCAATAATTCCTTCAGACTCAAGAGAGTGGGGAACCAAAAGGGAGCAGGGACAGAGACAGGTCACCTAGAATGTCATTAATTCACTGCAAGAAATGTTTATAAGTGTGTGCCTCATTGAGGCCTGGTGGAGTCAAAGCGTTCAATCGCTCGGTCCAGAGTGATTCTCGTTTAAGAATTTGGCGATCCCAGTTGCCACCTCTGGGGTCCTCTGGAACAACTTCCAGTACATAGAATTTAATATAATCAGGATCGAATCTGTGATGAATTCCAATATGGCGGCCCCCAGTAGTGAGCTTGCCATTGGTGGAGGCATACAAGTGGTCCCCCAGTCTCTGCCGTAGCTCCCTAATGGTTTTACCCACATAAAAGGCCCTGCAAGCACAGGTCATTAGATAGATGACACCTCTTGTGCCACAATTGGCGGAATGTCTCGGAAGGAATATTTCGCCATTTGGAAGTACAAATTGTTGTCCTTCTTGGATCCAGGGGCAGTGTGGACAATTGCCACACTTGAAGGTGCCTCTCGGCACAGTGTAAACAGGAAGAGCTGTTGATCAGCTTTTCCTCACTGTCAGACGCGAGTAGAGGAGAGCCGATCGGCTGCTCCTCTGACAGGGGGGTCTGTGCTGATTTTTTTTTATCAGTGCAGCCCCCCTGAGGATGCCCACACTGGACCACCAGGGATGTCACACCAGGTATGCCACCCTAGACCACCAGGGATGCCAATCAGTGCCCACAATGGATGCCAATCAGTGCCCACAATGGGCATCACTGATTGGCAGGCATTATTGTTTGACACTGATTGGTATCCATCCGTACCATCAATTAGTGCCCATCCGTGCCACCTATTAGTGCCCATTTATTCCGCCTATCAGTGCCCATCTGTGCCACCTATCAGTGCCCCATCGGTACTGCATATTAGTGCACATCATCAGTGCCCATCAGTGCCACATAATTGTTGCCCATTAGTGCCGCTTTATCAGTGCCCATCAGTGCTGCATATCAGTGCCACCTATCAGTGCCCATCAGTGCCGCCTATCAGTGCCCCATCAGAACTGCATATTAGTGCCCATCATCAGTGCCCATCAGTGCCACATCATTGGTGCCCATCAGTGCCGCCTTATCAGTGCCCATCAGTGCAGCCCCATCAGTGCCCATCAGTGATGGAGAAAACTTACTTATTTACAAAGTTTTGTAACTGAAACAAAAAAACTTTTTTTTTCAAAATTTTCAGTCTTTTTTATTTGTTTAGCAGAAAATATAATCCCAGAGATGATCAAATACCTTCAAAAGAAAGCTCTATTTGTGGGAACAAAATGATAAAAATGTAGTTTGGGTACAGTGTAGCACGACGCGCAATTGTCATTCAAAGTGCGACAGCGCTGAAAGCTGAAAATTGGTCTGGGCAGGGAGGTGTATAAGTGCCCGGTATTGAAGTGGTTACGTTACAAAATGTTGCTTGTGTTGAATTGCAAGTGTTTAACTGTCAAGCAAGAGCGTCTTTATGTTTTCTGGGGTGATTGTTTGGGAGACTGTCACGTAGTTCATGTTTACGGGCAAGCACCTATCAGGAGTTTTTGATGAGCCAACGCGCACTTTCGGCACTGCACTGCGGGCGCTGTTACAAGAAAATATGCCATTGGCACACAGGCGTGGTTGCCACGAGGCCGCGTATTGTCCTGCGCTAGTTGTCAGGACACAATCGTAGTGAATCTGCCTGTGACCAAAAATATAAACAGTGTGAATGTGGCATTGGCACTTTTGGATTTTTTGTTATCTGTCTAAATAGTATGATAAATAACGCATACTTTGTGGAATACCAATGTTCTTCTTTATCCCATTTTCTAGATTTTTCTTATCTAAATCAGGATACAGAAGAATGTTTAAGAAGATAAAGAATATGAAAAGAATATTAGAATGGGAATGTTCTTGATCTTCCCCTTGCTTGTAGAAGCCAGGACAACAAATGATGTTAGGTATGTCCATGATTACAGGACATTATGTTCATTAGAAATAATTATACTAAAAATAATTATGTTTCTCTATAAAAAATAGACATATTTTTTCCTTGTGTAATCATGGATCCACTTTTCCTTTATGTGCACCAAAATTGTGTCTACTTCAAGTGCAATAAAAATTGTTTACTATGGGATTTTTTTGGGTACTTTATTTAAATGATGTTTGCAGTGGGTTTTGAGATGTTTCATGTAATTGGTTTTAATGCATTATTTGTACCTTGTCAGTTGCTGATAATTTATCATTATTCTTAATTAAAACATGTACAATTAAACCATTCAAAGGGTTGTAAAGGTAATTAAAAAAATGAAAAAAAAGGACAAACATGTCTATACTTAACTACTCTGTGTAACGGAATTGCACACAGAGTGGCCAGGAACCTCCCTCTATTCGCCCCCCCCCCCCCCACCCGCCGGTGCTGCTTGAGCCCCAGAAAAGCCAGCATGGCTCCAAAACATTGCTTCTATTTTTTTTTTTAATCCTATGTGATTAAAGTTTTGGACCCAGTTTTAGAGATCCTGGTGTGCTGGTGACACTTCCTTCTCATGATTGCAGTCGGTTCCAGCCGTTGGTCATTTCACCACCCAATCTAAAATACAGCCGTTTGTGCAGGAATGTGTGCGTTGGGGAGTATTGCTTTGTTACTTCAGTCTCAGACACATCAACCTCAAGAATGAAGAGTAACTGAAGACCAATTCTGTGGGTTCCCGTCTTCTCTGGTATAACCAGAGTCCCCAGATTCCATTAAAACCTTTGGCTTTGACGAGAGAAGAGAAATGACAAATACTTTTTCCATAATAATTGGCAGAGCCAAGAAAACATTGTAGAGGGTGTAGACCTCTAGGGTCTAGGCCACTGTAAGACTGCATATAGTTTCTCTGGGTCCATCAAAACCCCGGCAGTAGATAAAACATAACTCCAAAATTGAACCTGTTCATGATGGAACTCGCACTTTTCCAACTTGCAATACAGGTTGTTCTCTTTCAACCCCTGTAGTACATGGGAGACGTCTGTGTGGTGGCTCTCTAGGGATTTAGAATAATTGAGAATATCATCAAGGAAAACCATAACACATTGCTGCAGCATTATCTCAGAGGACATCTTTAATAAATTCCTGAAAAACTGCACAAGCGTTGCAAAGACCAAAGGGCATTACAAGATATTCATAGTATCCGGTCCTAGTAATAAATGCTGTTTTCCATTCGTCACCCTCCTTAATGACCACGAGATTGTATGCTTCTTTCAAATCGAACTTAGTGAAGACTATTGCTCCTTTGCCGTGGTCAAATAATTCCGTTATCAATGGGATCGGATAAACATTCTTAACTGTAATGCGATTGAGACCCTAATAATCGATACAAGGTCTCAGTTCACCACACTTTTTTTCACAAAGAAAAAACCAGCACCGGCAGGAGAAGAGTATTTGCGGAAGAACCCCGGGAAAGTGAATCTGGAACATACTCCTCCATAGTCTTATCTTTCGATACAGACAGAGGGTAAAACCGGCCACAAGGAGGAATGGCAGCAGGTTGAAGGTCAATTGTGCAGTGGTACCGAGTGTCACAGAGAAAATAAGAGTGTTGGGAGAAGATTTGGCTAAAACCCCCGAAAGTTGGATTCACCCTGTTGGCCTTATGGTTTTAGTGAACATGTAATTTATTAACACGTGGTGGAGCACATTTAATTGAAGATTTGGACACATTGCAGAGTTTCTGAGTAGCATGGTGATTGGCAACATTTCATCACTGATATGACTTTTTATAGCTACATATGTTATGTTTTTGAATTGCTTTATTTTAATTAATTAAATTTGAGAATTGTTCACAGCAAGATTGGGAGTTTCCTCCTTCTTGGCAAAAAGAGGGTGGTGACAATTTAAAGGGTGAATTGCTTAATTAACGTAACCCACTAACAATCGCTCTCAGGCTGCTGGCACCTAGATTGTGGTCCCACAAGCTGGAAAATCTTTGTGCAGGGTTCAGTTACGAGTGGCATTGTTATGCAAGTGACAATCTGGTATTAGATCGGTCAGTCCTTTGTCATAAGTTGGTGAGAAGGACTTATGTCACACCCCATCATCCCCTTCTAGCACAAATCCTTCTCCTCCCAACATAATCCTTTCTCCACGTTTAGCACAAATCCTCTCCCATTAATCACCCCTCCTAACACAAATCTTCTTTATCCCCCTCCCCCAAATCCCCCTTTACCAGAACAAATAATTTTTGATGCACCCACCCTCATCCCCAAATTCTAGCATGACCCCCAACCATCCTAGATTTGGTGGGACCTTCCTGAGATTTGAACAAAATCCTGATGTCCCACAATACTGTTCTAAGTCCCAGAGTCAGATGCCAGAACACGTTCCAGCACTTGGCTCCACCAACCTGTCTGGCAGAGGTGCGTTAGTGTGGGCATCCAGGGAACATGCCCATCATCTTTTGTAGGGTGCCTGTGGTCCCAGATGCCATGATGTATCTCTGGCACCTGGCATTTCTTTTGGGGGTAGGAGGATACATGTTCTGGGGGGTCTGTTTGAAGGCGAAGGGGGGTTGGGGGAGGTCAGACTATAAATCCAAACCCCCTTTCTAGTATAAGTTCTTTCCTCTCCCAAAGCACCCCCAGCACATATCCTCCCCTCAAATCACTCCTCACATGAAACTTTGTTAGCTGAAACCTACTTTGCCGGCCCCTGTGCTTTCCCTTTCCCATTCACTGTCTTCTCCACCTTCCCAAACACTGTTTTCTCCCAGCTTGCACAGACCTCGGATCAGGGTGGGATCATGCACAGTGTCCCTCCCTCCTGACTCCTCCTCATGGCCTGTGTAAATTAAGTCACCAGACTTGGATTGCTGCCATAGAGGGGGTGAGCGTGTGAGGCAAAAGATGTAGGGCAGGCGTGACATGTGCCCATGCTAGCGTGCCCATATTAGAAGGGTTAGTGGAGCCGAGTGGGTTAGTGTGGGCACCCAGGGCACATGCCCAGCATCTCTTGTGGGGTGCCAGACACATGATGTCCCTCTCGATGACAGCTGTTATTTCTTTGGAGGAGGTAGGAGGATATTGTTGTAATGTACACATACGGAACAATAGATACTGTAAATTCCTTTAGTTAAATTTGTTTAATCCGTTTCATTTGTTTTCGGAATTCGTATTCTAATCGATTCGAAACGTTTTCAAATCAATTTTGAATAGTTTTTGAATTTCCAAACAAAATAAAATAGAATAGAATAGAAAAGAATATAACAGAAAATAAAAGAATAGAATATAATAGGGTAAAACAGAACAAAATAGGATAGAAAATAATCTATTCCAATAGAGTGGAATAGAAAAAACAGAATAGAATGAAATAGATTATAACCATCTTCTGAAATTCTAATAGAGAAGAATGGAATTAAAAAAACAATACAATAGAATAGAAATAATATAACCATTTTCCAAAATTCAAATAGAATCAATTCAAATTTGAATAGAATAGAAATGAATAGAGTAGAATATAAAAGAAAATAACACAATGGTATAGAAAAAACAGAATAGAATATAATAGAATGAATATAACCATCTTCCTATTCTAATCTATTTGTTTCTATTCTATTCAAATTCGAATTGATTCTATTAGAATTTTGGGAAATGGTTATATTCTATTATATTCTATTGTTTTTTTAATTGTATTCTTTTTTTGTTTATTCTATTCTATTCAAATTTCGGAAGATGGTTATATTCTATTCTATTATTTTTTTCTATACTATTCTGTTATTTTCTATTCTATTCTTTACTATTCTATTCAAATCGATTCTAGTTGAATTTTGGGAAATGGTTATATTCTTTCTATTCTATTTTTTTTAAATTTATTTCTTTTCTGTTCTATTATAGTCTATTCTATTCTCTTTTTCCTTTTCTACACTTTTCTTATGTATACAAATTCAAATTTATTCTATTTGAAATTTGAATTTCAGAAGATGGTTACAGTAGGTGACCGCGATATTCTGTCAATCTCGCCGCATTTCTCGGCGAGATTTGACACCTGCGAGCCCCGTCGCAGGAGCCAGCGCCGAGATGGCTCACTCATCGGGAAAGGAAAACTTTGTTTTCCTTCCGCGATGAGTGACAGGCAGTGCTGACAGCTGTCTGGTATGAATCCTGAGGCGGGAACACCGCGCCAAATTTTAAATGAAAAAACCGGCGTGGGTTCCACCCCCAGGGGCATACCAGGCCCTTAGGTCTGGCATGGATTGTAAGGGGAACCCCCTACACCGAAAAAATGGCATGGGGGTCCCCCCAATCCATACCAGACCCTTATCTGAGCACGCAGCCCGGCCGGCCAGCAAAGGGGGTGGGGACGAGCGAGCGCCCCCCCTCCTGAGCCGTACCAGGCCGCATGCCCTCAACATGGGGGGGTGGGTGCCTTGGGGGAGGGGGGCGCCCTGCGGGCCCCCACCCCAAAGCACCTTGTCCCCATGTTGATGAGGACAAGGGCCTCTTCCCGACAACCCTGGCCGTTGGTTGTCGGGGTCTGCGGGCGGGGGGCTTATCGGAATCCGGGAGCCCCCTTTAATAAGGGGCCCCCAGATCCCGGCCCCCCACCCTGTGTGAATGAGTTTGGGGTACATGGTACCCCTACCCATCCACCTAGGGAAAAGTGTCAATATAAAAAAAACACAGTACACAGGTTTTAAGAGTAATTTATTAGTCAGCTCCGGGGTCTTCTTCCGACTTCGGGGGGGTCTCCTTCCGACTTCTCCCGGTGTTCGGCCTCTTCTCCCGGTGTTCGGCCTCTTCTCCCGGGCCCCGCCGCTATCTTCTTCTAGCTCTTTTGCCAGTGAGGGGCCCGGTCTGCTGCTGCTGTCTTGCCGCCGCTGTCTCGTCGCCACTGTCTCGCCGCCGCTGTCTCGCCGCTTCTTCTCTTCTTCTCTCCTTCCCTGATGTTGACACGACGCTCTCTCCAGCTCGAATGCTGTGTGCGAGCTGCGGAGCCATTTATATAGATGGTGACCCCGCCCCCTTACGACATCATGGTCCCAGCATGCGCAGGGACTCTGGCGTCATAAGGGGGCGTGGCCCCAGAGTGTTGACCATGATGTCATAAGGGGGCGGGGTCACCGCCTATATAAATGGCTCCGCAGCTCGCACACAGCATTCGAGCCGGAGAGAGCGTCGTGTCAACATCGGGGAAGAAGAGAAGAAGAGAAGAAGCGGCGAGACAGCGGCGGCGAGACAGCAGCGGCGACAAGACAGCAGCGGCAAGACAGTGGCAGCAGACCGGGCCCCTCGCTGGCAATAGAGCTGGAAGAAGATAGCGGTGGGGCCCGGGAGAGGAGGCCGAACACCGGGAGAAGTCGGAAGGAGACCCCCGAAGTTGGAAGAAGACCCCAGAGCTGACTAATAAATTACTCTTAAAACCTGTGTACTGTGTTTTTTTTATATTGACACTTTTCCCTAGGTGAATGGGTAGGGGTACCATGTACCCCAAACTCATTCACACAGGGTGGGGGGCCGGGATCTGGGGGCCCCCTTATTAAAGGGGGCTCCCGGATTCCGATAAGCCCCCCACCCGCAGACCCCGACAACCAACGGCCAGGGTTGTCGGGAAGAGGCCCTTGTCCTCATCAACATGGGGACAAGGTGCTTTGGGGTGGGGGGGCCCGCAGGGCGCCCCCCTCCCCCAAGGCACCCATCCCCCATGTTGAGGGCATGCAGCCTGGTACGGCTCAGGAGGGGGGGGGGCGCTCGCTCGTCCCCACCCCTTTGCTGGCCGGCCAGGCTGCGTGCTCGGATAAGGGTCTGGTATGGATTGGGGGGGACCCCCACGCCATTTTTTCGGCGTAGGGGGGTTCCCCTTACAATCCATGCCAGACCTAAGGGCCTGGTATGCCCCTGGGGGGAACCCACGCCATTTTTTCATTTAAAATTTGGCGCGGTGTTCCCGCCTCAGGATTCATACCAGACAGCTGTCAGCACTGCCTGTCACTCATCGCGGAAGGAAAGCAAAGTTTTCCTTTCCCGATGAGTGAGCCAGCGCGACATGCACAGTACCCTGTCACCGAGAACCAGCGCAAAGGTAACACAATCTCGCAGTCAGGTACTGTATATTCTGTTATTCTAGTCTTTTGGTTTCTATTATATTCCAGTCTATTCTATTCTTTTATTTTCTGTTAAATTCTTTTCTATTATTTTTTTTTCTATTCTATTCCTTTATTTTCTATTCTACTTTATTCTCTTTGGAAATTCGAAAACGATTTGAATTCGAAAACTATTTCAAAACGATTAGAATTTTGTCGGAATTTTTTATCGTTATTTCGGATTGGTTTAAATTCAGTACTATTGTAATGCGGAAATTCCAAAAAAAAACAAAACAAGCCGCACATGTCTAAACAGTAACCAGCAGCAATAAAAATTGTAAACTGCAAGTTCTGGGGTAAGAATTTTAAGAAATCATTTCCTGGGGAATGTTTATTTTATTGTATTCTGTGTTTTAAACTAAAACCACTTGATGATTTTAGTATAAAACACGGAATATTGATGTCCTCCCAGAACTGCCCCCCTGCTGCGGCGTGCACCCAGCGCGCACTACGATCGCTTTTTTCTCCTTCAGACACAGTCGATCACAGATTGGAGTAAAGGGCCAATCAAAGCGGCCCTTTACCACATGATTAGCTGTGTCCAATCACAGCTGATCATGATTTAAACACACTTGCTGGTTATCAGCATTCCTTTCCCCCGTGCTGTCACAACGCCAGGAGAGGAGAGCTGGTAACCGGCAAGTGTGAAAGGGGACAACTACACTGATAACCAGATGATTAATCATCAGTGTCCTGATTATCAGTGCAGCCCTAACAGTGCCCATCAATGCTGCCTATCAGTGCCCATCAGTGCTGCCTATCAGTGCCCATCAGTGCTGCCTATCAGTGTCCATCATTGAAGTGCAAAAATGTACCTGTTTGCAAAATTGTATAAAAGAAACTAAGAATTTTTTTTTTTCTGTCTTTTTTCATTTGTTTAGCAAAATATAAAAAACAAGCGGTGGAAGGCGCATGCGCGGCGCTCTGTGAAATGGACGCTTGATCACAGAGCTCCATCCCGCTCCGAGCACTCGGCACTCCCCGCAAAGGATACACTCTCCCCCCACACTCGTAATCGGGAGCGGAACACGGTGGCAACCCGCAGGACCAAGATTGGGCAGTTTAATCCATCCAAACGGACCCCAGAGGACAGTTTCTTTGCCCAGCTGGACACCGCACAGAAGCCTAAGATGGCGGCAGAGTGGCACACAGGCGATGCTGCATATTCAGGCACAGCAGATTCCTCTCCCTGGCACACTGCTCTTCTTAAAGAGGTATGTGGAGAGACTCCTCTGCCCCATCTTATCATAGATCCAGCATCTCCTGCCTCCACAGTGTCCCTACTAGATCAGGCCCTGGATGGGCTACACACACCACACACTGCCTCATCCTCACAGAGGCCTGGCTCTCAGCAACAGGATGTGAATCAGTTCTCCCCATACCCCCCTGACATCTCTATGCTCTTTACCAAATTTGCAGAAATGTTTGATAAAGGACTTGCACAAACTGCTGCCAAAATAACTTCAGATATCACCTCTGATATTAAATCAGACCTTCATCTCCTGGGATCCCGCATTGAGCATATTGAAACTAAAATGGATGCCACGATCGATCGGGTCAATCAAAATACAGATCGCTTTCAGGAACTCAATGATCAGCTGGAGGGGGCAATCGCCAAAATCGATGACCTTGAAAATAGGTCCAGACAGCTGAACTTCAGGATAAGGGGTCTTCCTGAAACTTTCACGGACATTCCGGAAGCAGTACATTCTCTCATCAAACACCTGATACCTGATATCAGAGCCCACAGATTGGAGCTCGATAGGGCCCACAGAGCCCTAGGTCCCCCTCGTTCGGATGGTCTTCCCAGGGACATTGTGGTGAAACCTCACTTCTACAACGTTAAGGAGGAGGTCATGAGGAGGGCTCGCACCATGCCCCAAATTCAACTTATGGGTCACACAGTTCAGGTGTACGCTGATATTTCTCCTTATACTATTCAACGACGACGAGCACTTAAACCACTTCTAAATGTCCTAATACAGAAAAATGTGAAATACTGGTGGCTTTTCCCGCTGAGCCTAAAATTTAAATTCAACGGTAAACCTTTCAGATTTTCTACACTAGCGGAAGTTTTGCTGAAAAAACTGGGACTCTTGAACACTGATCCAACATCACCGATGCAGTCTTCTCCATCATTACTTCCCAAACGGCCACCTCCACCCAGTCCACTGACATCTACGTGGCAAAAACCCAAGTACAAGAAAGCCAAGGAGAGCCCTGCTACCTGAACCACCAGACTCTTTTGTTTTTTTCTTTTTCCTCCCTTTTTGGGATGTAGACACGCCTCACCTCTTCACCACACAGGTCTCCCTTTTTTGTTTTGAAAAAGCACCTGTCTGGTCCTGAGGGGCGTTGATCGTTTTGGCTCCTTTGTTATTGGGGTTATACCCTTTACATGGTATTTTTTTTTTAAAAAGGTTCCTTTTTTTTTTTTGTCATATGGGACAATTTCACGTTGAGATCCTCTCTGTTCCCACTTTTTACAGGTTTAATTCTCAGTTATCATTGGGAAAGGGAGTGTATCCTAATATGTTATACATTGTTTTTGCCATAGTTTTTGGGGGTGCTGTGTACGGGTGGTATCTTTGCGCCTCATCCTTCCCGCGGAGTCGGATCGCTTTTATTCCTACTTCGGGTTGGGATTCCCTCCACTAGTTTGGAGGCAACATATTTATATCTCGGGATATGATGAACGCATTTTTCACATATCCCTGGATCTTCTTCTCTTTTCCTTCTATTCTTCTGCTCTCTCTCTCTCTGAATACCTTTACTAAATTTTTATTCTTTTCAGTGACGTGTGCGGTCTCACTTGCTCACAGGACCCGGGATCGTGATCTGGGGATCTTACAGTTGGAACATGACCACATACCACTCGTCAGTTGGAAGGTAAGTGATTGGGGTTTGCTGGCATATCAACCTATCCTGCTCCATGGCTGACCACACCACCTCCACACAGGCCCTACGTTTGGCTTTGCACAACGTACAGGGGCTTAACTCCCCACTTAAGCGTCGGAAAGTCTTTCAATACTATCATGACCAAAAAATAGACATACTATTCCTTCAGGAAACACACTTTCCAAGATCTTACACTCCTCCGTCTTTCATACATGCCAAATTCCCCACGTTCTTTCTTGCCAATTCTGATAAAAAAACAAAGGGGTGGGAATTTTCCTTTACCGCAAAACACAATTTTCACCAACTTCTGAATTTAGGGACCCTGATGGCAGGTTCATTCTACTGAAGGGACTCATTGATGACCAGCTTTACTCCCTAATCTCTTATTATGCACCTAACCGAGGAAAATCAAAATTTTTTCAATCCCTCTTTCACACCCTAGCTCCAATGCTGGAAGGCATGGTCCTATACGGCGGAGACTCAAACGTAGCATTTGACGCAGGAAGGGATAAGTCTAGACCCCCGGGAAGAGATGTTGTGCGCCCCACCAGACAGAGTCTCAATGTAGCCAGACAGATCTTTCAACAGAGTCTGGTGGATACCTGGAGGGAACTAAATCCTGGAACTCAGGATTTTACGCATTATTCCAGCCCCCACAATACTTTTGCCAGAATTGATCACTTCTTCATTATGCAAAAACATGTTCCGCTGGTGCGTAAGGCAATCATTAAGGACTCTGTCTGGTCGGACCACTCCTTCCTTCTCTTAATTATACACAAACCTGTAACTCATTGCCACGGGTTCCATTGGAAATTAAATGCCTCCTTACTTAGTAATCCCTCACATGTCAATGAACTTAGCAAAGATATCCAGGAATATTTCTTACATAATGATGTTGATAATATCTCTCCCATCACATTGTGGGCAGCTCACAAAGCCTATGTTAGGGGCAAGCTAATCCAAATGTCCGCTAAAATAAACAAAGCCCGCAAACTGGAAATAGCTAGACTTGAGAGTGAATTTTCTCACTTCAGTATACAACATAAACGCAATCCCACTTCTACATCGGCAGCTAGTATTGAATCCGCGCGCATGGCTCTTAATTTGTCCCTCACGGCTGTTGCAGAGAAAAGTTTGCGATGGGATGGAGGGAGGTTCTATTATCAAAAGGACAAATTGGGTGCCATGTTGGCACGCAGGCTTACTCCAAGGTTGAGGGTGCGCACTTTACCTAAAATACGCTTAAGTAATGGTTCCCTGTCCCAGAATCCTCTGAAAATCATGAAATCCTTTCATGATTTTTACCGATCTTTATACAGTTCTCATGGTTCTGAACCCTCATCTAACACAATTATTCTTTTCTGGGCTCATTGATGATCCCTAAGCTCCGAGAGTATCATAAGGACAGCCTTGAAAATCCTATCTCTGCGGAGGAAGTATCTCAGGTCATTCATGACCTCAAAAATGACTCTGCTCCTGGTCCAGATGGCTTTTCAGTCCCGTATTACAAACATTTCTCCCAGCAGCTTTCTCCATATCTAGCTCGCTTTTATAATCAGCTACGAGCAGGGGGACAACTAGACAAGACGCTTAATTCAGCTTTCATCACAGTAATACCAAAGCCAGGTAAGGACACTAGCTGTACAGCTAATTACAGGCCCATATCTTTGATCAACAATGATCTTAAAATTTTAACTAAAATCTTAGCTAATAGAATATCCTCCTTTATAAGCCTGTATATTCACAGGGATCAGGTGGGCTTCATTCCTGGGAGACAGGGTCCGGACCAGATCAGGAGAGCGATAGACATAGTTTCGTTACTAAACTCTGGCTGGGACAAAGGAGCCCCTCAGCAGGGATTAGTGCTGTCTCTAGATCTAATGAAAGCTTTTGACTCTGTCTCCTGGGCTTTCCTGTTCCCGATACTACAGAAGTGGGGTTTTGGTCCAACCTTTCTGAATATAATAGGAGCTTTATACGATACTCTGGTAGCACAAGTCAAAATTCAGGGTTATTATTCAGACTCTTTTCTGATTCTAAATGGTACTAGACAAGGCTGCCCTTTGTCCCCATTGATCTTTGCCCTGGTCATCGAGACACTAGCTATCGCCATCCGGGATAATCCGGACATACATGGAGTGCGTTGTGGCCCACAAACCCACAAGTGCGCTCTCTTTGCAGATGACATTTTACTTTTCATCACCTCTCCACTTACTTCTTTACCTAACTTATACAAGGTGCTCGATGACTTTGGCAAAGTATCTGGCCTTAGGGTTAACTACTCTAAATCTATGGCTCTAAACATTAATCTACCGACCTCCATGATGGCCTTGCTCAAAAAAGACTTCCGCTTCAGTTGAGGGGAAAAAATGATTCCCTATCTGGGTATCAACCTTACTTCATCTATTGACGACCTTTACAATGCTAATTTCCCCCCACTTTTTCGTAAATTAGGAGAGGACCTCTCAAGATGGGACAAAATGGGGCTATCTTGGTTGGGTAGAGTTAATTCTGTGAAACTGACTTTGCTACCACGTGTCCTTTATCTCTTTAGGTCCTTACCTATACTTATCCCCAAAGATCACCTCAGGAAGTTTCAATCCAAAATTATTAAATTTACATGGGGTGGGAAGGGACATAGGATTTCTAAGGAGACTCTGTTCAGGAGCAGGGATCAAGGAGGAGTGGGTTTACCTAATCTTCTCTGGTATCATCAGGCAGCACAACTTTCCCAACTGTCCACTGTATACTCTAAGATTGCCCACCCAGATTGGGTACATATGGAACGACAGGCTATCCCTCAATTCACTTTAGATTACATTCTCTGGTCCCATCCTAGATCTAGACCTGCCATCATGGTCCCTACACTTTCCCACTCCCTGACAATGTGGGACTCTCTCAAACACAACCCCCGAATAGTATCTAATTGGCAACCATTGTCCCACATCTTCCGAAATCCTTTTTTTCCTCCAGGTATGGACATACAAGCATTCCAATGGTGGCTAGATAAGGGGATGTAAAGAATAGGACACTTTGCTAATCTTACAGGACCCCTCACTTTGACCCACTGCATCAACAAACTCGACATGCCCAACACAGAAAGATTTCGTTTCAGACAGATATTTCACTTCCTGCAGTCTCTTCGGTCCCCCAGTCATATACCACTTTCGATCACGGAATATGAACGGTGGTGTGGTCAAGATATGGAGCAGAGGGGCGGGATCTCAGTGATTTACCGATCACTATCTAGGGCTGAGACTAAATCACTCTTCATGCTTGAATGGGAGAGTGATCTCCATCACACATGGAGTATTGAGGAATGGCATAGAGCTTCTATGGCTGTATCTAAGGGCATTTTGAATATAGCATTAATTGAAGCAAATATGAAAGTCCTTATGCGGTGGTATATGGTCCCTCTCAAAATCTCCAAAATCTACCCTAGTGCTTCCCCTATGTGCTTTCGAAATTGTGGGCATATTGGGTCCATGTTACACATTTGGTGGGACTGCCCTAGGATCTGGGGCTTATGGAATAGGATCTTTCATACCATTAGGAAAATAACGGGCTTCCCAATCCAAAAGTCACCTCAGCTAGCTCTCCTGAATTTTCCCTGCCCTAAAATTCCTAAAGTAGTTCAACGACTTATGATGTTCATTCTCCTAGGGACCAAACTCACGATTGCAAGGGCCTGGAAGAGATCAACTGTTTCCTTTCTCTTGGTTAAGAGAAAGATTTCATGGATCATGTCACAGGAGAAGACAGTTAGTATTCTCCTGGACACTACCTCTAAACACGATGCTATCTGGGATCCTTGGGTTAAATACATATCCCCACCTTCTTTGTCTATAACTTGACCTGGACCTCTGTGGTTGAGCGAGTACCCCCTTGTCATAGGATGTATCATTTCATGTTCTCTATCCTCTCTTTTCTTTACTCTCTCCTTTCCTATCTTCTTCTTTTTGCACTATAGATTGTTGGCATACAGGTTAGACTACTTTGCTAACATATACAGCAGCTACTATAACCTATTCCTTTCTTATGGATGTTAGGCTTCTTCAGATACTAAACTAAGCTTATTTCATGCAGTCTGAACCTATGGTTCGAATTTCCCCTCTTATTGGACAGCCTCATGCAAATCTTACCATAAGCTCTACTAGTTATTCTTCTGGGCATAACACTCATGTTAGACACCTTATATTTGAATTCTCTTACCCCATTAAAGACTTTACTTCATTATTTTTTCATTATATATCATTGGATTAAAGGTATTGATTCTCCTGAGTGGTGGACCTCCCCTCCTGGCACAGCTAGTTCCCATGTGGGGTGCTGGCATAGGGGAGTGCCCCTCATTTCGGAGTCGGTCTTATGGAATTCAACCTAACGCTGACGGCATATATTTCTTAGTCCTAAATGCAGTTTATGTTCTGTCTGCTACTTTATGGGTATATGTTGTACTAGTGGTTGTACCTGTAATTTTGATCATCCTTTTTTGTTTAGTTAAACTCTCAATAAAAACTATTGAAATAAAAAAAAAAAAAAAAAAACAAGCGGTGATTAAATACCACCAAAGAAAGCTCTATTTGTGTAATAAAAAATGATACAAATGTCATGTGGGTACAGTGCTGCACCGGGCAGCAAGTTCCATTATAAATAATGTAGCCCTATGTGTTATATATACAGGATAGGATTTTCTACACAGCGCACTACGTGACAGGATGGCTGTATGAGGCTGCAGAGAAAGCCCGCTGTCCTCTCTCACCTGTATAAATAATATCTTACTCAGCCCGGGGCCCCCCAGAGGGGAAAACTAGAATGACGCCACTGAGAAGTCACTTTTCCTGCTATACAGGATTGGCAGAGCCTTTCTAGTAAATGGTGGTTTAATGTCATGTTCAGGGCAGGACTTGGGGTGGTGGGGGGGCCCCTGGGCTTCAGTCACTTTCGGGCCCCACCTTCTATACATTACCTTAAACCTTTCGTTTTCTTTTAAGCGTGCCACTCTGATACCGTCTGTCCGCCATTACATCACTGTCTAATGCAGACAGGTTTTCTCAACGGCAGTAAACAAGGCACTACATAACCAATAACCAATCAGCAAACCTCAAGATAAGAGTTTAAGGAAGTTTAAGGAAAAAAACCCAACCTTGCACAGCGTCCATCTGCAGCCTTGTCAGTGTCATTTGCATAATGGAAAATTACAAGCGCGCCACCAATGAATATATCATGATACAATGTATACAACAGCTTTATCCACGTGATTTACCACTATTTTTGTGAAAAAATGAATGAAAAAAATAAATAAAAAATTGTGATACATTGTTGTACCTAGTGTTTATATATCACAAATAAAGAGCAACTAAGTTACTCTATATACTAGTAACCTAATGCCAACCTATTTAAATGAAATCCTTTTCAGAATTGTGAAACAAAAATAGTGGTAAATCACGTGGATAAAGCTGTTGTATACATTGTATCACGATATATATTCATTGGTGGCGCGCTTGTAATTTTGCATTATTCTTTTGTTTTTTTTTTGTATTTTTGACTTACACGAGCAGCTGCACCTTTTTGGATCTTTATATGGTTAGCACAAAATATATTCTTTTGACACAGTGTCATTTGCAGCCTTGTCCGTATCATTTGCAGCCTTGTCAGTGTCATTTGCAGCCTTGTCAGTGTCATTTGCAGCCTTGTCAGTATCATTTGCAGCCTTGTCCGTATCATTTGCAGCCTTGTCAGTGTCATTTGCAGCCTTGTCAGTGTCATTTGCAGCCTTGTCAGTATCATTTGCAGCCTTGTCCGTATCATTTGCAGCCTTGTCAGTATCATTTGCAGCCTTGTCAGTGTCATTTGCAGCCTTGTCAGTGTCATTTGCAGCCTTGTCAGTGTCATTTGCAGCCTTGTCCGTATCATTTGCAGCCTTGTCAGTGTCATTTGCAGCCTTGTCAGTGTCATTTGCAGCCTTGTCCGTATCATTTGCAGCCTTGCCCAGGCTGCAGTTAAACAGTAGTGACTTGTCAGTGTCACTGCAGTATAAATATGGCGCCGCCGAGATACACAGAGCCGGTCCTTTGTATCTCGGCTCCTGCCGGCTTTTCTCGGCTCCTCTCGCAGTCCTTCCCAGTCCCGCCCTATGATGTACATAACACAGGTCCAATGGCAGGACTGGGCATGACTGTGAGCGGAGCTGAGCGCCGACATACATAGGTGAGTGTACTCGGCTAGCTCCGCTCACAGTCACGCCCAGTCCCTTTGTTATGTCCATCATAGGGCAGGACTGGGCGTGACTGTGGGCGGAACTAGCCGAGTATAGCTGAGTACACTCGGCTGGGGCCCGCGGGGCCCCCCATTGGGCGGGGCCCATAGGCTTGAGCCCAGTCAAGCCCAATGATAAGTCCTGGTCATGTTGTAGAAATCTGTCAAAGATTACACAAAAAAAATCATTTCTAATGGAAGAGCCTTTTAGATCCCTGAATAATCTCTTCATAAACCTGTCTTGGTTTGGAAGATGGGGCGGCTTTTGATATGTAAAATATCTGATGGAAACCAGAGACCCCGAATCATCAGTTGTGTGCCCCTTCCCTGCACATTGGGTTTAGGATCAGAGTGAAGTTGGCCATACATACAAAGATTTAGTCTGTTCAGACTGTGGGTGTCCATCCATGATAAATAATACAGATGGATACATTTCCCCCGGCAGCCAGCACCTGCAGATGTCACAATACCTAAATAGTGACTGTGGCTGATTGGAAAGAATGTTACCCTGTCTCCATACATGTTTTACTCAAAGGATATTGGGAGGAGTGGTGCCAACAGGGCTACTCACCCATTAAACTTCAACCAGTTCATCAGCAACTGGGCAAAATTCACTCGGTGTATGGCCAGGTTAGATAGAGATGTGTTGTGTCTGCCCCACCCCCACCGCTGACAGCTGGAATTGTTCTTCATTATAAAAGGACTGTCAGTTGTCTCTCTTTGAGGACTGGTTTACACCACTTGCGGTGTGGGAAAGGTGCGTTTCTGTGCCCATTTCCTGCCCTGCGGGGGAACGCACTGCCTCTTGCAGATGCCGGTGTGCACCATTCATTCTTAATGCCAGTCTCACGCATTTCCTGGGATCATTCACAGACACTAAATCGCACAGTACCACAGTACTATAGTACCACAGTACCACGCAGTTTGGTGTGACACAAATTTAAAGGTCGCTCCTGTCGTACTTTTTGCTTGTTCTTGCACGCTTGGCAGCCTGTTGAAATTAACGGGTTGCTGAAAATGTGCAATGTGGGAACATCCAAAACTGCACGCGCTCAGACGTACCCGTTATGGTGGGAACCGGTGCCTAGTCTGATGTTTGGACCTCTAATAAAAAAACATTTAAATACACATTATCCACTTACCTACCGGGCACTCCCCCCCTTCCCACCCAGGACAATGTTCAGCGCTCTCACATTTTGAATGACAATTACGCGGTCATACTACACTGTACACAGATGACAATTTTATCATTTTTTCCCACAAATAGAGATTTCTTTTGGTGGTATTTCATCACCTCTGGGGGGGTTTGCTAAACAAACTAAAGAAGATCGAAAATTTTGAAAAAAATGAATAAAAAATAAATAAATTTCATAGTTTGTTATAAAATTTTGAAAACAGGTAATTTTTTTCCTTCACTGATGTGCACTGATAAGAGGCACAGATAGGCAGCAGTGATGGGCACTGATAGGTGGCACTGATGGGCACTGATAAGAGGCACAGATAGGCAGCAGTGATGGGCACTGATAGGTGGCACTGATGTGCACTGATAAGAGGCACAGATAGGCAGCAGTGATGGGCACTGATAGGTGGCACTGATGTGCACTGATAAGAGGCACAGATAGGCAGCAGTGATGGGCACTGATAGGTGGCACTTGTGGGCACTGATAAGAGGCACAGATAGGCAGCAGTGATGGGCACTGATAGGTGGCACTGATGGGCACTGATAAGAGGCACAGATAGACAGCAGTGATGGGCACTGATAGGTAGCACTGATGGGCACTGATAAGAGGCACAGATAGGCAGCAGTGATGGGCACTGACAATCAGGACACCGATAATCAGTGCCGATGTCCCGGTAACACAAGCCGGTTATCGGCTCTCCGTCTCTCCTCTCGATGTCACGTGAGGAAAGAAAAAAACGGTAACCGGCTTGTGTTTACATCCTGTGATCAGCTGTCATTGGCTGACAGCTGATCACATGGTAAAGGGCCTGTGATTGGCACCCCAATCTGTGATCAGATGAGTGCTTCAGACTCGGCGATCACAGAGCGCGCAGCCCGAGCACCACACGGGGGGTACGATGACGGGAGGACGTCAATAGACACCCGCTCGGTAAAGTAAGCCCGCGCTGTAGCTGTCATTCGGCTGTAGCACCTACAGCAAGCGGTTAATGCCTTCGAATGGAGCAGTGAGGGTTGTAAAACAGGTGAGCATCAGCAGGGGAAGTTTATTTTCACCTTAATGGGCAAAGTGACAGATGGTATTTAAATAAATTGTGTATTTAACCCCTTCCCGACCGGCGCACGCCGATGTACGTCCGCAGAATGGCACAGCTGGGCAAATGGGCGTACAGGTAAGTCCCATTGAACTTCCTGCCATGCCATTGCATGCGCGCCGGCCGGGAGCTCTGTGAGTCGGGTCGCGGGTCTCGTGGACTCGATTGCTGCGGGGATACCCGCGATCGCCTCACGGAGAGGATGAACGAGGAGTTGCTGATGTAAACAAACATCTCCCCATTCTGCCTAGTGACAGGACACTGATCTCTATTCCCTGTCATTGGAGAAGAGATCAGTGACGTGTCACAGCTAGCCCATCCCCCCTACAGTTAGAAAATACTCCCTAGTACTGACTTAACCCCTGCACTGCCCCCTAGTGGTTAACCCCTTCACTGCCAGTGTCATTTACACAGGAATCAGTGCAATTTTATAGCACTGATCGCTGTATAAATGAAAATGGTCACAAAAATGTGCCACAAATGTCCGATGTGTCCGCCATAATGTCGCAGTCATGATAAAAATCACTGATCACCGCCATTACTAGTAAAAAAAAAATTATTAATAAAAATGCCATAAAACTATCCCCTATTTTGTAGACGCTATAACTTTTGTGCAAATCAATCAATAAACGCTTATTGTGATTTTTTCTTACCAAAAATATGTAGAAGAATACATATCGGCCTAAACTAAGGAAAAAAATGTTTTTTTAATTATTTTTTGGGGATATTTATTATAGCAAAAAGTAAAAAAATATTGTGTTTTTTTCAAAATTGACGCTCTTGTTTTGTTTATAGCGCAAAATAAAAACCGCAGAGGTGATCAAATACCACCAAAAGAAAGCTCTATTTGTGGGAAAAAAAGACGTCAATTTTGTTTGGGAGCCACGTCGCATGACCGCGCAATTCTCAGTTAAAGTGACGCAGTGCCGAATCACATAAAACACACTGGTCAGGAAGGGGGGTAAATCCTCCCAGGGCTGAAGTGGTTAAACTCTACACCCATTTTTCGGATGATGACATCATGTCTTGCTGTATTATTATTATAGCGCTCACAGTATGCGCCGTGCTTTACAGGGCAGACAGTACAGATACAACACCATTTAATACAGTAGGAATCAGAGGGCCTTGTTCCCGGAGCTTACAATCATTGTATAACATTTTCTTATCCACTTGACCTCTGGAAGGTTTTACCCCCTTCATGGCCAGGGCATTTTGACAATGACAATTGCGCGGTCATACAGCGCTGCACCCATAGGACATTTCTATCATTTTTCCCCACAAATAGAGCTTTCTTTTGGTGGTGTTGGATCACCTCTGGGGGTTTATTTTTTATTATATAAATGTAAAAATAATGAACATTTTGAAAATAAATAAATAAATATTTTCTAATTTTGATTACAAAACATTTCCGATAAAATCGAATTTCTTCATAAATTTAGGCCAAAATGTTTTCTGCTCCATGTCTTTGGTGAAAACCAAACTGTGTTTTTGGGGACACTCTACTATTGGGGACTCTCGTATAGTTCAGATGGTGATGAAGATACTGATCTGTACAGAGCCCGGGGTGGATGAAAAGCATTCTCTGACTTTGTTTAGCGACTTAGTCGCACACTCTGAGGTGAGCGCATTACCTTGGGGGGGTCACCTATATTCCACCATCACATGACCTGTAAGCACGATTGAATATACCACCATCGAAGATCTCACATCAGCACTTTTATTATCTATGTGCAGGACTTTTATTTATATGTTCATTATTAGTGGGAATGGCGAAATGTTCAAAACTAGAGTGGGAGGTGACAAAAACTGACAGCCCCCATGATCAGCCAAAACATTATAACCACCCCCATGAAAAAAAAAATAATATTTTTTTAATTATTTTTTTTTTTAAATAAAAAATTTGAAAAAAAAATCATTTTTGTAAAATAAAAATACTAATTTTTGAAAAAAAAAATCATTTTTGAAAAAAAAATTTAAAAAATCGTTTTTGAAGAAAAAAAAATCATTTTTGAAAAAAAAAATCATTGTTGAAAAAAATGTTCAGCTCTTTCAAATCTAGAGTGGGAGGTGACAAAAGCTGACAACCCCATGATCAGCCAAAACATTATGATCACCCCATGAAAAGAAAAATAATATATATATTTTTTAAAATACTTTTTGAAAAAAAAAAGTTTTTGAACAAAAAATAAAAAAAAATCATTTTTGAAAAAAAATCATAAAAAAAAACATTTAAAAAAAAAATAATTTAAAAAAAAAATCATTTTTGAAAAAAAAATCATCTTTGAAAAAAATGTTCAGCTCTTTCAAAACTAGAGTGGAAGGTGACAAAAGCTGACAACCCCATGATCAGCCAAAACATTATGACCACCCCATGAAAAAAAAATAATATATATATATATTTTTTTTTTAATTAATTTTTGAAAAAAAAATTGAAAAAAAATCATTTTTGTAAAATAAAAATACAAATTTTTGAAAAAAAATTATTTTTGAAAAAAAAAATATTTTTGAAAAAAAAATAATCATTTTTAAAATTAAAAAAAAATAGTTTTTGAAGAAAAAAATCATTTTAGAAAGAATAAAAAATAATTTAAAAAAAAAATAATTTTTGAAAAAAAAAATAGTTTTTGAAAAAAAAAATAATTGAAAAAAATGTTCAGCTCTTTCAAATCTAGAGCGGGAGGTGACAAAAGCTGACAACCCCATGATCAGCCAAAACATTATGACCACCCCATGAAAAGAAAAATAATATATTTTTTAAAATAATTTTTGAAAAAAAAAAATATTAACAAAAATATATATTTTTGAAAAAAAAATAATTTTTGAAAAAAAAATAATTTTTGAAAAAAAAATTAAAAAAAATCATTTTTGAAAAAAAATCATTAAAAAAAACATTTTTGAAAAAAAAAATAATTTTTGAAAAAAAAAATCATTTTTGAAAAAAATGTTCAGCTCTTTCAAAACTAGACTGGAAGGTGACAAAAGCTGAAAACCCCATGATCAGCCAAAACATTATGACCACCCCATGAAAAAAAAATAATATATATATTTTTTTAAATTAATTTTTGAAAAAAAAAATTGAAAAAAAAAATTATTTTTGTAAAATAAAAATACTATTTTTAAAAAAAAAATATTTTTGAAAAAAAAAATCATTTTTGAAAAAAAAAATCGTTTTTGAAAAAAAAAAATCATTTTTGAAAAAAATGTTCAGCTCTTTCAGCTAATGATGGGACTTCTTCAACTGTTTTACTACTATTTATACTTTTTAAAATATTAAGCTTTTTATCACTTTTCACAGTTACTCCGCTGACTCCAGTTGTAGAGACAAGAACACTTTTCACATTTTCCCCAGAAATTGTCGCTTTTCTAGTCTGTATTGCTATTTATGAAATAAGTTCTTTTGGTGTTTGTAACTTTGCCAGGTTATGTGACAACTGAATGCATTCTAAATTCTACAATAAATGTCTCCAATTGTTGTAATTTGCTTGCTTGCTGCTACGCAGAATGGGGGGAGGAGCTGTGCATGGTAACCAGTCAGCTTCTAGCCTCAGCTTGTTTGTTAAGCTTTGGAAATGAAAGCTAGAAGCTGATTGGTTGCCATGCACAGCTGATCCTGTCTTAGTAAATTCCCTTTATCCCAGGTTCACACTGGTGTGATCTGACATGTCAAATCGGCACCAATTGCCGACAATGGCGCCGTCCTAATCGGTGTGGCGCTGCATTTGCGGCACCACACCGATTTCAAAAATGAATTTCTGTACTACTTTTTGTGATTTCAGGTTGCGACTTCCATTGACATCTGTACAGAAACCCGCACAGGTGTTGGTGAAATCGCGGCTGAAATCTGGACTGACATGTGGGAGTGAAATGGTAGGAGTTCAGCTGAAATCCCACAGCTTCATTCCCACAGCTCAGTGTGAACCCGGGCTTAATGTATGTATTAATGAATATTCCAAGAATGGAAAGTGACAGTACACAGTGGATGTAATAGATAATCATTAACAAGCTTGCTATCCATTTCTGGCACTTTGTATATTGTGTATGCTTGTTAACATTAACATTGGAGCTAATAGGATTGTGGCTTTTTAGGCTCTGGTTGTTCTTGTATTAGATTGTTCCGTCCATTACAAAGTGTAGCTGACAGCGGCTGAGCCACACCCACTCTTTGCCGCGGCGCACTGTGCACGCCACATTACTACTCTCCTTGGGGCACCCAAAGCTGTCCCAGATCTTTTACAATCCTATAGTGTATACTACAAATAAAATCCTGTGTGTCGCTAAAGTGTTCGGGTTTGGCTTGGAGAAAAGGTGGCAACCCTACTAGCAAATAATAAGACCCCTGGCCCAGACGGGTATACAGCAGAATTATTTAGGTTATCACAAGGTTTTATTCCCAATACTTTAATGAGAGTATACAATACAATGTGGAAAGGAGGTCCCAACCCCCCACTGGCTTCCAGGCCTATATTAAACTAATAACCAAGAAAGGAACCAACCGGGCTCATATAGGCCCATATCTTTAATCAATGTGGACACTAAGATTATATATAAAATAGTAACCTCCCGGCTAGCCACATTGTTGCCATCTTTTATACATCCGGCACAGGCTGGTTTTTGTAAGAGGGAGATCAGCCACTCTAAATATACGAGAGGTAATCATGGCCCTGAGATTTACTAAAACTCACTCAGACACAGAAACTGATATTATCACGTTAGATGCTAACAAAGACTTTCCATAACATCGATCTACAATGGTTATTTTTGGTGATGAAGAATATTGGCTTTTCGGGTGCCATATCTGACTTCATACTCTTCCCCAACTGCAGATTTGATTACTTCAGGATATATTTCAGACACTTTCCACATACATAGCTCCCACCTGTCTCTGCTTTGGAGGGACTGTCCCTGATTTGGAGCAATGTCCCTCTGTCCCTCATTCTTCCTCAATTGTCCCTCATGTTGGTCTGATCTCTATAGTTGTATATAAAATGCACTTTTTATCTATCAAAAAGTGTTTTCCAGCACTAAACCTTTCATCTTATTTCTAAATTGCTGCATTTGTAAACTCCAAAAGCCAATATAAAGGAATAGTAGTGGTAAAAAATAAGCACTTGTGGGTTTAACCAATCTTGTTTTTTTGTACAATTCTCCTTTAAGGGGGTCTGGCCAGGGGTGTGTCCTATGCCTGTATACTTTTGCCGATAGGTGTCCCTCATTCCCATCTCAAAAAGTTTGGAGGTATGCACACAGCTAAAGGAACTTGTCAGGGATGCCCTCTATCACCCTTTTCCTGGCCGACCTCACATCAGCACACAATGGGTTACACCTCCACTGTTAATTTCTGGGACTACCTCCAATAGCAGAGATAAAATAGACTCCCCCAGAGCCCCCCCCCCGTGTTCTTTCTTTTGGTCACTCCAGGCCACCTTCCATGGGAAAGTCTGAAAGTTAAGCAGTGGAGACCAGATCTCCCCTACCGCACCTCCCCCCAGGTTCTGGGCCCCTCCTGGGTTGGAAGACCCAGAACATTGGTGGTAAATCCCCTGGAAACTGGGTACCCTGGTGCCGGGGTTGGGAGCAATATGTGCATAAAGAGCGCAGCTTCTTACTCAGAATGTAGCACATCTGCCCCCTGACTATATTTCTTCTCTTTCCCCTGGGCAGTGCCGCTGTGCCGAGTTTTCCTCTCTGTTGGTCTGCTTGTGTCTCTTATGCCCGGTTGGATTTTCCAATGGAAAATGTTTGATGGGAGCCTTTTGTCAGAAATTCGGACAGTTTCCATCAAAATTTGAGATCTGGTTCTCAAATCTTCCGACAACAAAATCCGTTTGCGTAAATTCTGATCGTGTGTACACAATTCCAATGCACAAAGTGCCACGCATGCTCGGAATCAAGCAGAAGAGCCACACTGGCTATTGAACTTCATTTTTCTCGGCTCGTCGTACGTGTTGTACGTCACCTCGTTCTTGATGTTCGGAATTTCCGACCAACTTTGTGTGACCGTGTGTATGCAAGACAAGTTTAAGCCAACATCCATCGGAAAAAAACATGGATTTTGTTGTCGGAATGTGCGATCGTGTGTACGAGGCATTAGGAAGAGCGCCGTGCTGCATGATATTTCTTAGGGCCCTTTCACGTGCATATATAGTGTAGCGCTAATTATAACCAATGGATTTTAAATTTAAATATTTCATACACAAAGAATACAATAACAAAATAAATGCATATATCCCAATTTATGGTGTGAGACACCCTAGCAGGTATCTATTGAATGTGAAAAAAAGTTTTGAAAAAAAGTTTTATAGTCCCATAGACATAATAATGCTGTTCACCACGTGGATAGCTGGTAAGAAAGTAACATAGATATGGTGGATCCCCCGTGTAGAAGCAGTGCAGGCTTACCAGAAAGGTTGGACTCATACAAACATATGTCTCATGAGTCAGTAAAGCTTGTATTGCCAATAGGCAATGAAGTAGGGTCTCTCAGCCAAACGGTAATGAGGTCCAAATTGCATCAAGGACTTTAGACAGAATTCTTCTACATGTAACTTGGTCTCGGTGAAATAGCCCATAAGGAATGAGAAAAGGGCCACATAGCGTAATAACGTTTGGTAAAATTAATTTATTTAAAAGTAAAACACTTACATTCTCTGTAATAAAAAAACGCTTATCATAAATTGTGGCAGGCAGTGGAGTCTCCCGACGCGTTTCGTCTAATCAGACTTCATCTGACCCCAGTCCCACTTCCATACAGTTTTTGGATTCAGAGATATCCATAGCTGACCGTCGGATAGTGACTACTACCTACTTCAAGCCGATGGACAGAAATGGCTATATCTCTACAGATAGCTGCCATTACAGCCCCTGGTTGGAACCCGTCCCACGGAGTCAGCTGCTTCGGATTCGCAGAAATTGTTCTACCTCTGGAAACTTTATAAAACAAGCCCATTTTTTGAAAGAGCGTTTTATCGCAAAAGGGTACCAGCCATCACTTTTAGATCAAGAGATCTCTAGAATATCTCATATTGATCGAGACACTCTCATTACTGAACGTCCCAAGGCCACCCCTGATGATAAATTCAAATGGTCAATGTTCACCCAGTTCTCTATCTAACACAGGCAAATTAAACATATCTCAAACCAGCATTGGAGAGTTCTGAAAAGCGATCCAGTTCTGGGTCCTGTGCTTCCTAACCATGCAGGCGTTACCTTTAGAGGAGCTCCCTCTCTTCGGGATCATATTTCACATAATGTTATAGACGCACTTAATAAAACGTCTCTCTTTCCAGAAACTAAGGGCTATTACCCTTGCAGACGTTATAATGTCTGCATGCACAATGCATGTGGACGCAGGAAGTCTGAAACATTCCAGTCCTCAGTTACTTCTATTACATATCACATGAAGCATTTCATCACGTGTGCTACACACTTTATTGTGTACCTCATTACTTGCCCGTGCAACAGACAGTACGTGGGCCGCACGATAAGGGCATTTAGCACCCGGGTGAATGAGCACATTACTGCCATTAAATTAGGCCGTACAAATCATAGTGTGCCCCGACATTTTCTCGAACATCATGATAGGAATCCAAAAGGTACAAAGTTTCAAATTATTGATAAATATATTTTGCATTGGAGGGGGGCCCACGTATTAGAGGGGTCTCTCAACTTGAAACTTTTTGGATATTCCAGCTTAAGAGTTTTTTCCCTTACGGGTTGAATGTTGAATGGGACCTGAATGCTTTCATCAACAAATCATAATGTAGATTTGGCCTCCATGTTCTTAGTGCATTCAGGGTACACATTCACCATAGTTAGGTGTTTAGATAGACCGATTAATGATGCCTCATATGCCTCAAGCTTAAATTGTTAGGATGTGTATTCAACATGAGTTTTAGTTTCTTTTTATATGTCTATGAATCTGGACAAAGTATGTATAAGTCCAGCAATCGATGTCCCTGTGTTCCCAATATGTTTTTATGTTTCTTAATTTTGATCCTGACAAAAGTTTTTCTTTGTTATCACATCCGTGCTTCCTTTTAAGCCTTCCGGTGTCACATCCAGCCGTCCAGTCACCTGCGCTCGGCCTTCTATGCAATGACGCTGTGGCACGATGGGTGGGCGGAGCTACGCTGCTCCACACTTCGTATCCACACTTGCCTCTTCCTAGAATGGAATCGAGGCTTGGAGCACAAGAGCCAGAACGTGGGGATGACTTCCTATATTGGGATGTCAGGTGATGTGTTCAGCAGCTCGTGATTGGGCAGCTGTACCAACACAAGCTATTTCCATCCTCCCAGATTGTCAGTGGCTGTGAGGTCCGCCCTATAGCTGTCTCTTACAGCTGATAGGACACTTACAGCTACTTGTGATTGGGTGGCTGAACAAGTGCATGTCTTTTTTGTTTATTCTGATGTTTATTGGCTGAGAGGTCCGTTTCACAACGGCCTCTCACAGCTGATTTCAGTTTGACAGCTGAGATTGATTCCAAATCATTTATGTGTCCATATATATATAAGCGTGATACCAAGCGTGATACCAAGCGATACCAAGCGTGATACCAAGCAAAGGACAATATGCCCCAGTAGAAGGACCTCTAGTCCGAAACATGTAGGGTTGTGATTGATTTTTTGTTCCTGGTACCACGCTATTTTTTATTGTGATCACTATTATTCTGGCTGCTGTTGTTTGTATTTTTATCCTGTTTGGTTTAAAATAAACCTGTTTTATCTGGATTCAAGCACTATGTGGGGCCTTTTCTTTCCTTTTCCATGTCCCTATGGTGGCTATGTGAAGGGTGTATCTTTCTAATATACACCTGCTGAAGAAGTACCTGCAACTGGACTTTGAACATCTGCTGTCTCCAGGCCGCTCACCTTTATTGCAAAGGAACCAGTGGAACCTGCTATATATGTCTCTTCACTAAAGCACCTATTTGGATCGATCGATCCTCAAGCTTGTATGACACCTAGCCGTACGGCAAACGTGTCCACCTGTTCCGGTGAGCGTATTTGCTCCATACATTTTTTTGGCTGTGGATATTAAGTACTGGAACACCACTCTTGTGAATCAAGTAGCACTTTTAAGAATCCTTTTTCTCATCCAACACTTATATTGTTCACATTTATTGGACATTTATATGAACATCACGTTCACACTATTGGTCATTGATTTGATCATGGACTCACTATAACATTGTAATGGTTTTTATATGTTTCCATTATTGTTGTTCCACACCTGATTACACATTATCATGCTGCACGGGTGTTAGTCACATCTGTGCGGGTCATCCAATCTGGTTTGCTATGTTTAGCGCTGCATTATTTTTTTCATCATTTTGTACATTACTTTGTTGATGCTGGCTGCTATGTGTTATCTGATTTTCCTATAGTAGCGCAACCACACTGTTATTTTATATTTAGTCCAAAATCAAGGCAACCTATGGGTGGAGTTCACATTATTGCAGTGCAGTTCAGGGCAGTCAGCAAAAGTAGAGGATGCTACATTTTTCTGCACCGCAAATGCGAAAAAATGCAACCGCAACTATTGGTGTGCGGATAATCTTTCTACACAAATGCATACAAATGCACTACAATGCACTACAGTGTACATAGAAGCCCAGGGAAAAAAAGAAGACAGAAGGGACCTCACAGGACGAATGCAGATAGAAAAGCGTGCATCAACTGTATGTAAAACCCACATCAAATGCATTTATATGGAGAAACGTGCAGTAGATGTGCAGTTTCTAGTGTGAATGGGTCCTTATGGACCTTGACAGGCAGTGACCACGGGAGGGATGGGAAGCCGTGCGGCCGCTCCGGACCCCACCCGTTGCTTAGCAATGGAGTAAATGTTTTTTCCTAAGAGTGATCTGGCTGGGCGTGGCTGAGCTGCCTCGCTCTCTGAGCTCCTGTGCTGGGTATGTGACGGCCTCCAGACTTGCATTACTAGCAAACCGGTTCCTCCACTATGTTTATTTATCTTCTCCTTTTCCAGTGCCGCTAGCCTGGGAGGCTTTCATTTCTATCCATTCAGCTGTCAGTCCTACCACGGTCTTGCTTCCTTCCCTCATTGTAAGTCCTTATGTCTTAAAGAGGACATGACCAAAGAAAATGACTCTACTGTTTTTGGTTCTTTTGTGATTGCTGATTCTTCTTACTTGCAGATGAGTTCACCCCAACATGGGGGCAACATGGGACATTTGGTGAAAAGAGCGCTTTACTGTTGTTTTTCTCTCACAATGGTTTGTTCTTCGGCTGTTTTCCATGAGCTGAAGTCCTGAACACAAGACCTCAGCCAAACATAGTACCTAAGGGTCTCATATGGATTTTGGGCGGGACCCCGTGCCATTTTTTTTAAATTTTTGGCCCAAAAGGGCCTGGGATGGATTGGGGGGACCCCCACAGCATTTGTTTCTATTTCAGGCAAATTCAACAAAGTTTTTGTCATTAGAAGCCCGCTGACAGTTAATAACTTGTACGTAGGGATGAGCCCAATGTTTGAGTTGAACGTAACTGAAGAGCGAATATTATGGGGCATTTGCGGCAAATTTGAGCACCGTGGAACACCCCATAATGCATTGCGAGATTGCAAAGCATTCATGTATGATGATTGGCCAAAGCATGCACCTGACCTTTGTAAGTCGGAGTCGTTTGTAAGTCGGATGTTTGTAACTCGGGGACCGCCTGTATATACCGTATTTATCGGCGTATAACACGCACTTTTTTCCCCTTAAAATCAGGGGAAAGTTGCAGGTGCGTGTTATACGCCGATCCCTGCCGATCCGGAGCTGTCACTTCTTCAAAATCGCGGACCGCGATTTGAAAATGGCGCCGCCGGCGCCGAAGTACACAGAGCCGGTCCTCGGCTCTTTCCGGCGGCTCTCGTTTACTTTCGGCTCCACTCGTAGTCCCGAGCGGAGCTATCCGAACCTACTCGGATAGCTCCGCTCGGGACTACGAGTGGAGCCGAAAGTAAACGAGAGCCGCCGGAAAGAGCCGAGGACCGGCTCTGTGTACTTCGGCGCCGGCGGCGCCATTTTCAAATCGCGGTCCGCGATTTTGAAGATGTGACAGGGGATCCCAGGCTGCACTGGGGCAAGGCTGCACTGGGGAAGGCTGCACTGGGGAAGGCTGCACTGACAAGGCTGCACTGGGGAAGGCTGCACTGACAAGGCTGCACTGACAAGGCTGCACTGACATGGCTGCACTGACAAGGCTGCACTGGGGAAGGCTGCACTGACAAGGCTGCACTGGGGAAGGCTGCACTGACAAGGCTGCACTGACATGGCTGCACTGACATGGCTGCACTGACAAGGCTGTACTGACATGGCTGCACTGGGGAAGGCTGCACTGACAAGGCTGCACTGACAAGGCTGCACTGAGAAGGCTGCACTGGGGAAGGCTGCACTGACAAGGCTGCACTGGGGAAGGCTGCACTGACAAGGCTGCACTGACAAGGCTGCACTGACATGGCTGCACTGACAAGGCTGCACTGGGGAAGGCTGCACTGACAAGGCTGCACTGGGGAAGGCTGCACTGACAAGGCTGCACTGACAAGGCTGCACTGACATGGCTGCACTGACAAGGCTGCACTGGGGAAGGCTGCACTGACAAGGCTGCACTGACATGGCTGCACTGACAAGGCTGTACTGACATGGCTGCACTGGGGAAGGCTGCACTGACAAGGCTGCACTGAGAAGGCTGCACTGGGGAAGGCTGCACTGACAAGGCTGCACTGACAAGGCTGCACTGGGGAAGGCTGCACTGGGGAAGGCTGCACTGACAAGGCTGCACTGACAAGGCTGCACTGACATGGCTGCACTGACAAGGCTGCACTGGGGAAGGCTGCACTGACAAGGCTGCACTGGGGAAGGCTGCACTGACAAGGCTGCACTGACATGGCTGCACTGACATGGCTGCACTGACAAGGCTGTACTGACATGGCTGCACTGGGGAAGGCTGCACTGACAAGGCTGCACTGAGAAGGCTGCACTGGGGAAGGCTGCACTGACAAGGCTGCACTGACAAGGCTGCACTGACATGGCTGCAATGAAGGGCATTTAAATGTAAGTTTTTTTCCCTTCAACTTCCCTCCTAAAAGTTTTTTTTCCTTAAAATTCCCTCCTAAATTGGGGTGCGTGTTATACGCCGGCGCGTGTTATACGCCGATAAATACGGTATATATATATATAGTTTATTCAGGAATATTGGTGCTTGTCTTGTCACCAATCCACAATACCGCCCTTTCCACATTTCTAGGTGGTATACCACACCATTAGCTTGATTGTGGTTTGGTGACATTATTAAATATTTATATTGTTTTTCATATCTTTAGATAATTCATTTACAAAAAAAGTTTTGATATAAATGTCAATTACAATTACTAAGTAACTGTTTTTGTCTCTCTATTTGTACTATTCCCTCTCGCTGACTGACAGGTGAAAGGTCATATATACGGGGGAGGGGGGACAACCCATAGACACTCCACTTCACAGGCAGGTTTAAGGCAAAGCATCTGAAGACATTTGTAGACATTTTCAGTGTGTAAGCCTCATAAAAGGGATGCTCTGCACTGAGGTGTCCTTTTATGAAACTGAGATCAGCGGCGATCCCGAGTCTCACCGCTGATCTCAGGTCATTACCAGTTTATGAAACTGAGATAATCAGCGGAGAACACGTTCTCCGCTGATTATCTCAGCACAGTGAGGATCTTAACTGACTTCACAGAAACGGGCAGTTTATGAAGGTCGATCTCAGCACCTCACTGGCGATCTGTGACAGAATTCTCACTTTCTGATTCACCATTTCAGAAGTGGAGAATCAGAGTGAGAAGCCTGAAACTGGATGAGTATTCTGGAGAAAGCAGAAGTCTTTTGACTTCTTTCTTTCACCAAACAGTCAGAGTACATCTTCCCCACCATTTCACACCCCAAAACCAGCAGGATAGGAATTTATTATATATATATATTTTTTTTAGATGTTGACGTCTCTGGCTGGGTTGACACTTGTGCGATGCGTGAACCAGCGTGATTCCTGTGTGGGTTTTCACATCGCACCTATATTGACATCTGCGCACCACTGCGGGTGTCAATGTAAAGTTAATGACACCCCCAGATCATTTCACAGATCGCAGTGCAAACTATGTAATGGTGCAGGAATGGGATAGTATGGGTGTTCACACCCATGCGATCCGATTAGAGTGCGGACCAAATAAAGGGTCCTGTACCATTTTGGTGCAAATGCAATATGATTTAGGGCCGGTTCCCACTGCTGCGGTGTCCGAGATCGGATGTGATTCGCACCGCACTGCAGTGCAAAATCACATCCAATCTCTGTGCGATGCGATTTCAGCCATACAGATAGTATTGCTGAATTTGCATTGCATTCGGACCAAACTCATACAGGACCCTTTTTTTTGGTCCGCAGCAGAATCGGATCGCATGGGTGTTCACACCCATGCGATTCGATTCCTGTCTGAGTTTGCAGATCGCACTGCGATATGCGAACTGATTTGGGGGTGTTGTTAACTTTTAGGCCCAGTTCACACTTGTGCGATGCCGGACATCGCACAGGCATCGCATGTAATTCGCAGCGCACTGCTATTCACATTACATGCGATGTCTGTGCGGTGCGATATCAGCTGTACAGATAGTATGGCTGATATCGCACCGCATTCGGTGCAAACACGCACAGGACCCTTTTTTCTATTCGGACCAGAATCAGATCGCATGTGTGTTCACACATATGCGATCCGATTCATGTCCGAACTGTCAGTTCGCAGGGCGATATGCAAGCTGAACTGGGGGTGTCATTAACAATGTATTGACACTCCCCAGCGATTCGCATATGGCGGTGTGAACTGACATGTGAGTCGGTGCGATGCGGGAACCCGCAGTGGATTCGCAGTGTTCTCGCATCGCACCAGTTTATCAATTTATATGTTTATCAATTATGAAATATATTTTATTTTAATTTATTAATAAATATTTATACTTGTATACTTTATTAAAAAAAATTTTTTAATGATTATAAATGTATTTTGCATTTTTATGAATGGTGTATAGCTGCATTACATATGTAGATTACATTCATTTTTCTATACACCATTCACATTTAAATAGGGACATGTATGATCTTTAAATATTGATAAAAACAATGTTTTTTTAATAATTAGGGTAATGTGTATTGTGTAGGGGGAATTTAACTTTATTATTTTATTAATATGTTGGGGAATAATGTGTGCTGGTTCGTGTTAAACTTTTGTATTTTATGGTTCCTCATACTGTAATCCCGCTATATCACGCGAGATTACAATGAGAGGAGCCGTTCTGAGGATTTCCCGGCGTTTGTAGATCGCTCCTCAACTCAACATGAGAAGTGATCCACACACTTTTATAAACAGGCACTGAGAGGAGAGCGATCTCCTCTGAGAATGCCTGAGAACTGAAAAGCGGTATTTTACCGCACTTTCATAAAAGGACACCTGAATATTATTTTTTAAAGGGTAAAAAGGGAAAAATCTGTAAGATGAACTTACACAGGACCCCCCCACATCCCCCCGGTCCAGTTGAATTGAATGACAATTACGCCGTCATGTAACTCTGAACACAAATGACATTTTTATAATTTTTTTCACAAACAGAGCTTTCTTTGTGGGGTATTTAATCACCTCTGGGGATTTTTTTTATTGTTTGCTAAATAAATGAAAAAAGGCCAAAAATCTTGAAAAACAAAAGATGTTTTTCTTACTTTCTGTTATAAAATTTTGCAAATAAATCTTTCTTCATAAATTTATGTCACATTGTATTCTGGTCCATTTCTTTGGTGAAAATAACCCAAATCAGTGTATATTTTGTATCTGTAGGAAAGTTATAGAGACCACAAACTATGGGATAGATACAGTGCCTGGAAAAAGTATTCATACCCCTTGACATTTCCCAAATTTTATCAGGTTACATCCAAAAAATTTTATGTATTTTATTGGGATTTTATGTGATAGACCAACACAAAGTGTCACATAATTGTGAAGTGGAAGGAAAATGATAAATGATACAAATAAATATGTGAAAAGTGTGGGGGGGATTTGTATGGAGCCCCCCGGAGTCAATACTTTGTAGAACCCCCTTTCTCTACAAGTCTTTTTGGGGTGTCTCTACCAGCTTTCCACATCTAGAGAGGGACATTTTTTCCCATTCTTCTTTGTAAAATATCTCAAGCTCTGTCAGATTGGATGGAGAGCGTCTGTGATCAGCAATTTTCAAGTCTTGCCACAGATTCTCAATGTGATTTAGGTCTGGCTTGTGACTGGTCCATTCTAACACATGAATATGCTTTGATCTAAACGATTCCATTGTAGCTCTGGCTGTATGTTTCGGGTCGTTGTCCTGCTGGAAGGTGAACCTCCGCCCCAGTCTCAAGTCTTTTGTAGACAGGTTTTCTTCTAAGATTGTCCTGTATTTGTCTCCATCCATCTTCCCATCAACTCTGACCAGTTTCCCTGTCCCTGCTGAAGAAAACGGATGGTGTGTTCAGGGTGATGTGCAGTGTTAGTTTTCCCCACACATAGCGTTTTGTTTTTAGGCCAAAAAGATTTTGTTCTCCTCTGACCAGATCACCTTCTTCCACATGTTTGCTGTGTCCTCCACATGGCTTCTCACAAACTACAAACTGGACTTCTTATGGCTTTCTTTCACCAATGTCTTTCTTCTTGTCACTCTTCCATAAAGGTCAGATTTGTGGAGAACACGACTAATAGTTGTCCTGTGGACAGATTCTCCCACCTGAGCTGTGGATCTCTGCAGATCCTCCAGAGTTACCATGGACCTCTTGGCTCTTCTCTGATGAATGCTCTCCTTGCCCGGCTGGTCAGTTTAGGTGGACGGCCATGTCTTGGTAGGTTTGCAGTTGTGCCATACTCTTTCCATTTTCGGATGATGGATTGAACAGAGCTCCGTGAGATGTTCAAAGCTTGGGAGATTTTTTTATAACCTAACCCTGCTTTATACTTCTCCACAACTTTATCCCTGACCTGTCTGGTGTGTTCCTTGGCATTCATGATGCTTTTTGTTCACTAAGGTTCTCTAACAAACCCCTGAGGGCTTCACAGAACAGCTGTATTTATACTGAGATTAAATGACACACAGGTGGACTCTATTTACTAATTAGGTGACTTCTTAAGTTCTTGGTTACACTAGATTTTAGTTCAGAGTATCAGAGTAAAGGGGGCTGAATACAAATGCCCTCCCCCCACACTTTTTACATATTTATTTGTATAAATTATAATTTTCCTTCCACTTCACAATTATGTGCCACTTTGTGTTGGTCTATCACATAAAATCCCAATAAAATACATTTACGTTTTTGGTTGTAACATGACAAAATGTGGGAAATGTCAAGGGGTATGAATACATTTTCAAGGCATTGTATCTGAAAATTGATCAATCCTGATGTACTGACGGTCGATCTCTTTTCTTGAAAACGCCAGGACAGTACAATTACCCCCCAAATGACCCCTTTATGAAAAGTAGACAGTAGACAGGCCAAAGTATTTAGTAAGAGGCATGGTGAGTTTTGTTAAGTTGCAATTTTTTTTTGTCACAATTTTTTTGGAAAATGAAGAAACTGAAAAAGAACGTTTAGCAGAATTGTTTCCATGGTGTGAGCAGAGCAGTGCAGCGTCATCATATAACTGGTGTGGTGATCATCAGGGACACGGACACATCACACAGGAGGATCACGGTGCCTCAGGCTCTTGTCACTATGGAGAGAATGTGTCTCTCCAGATTGAAAATGTATATAGAGAATGTGTCAATCGAATAGCACGATTTTTGAGGCGTAACTCACACAAAATATATTAAAATTTCAAATACTTTATTACAGAAAAAATATGAAGTTAAAAATTCATTGAGAACAAAATATTCAAATAACCTCCATATGCCATAGATATTTGTACATAATTGATCCATTTCCAGAACTTATGGTCATCTCCACCTTCACAAATTAATTTCTACAAATGTATCCCACTTTTATATTCTATGACTGAACACGTTTCCTGGATTGTCATCCGCTTCTTCAGGGGGAAAAATAATGGAGGATTGTTTCAGAATCAACACTAAAAAATGTTCCAAAAAAAGAAGAAGAAAAAACGACATTTGTATACAACAAAGAGTGCTGATGCTTTGTCTGCAGAAACCTGGAAACCACCATTGGAGCTGCTACACCATGATAGGAGAATCCATTGGGGGAGACCAAAACCCCCACCCTCAATGATTATCCTTCTCATTCCTAGAAATTCTATAAGGCAGTGGTTCTCATCCCGCTCCTCAAGTACCCCCAACAGTCCATGTTTTGGGGATTTCTCTTAGATAAAATAGCTGTCCAATATACCAAACCATTGACTCTGATTTAAAGTGGATGTAAACCCTCCATATACCCAGTGATGTGAACAGCCTCAGATGATACACAGAGATGAAACAAATCCCCCTATATAAGTATTACATGTATATCTGCTGTCTTCAGCTTTATATATACTTTACAATGTTCACATCTTGTTACAGATTTTCTCTTCCTGTTCAGCACTGGGAGTGAAGTCTGGGCACACAGCCAAGACAGCTGATTGGAGGAAAGGCACACACCCCCCACTCCACATTGGTAAAGGAAGGAAGTAATGTGCAGAGCTATGCTGTGAGAAGGCAAGCTCTCTGCTAATCTATTTATAGCAACCTCCCACAACACAAACTTCAGGCTGCTTTTATCTCCCATCTCTGAGAAATTGTCTGGCTGATAACAGAAGAACGGAGCAGGAGAAAGCCAAGGGACTCGGTGCTTTGAAGAGAGATAAGAAAACACTGCAGATATATGTGCCCAGCTCACATTTCATGAATTGGCTTTACATCCACTTTAAAGCACCTGTGCAAGATAAAGGAAAACCTGCAAACATGGCCTGTTGGGGGTAGTTGAGGAATGAGGCTGAGAACCACTGTGATAAGGAACCCCCTTCCATAGCTATCTGTAACACTGCCAAGTACTATAAAGAAAAGAACTATAATATGAAAACACACATATATATATTTCTTTTTTTTTAAGCAGAGGCCCTACAGAATAAAATGGCGGTTGTTACAATTTTTTTTATGTCAAACGGTATTTACACTGCAATTTTTGAAACACAAATTGTTTGGGAAAAATACACTTTAATTAATTTTAATGCAAAAAACACAATCAATAAGCCAATTTTTGCTATACTATAAAAGATAATGTTACGCTGAGTAAATAGATCAAACATGTCAAGCTTTCAAATTGCGCACGCTCGTAGAATGGCGCCAAACTACGATACTTAATCTCCATAGGCAACGATTTAATTTTTTTTACAGGTTGCCAGTTTAGAGTTACAGAGGAGATCTGGTGATAGAATTAACGCTCTCACTATAACGTTTGTGGTGATATCACACATGTGTGGGGCAATCACCATTTACATATGTGTGCGTGACTTACATAAGCGTGTGAGCACAGGGGGTGGGGACACTTAAAAAAAAAAATGTTTTATTATTTTTTTATTTTTTTAAACTGTCCCTTTATTTATGTATTTCTTTTTTATCACTTTTATTACTATCACAAGAAATCCCTTGTGATAGAAATAAGACATGACAGGTCCTCTTTATGGAGAGATGTTGGGGTCTATAAGACCTCAGATCTCTCCTCTACCCTGGAAAGTATGAGATAAAAAAAACATTGATCTCTGCTTTCCGGAAAAAAAATATGGTGGTGTTTACATCTGCCAGAACAGGAAGTGACATCACAATGTCACTTCCGGCCTCCCAGGACCATAGAGATGGCCGGGGACCATCCAGTCCACAGCCAGCTCTATGAAACCCGGGGAGCATTGTCGGATGGAGTATCGGGCTCCCCGATCACACAGGAGAGCCGGGAGAGGCAGCGGGAGGGGGGAGGGGATGTCCCCTTCCGCTGCCTGTAAAAGCAATCCAGCAGCTAATCAGTCACTAGGATGACTTTTACATAACAGGAAATCACCGGCTGAAAAGAAAGATACCGGGATGATGACTGTAGCTGCAGCTACAACCCCTGAAAGTCCAGGATGTCATATGACGTCCTACAGGTGGGAAGTGGTAATGCGGTGGATGGTGCACTGTACTGCAGAGTGTGAGACCCGGAGCAACCAATCAGAGGGTGTGACTGCAGGCAGCACTGTGATGTATATTAGTGATCAGCATGTTCCCCGCTCTCACCCTCTTCCCGTCTGTTCTACATATTACCAGACTAATGTATGACGTGTCTCTGTAGAATATCGTCTTCTCTGGTGGGGAAGATGAGGAGGGGGAGACCGGGGCTCCATTAGAGAGATTTCCTCTCACTTCCTGTCCTGGTGACAATGGGACACAGACATATAAAAATCTGACAGGGACTCCAAACCTTCCCCTTCCTTATTATACTAAACAAATCTTTCTTATTTCAGTCTGTGTTCCTGGTGGAGAGTTCCCTCATTTCCTGTCTAGATAAATGTTGTCACCGGGACAGGAAATGAGGAGAAATCTCTCTAATGAAGCCCCGGATAGAAGTAAAAACCTGATAGGCTGCCACCCCGCACAGAGGGACCACATGTGGGGAAGGGGCAGGAGGGGATAAAGGAGGGGGAGGGGGAGGGGCAGGAGGAGAGAGAGGAGGGGGAGGGGCAGGAGGAGAGAGAGGAGAGGGAGTGGCAGGGAGGAGAGAGAGGAGGGGGAGGGGAGGGGTGGGGAGGAGAGAGAGGAGTGGGAGGGGAGGGGCAGAGAGGAGAGAGAGGAGGGGGAGGGGAGGAGAGAGAAGAGGGCAGGGAGGAGAGAGAGGAGGGGGAGGGGTAGGGAGGAGAGAGAGGGGGGCAGGGAGGAGAGAGAGGAGGGGCAGGGAGGAGAGAGAGGAGAGGGAGGGGCAGGGAGGAGAGAGAGGAGGGGGAGGGGCAGGGAGGAGAGAGAGGAGGGGGAGGGGCAGGAAGGAGAGAGAGGAGAGGGAGGGGCAGCGAGGAGAGAGAGGAGGGGGAAGGGCAGGGAGGAGAGAGAAGAGGGGGGGGGGAAGGGAGGAGATAGAGGAGAGGGAGGGGCAAGGAGGAGAGAGAAGAGGAGGAGAGGAAGGGAGGAGATAGAGGAGAGGGAGGGGCAGGGAGGAGGGGAGAGAAGGGAGGAGAGGGAGGGGCAGGGAGGAGATAGAGGAGGGGAGGGGCAGGGAGGAGAGAGAGGAGGGGGAAGAACAGATATTCTACCCAATCCCAGCGATCAATAAGAAATCTCACATTTATTTATAGTAGAAACACCTACCGGAGACTGAAGCCCCACCCACTGCTATATACTATTGGATGAATAGTAAAGGGGAACTCCACTTTTGTGTGGGGAAAAATATCAAATAAAGAAAAGATAATCCAGCGCATACAATCGGTACACAAGTCATATTGTAATTGAATGTTATTAAAAATTATCTTTCCTTTTCAATCTGCAGCCGCTGTCATTTTCTGTAAATACAATATGGCCACCTGGAGGAGCTGTAATACACAGAGAGTGTACTGACCACACCCCCCAGAAACATCATTTCCTGCTTGTGTGATTGGCTGACTGATTTTCCCCGAAGTCTGCACTAAGATACAAGTCAGATTTCAGGCATCCCCTGCAACACAAATGTCATTTTTGGAAGAGATACTTCCAATAGGAAATCACATCTAAAGGGATGCAGACCCTGCCACTTTCCTCATTAGAGCCCTGCAGGTGGAACAGCTGACTGATCATTATGAAGCCTCGCCCATTAGACCCACTCAGGACAGAGGCAGAGAGGAACAAACAAGGTTGTTCTGATCCTTACAATGTACAGAGATCACCCCGAGGGGAATGTTTATTTGCTTTGTGTGACATCACCAGACTGTGGGCGGAGTTCTCACATCTCCCGCCTCCCCCCACATATCTTTATACAACCTCTCACTACACATAACCCAGCATGGAGGGACTCAGTGAAGGTGGTGGTGAAGGTGTGGAGATGTCGGATCGGGTCACACAGATCATAAAAGGAGATCCGCCCGGCCTCATAATCCAGATATATCCTGACTCTGTTACTGGAGGGATTGGTGGGTAAGGGGATCTCTTTCCTGTCATGTATCACCTTATACTGATTATAAAACCTGACCAATCCCCAGGACTTCTTATCCCTTCCAATCCTTGACTCCACCCCTCTCCTCTCTATACTGGGGTAACACATCCCGACTCCCCATATATCTGACCCCCCGACATCCACTTCCCAGTAATGTCTCCCTGAGGAGAAACTCTGACTGCTCATCACCTGAGAATAATGGAATCTCTCTGGTGTTTCTGGGTGATTCTGGTCTATATCTGACCTGGATACAGTTTTCCTGTCATCTGATATCTGTAGATATTTATAAGCTGTGTTTACATCCAGTAATATGTCTGCAGCTCTCTGTATATAGGAGTATACATTTACCTCTGTTATTATATCAGATAAACCTGTGTGTAAGACCCCCGCCACATCCAGACCCCCTCCATCATGGAGGAGTTCCTCATGTCTCTCTCGGTCCTCATTATCTCCATCCTCAGTATCACATAAGTCACCTGTGTCTGATTCCTGTAAGACAGTCAGTGGATCCGTCACGTTACACAGCTCCTCAATGTGACGCATCTTCCTGGACAGCTCCTCCTTCTTTATTTCCAGATCCCGGATGGAGATGGAGATCCGCTCTGCCCTCCCGGAGATGTCCCTCAGGGCTCTCTTCTCCAGGTCTTCCAGATGTCTCCTGAGATCTCTAAACAGGGCAGTGACTCTCTCGGTGTCACCAGCTACTTCTTCTTCTACTTTCCTCCTGTGTTCCTGAAGACTCTGGACTCTTTCCTCCGTCTCCTCTCTCTTTGTCAGAAGATTCTGCAGAACATTCCTCAGTGTCTCCTTCTTCTTCTCAGAAGCCTCATCCAGTGACTTCATCTTATGTCCTGTGTGTCCTCCAATGACATAGCAAGAAATACAGATACAGGTCTCATCCTCAGTGCAGAAATACTTCAAAACTTCCTTATGGACGGAGCATTTCCTGCTCTCCATGGACAAGGTGGGGTCACATAAGATGTGTTCTGGGGACTTTTTGTGGACTCTCAGGTGTTTATCACACAGAGAAACCTCACAGAGCAGACAGGATCTAACAGCAGGTACAGGAGAGTCCACACAGTAAGTACAGAAGACCCCGGACTCCTCTTGATCTGGCCGAGCAGACAGGAATGTCTCTGCTATGTTACGTAGTTTCATGTTCTTCTGCAGTGCAGAACGATCTGGAAACTTCTCTCTGCATTCAGGACAGGAATATCCTCCAGACCCCCCCTGTGTATCCAGCACGCGATCAATACAGACCCGGCAGAAGTTGTGACCACATTTCAGGGTTACAGGATCGGTATAAATGTTCAGACAGATGGAACATTTGAGCTCAGCTCTCAGATCACCAGACGCCATCGCTGACAGCAGAAGAGAAACAAAACTGAAAGTCTCTGACACCGGAGAGGAATGTGGATGGGGGAGGGGTGACATCCTCCTACACAGGATGAGGCTGGATGAATATTATAGGACATGGAGATCAGAGTACAGAAGGGAGAAGATTTGTTTTGCAGTAATAATGATAATTATACCTCCCAACATTAGAAGAGAGAAAGAGGGAAAGACGGATGTGGAGAAGCATTGAGATGAAAAGTGGAGATGACTACATCATGATGAAAAGGGATTTGGTTCTATAAAGTCTGAGCTTACACTATACACGGCATATACTGCAGCCTTTGTACCCCAAAAATATGTCTTCATTATTGTGCCAACACCCCGACATGCAGAGAATGAGGCCTAATGTACACGGGATGCTGAGGCAACCTCTTCTGAACGATTCTTTTGACAGCATGAAACCAGCATTTAAAAGAGCCATTTTAGACGCGTTTAGATGCGTTTAGACGTGTTTGCGTCTAGGAGCGTTTATTTAGGACAACATCATAAGATCCTCCCAAAGCACAAAAAACTGTATTATTTAACTATTTGAGTGAGTAGCAGCAGCTGAGGGAGCAGCAGGGTACTTGTATCTACCTCAAATTCGGTGCTTTTATTATGGATCCCATAATGAGAATATGTGAGGAAATTAAAAAAGCCAGATATTACATTTCATGCAACTATGTGGGGTCAAGCTCAATGGTGGGATCATCTGGTTCAAATCTAACAACATATAGGTCTGTTGTGGAAATTTTTATTAATGTATGTTGTCAGATGTCCCCAGTGTCAGTTTTGCTATAATACGCTCATGTGAGGGTATTCGCACATACAGACGCTGGTGGAAGACCATTGGATGCAGAACCCTTCCCGTGAACGTGGCAGATCTGTTTTGCTCTTTTAAGGATGTTCGTTTATGCCTCACCAAGGGACTGCCCACTCCATGGCGACCACATTTAAACTCCTATGTAAGCAGATCTGCGTACATGGGAACCATAGCATAACCATACAAAATTATGGCCCACTGAGCAATGATAGAGTACGGCTTGTGTCATTGGTAGCAGTGGGAATGTACACACGATCGTGTTCAGAGCCATGTGCTTACCGCATGGCTCTGCATAGGTCACTACTGCATTTCTATTTGAATATATACATGTGTGTGTGATTGGTTCTTTTGAATGAATACAAGTGTCTAATTGGCTGATTCTGAAGCCACCATCTTATTTTGTTATCCATATTGTTAGTATAAATAAAGGGAGCCTGGCTATTCTCTGGAGGATTCTGCTAAGCTCAAGGTGATACCAGCATCTGTGTTAGTTCTGGAGAAATACAAAGCGCGCTTTCCCGGCATTATGTAAGAGGGCTGTTTTTGTGCTTTTAAGCGCAAATAAATTGTTTGCTTATAGGGAGAAGCTTAAAATGTCCCTGACATTTATGGTGGGCCAGAAAGGAAGCCAACAGATCTTCCTAATTCAGCCGACCTCGAGGGAAAAGAGACCTCCAGAACCAGAACCAGCAAAGGCCGGCCTATGGTAAGACAACCATACTTCAAGTTTTTTGAACATTTTTGCTGTTCTGTGTTCGGGATTTTGATTCCCTGTCCGCTGTATGAGGTAAGATTTGCCAGGCAAAGAACCCTAATGTTTTTTTGTCGCTTTCTGTATAATGACGGGACTTTTATTGTAGGTTATATTTTTGTCATTGTAAGTAGGTCTATTAATTGGGGGAGCACCTATTTTTAAATTCTCTATAGGTCCCATTTAATACAAACCTAAAGTGAATGTTGTGCATGACTGAGCAGGCTGTGTAACTGTATGCTGTGTAATATGTATATGAAAAATAGAAATGGATGAATTGTGACTATTATCTTTGTATGGGACCAAGACACATGTCCCCAAAAGTGTAAAAATATTTTTAAGTAAAGTGTTTGGTTTTAAGTTGCCTGCCGCATATTCAAGCTGCCATGCATTGTTGGGACATCACTTACATTAGGAGATGTTTCTTGAATGGGCTTCACCCTGTGGATGGTCTCAGGTTTCTAGGATCGCTGTTTGTGTTCTCAATGTCTTGTGGAAGCTGATGGCAGAGTAAGTATATGACCTTTATTTGGGAAAAAGAGTGTATGTTTGAGCCGTGTTATTTTGTGTTTTATGTAACGTTGTTTGATTGGAGAGCCTGTGTTGTTTGGTTGGCCAAGGTCCCTAGTAGGGATGAGCCGAACACCCCCCTGTTCGGTTCGCACCAGAACATGCGAACAGGAAAAAAGTTCGCTCGAACACGCGAACACCGTTAAAGTCTATGGGACACGAACATGAATAATCAAAAGTGCTAATTTTAAAGGCTTATATGCAAGTTATTGTCATAAAAAGTGTTTGGGGACCTGGGTCCTGCCCCAGGGGACATGGATCAATGCGAAAAAAAGTTTTAAAAACGGCCGTTTTTTCAGGAGCAGTGATTTTAATAATGCTTAAAGTCAAACAATAAAAGTGTAATATCCCTTTAAATTTCGTACCTGGGGGGTGTCTATAGTATGCCTGTAAAGGGGCGCATGTTTCCCGTGTATAGAACAGTCTGACAGCAAAATGACATTTCGAAGGAAAAAAAAACATTTAAAACTACCCGCGGCTATTGCATTGCCGACAATACACATAGAAGTTCATTGATAAAAACGGCATGGGAATTCCCCACAGGGAAACCCCGAACCAAAATTAAAAAAAAAAAAAAAAATGATGTGGGGGTCCCCCTAAATTCCATACCAGGCCCTTCAGGTCTGGTATGGATATTAAGGGGAACCCCGGCCAAAAAAAAAAGACGTGGGGTTCCCCCTAAATTCCATACCAGACCCTTCAGGTCTGGTATGGATTTTAAGGGGAACCCCGCGCCAAAAAAAAAAAAAAATCGGCGTGGGGTCCCCCCAAAAATCCATACCAGACCCTTATCCGAGCACGCAACCTGGCAGGCCGCAGGAAAAGAGGGGGGGATGAGAGTGCGGCCCCCCCCCTCCTGAACCATACCAGGCCACATGCCCTCAACATTGGGAGGGTGCTTTGGGGTAGCCCCCCAAAACACCTTGTCCCCATGTTGATGAGGACAAGGGCCTCATCCCCACAACCCTGGCCGGTGGTTGTGGGGGTCTGCGGGCGGGGGGCTTATCGGAATCTGGAAGCCCCCTTTAACAAGGGGACCCCCAGATCCCGCCCCCCCCCCCCTGTGTGAAATGGTAAGAGGGTATACTTACCCCTACCATTTCACTAAAAAAGTGTCAAAAATGTTAAAAATGACAAGAGACAGTTTTTGACAATTCCTTTATTTAAATGCTTCTTCTATCTTCTATCTTCTTTCTTCTATCTTCCTTCGTCTTCTTCTTCTTCTGGTTCTTCTGGCTCTTCTGGTTCTTCCTCCGGCATTCTCGTCCAGCATCTCCTCCGCGGCGTCTTCTATCTTCTTCTCCTCGGGCCGCTCCGCACCCATGGCATTGGGGGGAGGCTCCCGCTCTTCTCTTCATCTTCTTCTTTATCCTCTTCTCTTCTTCCTTCTTCTCTTCTTCTCTTCTTCTCTTCTTCGTTTTCTTCTCCGGGCCGCTCCGCAGCCATCCATGCATGGTGGGAGGCTCCCGCTGTGTGACGGCGTCTCTTCATCTGACGGTTCTTAAATAACGGGGGGCGGGGCCACCCGGTGACCCCGCCCCCTCTGACGCACGGGACATGACGGGACTTCCCTGTGGCATTCCCCGTGACGTCACAGGGAAGTCCCGTCAAGTCACCGTGCGTCAGAGGGGGGCGGGGTCACCGGGTGGCCCCGCCCCCCGTTATTTAAGAACCGTCAGATGAGGAGACGCCGTCACACAGCGGGAGCCTCCCACCATGCCAGCATGGCTGCGGAGCGGCCCGGAGAAGAAAACGAAGAACAGAAGAAGAGAAGAAGAGAAGAAGGAAGAAGAGAAGAGGATAAAGAAGAAGATGAAGAGAAGAGCGGGAGCCTCCCCTCAATGCCATGGGTGCGGAGCGGCCCGAGGAGAAGAAGATAGAAGACGCCGCGGAGGAGATGCTGGACGAGAATGCCGGAGGAAGAACCAGAAGAGCCAGAAGAACCAGAAGAAGACGAAGGAAGATAGAAGAAAGAAGATAGAAGAAGCATTTAAATAAAGGGATTGTCAAAAACTGTCTCTTGTCATTTTTAACATTTTTGACACTTTTTTAGTGAAATGGTAGGGGTAAGTATACCCCCTTACCATTTCACACAGGGGGGGGCCGGGATCTGGGGGTCCCTTGTTAAAGGGGGCTTCCAGATTCCGATAAGCCCCCCGCCCGCAGACCCCCACAACCACCGGCCAGGGTTGTGGGGATGAGGCCCTTGTCCTCATCAACATGGGGACAAGGTGTTTTGGGGAGCACCCCAAAGCACCCTCCCAATGTTGAGGGCATGTGGCCTGGTACGGTTCAGGAGGGGGGGGCCGCACTCTCGTCCCCCCCTCTTTTCCTGCGGCCTGCCAGGTTGCGTGCTCGGATAAGGGTCTGGTATGGATTTTTGGGGGGACCCCACGCCGTTTTTTTTTTTTTTTGGCGCGGGGTTCCCCTTAAAATCCATACCAGACCTGAAGGGTCTGGTATGGAATTTAGGGGGAACCCCACGTCTTTTTTTTTTTTTTTAATTTTGGCCGGGGTTCCCCTTAATATCCATACCAGACCTGAAGGGCCTGGTATGGAATTTAGGGGGACCCCCACATCATTTTTTTTTTTTTTAATTTTGGTTCGGGGTTTCCCTGTGGGGAATTCCCATGCCGTTTTTATCAATGAACTTCTATGTGTATTGTCGGCAATGCAATAGCCGCGGGTAGTTTTAAATGTTTTTTTTTCCTTCGAAATGTCATTTTGCTGTCAGACTGTTCTATACACGGGAAACATGCGCCCCTTTACAGGCATACTATAGACACCCCCCAGGTACGAAATTTAAAGGGATATTACACTTTTATTGTTTGACTTTAAGCATTATTAAAATCACTGCCGTTTTTAAAACTTTTTTTTGCATTGATCCATGTCCCCTGGGGCAGGACCCGGGTCCCCAAACACTTTTTATGACAATAACTTGTATATAAGCCTTTAAAATTAGCACTTTTGATTTCTCCCATAGACTTTTAAAGGGTGTTCCGCGGCATTCGAATTTGCCGCGAACACCCCAAATTGTTCGCTGTTCGGCGAACTTGCGAACAGCCAATGTTCGAGTCGAACATGAGTTCGACTCGAACTCGAAGCTCATCCCTAGTCCCTAGTAGTATGTAGCCTAAAATGTTTGTAAGTGTTCAAGTGTGCATTCTCAATTGTGCAGTCAGTCTTTGTGGAGAAAGACTTTGGTTTTCTAGTGAAGAAGTCTGTTTTTGGCAGGATCAACAACTGCATATAATTAATGGCACCATTTTGTCGTGGCCTGGCTTTTGTCTGACATTTTGCTGTCTGCTATGTGGTCCTTTTATCATCAGCCATTTTGCTATCTGCCATGCGGCCCAGCTTTCGTCTGCCATTTTCTTGTGGTCGCTGTGCGGCCGTGACTTGATGTTCGTTTGTTGCAACTACCATTTTCTGTCTGCTTTATTTTGTGTTATGGGTGGAATTGCTCTGGTTTTGGGTCAGATTTAAAAGGGTGATTTTGGTTTGTAGAGGCGCAGTTTAAGGATTTTATACTGTTTAGCCTGTAAATCATCCCAGAGTTGAAATTTCTACAATTTATTTGTGTGTGTTTTAAGTGAAAATCTCTACTTTGCACTGAATTTAATAGCTTTAACTGAGTTTTTATACTATACTATAGCAGTGTGTGCTATTTTTATTTTTAATTGTTTATAGCCTGCAGTAGAAAAGAAAGGCTTTGGTTGACCTCCTTGAGCCATCTTTTTGCAGGAGTTTCAGTTTTTGGCTTTTGTTGCACCATAGATTTTTTTAATGTCTTGATAGACATAATATGAAACCAGGCCTCCCCTCCCCCACCCTCTTCCTGTTCATTGATATTTAAATAAACCAGTTAGATAGGTTTTTAGAGCTGAGAAGACAGGAAGTTCTTTACAAGATGTGATGTATAACAGGAAGTTCTTTAAAAGTATGCAACAGGAAGTTGGTGGGAGGAGCTTGGGGTCTTGACTCGTGTTTGGAAGTATGTTTGATTTTTACATTTAATTCTAGTTGTTTTATACTGTAATACAGTTTTGGGTAGAGAGCAAACAGGAGGCATCCAAGTTATTGCTGTAACATCTAGGTACAGATAGAAGACATAATAATGTTTTAAATAGTGGAGGATTTCATGGTGTCTTTGTAGTTGTCGGACAAACACGTTTAGAAGGCTGTATATCGTGAGACCGGCCGGGCCGTGTATGATAATCAGAATTGAACAATAGTATTAGCATAAACATGAGGAGTAGTACGCTAGCAGCCCCGCTCAGGCCGTGTACAATAATCGGGAAGCGGGGGCCAGTTATAGTGATAAAGGCGCAAACAATAACCGCTCCGAAGGTAAAGCGCAGGGTTCTCTGGACGCAGAGTTCACCAGAAAAGCGATTTGAATCATCATGGGCAATGGGTCGTCCATGCACCCCAGTCAGACAGCTGCACAATACATAAAATCTGGGTATGGGGCTAAGGCCATTAGACCCTTAAAGATTGGCATATATGTTCAGAGGGTACAGTAAGATGTATTCCTTTGGAAGGTACTTTTGATGTCTGGAGGTACGAGACCCCAGAATAAAAATACCTTGGATGTAGTTCAGCTGTGGCTTCAGAAATATGTAATGATGAGTGAGTTGATGGATGTGTAATACACGTTTGTGTGGTTAAAATTCTCATGCCTATTTTTGAACTTTGTGTGGCTGGTCCATGCAAAATTTTGAGATGCTCTCGTGTCTTTCCCATTGTATTTTTTTTTCTATGGCTAAAAGAGTGAAGGTAGCATTCCATCTGGTTGTTTTTTTTTTCATTTTTGTTTTGGGAACTATGAAATATCTCCCCTACATTTGCATCTAAATGTTTGTCTCATGTTTTAGTCTTCTCATGTTTGTATGTAGTAACAAGAATATGTTTGAACCTACCGCGACAGCCCTCTTACATGTCACGGGTGTTGTATTTTAGTAAGAACGTGAAAGCAGGGGTTACAGAGGGTTTAGTTATTGTCGGTTTTGAGGAATGTCAGTGACAATTTACCAATGTACACAAATGTTGTATTGTTTATCATTCTTTGCAGGTTAAGGATAGAGTAATAACTTTTGTTTATAAGTATCTTTTCGGGTCCAAGGAGTTTCTGAAAGTGTATGTACATAGAAAGCAGGTGTATGTAGATAGCTGTACACATGTATAAATATACACGCCTAAGAAGGTAAAAGTATCATAGTATCATTTCACTGTTTTCATTGTTTTTTTCTGCACCATTCTAAACCCTGTGCGTCTTCCTCCGGTTTGAAATTAGGAAAAAATGGGAGGAATGATAATGGTGAGAATGACAATTTTCAAACCAATAATACTAACCGCTCTAATTCTAGCCAAGTTTGTGACCTAGTAGGGCGACTGTCTTTCTTTGATGGAATTTGAATCAACAACCAGCATTCTGGTGAAGGACGCTCCCATAAGAACCTTTTTGTCATTGGTTCCAGGTATTACACCCCAGATGGTAAGCCACGCACAGGTTATGCAGTGACCAGTCATTAAGTTTCCACATGTCTGGGTTATTGCCATATGAGGTTTGTTTGGAGGTCAACCAAAACCAGAGTTGTACTTTCCTCAGCAGCTGTCACCTATATTCTCAGCTTATGGCGTGGGTGCAGTCACTGTAACATGAACTTCAAAAGGCCCACCACAGGATTCATGAGTCCCTCCTGGACCCTGACACAATAACCAGTTTACATTCTATCCAACCAGGTGACTGGGTCATTGTAAAGAAGCTTGATGGACGAGACAACTGGATCCACACCAGCCACTGCAAGAAGCTGCTCAACTACACCAAAGGATGAGGAGTATCTTTGTTTATTTATATTTTTTAGTTTAGTATATTTTGGCAAGGGTAACGATGGAAAGCAGTGAAACTTATTGTTTAAAGTGTATTCTCCAATTAGCTAAGAAAGCGAACAGGACCATTTGCTGGGTCTACTCTCTATCTCCACTGAGCTTTAGTACCCCAGTGATGACAGCAGTACATGCTATGTGTGATGTTCATATTGGTGTGAGGAGTTTTGACAAACTAGTAAAATCCAAACAGACACTTGTCAATAGAATTTAATGATACATTTCTAGAGGGTAAAATCAATTATAATTTTAACAATAGCTCTGGTTCTTGCCAGCTTTGGTATTGGGACAACTAGGTAGCCCACAAGTGTGCTTCAACTTTAGTTTGGTATTAATGCGGATCTACAGCTTATAAGGTAATTCCCCTAATGCAAGAGGTTCATGCGTGCTGGTGAAACTCGTCCCAGCATCTTATGTCGCGGCCAATTGTGAGGATCTGATGGCGCGAGAGAAGGTAAGAATGACAGGGACAGCTAGAGGGAAAGTGTTCACCAACCTCGACCAGGTCTGGGCATGGTTTCCTGCTTGAACATGATGGGGGATTGAGCTTATGAAACGATTGAACAATTTCTCATCCATTGAGGATGGGATGTTTCATGTAACTGTTGAAGCCACAAGGAAGTTCTCACAGTCCAAGGAGGGTTTCTGGGAATTCATAGGTAAAGATCACTGTACCTGGATCGGGGATACTAGTGACAAAGTTCAGGCCCTTATGGATAAGGTTTAGATCCCTGCTAGCCAGAGCTATAGCTATGGTTGAAGTCCTTTTAAGGGCCTGGGAATCTTTGGGGATTTAATTTTTTATTTTGCAGCAGATCATAGTGGAAGGAAGTAGGGGCATATGTATACTAATGTTATTTTTGTTTCTATTCCTTCTATATGCCGTGATGAGGTGCTATTGTTGCCTGATTGGACGAGTGAACAGAGCCCGAGCAGATGACGATTCCCTGAAGCCCAACCCAAGTACAAGACACAGAGGATCCCAGACCGACCAGTGATTACTACAGCTCACCATGTCATGTCCTCCCTATAAGTCATATGGACTGTAAGGACTGACTCATTTCCAGCTGTAAGAAGAAGATCAAGATTCATCGAGGGACACATGGGAGCATCTGACAAAGAGGAGGAGCTGTTGTGGAAATTTTTATTAATGTATGTTGTCAGATGTCCCCAGTGTCAGTTTTGCTATAATACACTCATGTGAGGGTATTCACACATAGAGACGTTGGTGAAAGACCATTGGCTGCGGAAACCTTCCCGTGGACATGGCAGATCTGTTTGCTCTTTAGAGGATGTTTGTTTATGCCTCACCAAAGGACTGGCCACTCCATGGCGACCGCATTTAAACTCCTAAGTAAGCAGATCTGCATACTTGGGAACCATATCATAACCATACAAAATTATGGCCCACTGAGCCATGATAGAGTATGGCTCACATCATTGGTAGCAATGGGAATGTGCACACGATCGTGTTCAGCGCTATGTGCTTGCCGCATGGCTCTGCACACGTCACTACTGCATTTCTATTTGAATATATACATGTTTGTGTGATTGGTTCTTTTTAATGAATACAAGTGTCTGATTGGCTAATTCTGAAGCCACCACCTTCTTTTGTTATCCATGTTTTTAGTATAAATAAAGGGAGCCTGGCTAATCTCTGGAGGATTCTGCTAAGTTCAAGGTGATACCAGCATCTGTGTCTGTGTAACTTCTGGAAAAAATACAAAGCACGCTTTCCCAGCATTATGTAAGAGGGCTGTTTTTGTGCTTTTAAGCGCAAATAAATTATTTGCTTATAGGGAGAGGCTTAAAATTTCCCTGACAGGTCAAATTCCAATTCTACTTTGGCCAACAACAATGCTAGTGGTGTATTGGATTGGATCATGGGCTCATTAGGGATAAATAAATGGTCTATGAAGCATTGCAAGCAATTACAAGCTTTTAAAATATCATTTCAGTGTTTTTTCATCATTTGCTATAACTTTTAAGTTTTGTAATGTCAAAAAAATTGGGCGCCTTTAAAAACGCTTCTAAACTAAAATGCGGCTAAACGCGGTACCGGCGTTTAGCCGCGTTTGGCGTCTGAAACGTTGGAAACTTTGGCGTCTGAACTTATTTTTTTGCCTTCAAAGAAAAGCCTCTAAATGCAGCTGCCTAAAAACGACATTAAACGAACCTATGTACATGTACACATAAGATAACATTGGTTGAGTTCAGGGGCGGCTGAAAAAAGCAGCCAACTGCCTCTGATCTTCCGTTTACCAGCAGCAGTGTACATGAAGCCTAATGGTTGTATTCACAGCAGAGTCTGGAGTGGGCTAAGGCACCACATCCCCATGTAGACAGGTGCAGTCTGTACCTCCTGACTGCAGGTGGCGCTCCACCGAAGCAGCAAAGCAGAAGGGGAAGGAAGTTGTGAGGAACTTGGTTCCTCTATGACTTCCTGAAGTCACAGGGAGATAGATGTCTGATTGGGGTGGCTCCAGACTTTTTTTGGGGGGTGCTGTACTGGTGCTGGGAGTGTATTTGGGGGAGGTAATGCTGCACGCCATCCGAACACTTGGAGGTCTGGACAGAAAAGGACACAGTCAATATAATGGGTGTTTCACTGTGTATGGCTTGTAGTGTGCCACCTTTCTCCCTTTGTTAAGACAAAGCAGGGCCTGCAGATACACTGAAAACATTTTAGGAGTAAATTCAATTGGATTATTCAATAAACAATGCATTGTATGAGGTGTGAAATACACGATCCTAAACTCTTTTCTAGGGATGGGCTTTATGTTTGGGTCGAACATGAGTTCAACTCGAACATTTGCTGTTCGCCGAATAGCGAACGATTTTAGGTGTCCGTAGCAAATTCGAAAGCCGCGGAACACCCTTTAAAAGTCTATGGGAGAAATAAAAAGTGCTAATTTTAAAGGCTTATATGCAAATTATTGTCATAAAAAGTGTTTGGGGACCTGGGTCCTGCCCCAGGGGATCAATATATCAATGGAAAAAAGTTTTAAAAACTAACGTTTTTTCGGGAGCAGTGATTTTAATAATGCTTAAAGTGAAACAATAAAAATGAAATATTCCTTTAAATTTCGTACCTGGGGAGTGTCTATAGTAAGATGGAAGAACAAGATGGAGGAAGAAGAAGAACACAGAAGGAAGACCAGAAGAAAGAAGATGGAAGAAGAAGCGGGGAAAGAAGAAGACATTAATAAAGGAATTGTCAAAAACCATCTATTGTCTTTTTTAACATTTTGACACGTTTTTTTGAAATGGTAGGGGTATATTTGTGCCCCATTACCAAGTCACACAGAGGGGGGGGCAAGATCTGGGGGTCCCCTTGTTAAAAAACAGGAAAAAAAGTCATTTAAAACTACTCGCGGCTATTAATGAATTGCCGGTCCGACAATACACATAAAAGTTGATTGATAAAAACGACATGGGAATTCCCACAGGGGAACCCCGAACCAAAATTAAAAAAAAAAATGACGTGGGGGTCCCCCTAAATTCCATACCAGGCCCTTCAGGTCTGTTATGGATATTAAGGGGAATCCCGGCCAAAATTTAAATAAAAAAATGGCATGGGGTCCCCCTCAAAATCCATACCAGACCCTTATCCGAGCATGCAACCTTGCAGGCCGCAGGAAAAGAGGGGGGACGAGAGAGCGCCCCTCTCCTGAACTGTAGCCCCCCAAAATACCTTGTCCCCATGTTGATGGGGACAAGGGCCTCATCCCCACAACCCTTGCCCGGTGTTTGTGGGGTCTGCGGGCGGGGGACTTATCGGAATCTGAAAGCCCCCTTTAACAAGGGGACCCCCAGATCCCAGCCCTCCCCCTGTGTGAAATGGTAAGGGGGTACTTCCCTACCATTTCACATAAAAAATTGTCAAAAATGTTAAAAATGTTAACGGTGACCCCGCCCCCCTCTGACATCATGGGGAATGCCACAGGGAAGTCCCCGTGCGTCAGAGGGGGCGGGGTCACCGGGTGACCCCACCCTCCGTTATTTAAGAACCGTCAGAAGAGGAGAAGCGTCACACAGCGGGAGCCTCCCACCATGCCATCATGGATGCGGAGCGGCCCGAGGAGAAGAAGGGAAGGAGACGCCGCGGAGGAAGATGACGGATGAGAACACCAGAGGAAGAACCAGAAGAACCAGAAGAACCAGAAGAAGAAGATGGAGGAAGAAACCGAAGCAAGATAGAAGATAGAAGAAAGAAGAAGCATTTAACCACTTTAGCCCCGGACCATTATGCTGCCTAAGGACCAGAGGTCTTTTTCCAATTTGGCACTGCGTCGCTTTAACTGCTAATTGCGCGGTCACGCAATGCTGTACCCAAACAAAATTTGTGTCCTTTTCTTCCCACAAATAGAGCTTTCTTTTGATGGTATTTGATCACCTCTGCGGTTTTTATTTTTTGCACTATAAACGGAAAAAGACCGAAAATTTTGAAAAAAAATGATATTTTCTACTTTTTGTTATAAAAAAATCCAATAAACTCAATTTTAGTCATACATTTAGGCCAAATGTATTCGGCCACATGTCTTTGGTAAAAAAAAATGTCAATAAGCGTATATTTATTGGTTTGCGCAAAAGTTATAGCGTCTACAAACTAGGGTACATTTTCTGGAATTTACACAGCTTTTAGTTTATGACTGCCTATGTCATTTCTTGAGGTGCTAAAATGGCAGGGCAGTACAAACCCCCCCCCAAATGACCCCATTTTGGAAAGTAGACACCCCAAGGAAATTGCTGAGAGGCATGTTGAACAAATTGAATATTTATTTTTTTGTCCCAAGTGATTGAATAATGACAAAAAAAAAATATTTACAAAAAGTTGTCACTAAATGATATATTGCTCACACAGGCCATAGGCCTATGTGGAATTGCACCCCAAAATACATTCAGCTGCTTCTCCTGAGTACGGGGATACCACATGTGTGGGACTTTTTGGGAGCCTAGCCACATACCGGGCCCCGAAAACCAATCACCGCCTTCAGGATTTCTAAGGGCGTAAATTTTTGATTTCACTCCTCACTACCTATCACAGGTTTGAAGGCCATAAAATGCCCAGATGGCACAACCCCCCCCCCCCCAAATGACCCCATTTTGGAAAGTAGACACCCCAAGCTATTTGCTGAGAGGCATGTTGAGTCCATGGAATATTTTATATTTTGACACAAGTTGCGGGAAAGTGACACTTTTTTTTTTTTTTTTGCACAAAGTTGTCACTAAATGATATATTGCTCACACAGGCCATGGACATATGTGGAATTGCACCCCAAAATACATTTAGCTGCTTCTCCTGAGTATGGGGATACCATATGTGTGGGACTTTTTGGGAGCCTAGCCGCGTACGGGGCCCCAAAAACCAATCACCGCCTTCAGGATTTCTAAGGGTGTAAATTTTTGATTTCACTCTTCACTGCCTATCACAGTTTCGGAGGCCATGGAATGCCCAGGTGGCACAAACCCCCCCCCCCCAAATGACCCCATTTTGGAAAGTAGACACCCCAAGCTATTTGCTGAGAGGCATGGTGAGTATTTTGCAGCTCTCATTTGTTTTTGAAAATGAAGAAAGACAAGAAAAAACATTTTTTTTTCTTTTTTCAATTTTCAAAACTTTGTGACAAAAAGTGAGGTCTGCAAAATACTCACTATACCTCTCAGCAAATAGCTTGGGGTGTCTACTTTCCAAAATGGGGTTATTTGGGGGGGTTTTGTGCTACCTGGGCATTCCATGGCCTCCGAAACTGTGATAGGCAGTGAAGAGTGAAATCAAAAATTCACGCCCTTAGAAAGCCTGAAGGCGGTGCTTGGTTTTCGGGGTCCCGTACGCGGCTAGGCTCCCAAAAAGTCTCACACATGTGGTATCCCCGTACTCAGGAGAAGCAACAGAATGTATTTTGGGTGTCTAATTTCACATATTCCCATGGCATGTTTGAGCAATATATCATTTAGTGACAACTTTGTGCAAAAAAAAAAAAAAAATTGTCTCTTTCCCGCATCTTGTGTCACAATACAAAATATTCCATGGACTCGACATGACTCTCAGCAAATAGCTTGGGGTGTCTACTTTCCAAAATGGGGACATTTGGGGGGTTTTGAACTGTCCTGGCATTTTATGCACAACATTTAGAAGCTTATGTCATACATCACCCACTCTTCTAACCACTTGAAGACAAAGCCCTTTCTGACACTTTTTTGTTTACATGAAAAAAAAAAAAAATTTGTGAGAAAATTACTTTGAACCCCCAAACATTATATATTTTTTTAAAGCAAATGCCCTACAGATTAAAATGGTGGGTGTTTCATTTTTTTTTTCACACAGTATTTGCGCAGCGATTCTTCAGACGCATTTTTTGGGGAAAAAACACACTTTTTTAAATTTTAATGCACTAAAACACACTATATTGCCCAAATGTTTTATGAAATAAAAAAGATGATCTTAGGCCGAGTACATGGATACCAAACATGACATGCTTTAAAATTGCGCACAAACGTGCAGTGGCAACAAAATAAATACATTTTTAAAAGCCTTTAAAAGCATTTACAGAATACCACTTTAGATTTACAGAGGAGGTCTACTGCTAAAATTACTGCCCTTGATCTGACCTTCGCGGTGATACCTCACATGCATGGTGCAATTGCTGTTTACGTTTGACGACAGACCGCCGCTTGCGTTCGCCTTAGCGCGAGAGCAGGGGGCGACAGGGGTGCTTTTTTTTTTTTTTTTTCTTTATTATTTTTTTGCTTTTTTATCTTATTTTTAAACTGTTCCTTTCATTTTTTTTTTTTTTTTTAATAATTTTTATTGTTATCCCAGGGAATGTAAATATCCCCTATGATAGCAATAGGTAGTGACAGGTACTCTTTTTTGAAAAAAAAATGGGGTCTATTAGACCCTAGATCTCTCCTCTGCCCTCAAAGCATCTGACCACACCAAGATCGGTGTGATAAAATGCTTTCCCAATTTCCCAATGGCGCTGTTTACATCCGGCGAAATCTAAGTCATGAAATGCTCATAGCTTCCGGTTTCTTAGGCCATAGAGATGTTTGGAGCCACTCTGGTCTCTGATCAGCTCTATGGTCAGCTGGCTGAATCACCGGCTGCATTCTCAGGTTCCCTGTTGAGACAGGAGAGCCAGAGAAAAACACGGAAGACGGTGGGGGGCATTCCCTCCCACGGCTTGTAAAAGCATTCTAGAGGCTAATTAGCCGCTAGGATTGCTTTTACATGAAAGCCGACCGCTGGCTGAAAAGAATGATACCAAGATGATACCTAAACCTGCAGGCATCATTCTGGTATAACCACTAAAAGTCGTGAATGGCGTACCTGAAGACAAAAAAATGGTTAACAATAAAACACAGTGAACGTTAAAGTATAAAAAATTGCATACCTGAAAAGCAAACATGATAAAACATAACAATAAAACATTGCAGAATAGAATACAGTAAAAAAGAGCAGAACAATAGAGAGAGAGAAAAGAGAGAGAGAGAACAATAAAACAACTATTTTTTTTATTTTATATATATATTTTTTTTTTTACACTTTTTTTGTAACTAACTTTTATAACTGTAACCGGTTCCAGGTTCGGGTCTCTCAAAATGCGATGGCATCTTGGGAGACCCTGTGAAAGTGTACCTAGTCTGTGCAATGCTGTACCCTACGCTAATACTCAACTAGTGAATGGTATCGTTCAAAACATTCACCAATGCAAAGACCAGGATTGTCAGGACAGGAGGGACAATAATAGCGGGTGTCACGCCTATATCCGCGCTTGCTGCAGACACAACATCTTTTTTGGGGGGGTTCGCTGGGTAGGGGTACTCGGGAGGACATAAAGAAAATGCCTCTCATGCAGCCGACTGCATTTAATTGGGGATGTGAATGGGGGAAGTATGGGCGCTGCAGAAGTGGTGGGTTCCCAATTAGGATTGGCGAATGCAGCAGGAAGGGCACTATGGGCACGACGGGCCTGTGTTTGTCGTTTTGGTGGCAGCGGGACACTATTTGTGCTTGCCACCTCACCAGCTTGAACTGCACTTATGGGACTCGCCACGTCACCAAGTGTTACTGCAGTGCTGGTTTGACTACGACCGGGGTGTACTAGGCCGCTGGTGCTTGCCAGTTCACCAAAACGCTACCAAAAAACCTGTTAGCGATCGCAGGGATCAGGCCTGACTCTGCGAACGCTGCAGTTATGCGTTTAGTGTTTTGTAAGTAACAGTGATCGATCGATACTGCACTTGGGTGGGCTGGGCTGGGCTGGGCCGGGCGGAGGGGCAAAAACGCAGGTGCTAGCAGGTATCTGGGCTGATCCCGCTAACACTGCGTTTTTGGGAACCCTAAACTGCTGGGGACGCTAGTTGAGATCTGATCGGATCAGATATTGATCAGATACTATACCACTAAGGGAGGCGTATGCTGCATGCGTGGCTGTTAGAGGTACTGGCGCTAACCTGACGCTGCCTGGGGCTGGTGCTTGCCAGTTCACCAAAACGCTACCAAAAAAACTGTTAGCGATCGAAGGGATCGGGCCTGACTCTGCGAACGCTGCAGTTATGTGTTTAGTGTTTTGTAAGTGACAGTGATCGATCGATACTGCACTTAAGTGGGCTGCGCTGGGCCGGGCGGAGGGGCAAAACGCAGGTGCTAGCAGGTATCTGGGCTGATCCCGATAACACTGCGTTTTTGGGAACCCTAAACTGCTGGGGACGCTAGTATAGATCTGATCGGATCAGATATTGATCCGTTCAGATACTATACCACTAAGGGAGGCGTATGCTGTGTGCGTGGGTGTTAGCGGTACTGGCGCTAATCTGACGCTGCCTGGGGTGACGCATATCACCGCCGGGCGATCAGGGGGCTAAACCTTTATTCGGTAATAAACGGCAGGTACCCTGACACTATAAAAAATAAACTAACTAACCAGCGTCACCCGTAATGGTTATACGGTGATCAGTGGTGAAAGGGTTAACTAGGGGGCAATCAAGGGGTTAAAACATTTATTAGGTAGTATATGGGGGTCCCTGTCGCTATAAAACGCTGACGGCGAACCTAAATATTTATGTCCCTAACTAGCGTCACCAGCGACACTAATACAGCGATCAGAAAAATGATCAATTAGCGACACTGGCGACAGGGGGTGATCAAGGGGTTAAAACTTTATTAGGGGGGGTTAGGGGGGTACCCTAAACCTAAAGGGGGCTAATAGTAACTGTCCTAACACAGTAACTGTCACAAACTGACACCATGCAGTAATCAGAAAAAAAAAACACTGCTTGGTGTCAGTGTGACAGGGGTGGAGGGGTGATTGGGGGGTGATCGGGGGGCGATCGAGGGGGGATGGGGGGTGTTTTGTGTGCCTGGCATGTTCTACTGTATGTGTGTGTGTTGTGCACTGACATTGATGTCTTCTCTCCTCGGCGCTGGAATGGAAAATACCAAGCCGAGGAGAGATGACATCATTTCCTTTGCTGCTGTTTAGCATACAGCAGCAAAGGAATGTTCTGATTGGCCGGCGGAGATCGCGAGGGGGGGCACGAACGGATGGCCTCCCCCTCACCTTCGAGGACAAAAGAGGACTGCCTCGGGCACCGGGGGGGGTCCGATCGGACCCCCCACCCGCGGGAGGCAGATCACGTGTATTTACGTGATTTTGCCTGCCCGTGCCGCCTTGCCGACGTATATCGGCGTGAGGCGGTCCTTAAGTGGTTAAATAAAGGAATTGTCAAAAACTGTCTCTTGTCATTTTTAACATTTTTGACAGTTTTTTGTGAAATGGTAGGGGCACTTTTGTACCCCCTTACCATTTCACACAGGGGAGAGGGCTGGGATCTGGGTGTCCCCTTGTTAAAGGGGGCTTCCAGATTCCGATAAGCCCCCCGCCGGCAGACCCCCACAACCACCGGGCAAGGGTTGTGGGGATGAGGCCCTTGTCCCCATCGACATGGGGACAAGGTGTTTTGTGGGGCTACCCCAAAGCACCCTCCCAATGTTAAGGGCATGTGGCCTGGTATAGTTCAGGAGGGGGGGTGCTCTCTTGTCCCCCCTCTTTTCCTGCGGCCTGCCAGGTTGCATGCTCGGATAAGGGTCTGGTATGGATTTTTGGGGGGACACCACGCCGTTTTTTTTTAAATTTTGGCGCGGGGTTTCCCTCAAAATCCATACCAGACCTGAAGGGTCTGGTATGGATATTAAGGGGGACCCCCACGCCATTTTTTTTTAAATTTTGGCCGGGGTTCCCCTGTGGGGAATTCCCATGCCGTTTTTATCAATGAACTTCTATGTGTATTGTCGGACCGGCAATTCATTAATAGCCGCGAGTAGTTTTAAATTACTTTTTTTGCTTTGAAATGTCATTTTGCTGTCAGACTGTTGTAAACACAGGAAACATGCGCCCCTTTACAGGCATACTATAGACACCCCCCAGGTACGAAATTTAAAGGAATATTACACTTTTATTGTTTCACTTTAAGCATTATTAAAATCACTGCTCCTGAAAAAACGGCCGCTTTTAAAACTTTTTTTGCATTGATTCATGTCCCCTGGGGCAGGACCCGGGTCCCCAAACACTTTTTATGACAATAACTTGCATATAACCCTTTAAAATTAGCACTTTTGATTATTCATGTTCGTGTCCCATAGACTTTAACCAGTTGTCGACCGCCGCACGACGATGTACGTCGACAGAGCGGATCGGACCCCCCCGGTGCCTGCGGCAGTCGGCAAATCTCCCCCGGCGATCGGTGGTGAGGGGGAGGCCATCCATTCGTGGCCCCCCCCTCACGATCGCTCCCAGCCAATGGGATCATTTCCCTGCCTCTGTATTGTACACAGAGGCAGAGGAAATGATGTCATCTCTCCTCGGCTCAGTATTTTCCGTTCCGGCCCGAGGAGAGAAGACTGTAATGTGAGTGAACCAACACTACACACACAGTAGAACATGCCAGGCACACAAAACACCCCGATCCCCCCCCCGATCGCCCCCCGATCCCCCCCAATCACCCCCCCTGTCACAAACTGACACCAAGCAGGTTTTTTTTTCTGATTACTGTATTGGTGTCAGTTTGTGACAGTTACAGTGTTAGGACAGTTAGTGTTAGCCCCCTTTAGGTCTAGGATACCCCCCTAACCCCCCCTAATAAAGATTTAACCCCTTGATCACCCCCTGTCACCAGTGTCACTAACCGATCATTTTTCTGATCGCTGTATTAGTGTCGCTGGTGACGCTAGTTAGGGAGGTAAATATTTAGGTTCGCCGTCAGCGTTTTATAGCGTCAGGGACCCCCATATACTACCTAATAAATGTTTTAACCCCTTGATTGCCCCCTAGTTAACCCTTTCACCACTGATCTCCGTATAAGTGTTACGGGTGACGCTGCTTAGTTCGTTTATTTTTTATAGTGTCAGAGCACCCGCCGTTTATTACCGAATAAAGGTTTAGCCCCCTGATCGCCCGGCGGTGATATGCGTCGCCCCAGGCAGCGTCAGATTAGCGCCAGTACCGCTAACACCCACGCACGCAGCATACGCCTCCCTTAGTGGTATAGTATCTGTACAGATCAATATCTGATCCGATCAGATCTATACTAGCGTCCCCAGCAGTTTAGGGTTCCCAAAAACGCAGTGTTAGCGGGATCAGCCCAGATACCTGCTAGCACCTGCATTTTGCCCCTCCGCCCGGCCCAGCCCAGCCCACCCAAGTGCAGTATCGATCGATCACTGTCACTTACAAAACACTAAACGCATAACTGCAGCATTCGCAGAGTCAGGCCTGATCCCTGCGATCGCTGTTTTTTTGGTAGCATTTTGGTGAACTGGCAAGCACCAGCCCCAAGCAGCGTCAGGTTAGCGCCAGTACCGCTAACACCCACGCACGCACCGTACACCTCCCTTAGTGGTATAGTATCTGATCGGATCAATATCTGATCAGATCTATACTAGCGTCCCCAGCAGTTTAGGGTTCCCAAAAATGCAGTGTTAGCGGGATCAGCCCAGATACCTGCTAGCACCTGCATTTTGCCCCTCCGCCTGGCCCAGCCCAGCCCACCCAAGTGCAGTATCGATCGATCACTGTCACTTACAAAACACTAAACGCATAACTGCAGCGTTCGCAGAGTCAGGCCTGATCCCTGCGATCGCTAACAGTTTTTTTGGTAGCATTTTGGTGAACTGGCAAGCACCAGCCCCAAGCAGCGTCAGGTTAGCGCCAGTACCGCTAACACCCACGCACGCACTGTACGCCTCCCTTAGTGGTATAGTATCTGATCGCATCAATATCTGATCCGATCAGATCTATACTAGCGTCCCCAGCAGTTTAGGGTTCCCAAAAACGCAGTGTTAGTGGGATCAGCCCAGATACCTGCTAGCACCTGCGTTTTGCCCCTCCTCCCGGCCCAGCCCACCCAAGTGCAGTATCGATCGATCGCTGTCACTTACAAAACACTAAACGCATAACTGCAGCGTTCGCAGAGTCAGGCCTGATCACTGCGATCGCTAACAGGTTTTTTTTGGTAGCTTTTTATTGAACTGGCAAGCACCAGCGGCCTAGTACACCCCGGTCGTAGTCAAACCAGCACTGCAGTAACACTTGGTGACGTGGCGAGTCCCATAAGTGTAGTTCAAGCTGGTGAGGTGGCAAGCACAAGTAGTGTCCCGCTGCCACCAAAAAGATAAACACAGGCCCGTCGTGCCCATAATGCCCTTCCTGCTGCATTCGCCAATCCTAATTGGGAACCCACCGCTTCTGCAGCGCCCGTACTTCCCCCATTCACATCCCCAACCAAATGCAGTCGGCTGCATGAGAGGCATTTTTATGTCCTCCCGAGTACCCCTACCCAACGAACCCCCCCAAAAAAGATGTTGTGTCTGCAGCAAGCGCGGATATAGGCGTGACACCCGCTATTATTGTCCCTCCTGTCCTGACAATCCTGGTCTTTGCATTGGTGAATGTTTTTAACGCTACCATTCACTAGTTGAGTATTACCGTAGGGTACAGCATTGCACAGACTAGGCACACTTTCACAGGGTCTCCCAAGATGCCATCGCATTTTGAGGGACCCGAACCTGGAACCGGTTACAGTTATAAAAGTTAGTTACAAAAAAAGTGTAAAAAAAACACAAACAAAAATATAAAATAAAAAATAATAGTTGTCATTTTATTGTTCTCTCTCTCTCTATTCTCTCTATTGTTCTGCTCTTTTTTACTGTATTCTATTCTGCAATGTTTTATTGTTATTATGTTTTATCATGTTTGCTTTTCAGGTATGCAATTTTTTATACTTTACCGTTTACTGTGCTTTATTGTTAACCATTTTTTTGTCTTCAGGTACGCCATTCACGAATTTGAGTGGTTATACCAGAATGATGCCTGCAGGTTTAGGTATCATCTTGGTATCATTCTTTTCAGCCAGCGGTCGGCTTTCATGTAAAAGCAATCCTAGTGGCTAATTAGCCTCTAGACTGCTTTTACAAGCAGTGGGAGAGAATGCCCCCCCCCCACCATCTTCTGTGTTTTTCTCTGGCTCTCCTGTCTCAACAGGGAACCTGAGAATGCAGCCGGTGATTCAGCCAGCTGACCATAGAGCTGATCAGAGACCAGAGTGGCTCCAAACATCTCTATGGCCTAAGAAACCGGAAGCTACGAGCATTTTATGACTTAGATTTCGCCGGATGTAAATAGCGCCATTGGGAAATTGGGGAAGCATTTTATCACACCGATCTTGGTGTGGTCAGATGCTTTGAGGGCAGAGGAGAAATCTAGGGTCTAATAGACCCCAATTTTTTTCAAAAAAGAGTACCTGTCACTACGTATTGCTATCATAGGGGATATTTACATTCCCTGAGATAACAATAAAAATGATTTAAAAAAAAAATGAAAGGAACAGTTTAAAAATAAGATAAAAAAGCAAAAAAAAAATAAAGAAAAAAAAAAAAAAGCACCCCTGTCCCCCCTGCTCTCGCGCTAATGCGAACGCAAGCGTCGGTCTGGCGTCAAATGTAAACAGCAATTGCACCATGCATGTGAGGTATCACCGCGAAGGTCAGATCAAGGGCAGTAATTTTAGCAGTAGACCTCCTCTGTAAATCTAAAGTGGTATTCTGTAAAGGCTTTTAAAGGCTTTTAAAAATGTATTTATTTTGTTGCCACTGCACGTTTGTGCGCAATTTTAAAGCATGTCATGTTTGGTATCCATGTACTCGGCCTAAGATCATCTATTTTATTTCATCAAACATTTGGGCAATATAGTGCGTTTTAGTGCATTAAAATTTAAAAAAGTGTGTTTTTTCCCCAAAAAATGCGTTTGAAAAATCGCTGCGCAAATACTGTGTGAAAAAAAAAATGAAACACCCACCATTTTAATCTGTAGGGCATTTGCTTTAAAAAAATATATAATGTTTGGGGGTTCAAAGTAATTTTCTTGCAAAAAAAAAATATTTTTTTCATGTAATCAAAAAGTGTCAGAAAGGCCTTTGTCTTCAAGTGGTTAGAAGAGTGGGTGATGTGTGACATAAGCTTCTAAATGTTGTGCATAAAATGCCAGGACAGTTCAAAACCCCCAAATGACCCCATTTTGGAAAGTAGACACCCCAAGCTATTTGCTGAGAGGCATGTCGAGTCCATGGAATATTTTATATTGTGACATAAGTTGCAGGAAAGAGACAAATTTTTTTTTTTTTTTTTTTGCACAAAGTTGTCACTAAATGATATATTGCTCAAACATGCCATGGGAATATGTGAAATTACACCCCAAAATACATTCTCTTGCTTCTCCTGAGTACGGGGATACCACATGTGTGGGACTTTTTGGGAGCCTAGCCGCATACGGGACCCAGAAAACCAAGCACCGCCTTCAGGCTTTCTAAGGGCGTAAATTTTTGATTTCACTCTTCACTGCCTAGCACAGTTTTGGAGGCCATGGAATGCCCAGGTGGCACAAAACCCCCCAAATGACCCCATTTTGGAAAGTAGACACCCCAAGCTATTTGCTGAGCGGTATAGTGAGTATTTTGCAGACCTCACTTTTTGTCACAAAGTTTTGAAAATTAAAAAAAGAGAAAAAAATTTTTTTCTTGTCTTTCTTCATTTTCAAAAACAAATGAGAGCTGCAAAATACTCACCATGCCTCTCAGCAAATAGCTTGGGGTGTCTACTTTCCAAAATGGGGTCATTTGGGGGGGGGGGGTTGTGCCACCTGGGCATTCCATGGCCTCCGAAACTGTGATAGGCAGTGAAGAGTGAAATCAAAAATTTACCCCCTTAGAAATCCTGAAGGCGGTGATTGGTTTTCGGTGCCCCGTACGCGGCTAGGCTCCTAAAAAGTCCCACACATGTGGTATCCCCATACTCAGGAGAAGCAGCTAAATGTATTTTGGGGTGCAATTCCACATATGCCCATGGCCTGTGTGAGCAATATATCATTTAGTGACAACTTTGTGCAAAAAAAAAAAAAAAGTTGTCACTTTTCCGCAACTTGTGTCAAAATATAAAATATTCCATGGACTCAACATGCCTCTCAGCAAATAGCTTGGGGTGTCTACTTTCCAAAATGGGGTCATTTGGGGGGGTTTTATGCCATCTGGGCATTTTATGGCCTTCAAAACTGTGATAGATAGTGAGGAGTAAAATCAAAAATGTACGCCCTTAGAAATCCTGAAGGCGGTGATTGGTTTTCGGGGCCCCGTACGCGGCTAGGCTCCCAAAAAGTCCCACACATGTGGTATCCCCATACTCAGGAGAAGCAGCTAAATGTATTTTGGGGTGCAATTCCACATATGCCCATGGCCTGTGTGAGCAATATATCATTTAGTGACAACTTTTTGTAATTTTTATTTTTTTTTTGTCATTATTCAATCACTTGGGACAAAAAAAATGAATATTCAATGGGCTCAACATGCCTCTCAGCAATTTCCTTGGGGTGTCTAATTTCCAAAATGGGGTCATTTGGGGGGGTTTTGTACCGCCCTGCCATTTTAGCACCTCAAGAAACGACATAGGCAGTCATAAATTAAAGGCTGTGTAAAATCCAGAAAATGTACCCTAGTTTGTAGGCGCTATAACTTTTGCGCAAACCAATAAATATATACTTATTGACATTTTTTTTACCAAAGACATGTGGCCGAATACATTTTGGCCTAAATGTATGACTAAAATTGAGTTTATTGGATTTTTTTTAGAACAAAAAGTAGAAAATATCATTTTTTTTCAAAATTTTCGGTCTTTTTCCGTGTATAGCGCAAAAAATAAAAACGGCAGAAGTGATCAAATACCATCAAAAGAAAGCTCTATTTGTGGGAAGAAAAGGACACAAATTTCGTTTGGGTACAGCATTGCATGACCGCGCAATTAGCAGTTAAAGCGACGCAGTGCCAAATTGTAAAAAGTGCTCTGGTCAGGAAGGGGGTAAATCCTTCCGGGGCTGAAGTGGTTAATGGTGTTCACATGTTCGAACAAATTTTTTTGTTATGATGCGAACCGAACAGGGGGGTGTTTGCCTCATCCCTAACTGTGAGTATTCATTGCAACTTACTAAGGCTGATCTGGATGAAAGTCTTACTCTGATGTATGACAAGATTGCCTAGAAATTCCAATCAGAGCTGCACAAATCTACTAACACTTTATCACTGGAGATTGCAGCTCTGGGAAGCAGAACTGACTTATTAGAGACTAAGCATGATGAGCTGTCCCTGGTATGTTCAGATCTCAGAAAGGAGCATGAGTCCCTGTCTGAGACGGTCCTGCAACTTCAAGCCCACATTGAGGACCTGGACAACAGGAATAGACGTAACAATCTTAGGGTGTGGGGAGTACCGGAATCGGTAACCGATTTTTTCTACCTGCGATCCAGAAGCTATTTCAGTCTCTCCTGCCCGATTCCCCTCTTTCAGCCTTTTCCTGTGATAGGATCCACAGAGCCCTGCGCCCACCTCCTCCCCCAGAGAAGCCCCCTAGAGACATTGCTTTGCCTCAAGGACTTCCTAATTAAAGAGGACATCCTCAGGGCCTCAAGGAACACTCCCAACATTTGCTTAGAGGGTACCCCCATTTAAATATACCCGGATATCTCCCCCACCACCCTTGACAAGTGCAGGAAGATAAAAGAAGTTACGTCAGTCCTTCAGTCTGCAAGTATCCGCTACCATTGGGGATTCCTATTTAAGCTCCAGGTTCCTCACAATGGTACGACTTACACTGTTACCACGATAGCAGAAGGCAAGAAATTGCTGGTGAAGCTGGGCCTCCTATATGCCGCTACCCTGCCCAGGCTGTCATCCACCCCTCGTCATTCTGCTATTAAGGCCACCCCACCTCCCAGAAGAGACCGCCGAGATCAACATCGAGACTAACTGCTCTTCTCATTTTTACCTTTTTGTTTCTTCTATACGTTTTCTGTCCCTTTTTCAAGGTTACGGACAATGGATCTCTCCCGCCATGCTTTGATGCACCTGGACTCTCCCAGCTCATCGCAGAATTCCGGTTGCGTGCGCTTGATTGTCCCTACACTCTACACCATCTGGGGCCCGTTGGCCTCCCATCTGTGTAGTGGTGTCCGAGCAGGTGGGCCCCTCACAGGTAAAAACACACATTAAATTTGTCTATATGCATCACAGGCTACATTTTTTAAAGAATTTTTTCGGATCCTTGACAGGTTCCACTCACCTCACTTACTAATCGGGGGGATTTTAACTTAGTAGCCCACTCGGTGTTGGATAGAAGCCGAACATGCCCCACCTCTAACGCCTTTCCTAAATCCCTTCAACACTCCTTGAAGTCCAATCAACTGATAGATGTCTGGAGGGCTCATAACGTAGGCTCTAGGGAATACACTTTCTATTCCCACCCCCACAATAGCTGTTCCCACCTGGACCACATCTTCTGCACTCCTTCCCTGACTGTAAACTCTTCCTCAGCTGACATACATATTTGCCTTTGGTCAGACCACCACGTAGTTTCCCCCAGATTTCTTGTCTAGGCCTCCCCTATACAGCCAGATCCTGGCGCCTTAATGACACGTTACTTACGGACCCTGTGGTATTGACCCAGTTGTCAGAACGCCTCACGGAATATTTTAGACACAACGACATAGAGGATATTTCCCCCACATCCCTTTGGGCAGCTCATAAAGCTGTGATGAGGGGCCACCTAATAGAAATCTCAACAACTAAGAAACGCCAAAAACAACACGACACTAGAAAACTCACCTCTGACCTCGAACAACTCTACCATAGACACACACAGACACCCTCACAGGAGTTGCTCCTCCAAAAAAATGAAAAAAGAAGAGCCCTAGATGACATACTTTTGTACCTCCTACCCTTTTCACACAGGGGGGAGGGCCGGGATCTGGGGGTCCCATTGTTAAAGGGGGCTTCCAGATTCCGATAAGCCCCCCGCCGGCAGACCCCCACAACCACCGGGCAAGGGTTGTGGGGATAAGGCCCTTGTCCCCATCAACATGGGGACAAGGTGTTTTGGGGGGCTACCCCAAAGCACCCTCCCAATGTTGAGGGCATGTGGCCTGGTACGGTTCAGGAGGGGGGGCGCTCTCTCGTCCCCCCCTCTTTTCCTGCGGCCTGCCAGGTTGCGTGCTTGGATAAGGGTCTGGCATGGATTTTTGAGGGGACCCCCACATCATTTTTTTTTTAATTTTGGCGCAGGGTTCCCCTTAATATCCATACCAGACCTGAAGGGCCTGGTATTGAATTTAGGGGGACCCCCAAGTCATTTTATTTTTTTTTTATTTGGTTCGGGGTTCCCCTGTGGGGAATTCCCATGCCATTTTTATCAATGAACTTTTATGTGTATTGTCCGAACGGTAATTCATTAACAGCCTCGAGCAGTTTTAAATGACTTTTTTCCTTTGAAATGTCATTTTGCTGTCAGATTGTTCTAAACATGGGAAACATGCGCCCCTTTACAGGCATACTATAGACACCCCCCCAGGTACTAAATTTAAAGGCATATTACACTTTTATTGTTTGACTTTAAGCTTTATTAGAATCACAGCTCCCGAAAAAATGGCCCCTGGGGCTGGGGACCCGGGTCCCCAAATCCTTTTTATGACAATACCATGCATATAAGCCTTTAAAATTAGCACTTTTGATTTCTCCCATAGACTTTTAAAGGGTGTTCCGCGGCTTTCGAATTTGCCGCGAACACCCCAAATTGTTCGCTGTTCGGCGAACTGGCGAACAGCCGATGTTCTTGAACTTGAAGCTCATCCCTACTGATGATGTCCTATTATTTATTTCTGACCCCCTGATCTCCCTTCCCAACCTTCTGTCCTCCCTAGATTCCTTCCATAACCTCAAAGGTCTAGGAGTGAACCCCTCTAAATGTTTGGCTTTACCCATTCACCTCCCCCAACCTTTATTGACTACTCTTATGCCCTGTACACACGGTCGGACTTTGTTCAGACATTCTAACAACAAAATCCATGGATTTTTTCCGATGGATGTTGGCTCAAACTTGTCTTGCATACACAGGGTCACACAAAGTTGTCGGAAAATCCGATCGTTCTGAACGCGGTGATATAAAACACGTATGTCGGGACTATAAACGGTGCAGTGGCCAAAAGCTTTCATCTCTTTATTTATTCTGAGCATGGGTGGCACTTTGTGCGTCGGATTTGTGTACACACGATTGGAATTTCCGACAACGGATTTTGTTGTTGGAAAATTTTATATCCCACTCTCAAACTTTGTGTGTCGGAAAATCCGATGGAAAATGTGTGATGGAGCCTACACACGGTCGGAATTTCCGACAACAAGGTCCTATCACACATTTTCCGTCGGAAAATCCGACCGTGTGTACGAAGCATAAAAGATAAATTCAAATTCTCCTGGGATCACAACTCACTGCAATATTTAGGCATAAAACTAGCCCCTTCTCTCAAACAGATATATTCATTGAACTACCCTCAAGCTTTCTCTAATGTTAAATGCCTTTTAAATCAATGGTCCTCATACCATATATCTTTCTTAGGGAGAATACAAGCAGAGAATATCCTCCCAAAACTCTTGTTCCTCTTTAGGTCCTTACCTCTGTATGTCTCTCGCTCCACGCTACTAACAATCCAATCGGATCTGCTCAGATTCGTATGGCAAAACAAAAAACCCAGACTAGGTCGTCCATTTATGTATAGAGCCCGTGTGAGGGGTGGCTTGGGATGCCCGTATCTATGGAAATACTTCCTGGCATCCCGCCTTATTCAATTGGCGCAGTGGCACACCTCCCCTGCTTCTATACCATGGCTGCAATTTGAGCGGATCTTGGTGGCTCCATATTATCTCCTGGGTCTTCTCTGGTCACGCTCAATATCTCCAAAAGACATTACCCCACTTAATAATATAGTAGGCCAATCATTATACATATGGTCTTCCTTTTTGGGAGAACCCTCATTCCCTCAGGCCTTTACCTCAGACACATCATTCCTCAATTGCTCTGCAAAGGGATTGGTGAACCTTGAGTCTCTGTTGCAGGGCGCTTCCTTTTGTTCGTACACACACCATGGGATGATTGGATTTTTACCAATATCTGCAAATAAGCCACTTCTACTCTGCAACCTTGGTTGGCAGAGTGGATCTGACAAAAACTCCATTTGAATTCCTGTGAGGGGAGGCCTCCAGGGATAGGGGGACTATCTCCATCCTTTACCGATACCTTAACGACTACAATTCCTCTCCAAAATCTATAGCAATGGAGGCATGGGAGGCAGAGACGGCACAGGAATTCCCAGTGGAGGACTGGCAAGACATGATTGAAAACATGCACAAATGTACACGCTCTATATCTATAAAGGAAACGGTACTCAAACTACATACCCGTTGGTACTATACTCCGGATCGCCTTCAAAAAATGTACCCACTGTTTCCTGACACAAGCTTTAGAGGATGCCAGGACAGGGGTACGCTGTTGCATACGTTCTGGAGTTGTAAGGCTTTAGATCCCATTTGGTAAAAACAATCTCTATCATAGCACTTATAGTACATATATAGTAGGTGAGGTTGAAAAAAGACACAAGTCCATCAAGTCCAACCTATGTGTGTGATTATGTGTCAGTATTACATTACATATCCCTGTATGTTGCGGTCATTCAGGTGATTATCTAATAGTTTCTTGAAGCTATTAATGCTCCCTGCTGAGACCACCGCCTGTGGAAGGGAATTCCACATCCTTGCCGCTCTTACAATAAAGAACCCTCTACGTAGTTTAAGGTTAAACCTCTTTTCTTCTAATTGTAATGAGTGGCCACGAGTCTTATTAAACTCTCTTCTGCGAAAAAGTTTTATCCCTATTGTGGTGTCACCAGTATAGTATTTGTAAATTGAAATCATATCCCCTCTCAAGCGTCTCTTCTCCAGAGAGAATAAGTTCAGTGCTCGCAACCTTTCCTCATAACTAAGATCCTCCAGACCCTTTATTAGCTTTGTTGCCCTTCTTTGTACTCGCTCCATTTCCAGTACATCCTTCCTGAGGACTGGTGCCCAGAACTGGACAGCATACTCCAGGTGCGGCCGGACCAGAGTCTTGTAGAGTGGGAGAATTATCGTTTTATCTCTGGAGTTGATCCCCTTTTAATGCATTCCAATATTCTGTTTGATTTATTAGCAGCAGCTTGGCATTGCATGCCATTGCTGAGCCTATCATCTACTAGGACCCCCAGGTCCTTTTCCATCCTAGATCCCCCCAGAGGTTCTCCCCCCAGTGTATAGATTGCATTCATATTTTTGCCACCCAAATGCATTATTTTACATTTTTCTACATTGAACCTCATTTGCCATGTAGTCGCCCACCCCATTAATTTGTTCAGGTCTTTTTGCAAGGTTTCCACATCCTGCGGAGAAGTTATTGCCCTGCTTAGCTTAGTATCGTCTGCAAATACAGAGATTGAACTGTTTATCCCATCCTCCAGGTCGTTTATAAACAAATTAAATAGGATTGGTCCCAGCACAGAACCCTGGGGAACCCCACTACCCACCCCTGACCATTCTGAGTACTCCCCATTTATCACCACCCTCTGAACTCGCCCTTGTAGCCAGTTTTCAATCCATGTACTCACCCTATGGTCCATGCCAGCGGACCTTATTTTGTACAGTAAACGTTTATGGGGAACTGTGTCAAATGCTTTTGCAAAATCCAGATACACCACGTCTACGGGCCTTCCTTTATCTAGATGGCAACTCACCTCCTCATAGAAGGTTAATAGATTGGTTTGGCAAGAGCGATTCTTCATGAATCCATGCTGATTACTGCTAATGATATCGTTCTTATTACTAAAATCTTGTATATAGTCCCTTATCATCCCCTCCAAGAGTTTACATACTATTGATGTTAGGCTAACTGGTCTGTAATTCCCAGGGATGTATTTTGGGCCCTTTTTAAATATTGGTGCTACATTGGCTTTTCTCCAATCAGCTAGTACCATTCCAGTCAATAGACTGTCTGTAAAAATTAGGAACAACGGTCTGGCAATCACCTGACTGAGTTCCCTAAGTACCCTCGGATGCAAGCCATCTGGTCCCGGTGATTTATTAATGTTAAGTTTCTCAAGTCTAATTTTAATTCTGTCCTCTGTTAACCATGGAGGTGCTTCCTGTGTTGTGTCATGAGGATAAACACTGCAGTTTTGGTTACTGAAGCCCCCCGATTCACTCATGAAGACTGAGGAGAAGAATAAATTCAATACCTTTGCCATCTCCCCATCCTTTGTAACCAGATGTCCTTCCTCATTCTTTATGGGGCCAATATGGTCTGTCCTCCCTTTTTTACTGTTTACATACTTAAAGAATTTCTTGGGATTTTTTTTGCTCTCCTCCGCTATGTGTCTTTCATGTTCTATCTTAGCCGTCCTAATTGCACCCTTACATTTCTTATTGCATTCTTTATAAAGTCTGAATGCTGAGGATGATCCCTCAACCTTGTTTTTTTTAAGGCCTTCTCCTTTGCTTTTATATACATTTTTACATTGGAGTTAAGCCATCTAGGATTTTTGTTCGCTCTTTTAAATTTATTACCCAATGGGATACATTGTCTAATGCCCTTATTTAATATGCTCTTAAAGCAAACCCATCTCTCCTCCGTATTCTTTGTTCCTAATATTTTATCCCAATTTATGCCTTTTAGCAAGGTTTGTAGTTTAGGGAAGTTGGCTCTTTTGAAATTCAGTGTCTTTGTGTTCCCTTCATGTTTCCTATTTGTGTGATTTATACTGAAACTAATTGACCTGTGATCGCTGTTACCTAAATTGCCCCGTATTTCCACATCTGTGATCAGGTCTGTATTTTTGGTAATCAGTAGATCCAGTAATGTTTTATTTCTAGTTGGTGCGTCTACCATCTGACCCATAAAATTGTCCTGCAAGACATTAAGGAACTGGCGAGCCTCAAATGAATGCGCGGTTCCCTCCGCCCAGTCTATGTCTGGATAATTAAAATCCCCCATTATGATAACACTTCCCATCCTTGCTACTAATCCAATTTGTGATAGGAGATCCATCTCCACTTCCTCCCTCAGGTTAGGGGGCCTATAGCATACTCCCAGTATTATTTTCCCCTTAGCTTCATCCCTTTGGAGCTCTACCCATAAGGATTCCACCTCCTCTCTAGCTCCCTCAGTGATGTCATCTCTCACATTCGCTTGTACATTATTCTTGATATATAGGCATACCCCTCCCCCTTTTTTACCCTCTCTATCCTTGCGGTATAGGGTATACCCTTGAATGTTTGCCAGCCAATCATGAGAGCTGTTGAACCAGGTCTCTGAAATTCCCACAAAATCCAAATCCTCCTTGTACAACAGTATCTCTAGTTCACCCATCTTGTCCGCCATGCTCCTGGCATTGGTTAACATGCCACAAAGTTTAGACCGGTCGCATATTGTCCTCGTATTGGGTGTTTCAAGATTGCAACTAGGACTTGCTACTATACTCACCTTGTGTTTTTGTGCTTTGGTTAACCTACCACTAATGCCCCCAATACTACCCTCTGGAATATCTTCCGCGCTGGCTATCACTGTCTCTGGACCCTCCCCCCCATTGCCTAGTTTAAAAAACCCTCTAACTTTTTGGCCATCTTCATTCCCAGCAAATCTGCACCCTCCTCATTTAGGTGCAGTCCGTCCCTTCTATAGTACCGGTTACCGACTGAGAAGTCGGCCCAGTCCTCCAGGAACCCAAACCCCTCCTTACTACACCATCTCTTCAGCCACTTGTTTACTTCCCTAATCTCCCTCTGTCTTTCTGGTGTGACTCAATGTACCGGTAGTATTCCTGAGAATACTACCTTGGAGGTCCTTTTCCTCAATTTAGCACCTAAATCCCTAAAATCGTTCTTCAGGACACTCCATCTGCCTCTGACTTTGTCATTGGTGCCAACGTGCACCATGACAGCTGGGTCTTCCCCAGCCCCTCCCAGTAATCTGTCCACAAGATCCGTGATGTGCCGAACCCGAGCGCCCGGTAGACAACATACTGTTCGGCGCTTCAGGTCTTGGTTACAGATTGCCCTCTCTGTCCTTCTAAGAATTGAGTCCCCTACCACCAGAATCTGTCTTTCCTTTCCCTTTGCTGCCCCCCCACTCTCACTGGAGGAGTTCTTCCCCTGGCAGCTAGGAGAGTCCCTCATCTCCAGCAGTGCTGGTCTCTGACTGGTTTCACCAATGTCACTCAATGGAGCGTACTTATTGGGATGCTCCAGTCTTGGATCGGCCTCTCTGGCACTTCCCCCTCTACCCCTCCTGACTGTCACCCATCTACTCTTTGCTAGTGCCTGCGCCTCTTTGTCTCCACCCGCCTCTGTGCTGGCCCCTGCCGGCACCTGCCGTGTACGTTCCTGGCTCACCTTTAGTATGGAGGGACTTCTTAGTGCTGACAGTTGCTTCCCCAGATTCAGAACCTGGGCTTCCAGGGAAACAATGTGCTTACATTTTGCACAGCAGTATTCGCCCTCGATCGGATGATCAAGGAACGCATACATGCCGCAAGATGTACAAAGAGTCGCCTCTCCACACCCACCAGGCATCGTACCTATTAAATTTAGTGAGGATTTGGGGATTTTACCCTGTCCAAATTACCTAACAGCTAGCTTCCTGGCACTAATACTCAAGACAATACACAGGTACACAACAAGACAATACACAGGTACTCACAGACCTATGGTCAATCGCAGAACAGTCGCAGACCTACGTGCACTCGCAATACTCAAGTATACAGTACACAATACACAAGTACTAACGATCCACACACACTACTCAGACAACACTCAGATACTCACACTACACAGGTACTATGACCCCTGTTATAACCTCCTGTTTTAAACTCTGGTTTTAACTCACCACTTAGACCAGTTCCACTAACACCGAGTTCCTCAGACTGAGCACGCTCAGACTGAGTCCTACACCCAGTTAAATAGGCACCTGTGAGCAATTAACCACCCCCCTTAATTGATAGACTGAAGGAACCAGAGAAAAAAAAAAAAGCTATTGGAGTATCGGTTACCTTGACTTATCAAAATGTGTTTGTTGTTTGCAGAACTCCCAGCTGTTCCCCCCCACAACAGAAATTAGTCCACACTCTTTTTAGCGCTATCCAATGGGCAATAGCAATGAATTGGAAATGCTGCCATATATCTTGGTCGCAGGTGATTTTTCGCATGGAGTCCATTAGGATAATGGAAAGAATACACCATACTCTCCTGGACTCCATGCACATTTTCGACCGCAAATGGAATGTCTGGATGACACACCTGCTTAGTAACAGACTCGAGGATCCCTCAGTTCCTGCCTCAGATGCACAATTGTTAGATTGGATATAATTTGCTTGGTAGATACTTCTAATGCTTATTTTTCTGTGTTTTATATATTGACGAATATAGCATCCTGGTTGAATGATGGCATCTTCCCTACATTCGGGTTGCACACGTATCACATTCGCAAGTTTTCTTTGGTTTCTTTTCATTTCCCCTAATTTTTTTTTCTTTCCCAATTAATGGGTTCATTGTGTATGGTATTGTGATATTTAAAGGCAACATGTGAGATGTATTGTTAAGCTGTCTTACGCTACCTTGTTACTGTACTTATTGTTCTCACGGTGCTTGTACACCCAGCCGTTTATATTATTCCTCAATAAAAACCTTTGTAAACAAAAAAATCCATACCAGACCTGAGGGGTCTGGTATGGATTTTGGGGGGGACCCCCACACCATTTTTTTTTAAATTTTGGCACGGAGTTCCCCTTAATATGGAATTTGGGGGGACCTCCATGCATTTTTTTTTAAATTTTGGTTCAGGGTTCCCCTGTGGGGAAATCCCATGCTGTTTACATAAATGAACTTTTATGTGTATTGCCGGGACCCACAATTCATTATAGCCGCAAGTACTTTTAACCACTTAACCACTGGGCACTTAAACCCCCTTAATAACCAGACCAATTTTCAGATTTCAGTGCTCTTACATTTTGAATGACAATTACTCAGTCATGCAACACTGTATTTATATGAAATTTTTGTCCTTTTTTTCACACAAATAGAGCTTTCTTTTGGTGGTATTTTTTTTTTTTAATAATCAAAATTTTTATTCATTTATATAATACATAATACATTAACATTCATACAACATACTATACCCCTACTTCAACTCAAAAAATCCAATAACAAGACACTAACTACCCCATGTATCCCATTTAACCAGGGTAGAGAAAAAAAAAACAAAAAACAAACACAATCTTCCTCTTTATTAAAATCTCCATCCACCCCCATCCTTATATTACTCCAACTCCCTCTCCCCAACATACAAACGTGATTAACAATATTATAAATTATACGTGACTTCCCCAAACCATACCACAAAGAAAGGGAAAAAAAAAAAAAAAAATTCCCAAAACGTGTATTCATATTTATTTAACATTAGTGATTTCCCCCTTATTCTAATTTGGTGGTATTTAATCACCACTGGGTTCTTTATTTTTTGCGCTATAAAAGAAAAAAGCCGAAAATTCTGTAAAAAAAATGCATTTTTCTTCGTTTCTGTTATAAAATTTTGCAAATTAGTCATTTTTCTTCATATATTTTGGCCAAAATTTATACTGCTACATATCTTTGGTAAAAGTAACCCAAATTGGTGTATATTATTTGGTCTTTGTGAAAGTTATAGAGTCCAAAAGCTATAGTGTCAATATCTGAAAATTGATCACACCTGAAGTACTGACGGCCTATCTAATTTCTTGAGACCCTAACATGCCAGAAAAGTACAAATACCCCCCAAATGACCCCTTTTTGGAAAGAAGAGGGTCCCGGAGCAGAGAAAAGCAGGGGATCAGCGTAGGGACAGCATGACTTGTGTGGACTTCACAGTCACGCTGTATTAGGCTACTTTATTTCCCCTTTAAGAAAGGGGGAGTGGCTGTAGCAGGGGAGGTTGCCTGAAGGAAGATTAGTTGAGGAAGAAGGGGGAAGTGATGTCAGTGGAGAGCGACGGGGGAAGAAGATTCTACACGCTCCCACATCTCTCCACAAAATTTCCCTATAATGGCAGCGGTAACGGCGGCGGCGATGCTCGAGCAGCTACGAGCGGTGGCCGCAGCACAAGGGGCAGACTGGCTGCAGGCTCAGGTCTCAGCCATAATGAATGAGGACAGAGCGGCACCGATCGGGGGGGCACCAGAGACTCCACGTGCGCGCTGTTCCAGGCCACCTTAGCGCTTCAGCCCTGACTCTGCTCCTGGGGGTCAGAGGCCACAGATTCAGCCCAGAGGAAGATCGAGCCAGCCATCCCCCAGTGCTCAGCAAGCTCGGGGAGCCAGACGAGGTGACAGCCAGCGGTCACAGCGCAGAGGTCGGAGTGCAGGGATGGGGGAGACCAATGCAACCCACGGTTCCCCCCCCTCAGCGCGTCGCAGATATCAGGAACAGCCGGATGGTGAGCCGCTGGGGGCTGCGAGCGGTCAGTCGGACCGACAGGCGTCATCAGTCAATCGGGGGGCTGGCCAGGCGGCCGAGGTGGCCAGCAGCCCTATGCCAGACAGAGGAAGAACCGTGAAGAACGCGGTCTCGGTAGTGAACAGAGGCAGAGGGAGAACAACAGAGGCCCAGTATGGTCAGAGGAACAGAAGTTCATCTAAGAGGCCAGGACACGGGTCTGGTGTTGCTGCGCAGCGGATAGGAAGAGAGCAACAGCGGAGACCCCTGGCAGCCAGAGCGGGACCCTCTGGGGTGCAGTCAGCAGTCGTTCGTCAGGAAGAGGTCAGCGACAGTTCGGAAGGCGAGCTGTCTGGGTCAGAGAGGGACGAAGACCAGGGACATTCGGCAGCGGTGGATTCCGGAGTGGTGGCTGTTGGGCCCAGTCCTGGGCAGCCCGGTGAGTCCAGCTCTACTTTTGCTATTTCTTCTTTGTTAGAAAAATTATTAGAGCAGGGCAGACAGGGGGCTTCCTCCGGGGGGGGGTAGTTCAGTGGGGGTGAGTGTGGTTAGGTCACCGGTAGTGCAACCTAGGGAGGCAAGTGAGGGGGCGAGCAATAAGGGCTTGCAGGATTTATTGGCTGGTTTGCGGGATTTGGTACAGCGTTTTGAATCAACCACGGGGGACAGTTCATCACCAGCGCGGGCGTGGGCCACACCACGAGAAAAGGAGACAGCTGTGGTAAGTACGACGGTTATGGCGGTCGCGGTTAGTGGAGGTGCGGAGACAACGGAAATTGGTACGGGGTCGGCTGTGGTTGAGCAGCCTGGGACGTCAACTGGCGTTTCGGTCTCGGACAGCCAGGAAAAAACAGGGGAAAAGAAGGTGGAGTCAGTCAGATTGGCTGATGCTGCAAAAAGTGAGGTGTATGTCTGCTTTGAAGGCCCATTGGGAGCACATCTTAAAGCAGAAGTAAAGGAGACAATTTGGAAAGGGGAATATGTGGAGATATTCACATTATTACCTTTAGAGAAATTCAATCTGGATAGATTGAAACCAGAAGAACGCAAGAAAGAGGATGAAGAAAAACGCAGGTATCGGCTGATTCCGCGTACTTTTTAAAATTGGCTACAGGCGTTCGCTATCCTGGCGAGTGTGGTTGGGGAAAAGGCCCCCGAGCACTGCTCGGCCTTATTTGTGTATTTAGATGCCATTAGCGAGGCACACCGGACATACGGAGGAGTGGCGTGGCTGCGATATGACGAGCAGTTTAGGCAACGGATGGCCGTCCAACCTTCACTACGCTGGGATCATAAGGACATCAGCCTGTGGATGAAGCCTCTGACTGCAGTGAGGGCTCCGAACCAGTTTTTTCAGGCAGGGGTCGGAGGTAACGCAGCTCCAGGACAACCGACCGACAAAAAATGGGGCTTTTGTTGGCAGTTTAATGAAGGCACCTGTAAGTTTGGTGCAACCTGCCGGTTCAAGCACACATGCTCTGGTTGCGGGGGATCTCATGCCCTGTCCAAATGCTTCAGAAGAGGCAAGGGGTGTGGGGGAGAGCCTGCGAACAAAAGGGACGACTCCAGTGCTGGTGGAAAGGATGCGTCCTTTTCTCAGTAGATACCCCGACTGAGAGACAGCACAGTTATTAGGCTCAGGATTTGAGAATGGTTTTAAAATACCGTGTTCCTTGGATGCAGCACCCCCTTTAGCAAAGAATTTATGGTCGGCCCTCATGCATCCGTTAGTGGTTGCTAATAAATTGGAAAAAGAGGTACAATTAGGGCGCATGGTCAGTCCTTTTACCTCGGCCCCAATTCCGGGATTGGTGGTTTCTCCTTTGGGAGTAGTCCCTAAGAAGGAGCCTAATAAATTTAGGTTGATTCATCATCTTTCTTTTCCGAAGGGTGTGTCAGTCAACGATTCAATTGCGCCGGAAATGTGTGCTGTGACGTATACTTCCTTTGATGCAGCAGTGTCATGGGTGCGGCGCTATGGGCGGGGGGCACTGCTGGCAAAAGCAGATATTGAATCTGCTTTCCAGCTTTTGATGGTTCATCCGGATAGTTTCCGTTTGCTTGGCTGCACATGAAATGGGGCGTACTACGTGGATCGCTAGCTTCCGATGGGATGCTCTATCTCATGCGCTTTCTTTGAAAAGTTTAGCTCATTTCTTGAATGGGTGGTTAGGGACGTTTCAGGGATCCAATCGGTGATCCACTATCTAGACGATTTCCTTTGTGTTGGCCCAGCGGGTTCCAACGTTTGTGCAGTCCTATTAGGGACCTTACAGCACATAGCGGAACGTTTTGGGGGTCCCGTTAGCACCGGAAAAAACGGAGGGCCCTACGTCCTTTATCGTTTTTTTGGGAATTGAGATAGATTCCATGAGTATGGAGTGCCGACTGCCGGCAGACAAGCTGGGTAATCTCAAAGCAGAAGTGTGTGGGACCATTGGTAAGCGCAAGGTGCAATTGAGGCAGCTCCAATCGTTATTGGGCAAACTAAATTTTGCTTGCCGAATAATTCCCATGGGCAGGGTTTTTTGCCGGTGATTGTCGGCAGCGACTGCGGGGGTCACGGCCCCCACTCACTTTGTGACGCTTAACAAGGAACACAGAGAGGACTTATGGGTATGGCATGAGTTCCTAGAATCATTCAATGGGCGCGCTTTGTGGATGTCAGGTCCCATCAGTAACTGGGATCTCAAATTATTTACGGATGCGGCAGGTTCTACGGGCTACGGGGCTATTTTTCAAAGGAAGTGGAGCGCAGCAGGCTGGCCCCCAAAATGGGTGGAGGCGGGGTTCTTGAAGAACCTGGTCCTGCTGGAACTGTTTCCAATTGTAGTGGCAATGGAAATATGGGGGAATCCTTTCGTAACTTGAAAGTGCGGCTCAACTGCGACAACCTAGGTGTTGTGCAAGTGATTAACCATTTGTCAGCCAAGTCATTGCCAGTGGTTAGGTTGCTGAGGCATTTAGTATTGCGCTGTTTGAAACTGAATGTTTTCATCTACGCTGTGCACTTACCTGGAGTGGAAAACACCTTAGCTGATGCACTGTCTCGTTTTCAGTGGGACAGGTTTCGGGAATTGGCACCAGACACGGAGCAGCAGGGGGTTACCTGCCCGGACTGGATGTGGACCGTTGCATTGGGAACGCGGCCAGGTGGATCCAAAACTCAGTGAGTAAGGCCACTTGGGACGCTTACTCCAAGGTATGGCAAGAATGGCTGGCTTGCTTAAATAGGCTAGAAATCGACCCTGTGAGCCGGGAGGTGCCTCAAGCGATGCTGTATTTTATTAATATGGGATTTGAGTGGGGCATCTCGGCAGCTGCCATCGATAAGAAAATGGCGGGTTTGGCCTTTCTTTTTAAGCTGCAAGGGCTGCGGGACCATACCAAAGATTTTTGGGTGAGGCAAGCAGTGAAAGGTTATAGAAAAGCACACAAGAGGAGGGATGGTCGGCGCCCAGTGTCTTTTGACATGCTGCATGGCCTATTCAGGCAGATAGAACAGATTTGCTATTCAAAGTTTGAAAGCGCTTTATTTTGTGCGGCTTTTGCATTAGCATTCTTTGGGGCGTTGCGGATAAGCGAATTGGTCAGCCCGTCTAAGCGTGCAAAAGGGGGACTTCAGTGGGATGATCTGGAGTATTCAAAGGATTCAGCTTGGATTTATATTAAACGGTCAAAAACCGATCAGGTGGGGAAGGGAGTACAGCTGGTGGTGTTCCGGATTGCGGAATCACATATATGTCCAGTAGCAGCGGTGGCAGCATTTAGGGATATGCGCCCGCGATGTCCGGGGTCATTTTTAATTTATGCAGATGGCTCGCCCTTGTCGAAATTTCAATTTATAGCCGTGTTCAAGAAGTGTTTATCTGCAGCCGGCTATGACCCCACCAGTTATTCGTCCCACTCTTTTCGTATAAGTGCGGCCACAGAAGCGGCCAGGGCGGGGCTTAGTTCTGAGGCAGTAAAGCGCATTGGCAGGTGGGACTCAGATAGATTTAAGCTTTATATCCGCCCACATTTAGTACAGGCTTGTTGAAAGGGGGTAGTTTTTCTTATAATTCTGGGGGGTTCAGGGTTCATGTTGGGTAATTTATTGTGGTGTTTTGTTAATCTTGCTTTGCAGGTGACTCAGTGGCCCTCGTTTGGATATTGGGCCACTCATTAGTTTTCTGGGGGGCCAAACGAGCAGATGTTCGGCCGAATGGTAGGCAGCTGGGTATCCCAAGGCAGGAGGCACGGGTAAGGCGGATTGGGTTATCGGGGATGCTGTGGAACAGGGTAAGGTCGGAAGTTCACAAGTTTGCTCGGTGGGACAGGGCTCCAGATGTTTTAGTGCTTCATGTGGGGGAGAACGACATGGGGGTTAGGTCCATGAGAGATCTCATCCGAGATATAAAATGCGATGTTTTACGCCTGCAGGCTGCATTTCCTGGGATGGTGATAGTATGGTCAGACATGGTGGGGAGGAGGTCATAGCGCTGGGCTTTGTCTGATAAAAAGGTTGACAGGGCCCGTGTAAAAGTTAATAAGGAGGTTAGCAGGTTTATTTTGAGGAATGGGGGCGTGACCATAAGGCACAGGGAGTTGGAGGTGGATACTTGGAGGTACCTTAGGAGTGATGGGGTGCACCTTAATGATGTGGGCACGGATCTTTGGGCACTTGGTTTGCAGGAAGGAGTACAGCGTGCTTTGAAGGTGTGGAGGTGTGCGCAAGGGTAAGGTTTTACCCCTTGCACGCGGTGGCAGTGGTTTGGGTCTGTGAGGAAGAGGAGATTTATGGTATGGTGATATAATCTGGTTGGTACCCATATATAATATGGGCTGTTTTTTGTACCTTCCGGTTACGAGGGGTTAACCAGGAAGGGGAAAAGTTAGGTCACTGAGAAGGTTGGGTACTGTCTCACAGTCTGGGGTTAGCGACTGGAGGCCTAAAAGTTTACGAGGTTTTACGCAGTGACCTGTGGGTGTGTTCCCCTTCCAGACTCCAATAAGTTCTGAGAAATTATTATTAAAAGTTATTTAAAAAGTTATTTAAAAAAGTTATTTTAACCACTTGAGGTCCGGGCCATAGCAGAATGACTGCTACAGCGCGGACCTCAATCTCCGGGAGGACGTCATAGGATGTCATCCCCTGTACACGCGCACCGCGCGCTCCCTGCAGGGTGCGCGGTGTGCGCGCTGTGATCACCGAGTCACGGAGACTCGGATGATCACAGATCTGAGTAAGGGGCCGGTCCCGGCCCCTTACCATGTGATCAGCTGTCAGCCAATGACAGCTGATCACATGATGTAAACAAGACTCGGTGATCGGTTTCGTTTTCTCCTCACGCTGAGAGCGTGAGGAGGAAAAAAATGTCGATCACCGGCTTATGTGAAAGGGACATCGGTCCCGAAGAGGAAGGAGGCACAGATGCCTCATCTGTGCCTCCAAGTGCCATCTGCCAGTGCCCACAAGTGCCACCAACAATGCCCCAAAAGTGCCACCAACAATGCCCACAAGTGCCACCAACAATGCCCACAAGTGCCAACAACAATGCCCACAAGTGCCACCTATCAGTGCCACCTAGCAGTGCTGCCATCAATCAGTGCCCAACACTGCCACCCATCAGTGCCCAACACTGCCACCCATCAGTGCCCATCACCGCCACCTATCGGTGCCCATCAGTGCCGCCTCATCAGCGTACATCAACGAAGGAGAAAAATTACCTGTTTGCAAAAATTTATAACAAAATATAAAAAATATATAATTTTTTTAAAAAAAATAACAAAAAATAAAAAACGCAGAGGTGATCAAATACCATCAAAAGAAAGCTCTATTTGTGGGAAAAAAAGTATAAAAATTTCATTTGGGTACAGTGTTGTATGACCGCGCAATTGTCATTCAAAGTGCGACAGCGCTAAAAGCTGAAAATTGGTCTGGACAGGAGGGGGGTTTAAGTGCCCAGTAAGCAAGTGGTTAAAATGTTATTTATTGATTTTATATTTTATTAATAAAAGGCCGGCAAGGCCATTTACTCCAACACCTTGTCACGTCATTTGTGGGAGTATTTAGAGGGGTATTTAATTATGATAAGGGGTAGCTTGGAAGACTGAGGTATGTCCTTCACAGGTCAAGACATTCCAAGGTATTTAGAAAGATGCATAATTAGTTTTTTTTGAAGTTGTCATTTTTTCCCACAATTCTTTGCAAAATCAAGATTTTTTTTTCTTTTTTTTTTCACAAAATTGGCAGGTTATTTCTCACACACACAGCATATGCATACCACAAATTACACCCCAAAACACATTCTGCTATTACTCCCGAGTAGGGATGAGCCAAACACCCCCCAGGTTCGGTTCGCACCAGAACCTGCGAACGGACCGAAAGTTTGCGCAAACTTTAGAACCCAATTAAAGTCTATGGGACTCAAACGTTCGAAATCAAAAGTGCTAATTTTAAAGGCTAATATTGCAAGTTATTGTCTTGAAAAGGGTTTGGGGACCCGCGTCCTGCCCCAGGGGACATGTATCAATGCAAAAAAAAGTTTTAAAAACTGACGTTTTTTTCGGGAGCAGTGATTTTAATAATGCTTAAAGTGGAAAAAAGTGAAATATTCCTTTAAATATCGTACCTGGGGGGTGTCTATAGTATGCCTGTAAAGTGGTGCGTGTTTCCCGTGCTTAGAACAGTCCCTGCACCAAATGTCATTTCTAAAGGAATAAAAGTCATTTAAAACTGCTTGCGGGTTTAATGTAATGTCGGGTCCTGGCAATATGGATGAAAATCAGTGAGACAAATGGTATGGGTACCCCCCAGTCCATTACCAGGCCCTTTGGGTCTTGTATGGATATTAAGGGGAACCCCGCACCCAAATTAAAAAAAGGAAAGGTGTGGGGCCACCAGGCCCTATATACTCTGAACAGCAGTATACAGGAGGTGCAAACAAGACAGGGACTGTAGGTTTGTTGTTAAGTAGAATCTGTTTGTAATTTTGAACTGGTACATTTTTAAAGTGTAGCTCCAGCCAAAAAATCTATTTTTAAGCTTTTTGGAAAACATAGGGAAGGGTTATCACCCCTGTGACATTTGTTTTGCTGTCTGTGCTCCTCTTCAGAAGATTTCACCTCACTTTCTGTCCCAATGACAAATGTTTTTTGAAAATGTGGGGATTTTAGTGAAACAAGGACTGGTGATAAAGCATCAGTGAAGAGGAGACACGTTTTTCCCATATTAACTCTTACAGGAGAGAATTTCCCTTCCTAGGGGTAGATTTCATCTCACTTCCTGTTGTCTCCTTCCGTTTGCAAGTAGGAGTCATTTGTAAGTTGGATGTTTGAAAGTAGGGGCCTGCCCTATATACTCAGCAGAAATTGGGGCCTTAGGTGTTGGTGTTGCCACAACACTGTAAGCTCTCACAGTTACTCTTGGTGGGCACTGGAATGGGCCCTGCTGTGAAATATTAGATCAAGAATTGTAATTACATGTCCCTGTTGAACAGGAGCAGAAAAATTGGGCCTTAGGCACTAGTGACACTACACTGCAACCCCTCACAGATGCTATAGTTGGAGCGCAGGAATGAGCCCTGCTGCAAAGTATTGCATCAAAAATTGTAATTATATGCCCCTGTTAAACAGGGGTTGAAAATGTGGGCCTTGGGCTGTAGGGATAAGCTGAACACCCCCCGGTTCAGTTCGCACCAGAACCTGCGAACGGACCAAAAGTTTGCGCGAACTTTAGAACCCCATTAAAGTCTATGGGACTTGAAGGTTCAAAATCAAAAGTGCTAATTTTAAAGGCTAATTTGCATGGTATTGTCCTAAAAAGGGTTTGGGGACCCGGGTCCTGCCCAAGGGGACATGTATCAATGCAAAAAAAGTTTTAAAAATGGACGTTTTTTCGGGAGCAGTGATTTTAACCACTTCAATACCAGGCACTTAGACACCTTCCCGCCCAGGCCAATTTTCAGCTATCAGCGCTGTCGCAATTTGAATGACAATTCGCGGTCATGCAACACTGTACCCAAACAAATTTTTTATTATTTTGTTCCCACAAATAGAGCTTTCTTTTGGTGGTATTTGATCACCTCTGCGGTTTTTATTTTTTGCGCAACATATAAAAAAAGACCGAAAATTTTGAAAAAAAACAAGTTTTTCTTTGTTTCTGTTAAAATTTTTTGTAAATAAGTACGTTTTCTTCTTCAATGATGGGCACTGATATGGCTGCACTGACGGGCACTTAACGGGGGCACTGATGGGCACCGATGGGCACCGATGAGGTGGCACCAATGAGGTGGCACTGATGAGGTGGCACTGATGAGGTGGCACTGATGATGGGCACTGATAGGCGGCACTGATGGGCACTGATAGGTGACACTGATGGGCACTGATAGGTGGCACTGGTATGCGGCACTGATGGGCACTCATAGGTGGCACCGATGGGCACTCATAGGCGGCAGTGATGGGCACTCGGTGGCATTAATGGGTACTTATGGGTGGCACTGATAGTTGACACAGATGGGCACGGATTGGGCACTGATAGGTGGGCACTGATGGGCACAGGTGGGCACTGATGGGCACGGATGGGCACTGACAGGTGGCACCGATGGACACTGATTGTTTGCACTGATGCCCCTAAGGGTGGCATTGCTGGGCATCACTGCAACATAATGGTGCCAATCAGTGCCCATTTGTGGGCACTGATTGGCACAGATTGGGCACTGACTCGGCACACTGGGCACATGTGGATGGTCATGGGGTACATACCTGGCCATCCACATGTTGCCCCTTCCCTGGTGGTCCTAGTGGCGATCCCTGGTGGTCCAGTGTGGTGATCTGAGGGGGTCTGTGCTGATAAAAAATCAGCACAGCCCCCCCCTGCCAGGAGAGCTGCCGATCGGCTCTCCTCTACTCGCATCTGTCAGACGCGAGTGAGGAAGAGCCGATCAACGGCTCTTCCTATTGACAGCGTGGTCAGCCGTGATTGGACACGGCTGATCGGGTGGTAAAGAGCCTCCGCCAGAGGCTCTTTACCAAGATCAGTGTAGCGGTGTGTCAGACTGACACACCGATCCACCGATCGCCGCGATGAACGCCCCGCGGGCGCGCGGCGGCATATTATCCTGCTGGACGTCATATGACGCCCAGTTAGGATAACTGAACCACCGCCCGGCCATCATCTGCTATGGGCTGGGCGGGAAGTGGTTAATGATGTTTAAAGTGAAAAAAAAAGTGAAATATTCCTTTAAATATCGTACCTGGGGGTGTCTATAGTATGCCTGTAAAGTGGCACGTGTTTACCGTGCTTAGAACAGTCCCTGCACAAAATGACATTTTTAAAGGAATAAAAGTCATGTAAAACTGCTTGAACAGGGCAGAAAAATTGGGTCTGGGGCACTGGTGCTGGTGCCACAACACTGCAACCCCTTACAGATAGTCTATTTGGTGCACAGGAATGAGCCCTGCTGCAAAGTATTGCATCAAAAATTGTAATTACACGCCCCTGTTAAACAGGGGCTGAAAATTGGGCCTTAGCCACTGGTGGCGGCACCCAGAATCAAAAATGTTCTTACAAGCTATCAGCATGATCATTCAGGAGGAAGAGGATAATCACTCAGCATAACAGGATAGTCACTCATCATCAGCATAGGCAGTCTTGAAGGGATCTGACATTTTAAAAAAAATTATTTGGTTACATCAGCATCAAGTGCTTGGTAGCTGGTGGTGATCCAAGACTGATTCATTTTTATGAAGGTCAGTCGATCAACCGAGTCGGTGGACAGACGCACCCTGTGATCGGTTACAAAGCCTCCAGCAGCACTGAATGTGCGTTCCGAAAGAACGCTGGATACAGGACAGGCCAGTAGCTCAATTGCATACTGTGCAAGCTCTGGCCAGTGATCCATCCTCAAGACCCAGTAACCCAGAGGATTTTCAGTGGGAAAGGTGTCCAAGTCAGATCTTGCTCCTAGGTAATCCTGCTCCATGTAAAACAGACGCTGGCGATGGTTGCTGGGACCGATCATACCTTGGGGCTGCAGAATTAAAAAATTGTCTGAACGCATCGGTCAGATGGCCACCTTCTCCACCGCTCCTTCTTTGACTGACCGAAGCCTCAGCAACACGTTGTCCAGGAACAGGAGTTTGTAACCTCCCAGTCTCTGGGAACGCATTGCACAGAACTTTCTGCAAGGCCTGCTGAGGATGTTTTATCCTCTGCTCCCTCTGCGACGGTAAGATAAGGTCCGCAACCTTACCCTTGTAATGTGGATCAAGGAGGGTTGCCAGCCAGTATTGATCCCTCCCCTTGATAGCACAAATACGAGGATCCTTCTGCAGACTTTGCAGGATCAGGGAGGCCATGCAGCGTAGGTTTGCTGAGGCATTCGGTCCGGAGTCCTCTGGGTCACTAAGAATGACATGATCCGCAGCCACCTCCTCCCAGCCACATACAAGTCCATGGGTTTCTTGGGACTGTAAATGATCCCTTGAAGACTGCTGCTGATGCTGAGTGCCAGGCTCCACCTCCATGCTGACACAATCCTCCTCCTCCTCTTCCTGTGTGATCGTCGGGCATGCAGGAACACTGTCTGGATAAAGGGGTCCTTGACTGGTAAGAAAGTCCTCCTCTTCTTCCCTCTGTTCTGCCTCAAGTGCGCTGTCCATTATTCCACACAGCGTGTGCTCCAACAGGTGGACAAGAGGTACAGTGTCACTGATGCATGCACTGTCACTGCTCACCATCCTCATGGCCTCCTCAAATGGTGACAGGACAGTGCATGCATCCCTGATCATAGCCCACTGGCGTGGGGAAAAATAACAAGGTCCCCTGACCTTGTCCTGGTGCCATAGTCGCATAGGTACTCATTGATGGCCCTCTGCTACGTGTGCAGCCGCTGCAGCATGGCCAACGTTGAGTTCCACCTGGTGGGCATGTCACAGATTAGGCGGTTCTTGGGCAGGTTAAATTCCTTTTGGAGGTCAGCCAGCCGAACACTGGCATTATATGACCGGCGGAAATGCATACAGACTTTCCTGGCCTGCCTCAGGACACCCTTTAAGCCCGGGTACCTGCCCAAGAACCGCTGCACCACCAAGTTAAGGACGTGAGCTAAACAGGGCACATGGGTCAGTTTTCCCTGTCGGAGGGCAGAGAGGAGGTTGGTGGCATTGTCGCAAACCACCATACCTGCCTTAAGCTGGCATGGCATCAACCACCTCTGAACCTGCCCCTGCAGAGCTGACAGAATCTCTGCCCCAGTGTGGCTCCTGTCCCCCAAGCACACCAGCTCAAGCACTGCATGGCATCTTTTTGCTTGCGTACTTGCGTAGCCCCTTGAACGCCTACGGAGCACCGCTGGTTCCGAGGACAAATCAGCACAGGAAGAGGCCATGGAGGAAGAAGAAGAGGAGGGGGTGGAGGAGAGAGGTGTGGTAGAATCACCACTAGTAGAATTTTGGAGGCGTGGTGGCGGAACAACCTCCAACACTACTGCACCTTGTCCTGCATCCTTCCCAGCTGCCAGAAGAGTCACCCAGTGCGCACAGGAGGCCGTGTTGGCAGCTGCTTTGCCAGACAAAGTACCCTGAGCCTGGGTGAGAGAGGATGAGGAGGATGAGGACGGCTTGGTCATCCACTCGACCAAGTCTTCCGCATGTTGCGGCTCAACACGGCCAGCTGCCGAAAAAAAGGCCAAGCGTGTCCCACGGCCATGTGCTGATGAGGATGCACCATCTCCACGACCAGCCCTGTTGCCTCTAGACATAGAGCCTGCTTGCCCTCTTTTATTGGCTTGTGACTGTCTGCCTCTTCTTGTTGGCCTTCCAGACATACTAATGGCCTGCAGTGAGACGTAGCTGCACAAAACTAGGATGTATATATATATATATATACTGATACTGCAGCTAGCAGAATCAACTGCCTGCCTGTAGTATTATTAGTATGAGAACTCCAGCAATTGTCTTCAGGTAGCTTTAGGTGCACACTGTGCAGAGGACACAGTACACTAATGCCCCGTACACACGGTCGGACATTGATCGCACATTCCGACAACAAAATCCTAGGATTTTTTCTGACGGATGTTGGCTCAAACTTGTCTTGCATACACATGGTCATACAAAGTTGTCGGAAAATCCGATCATTCTGAACGCGGTGATGTAAAACAAGTACGTCGGGACTATAAACGGGGCAGTAGCCAATAGCTTTCATCTCTATTTATTCTGAGCATGCGTGGCACTTTGTGCGTCAGATTTGTGTACACACAATCGGAATTTCCAACAACGGATTTTGTTGTCGGAAAATTTTATAGCTTGCTCTCAAACTTTGTGTGTCCGAAAATCCGATGGAAAATGTGTGATGGAGCCCACACATGGTCGGAATTTCCGACAACAAGGTCCTATCACAAATTTTCTGTTGGAAAATCCGACCGTGTGTACAGGGCATTACTGTAAATACTGTAGCTGCCTGCCTGTGGTATTAATAGGAGCAGAACAACAGCAATTGTCTTCAGGTAGCTTTAGGTGCACACTGTGCAGAGGACACAGTACACTATCTGTAAATACTGCAGCTGCCTGCCTGTGGTATTAATAGGAGCAGAACACCACCAATTGTCTTCAGGTAGCTTTAGGTGCACACTGTGCAGAGGACACAGTACACTAGCTGTAAATACTGCAGCTGCCTGCCTGTGGTATTAATAGGATCAGAAGAACACCAGCAATTGTCTTCAGGTAGCTTTAGGTGCACACTGTGCAAAGGACACCGTACACTAACTGTAAATACTGTAAATACTGTAAAAACACCTGCCTGCCTGTCAGTAGAAAGAGAATAACAGGAACGAATCTAGCTAAACTGAACACAGTTATATATATACACAACACCTGGGATGCATATATATACACGATACACTGTAAATGCAGCTAACTGACTCGCCTGCCTACTCTATCTAACTTAAATCAAATGACAATGTCTCTCTGTCTCTCTGTCTCTCTCTCTCTGCTGCCGCAACACACTACACAAGGCCGCCACGCAGGCGGGCTTATATAGTGTGGGGCGGTTACTAAACCCCCTGAGCCATAATTGGCCAAAGCCACCCTGGCTTTGGCCAATTACGGCTCTCTGTACAGACGGCACTTTGATTGGCCAAGCATGCGGGTCATAGTGCATGCTTGGCCAATCATCAGCCAGCAATGCACTGCGATGCCGCAGTGAATTATGGGCCATTATGTGCCACACAAATTTGGCGCGAACGGCCCATAACGTTTGCAATTCGTTGAACATGGGTTTGACACAAACTCGAAGCTCATCCCTAGTGCCCGTCAGTGCCGCCTTATCAGTGCAGGAGAAAACGTACTTATTTACAAAATTTTATAACAGAAACAAAAGAAAAACTTTTTTTCCCCAAAAATTTTAGGTCTTTTTTTATTTCTTTAGCAAAAAATAAAAAATGCAGAGGTGATCAAATACCACCAAAAGAAATCTCTATTTGTGTGAACAAAATGATTAAAATTCTGTTTTGGTACAGTGTAGCATGACCGCGCAATTGTCATTTCAACAGTGACAGTGCTGAAAGCTAAGAATTGGCTTGGGCAGGAAGGGGATGTACGTGCCCAGTATTGTGGTGGTTAAATACACCAAATAAAGTATTGGACAGAATACCACCATATATGACAGCTTTCTTAGTCAATGGTTGTTAGGGAAGAAGCGGGTACCGGCACCTGTGGCGTCATCAGCAACCATGACATCACCTGACCCCATTATTTACTGGCCAGCAATCCTCAGTCATGTAAACAAAGGTCAAGTTATAGCATGACATCACTGGCCCCTGAGGAAGATGCGGAATTTCTTTATATCAACACATGTAGGGGACAGGACGGCATGCTTAGCAGATCAGCTGTTAGGAACGATCAGCATAACATCCCGTTACCAGCCGGTTTCAACCATTCATTTTTTGCTTGATGTAGAATGGCGCACTGAAGCGCCTGGATATTGTGAGTACCCTGTGTGGGACCTATTTATTTTTGGTTCAATAAATTGCATAAACATACTACACTATGAGATCCTTATTTCATTGATTTACTGAGGCACATTGGCGATTGATCCAGGATCCCGGATGCACTGTTGAACCCTGTAGTGGTTCCAAAGCGTGTATTGACCAAGCTTAACAGCAAGGTCACATACCTTAAGGTGAGCCTTCATTACATGGGGGGAGCACCTGAGTGAGAACACAGCATCTGATTATCGCATCAAGTTCACAGCATACTGAATCGCATGGAGTGTGGAACACCTGTAAATTGGATCAATTTGTACTTTGCACAGTGCACTTAAGCACTTTTATAATTCCAGTATTTGGATCAAATGAAGATGAATGGGAAAACTCTGGACAGCCGCACTCCAAAAAAAATTACTTTTGCCTTTATTGAAAAATCGGGATCACACTGTACAAGCCACAGCAAAGCGATACAGACAGGAGCTGATGCGTTTCACACTACGGAGAGTGCCGACTCATAGCTAACGATCACTGGAATGAGTATCAAATATATACACTGCTTTTTGTAGGCCATGTGGCTGGATAATTGTTCAATTAGCTAGATAGCTGATGCCCCAGTCCAATCAGGTAGGACTAATAACATGAGAACTCAACACATGTCACTGAACAATCCAGCCTGGACTCAAAACAAGATCGTATAATGTGTAAGCAAATAGATAAATGAACGTGCAAAAGATAAATGAATATGTGTGTGCATGAATGTATAATGCGTGAAAAAAGGAATAAAACACATGAGTGTCAAAAGAATAGTAAAATATGAAGTAATAATATGTAAATGAAATAAAGAAAATATATATATATGTATACCTAATTAGTGAAAATGTGTGAAATAAGTGAATTAAGCCATAAATTGAGCCATAGACGTGTCTATGTTTGTGTGTGTGAAAACATGACCTAATGTGTAAACGTGAAAAAGTAAAGAAATACAAACTAGTGAGTAGTTCTACAATATGAATCAAAGGGATGTGGGAAAAATATTACTAGATAAAAATATACACTCAAAATCAACAGAGAAAAGGATCCGTCTGGTATCCCTTTCTCCGTTTGGATTTCTGGACTTGTGCATATATTTCCACCAGCTAGGAGGTCTACTGTCTTGTTTTGATTTTCATTATCAGTACTCTGGTTTGTTTCAAACTTTTCATGAGCCAGCCTTAATACGAGTATGGATCACACTACATCTTCATTGCATACATCTGAAGCTGGATACAGTAGAACCCTCACGGCACTGTCCAACAACCCCTTAAAACAAACATCACAGATACATACACTTCAATCTACTGATGATGATGGGGTTTTGTTGATATGCCAGTTTAGGAAAATGGAACATTTAATGGCCAAGGAGATAAGAACGTACTGGGATATAAGCTTTCTTATGGAACATATATCTCTGGCACAGATTCCATGAGGTTTGAGGATTAAGAAATTTCCCACCTCTGAACTATTTGACGACCATCTTAAGAAAGAATGGACGTACACACTTGATACCTGTTCTTTCAAGCTCATGAATATCCTGATTGTATCGAAGAAGAAAGAAGTGGAGACTTTACATGCAGAAATGACTTTGATACAGAAAGATCTCACTGCTCTTCAAACCCATACGGGGTTCTCTGATTTAGGACGTCTAAACAGAAAATTGGATAAGATGGAGAAATCTGTCATAGATAACAAGAGGGGTAAGATGACCCAATACAAGATAGGTTATGAAAGCAATAAGGTTTACGTTTGGAAAAAAGCACAATTTTTCCCAAGCCGGCCACGCAGAAACCGAAGAAAACAAGTGAGTGCTTCTCTGACCAAGAGAGCGAACCAGCGGATGACACCTTTGCTAATACAGCATCAGATTCCTCGTCCGACCAATCCACAAGGTCTATGGGGCAAGCTCAGCCAGGTAATGACCATAGTCCAGGAAACCCTCGTGGATACAGTCAAACAAAGAAAAAAAATCTTCCATAAGAAAACAAAGAGAGGGGGCAGGCGACATAAAGGCTCCAAAGGACACCCACTACACACTGTGGGGCAAAACAAAGAGGTAACCCTGAATGTCATCAACATCTCAAACAAAACTTTAAAAGATGAAGAAACAAGTTTAGTAGTGAAAGGATTGAACTTTTGCCCAAACAGACATTTTGATCTTTTTGGAACAATATTGGATGTCAACAAGTTTTCCGCTAGTGTAACCCTCAAAAAACATTATTTTGAATGTCCATCGGATAGAGAGGAGGTCCCTTCAGACGACCTCGAGGCAGGTGAGTCTCGTCCTTTACCTAAAATGTTTACTGAGGTCTGTGCATTACAGGACCCTGTTGATCTAGCTGGTGACTCCAGTCCACCCCCTCTGATCCCACTGATGTTCAGAATAACATATCATTTAAACTTAGATCTGATTTTTATCCAGTGGCATCGAGGGGTAGGGATCTGGACCTCTTCCAAAAAATGGTGGAGGGTGATTTGACTTGTCTGGCTCGCAGTTGTCAAAAGAGACCAGTCACCCATAATTTGACTTATGCAGAGAGACTAGCTCTCAAAACATTGGCAGCTGATAAAAGTATTGTTATTAGGAATGCGGACAAGGGGGGTATTGTAGTAGTTTTGTATTCAGAAGCGTATAGTTATCTGATACACACACTTATCAACCACTTGCATCCATCCCTACATCCTCTTTTAAAAAAGCTTTGTGACAGACCTAGCCAGGAGAGAGACTTTTGGAGGGGACTGTATGCTAGCCTCTTGCCGATCGATCATGGGCCCTTGCATTTGGGGTAACGGTGCTCTTTGTGAGCTGTATGCCTGGGGACCCTTGAGGTGGTATTACTGTGGATTCGGGTCCTGGTCCCCCAGGAGACACAGACTGGGGACCCTGGATTTGCCATATTGGAATAGTGGCTCATTCATAATGCTGGGACAGATACTGTTAGGAGATGCTGATGTAAATTCCAGCACCTGTCTGTCTGTTGTCTGATAAAATGTGTATTGTAAATAAGTCTATAGTATGGGATCTAAGAGTCATTAGATTCCCATTTTTGTTTAGGTTAATTAACTCTGCTATTGTGTGAAGAGTCTATGTTGATTGTGATAATGTTGATTGGATTTTCTGAACTACAAGACGGCCAGTCTGGCCTAAAAGTCATGTCTGAGTCATCTAGGCTGTCTAAAGGGATTAGTTAATTAGCTCATGTTAATTAGGTTAATTAGGTTACAGCTGTATTGTTAGAGTAATATGAGCAGGAGGTCTGCACCTCCACTTTCAGTGTATAAAAGCCTGTACTTTGCAATAAAGTGAGATTCCTGTTTGAACTTACATTCAGGATTGTGAATAAATAAAGTCTAGGAATGGGACTTTGAAGGCACAATAGTATTAAACTACAAAAAAGTAAATTTAATAGGGGTATTTTATTAGAAAAATATAAAAAGACAATGGACAAACATAAGTGTTTAAAATCAAATCAGGCTGGATATAAACCCCAATGATAATACACCGTATGGATCCTATCCTGCAAGCTTATGTAGCATTGGGGAGATTATAAATGTATAAACATATCACTTAGTCCAGATAGAGGAGAAATACTTCCCCTGAGCATTGAACAGTAGACAGTCACATGGTTATAACAAACAGGATGCTGCAGGTTTGGTGATCCACGGTGAGATGTTCTCTAGTTGCTCTACATGTTTCGCGTTACACAGAACGCTTCCTCAGGAGCTAGAGATTCTAGGTTAAAATACATAAAAGAAACAACAACAAAGACAGAAAATCAAAAGTATGAATATGCTAAGCACAGTGTACATATGGGTATCAATATTGAAGATATAACCACTGCCAGGTGTAATGACTCATGGGGCAAGCCCTATAAAAAATTATGGTCTCCAACCGACACACGGTAACACCTGATGGTCGGGTCAGCAAAAATAGGGGAAGCAGAAAATACATACTGAATTGAAGGATTTTGAATGGTCTATATGTATATATATTTTTTAGAGAAGTTAAAATAGTGGGACCAAGGGCAAAAAGGGAGGAAAAAAAGGGGGGAGGGAGAATGGGGAGGGGAAAGAAGGAAAAAGAAGGGGGGGGGAAGGGGGGGAAGGGATAAAGGGAGGAAGGAACAGAAAAAAGGAAAGGGGAGAAGGGGGGAAGAGGAAGTTTATATAGAATATAGGGAAACGTGGTTCACTTACCAATTGGGTATGGTAAGGTTGCATAAAACTGCCAGTAGTAATTCGATCACAAGTAAAAAGTGTCTGAGATGAATTGGGAACAGCAGCCGGCCACAACCTGGAACCTCTCAGAAAAATGTAACATCAGGTATCCATGAGAGGGAAAGCAAGGGCTTTATTATTGTAATGCTGGTATATGGGAAAAGAAAAAGGGGAAATAAACAGTCACATTGATATTGCCAGGTGTTGTAGTCAGAAGAGGCTGCAAACATAAAAGTGCTTTGCTTGTAGATCAGAGAGCATCAATGAGAATAAAATAGCCTTACCCTCAAGTAGTTGAGAGGAAACACAGGGATGCGCCATCCGATCTAGCAGAGACCGGTGCTGTGACCGCATAAAAGCAGGCAACACTGCGTCCCTATATATGGTGACTCCGGCCGGAAACGAACGGCTCCGAAGAGCGTAGCGTGTTCCGGCCCTGCTGCGGGCTACCGCGCATGCGCCGCACCACGTCGCCCTCACGTAGGAACAACGCAGCGCCGGAAGAATTCCGCGCATGCGCCGAAGGGTAGCGCGAGGGGGGACGGGACCAGGCGAATAACGCAAGCAGCAAAGGCGGAGTTTAGGGGGAGGGAAGTCCCCGTATCTCCGACAATCGCGAAGTCGGACCGGATGTGCGGCGCTGAGCAGTGGAACTCATCAAGGCAAGGACCATGCATAACAGGAGGAGACCAACACTGAGGGAGAGTCCCTGAACCATCAATCTGGCGTGGGAAGAAAACAAAATTATATATACGATATACATATAGTGTTATAACGTTATTATATGGTTGTAGCATCCCATACGGGGACAGTGGAAACAATTAAGCAATATCAATAACTTGTAACATTTCAAAGAGGAGGAAAACATATGAATACATCGATCTGGAGGTTTGAAAGAATTAATTAGAATCTAATGTGTCATATCATGTCATCAGCAGTTATTTTCACTTCATGAACAGTTCTTAGGGCAGAAACTAGCACGTGCTAGAGGGGCTTTGCGTGGGTCATAGGAAGGGTCTGTATGAATGGGATTCATTCAGGCCAGGTGCCCTAGTGGCCTTTAAACGCTCGATCCATAGGGTCTCTTTTTGTAATATGAGTTTGTCCCATTCACCACCTCTGGGGTTTTGGGAGACGACGGCCAGAACAGCAAAAGAAATAGAGGAAGTGTTGAAACGATGGTATAAGTCGAGATGTCTGCTCACAGGAGTGAGCATCTTCCCATTCCCTGAGTAGTAAATATGGTCATTGATTCTTTGCCTAAGCTGTTTGGCCGTCTTGCCCACATAGAAAACCCCACAGGTGCACTTCATCAGGTAGACTACCCCTTGGGTATAGCATGTGGCTGCAAATTTCGGATGGTAGATTTCGCCATTAGGAAGTGAAATAGGATATTCAGAAGATATCCATGGACAGAAGGAACAGCTGCCACAGGGCGCTGTGCCCCTTGATAGCTGTGGGGCAATAGGGTTGTAGGTCTTGTACTGACTAGAAACTAGTCTGTCCTTCAGAGAAGTTGCCCGTCTATAGACTATTTCAGGGTGTGTTAACATATTTCTTTAAAATAGGGTCATCTGTCAGAAAGTGCCAGTGTTTTTTCAGGATATTGTTAATGTCATGATAATGGGAAGAAAATTGGGTAATCAATCTGACCGTGGATTTTTGTGGTTGGGTTTTTTTCCCATATAAAAGGTCAGTACGTGATTTACCCTTGGCCTTGTTGAAGGCCTTGCGTAGAAGGGACCGGCTGTAGCCTCTAGCCAGGAGTCGTGACCTGAGTAGGTTGGACTGGTGTTGAAAATCTGTCATTTTTGTACAAGTTCGACGAAGACGAAGATACTGTGCATATGGTATGCTTCTAATGAGGGGGGGAGGATGTGCACTTGTGGCATGTAGCAGTGTATTTCCTGCTGTAGCTTTCCTAAATAAATTTGTGGATAAGGTGTTGTTAACGTCTCTGTAGATCTCGAGATCCAGAAAATTGACAGTGTCAGTGTGACAGTGGTATGTAAATTTTAGATTAAACTGGTTGACATTGAGTATTTGTATGAACTTTTTGAGGGTCTTTTTAGTGCCTGTCCAGATGATGAAAACGTCATCTATGTAGCGTTTCCAGATCAAAATTTGATCTATATATTCTGAATACTGGTCTCGAGAGAACAGGTGACGTTCCCACCCCCCCAGGTACAGATTGGCGTAGCCAGGGGCACAGCAGGTGCCCATGGCTACGCCCTGTACCTGGAGGTAGTGGAAATCCATGAATTCAAAAGTATTGTGAGTCAAGATGAAGTTAAGTAGCTTTAAAATAAACTCGTTATAATTCCACTGGTGGTGATCTTCCTCGTACAAAAAGGTGCGGACCATCTCGATCCCCCGCTCGTGAGGGATGCTGGAGTATAAAGCCTCTACATCAAGCGTCACGAGCAGGGAATCAGGAGGGACCGGCAACCCCTCAATCTGTTTTAGAAGATCTAAAGTATCTTTGGTGTATGACGGTAGGGCCATGACATGGGGCATGAGTGTAGCATCTACAAGTTTGCTGGCATTGTCTGTTAAGCTATCAATACCTGAAATTATCGGTCTCCCAGGGGGCGACACCGGGTCCTTATGCACTTTGGGAAGTGCATAGAACGTCGCCACCCTGGGAGACCGAACATTCAGGTACTCATAGGTATCTTTAACGATTAGGCCTCTTAAATAGGCGTCTCCAATGATGTCCAGGAACTGGTTCCTAAAAGATATAGTGTCTGATAGAGGAATTTTCCGATACCAATCTTTGTTGGATAAAATAGTCAAACACATGTTTTCATAGGAGGATCTGGTCAAAAGGACAACGTTACCACCTTTATCGGCAGGTTTCACAACAATGTCAGGATGGTTATATATTTTGGAAATAGCTTGACGCTGTGTTAAAGTTAGGTTATTTTTTCTATGGGGTGGATTCATGCGTTTAATGTCACTGACCACGTTTTGTAAAAACGTCCAGATCTGGGGATTCTGAGATAAGTCGGGAAATTGACGAGATTTGAGTTTAAATCTGTTGGCTATGGATGTGGGAGGGATAGGGGATGTTGAAGTGGAGGTGTCAGGATGGGTGTCGTCACTTTCCTCTAACAGGAGCATTAGGTCCCGCAGTGCTCGGAACTCATCCATCTTAAAGTGTTTTATGCTCTCTGAAAATTCCCGTTCCTCTTTACTTCTTAGTCTATCTTGGTCAAATAAAAATTTGTAAGTAAGGTTGCGAGTAAACAGATAAACGTCTTTAATGGTCTCATATTTATCAATTTTCTGCGATGGACAGAAACTTAAACCAAGTTTTAACACATTTAAATCTTGTTCAGAAAAGTGATAAGGAGTGAGGTTCAGGACATCCAGTCCTAGGTGTGGGGTGGCGGAATCCCTAACATGGGAAAATTTATAGTGGAGGTAGCGTTTGGAATAATGTGGGGGTCAAGAGTGCTTTGTTTCCTACATGTTTGTGATTGTGTGAGAGATAGTGAGTTGGCTGGGTTTAAAGGGTTGGAAAAATTGGGTTGTTGTGTTGCATTTGTGAGTGTGTTGTTGGGAAAAGAAGTGTTTGGGATGTCCCGACTGGGGCCCGATTGGAGTGTCGTGGGTGTTGGATTAGTGCGACTTTACAAGTTTAACAGTTGCAGTGCTTTGTGAGCATTGGGACCCATATAGTTGGGCTGTGAATCAGTGCCACCACCTTTGATAGAGGGAGGCCCCTGACGTAGTGAGCCGTTCGAGCGTTTAATGTCTTGTTTGTCAATTTTCTTTTTAGGATAGAGTGTATAGTGCCCACCACCATATTGTCGCTTACGTGCACCAGTGTCGTTAGGAGTGACGTTCAGGTCTCTTCCAATGGGAACCTGTGAAGAGAAGGTGGATAAAGAAGAATCAGAATCAATTTCCGTGTCATCGTCAGTAAACATACTTCCATTGTTGGGGTGTTGTTTTTTAGGATTTGTTTTACGGAGTCTTCGACTATGAGAAGGGGTCTGCCAGTGATAGGCGTAGCCCTCCATAAAGGTTGTTTTGTCTTTCATAAATTTGTTTTGTTTTTTAAAAATTATATCTTTATTGATTTTAGTAATGTATTCCTTGACTTCCTGCCATTTGTGGTTAAACTGTGTATGGCTTTTTAGATTGTCATTTTTGGTTTGGAAAGTGATGATTTCCTCATCAAGAAGGGCAAGTTCAGCCTGATAGTGAGATATTAACAATTTAATATCAATAATACAATTTAATAAGGGGGGGGAGAAGGGGGAGGGGAAAGAAGGAAAAAGAAGGGGGGGGAGGGGGGAAGGGCCGTCGTCCCCCAAAACCCCAGAGGTGGTGAATGGGACAAACTCATATTACAAAAAGAGACCCTATGGATCGAGCGTTTAAACGCCACTAGGGCACCTGGCCTGAATGAATCCCATTCATACAGACCCTTCCTATGACCCACGCAAAGCCCCTCTAGCACGTGCTAGTTTCTGCCCTAAGAACTGTTCATGAAGTGAAAATAACTGCTGATGACATGATATGACACATTAGATTCTAATTAATTCTTTTCAAACCTCCAGATCGATGTATTCATATGTTTTCCTCCTCTTTGAAATGTTACAAGTTATTGATCTTGCTTAATTGTTTCCACTGTCCCCGTATGGGATGCTACAACCATATAATAACGTTATAACACTATATGTATATCGTATATATAATTTTGTTTTCTTCCCACGCCAGATTGATGGTTCAGGGACTCTCCCTCAGTGTTGGTCCCCTCCTGTTATGCATGGTCCTTGCCTTGATGAGTTCCGCTGCTCAGCGCCGCACATCCGGTCTGACTTCTCGACCGGATGTGCGGCGATTGTCGGAGATACGGGGACTTCCCTCCCCCTAAACTCCGCCTTTGCTGCTTGCGTTATTCGCCTGGTCCCGTCCCCCCTCGCGCTACCCTTCGGCGCATGCGCGGAATTCTTCCGGCGCTGCGTCATTCCTACGTGAGGGCGACATGGTGCGGTGCATGCGCGGTAGCCCGCAGCGGGGCTGGAACACGCTACACTCTTCGGAGCCGTTCGTTTCCGGCCGGAGTCACCATATATAGGGACGCAGTGTTGCCTGCTTTTATGCGGTCACAGCACCGGTCTCTGCTAGATCGGATGGCGCATCCCTGTGTTTCCTCTCAACTACTTGAGGGTAAGGCTATTTTATTCTCATTGATGTTCTCTGATCTACAAGCAAAGCACTTTTATGTTTGCAGCCTCTTCTGACTACAACACCTGGCAATATCAATGTGACTGTTTATTTCCCCTTTTTCTTTTCCCATATACCAGCATTACAATGATAAAGCCCTTGCTTTCCCTCTCATGGATACCTGATGTTACATTTTTCTGAGAAGTTCCAGGTTGTGGCTGGCTGCTGTTCCCAATTCATCTCAAACACTTTTTACTTGTGATCGAATTGCGATCATCTGTATATAATTACTACTGGCAGTTTTATGCAACCTTACCATACCCAATTGGTAAGTGAACCACGTTTCCCTATATTCTATATAAACTTCCTCTTCCCCCCCTTCTCCCCTTTCCTTTTTTCTGTTCCTTCCTCCCTTTATCCCTTCCCCCCCTCCCCCCCCCTTTTTTCCTCCCTTTTTGCCCTTGGTCCCACTATTTTAACTTCTCTAAAAAATATATATACATATAGACCATTCAAAATCCTTCAATTCAGTATGTATTTTCTGCTTCCCCTATTTTTGCTGACCCCAACCATCAGGTGTTACCGTGTGTCGGTTGGAGACCATAATCTTTTATAGGGCCTGCCCCATGAGTCATTACACCTGGCAGTGGTTATATCTTCAATATTGATACCCATATGTACACTGTGCTTAGCATATTCATACTTTTGATTTTCTGTCTTTGTTGTTGTTTCTTTTATGTATTTTAAAGTAGAATCTCTAGCTCCTGAGGAAGCGTTCTGTGTAACGCGAAACATGTAGAGCAACTAGAGAACATCTCACCGTGGATCACCAAACCTGCAGCATCCTGTTTGTTATAACCATGTGACTGTCTACTGTTCAATGCTCAGGGGAAGTATTTCTCCTCTATCTGGACTAAGTGATATGTTTATACATTTATAATCTCCCCAATGCTACATAAGCTTGCAGGATAGGATCCATACGGTGTATTATCATTAGGGTTTATATCCAGCCTGATTTGTTTTTAAACACTTATGTTTGTCCATTGTCTTTTTATATTTTTCTAATAAAATACCCCTATTAAATTTACTTTTTTGTAGTTTAATACTATTGTGCCTTCAAAGTCCCATTCATAGACTTTATTCACAATCCTAATCCTGGGGACGCTGGCACAAATTGCTACTGAGTACCTGCAGAGTCACCCTGTCCATTGAGGTACTTTAGCACTAGGTCCTTCATCTGAACTTACATTCAGCTGCCTGGTGTTTGTTCTGAGCTATCACAACTGGACTAGAACAGCACAGAGCTGTATCTGATTCAATAGCTGCAGAGGAGTGTTGGGAGAGTGGAACCGAGTGAGCAAGGGGCTCGTTACATTGGTTGGCAGCCGTGGGATTTGCTCTCCAGTTACTGGGACACTCCAAACCAGCCTGCAGGAGAGCCACGCTGAAAGACTTGCTTGAGGGCCGTGGAGGGAATGGTGGGATCGTGCTTCCTTGCCGTGAACACATCCAAACCATCACCTGGATCCAAGGTAGCAGGATAGCAGGAGAGGAGAGATACCAGCCACCATGGATGAGGAATTCTGAAGGAGGTTGCGAGAGAAGGAGATACAGCACAGAGGACCAGTATCAGAGCAGGTCCTGCTAGGATGGTTTGATTCTATCCGCTGTGAACTCTGGAAGGAAGCGCTAGCCCGTGAGCAGTGACACCAGGGAAAAGTTCTCCCCTCCATCCATGTGAGGTACTGGTCGCAGTATGAAGTGCGAATGCTGTTTTTGGGGGAACAGCTGAACCAGGAGTGGACAGCCGAGTTAATCAGGCTGATCCGGGCAGAAATGCGGTTGGACGAGAGCTACAGAGCCCTCCAGTGGTATGTAGCCCAAGTGTGCCTGTGGACAGCGGATGACAGCCCCACGGAAGGCTTTGACTACGATGGCCTGGGATTGTTATACTGGAGGCTGTCCAGGGACCCATGACTTTGGAAGTGATCAGGAGTGGTGTTTGGAGGAAATAATGGAGCACAGAGAGCGGAGAGCGGAGACTGAATGTCTCAGAAGTGCACTGGGCACCGGAAGATTTGGAGTTTCTGGCCGTTCAGGAATGGGAGTTGGAGATCGCCTACAAACAGCTGTTAGACTCTGCTCAACAGCAGGGTGGTGCTCCCTTTGCCTGGGACTATCATGAAATACCAGTTGACAACTTTGAAATCCTGGCTGAAGAGTTGACAATGTGGCAGAGTAACGGTGTGCTTTGCGAACCTGCACCCACAGCTATGGAGGCGGAGGTCTTATGGTGGATGCAGCAAGTGCTGACTGACCTTGATGAACCTGTTTCTGCATTGGATGATCTTGGATGGAGGAATGTGCCTGTCCAGCAGAATGCCAGAGAATTGGCAGTGGAAAATCTGAAGATTGCCGTCCCCAAACCTGAAGTGCTGACAACATGGCAGAGCTCTGCTAACCTCTGCCCAGGACTGATAGCATCTTCTGGGTTCCACGGAGAGGAGATGGTGAACCTTTATCCCCAGACACCAGTTGCAGAGACAGGGGATTTGATAGACTTTTCTGCTGAGGAAGAACAACCTGGTGAGCCTCCAGCAGAAGAAGAGCTGTTATTAGGGCCAAACTTCACTGTGCTCTGCCCAGCACCAACAGAAGTATCTGTGAAGTTACAAGGAACTTCCCCAGCTGAAGCGCTGGCAACCGGACAGAGGGTCCAAGACCTCTGCCCCACACCTGTGGCAGTTTCGGAGGCTCAGGGTGAGAAGGTGGCAATCACTTCCCAGCAGCAGATACAGGGGGAGAAGGGAGAGGAGGTGTGTGTTGTCCCTCCCCAACAGTTAGCTGGAGCAGATGGTGTGGGGTTTCCAGCAGAAGGGCTGGCAACAGGGCCGAGTACTGCTGGACTCTGCCCTCAACTAACAGAGGATGGATTTCCTGTGAAGGTGGATGGGACTTCAGTCTCCACCTGTATACCCCAGGGATGCTGGGCAGTCGGCCCAGATCCCCAACAGCATGACGGAGTGAGCCCAGACACCCTGTCTTCTCTCCAGCGGCAGAAAGGACTCCAGGGAGAAGGGCCAGTCCAGGCCTCTCCCCAGCAGCAGATATGTTCTCTGAGAGAGGCAGAGGTTGGCTGGGTGAGTAATGCTTTGTTTGGAACAATTTGTTTGGGGTACTGTGTGGGTACAGGCATTAGAGGACTGGAACTACTGACTAACTTCGGAGTGAACCCGTCTGGGGTCTCCTCTTGTGTTAGTCTCCTGCCGAAAGGGGAGAAATGTGACAGACCTAGCCGGGAGAGAGACTTTTGGAGGGGACTGTATGCTAGCCTCTTGCCGATCGATCGTGGGCCCTTGCATTTGGGGTAACGGTGCTCTTTGTGAGCTGTATGCCTGGGGACCCTTGAGGTGGTATTTTTAGGTCTCTTCAGAGATGCTCAATTAGGTTTAAGTCAGGGCTCTGGCTGGGCCATTCAAGAACAGTCACGGAGTTGTTGTGAAGCCACTCCTTCATTATTTTAGCTGTGTGCTTAGGGTCATTGTCTTGTTGGAAGGTAAACCTTCGGCCCAGTCTGAGGTACTGAGCACTCTGGAGAAGATTTTCGTCAAGGAAAATTGCAACCATTCCTCCTGTCCCTGCAGCTGAAAAACATAACCACAGCATGATGCTGCCACCATCATGCTTCACTGTTGGCACTGTATTGGACAGGTGATGAGCAGTGCCTGGTTTTCTCCACACCTACGGCTTAGAATTAAGGCCAAAAAGTTCTATCTTGGTCTCATCAGACCAGAGAATCTTATTTCTCACCATCTTGGAGTCCTTCAGGTGTTTTTTTAGCAAACTCCATGCGGGCTTTCATGTGTCTTGCACTGAGGAGAGGCTTCCGTCGGGCCACTCTGCCATAAAGCCCCAACTGGTGGAGGGCTGCAGTGATGGTTGACTTTCTACAACTTTCTCCCATCTCCCGACTGCATCTCTGGAGCTCAGCCACAGTGATCTTTGGGTTCTTCTTTACCTCTCTCACCAAGGCTCTTCTCCCCCGATAGCTCAGTTTAGCTGGACGGCCAGCTCTAGGAAGGGTTCTGATTGCTCCAAACGTCTTCCATTTAAAGATTATGGAGGCCACTGTGCTCCTAGGAACCTTAAGTGCAGCAGACATTTTTTTTTGTAACCTTGGCCAAATCTGTGCCTTGCCACAATTCTGTCTCTGAGCTCTTCAGGCAGTTCCTTTGACCTCATGATTCTCATTTGCTCTGACATGCACTGTGAGCTGTTAGGTCTTATATAGACAGGTGTGTGGCTTTCCTAATCAAGTCCAATCAGTATAATCAAACACAGCTGGACTCAAATGAAGGTGTAGAACCATCTCAAGGATGATCAGAAGAAATGGACAGCACCTGAGTTAAATATATGAGTGTCACAGCAAAGGGTCTGAATACTTAGGACCATGTGATATTTCAGTTTTTCTTTTTTAATAAATCTGCAAAAATGTCAACAATTCTGTTTTTCTATCAATATGGGGTGCTGTGTGTACATTAATGAGGAAAAAAATGAACTTAAATGATTTTAGCAAATGGCTGCAATATAACAAAGAGTAAAAAATGTAAGGGGGTCTGAATACTTTCCGTCCCCACTGTATATCAGACCCTCTTCTAGGATAAGGGAATTTCATTTGTTTACACAGAGAAGAGGCCGGGAACTGTCATTTACCAGCAATTTGTTTTCTCAGTGATTGGCGGTATTGCTGTAGTAGGTTGTATACATCGTACAGATGTGTCCCTTCACAGGCCGGGTCAGGGCACCCCCCAGACATGGGATTTTAATGGAATTTTACATTATTAGTGTTGCCCTTTAAAAATTATTAAAATTGCTGCTCCTCACCAAATGGATTTTTTTAACTTTTTTTTTTGCTTTAGTATATGTCCCCCATGACACTGCCCAGCCCCCACCCCCATGCCATTTGTTTTACAAACCCTTTCCTATTACCCCAGGAAATGGCCAGGACTGATTTTTAATATTTGGCTCCCATTGACTTCATTGGGGTTTAGATTCGGCACCCGAACTTTAGTCATGTTTGCTGAGCCCATCTCTAACTGAACCCAGGTGGGTCCCACTCATCCCTACCCAGGAGGCCCCTGTAAATGAGGACCAAAGAAACCAACGACCTTTACTCATGGAGAAATGTTCTGAAAGTCTATTTGGAAGAGAAAGGGACGTGTCCGGCACTGGCCATGAGGGTTGTAAATACTACATTTGGCCTTAAAGTGGTTGTAAAGACCGAATGTGCATTCTATGCATGAAGGTAAAAAAATCTTTCTTTATGCAGCCCCCCCTCTTTATACTCACCTGAGCCCCCTCTCAATCCAGCTAAGTGCATGGGAGCCTTGGCTTTTCTGGATCTCTCTCCTCATTGGCTAAGACAGCAGCAGGAGCCATTGGTTTCCTCAGCTGTAAATCACAGCCTTTGAGCCAATGAGGACAGAGCGGGGACACATAGAGTGGGCCTCAGGAGCGACAATGCACCAGTGCCCCCATAGCAAGCAGCTTGTTATTGGGGGGCACTAGTCAAGGGGTAGGAGCCAGGAGTACAGGAGTACTGGTGGGGGACCTGAGAAGTAGAGGATCAGGGCTGCTCTGTGCAAAACCATTACAGAGCAGATAAAAAAAGAAACAACCATTAATATTACTTTAAATGATCCGTAACTTCAGGACGGGTCTTCAGCATCTCAAAGGGAAACTGATTTACGCCGATGTCATAGGATAGGTGGAAGACAACGAACATTGTAATAGGGCGTACACACGGTCGGACTTTGTTCGGACATTCCGACAACAAAATCCTAGGATTTTTTCCGACGGATGTTGGCTCAAACTTGTCTTGCATACACACGGTCACACAAAGTTGTCGGAAAATCCGATCGTTCTGAACGCGGTGACGTAAAACACGTACGTTGGGACTATAAACGGGGAAGTGGCCAATAGCTTTCATCTCTTTATTTATTCTGAGCATATGTGGCACTTTGTCCGTCGGATTTGTGTACACACGATCGGAATTTCCGACAACGGATTTTGTTGTCGGAAAATTTTATCTCCTGCTCTCCAACTTTGTGTGTCGGAAAATCCGATGGAAAATGTCCGATGGAGCCCACACACGGTCGGAATTTCCGACAACACACTCCGATCGGACATTTTCCATCGGAAAATCCGACCGTGTGTACGGGGCATAAGAGTAAAAAAAAGTTTGGTCAACTAAGCAGCTTCCTCTGCACCATAGTAAATGAAGGAAAAGGGTAGCTCAAGGGTAGGCTATTGATGATAATAATAATAATAATAATAATAATTATAATAATTTTAATATATCATTGTTGGTAATTTGTATTATTTTATTATTATTATTATTACTATTATTATAATACAAATAATAAAATAATACAAATTACCAACAATGATATATTAAAATTATTATAATTATTATTATTAACAGTTATTATTATTATTATTATTATTATGATTATTATTATTCTGTGTACACTGTGTTGGACTTGTCATAAATAATACAGCAGAGTTTCTGGAAAAGAACCAAGGATACATAGAACTTGCATGCAGATGGTTCTACATCCTCTTCTGAATGTACAATCCTATATTTCACAACACTTGTCAAGTGACAAGTGACGTGGAGCGATGCTGCAGGAAATGACTACCCCTCCCCCCTATACAAGACATTCTACAGACAGGAAACCAGAACTTATACTGATAAAACATTATTGTCAGGTGATTGCAGCACATAAATCTGATATTATTATATAGAGAAATAATACAAAAAATCTTGATGAAGATCATAGAGAATGAGTTCAGCTCTTTGGGTGTGTCTGGTACGTACAAAGTGTGAAGAAGTTACCTACAAGAAGGAGCAGCCATGGGACTGTTTTCATTTTAATCTTCCGGCTCCTGACTTTTATATAAATGGGATCTGGGCAGCTGTGGGAGCCGCAAGATTTCTTTTATGTGACCAGTGAGTGCTGCCCCCCCTTCCCCCCACCACCCCAGGAGCCAGGGACCACTACCATCAGGATAGTGGGTGGAAGGAGATCATCTGTCCCCCATCTCCTCTACAAGGTGCGCATGTGTATGCAATCAGGGCTGGTGATAGACTATTTTGCACCCTAGGCAAGACCAGCTTCCTGCGCCCCCCCAGAAAAAAACAAAAATGTTCTCTTACTGTCAGTCCAATGTCAGACACATCAAAATGTCACTCTGCGAGCCTTTTCCTTTGTAAAAATCCAATTAAAAAAAGAAGTAAAAAATCTAATTTCTTCATCAGTTTAGACCAATATGTATTCTGCTATATAATTTTGGTAAAAAAAAAAAAAATCCCAATAAGTGAATATTAATTGATTTGCACAAAAGTTATGGTGTCTACATATATGGGGGGATGGCACACAAGACTGCTACTTATATCATTGACTTCTGATATCACACACTGGTCCAATCCCATCTCTTCTCTCATCTACATCATCAATCCAGGATCCAATATTTGTCCACGACCATACTATAATAAATATGTACATGATTCCGTAATACTGTACACAGGGAATGATTGCTGCAGACTGTCCGTGTATAATACTGTTTGTCTACAGCTTGAGCCAGGCAGCATTTATTACAGGCCAGTGCCACACTGCCCGTTATAATACACCCGCTGGCACTGTACCTTCTCTTCTCACACTGCCCGTTATAATACACCAGCTGGCACTGTACCTTCTCTTCTCACACTGCCCGTTATAATACACCCGCTGGCACTGTACCTTCTCTTCTCACACTGCCTGTTATAATACACCAGCTGGCACTGTACCTTCTCTTCTCACACTGCCTGTTATAATACACCCGCTGGCACTGTACCTTCTCTTCTCACACTGCCCGTTATAATACACCAGCTGGCACTGTACCTTCTCTTCTCACACTGCCCGTTATAATACACCAGCTGGCACTGTACCTTCTCTTCTCACACTGCCCGTTATAATACACCAGCTGGCACTGTACCTTCTCTTCTCACACTGCCCGTTATAATACACCCGCTGGCACTGTACCTTCTCTTCTCACACTGCCCGTTATAATACACCCGCTGGCACTGTACCTTCTCTTCTCACACTGCCCGTTATAATACACCAGCTGGCACTGTACCTTCTCTTCTCACACTGCCCGTTATAATACACCAGCTGGCACTGTACCTTCTCTTCTCACACTGCCCGTTATAATACACCAGCTGGCACTGTACCTTCTCTTCTCACACTGCCCGTTATAATACACCAGCTGGCACTGTACCTTCTCTTCTCACACTGCCCGTTATAATACACCCGCTGGCACTGTACCTTCTCTTCTCACACTGCCCGTTATAATACACCCGCTGGCACTGTACCTTCTCTTCTCACACTGCCCGTTATAATACACCAGCTGGCACTGTACCTTCTCTTCTCACACTGCCCGTTATAATACACCCGCTGGCACTGTACCTTCTCTTCTCACACTGCCCGTTATAATACACCAGCTGGCACTGTACCTTCTCTTCTCACACTGCCCGTTATAATACACCCGCTGGCACTGTACCTTCTCTTCTCACACTGCCTGTTATAATACACCAGCTGGCACTGTACCTTCTCTTCTCACACTGCCCGTTACAATACACCTGCTGGCACTGTACCTTCTCTTCTCACACTGCCCGTTATAATACACCCGCTGGCACTGTACCTACTCTTCTCACACTAGTTCACCCTGACTGAGCCTCCAAACAATCCACATGAATTTATTTGTTCACAAGCAGTTTTAGGACACCGGACAGCTCCAGGCCCTTTCTCTCCTTCACACATATTTTTTTTCTGTTTGATGGTAAGATCTCTTTCCCAGCCATCGTAGGATGCCCAATATTCCTATAAGCCAGTGGTTCTCTAGTGACGTGACCCCTTGATAAAATCTCCCAAGTTGTGGGGACCCCTAACAGTAAAATTATTTTTGTAGCGTGGGTTGTCAGCACCCAAGGCAAGACAAGTCATTTGTGCCTCTAACCCACGAACATTTAGCTCTCCCTGAGTCCCTTCCACTCGTACAATATTAAAACCCCTTATAATACATTTTAGGATGTACCACTCTCTCTTTATTCTCCTTTCTTTCCCTTTTATCTCTCTATCCTAATTTCTTATTTATTTCCCAATCCCTTTCTAGCCCTCATTCTTGTTCTCTTATTCTTTCTCTACCTTTTTCTTTGCTCCTCCCCTCTTCCTTCCATGTATTCTCTAATTTTATTCCTCCTCTTACTCCTTGGTGGGGGGAATGGGATCAATGGCAGTTCTGGTGGGGAGTTGGGATCAGTGGCAGTGCTGGCGGGGAGTTGGGATCAGTGGCAGTGCTGGCGGGGAGTTGGGATCAGTGGCAGTGCTGGCGGGGAGTTGGGATCAGTGGCAGTGCTGGCGGGGGATGGGATCAGTGGCAGTGCTGGCGGGGGGATGGAATCAGTGGCAGTGCTGGCGGGGGGATGGGATCAGTGGCAGTGCTGGGGGGGGATGGGATGAGTGGCAGTGCTGGTGGGGGGTGGGATGAGTGGCAGTGCTGGTGGGGGGTGGGATGAGTGGCAGTGTTGGAGGGAGTTCTGATCAGCCAACTTAAGTGCTCTTGATGAAGGTCATCTGCTGATCTGAGAACTGTAGTGGGGACTTTTAATGGCAACTCTAATCACAGGTAGTGTTATTCACTGTGTCTCTGGCTTCACTGCATCTCTGACTTTGTGGTGTCTCGTAGCAGTGACACCTATGCCGAAATCAGGAGATGGGGAGGCTGGGAGAGTGGTGCGGGCTTCAGGATTCAGTGACCCCTATTAATTCTATATTCGACCCCCAGGTTCAGAACCACTGCTATAAGCTGAAGTGTGACTTTTGGGAATTCTGTGCCAAGCAGACAGAAAATGAGCGCTTGAGAACATAAAACACACTAAGCGGAGCTGATGGAAGTTGCATATCTAAGTAAACAGAGTAAATGATTTTTTGCCTTTGGATTCAGTATCAGGTAAATGCATTGGGCACAGTGTTAGTTTTGTACGCCCAAGCCTTAGCTAATAACAATAAGAAAGTATTTCACAATCACACACCACGTGGGATGACAGTCCAAACAGCCAGGGACTGCGTGTGCGCCGCAGGCTCCTCTTCTCTGTCGTGTGTGGGACTGTAGCCCGGAGGAGAGAATCGTGTCACATTGGGGGGGGGCGGAGCACCACGCCCACGCTCAGCACCTCATTGGCTGGCACGGCACCTGTCCTGGGTACACAGTGCCAGCCAGGCTGCAGGGATTGGAGAGGCCTGGCGGGCGGTGGCAGCGACTCAACTGTCAATCTGAATCATACACAGCACACAAAGCGCTTAGGGTTGCCACTTTTTCTTCAAGCCAAACCCGAACACTTTAGTGGCACACAGCAATTTTTTTTCTTCTATACATTATAGGACTGTAACAGACCTAGGAGATCTTAGGGCACTCCAAAGAGAATAGTAATGTGGCACACATAGTGCCCCCTCACCCTTCTATCAGCCCCTTTTCCGAGCCACATTCCTGTCTGAATTTTGTGGCCCGATTTCAGACGGACTGAAACCTGGACACATGATTCCAATCCCAAACTGTGTGGGTGAATCCCGGACAGGTGGCAACCCTAAAAGGGCTGCCTGGACGGACCGTGACCTGCAAGCAGCATTTATGCACCGGGAGGCAGCACACGCGGTGAGGGACACTCCGGACGCCCACCGTCAGAGTCAGCACAGACAGGACACACCGAGGCAGCACTACTGTGGTGGAGCCGCGCTAGCTGTGGCTGCCGCCGGGCCCCCCAGTGAACCGATTCATCTGGGCCGGCCTTCACCCTTCCCGGCTAGGCTAGGCAGCAGTGCGCCCCAAGGTGGCAGTGCATCCCTTGGCGGGTGCCTAGTTCGCCTAGTGGGAGTGCCGGCCCTGTATGTAAATGGAGATAGCGCCACACATGCTGTATAATGTCGAGAACGTCTGAGCGGGAGGAATATTTCCCGGGTCATTACTGATGGTTTACTGTAAACTGATGAGCTGTAAGGAACGCTAAAGCTTCCCCTATAATTTTGAATACTTTGCCATTTAAACGGGCCCAGACAGTTTTACATATTGGGTATCCATTTACTCTACACAGTACCACAGATTTTATTATGTACAAAACATAGAGATTAAATGGGGTTTTGTGTGCAGTACAATTCATATTAGTGCATTTTTTCCTGATTTCATAAAGAGTTGCTCCAATATTGTGCAATATAAAAAAATTGCATTAACCTCATTTTTATACTAAAGGGACTCGACTTTCAGAAAAATATATATTGTCCTGGGGGATTTCAGTCATTTTATAGCCAAGAAATGCAGGTTTAATGTGTGCCAAAAAGGGAAAACAAATGATGTAGAGGGGAAATGGATAAGGGAAGAAGGAGAAGAAGGAGTTAATTAGGGCTGACTAAGGATTAAAAAATGTTAACCACTTCAGTACCGGGGCACTCTCACACCCCTTCCTGTCCTGTCAAATTTTCAGCTTTCATCGCTGTCACACTTTGAATGACAGTTGTGCGCTCATCCTATGCTGTACACAAACTAAATTTTTATCATTTTTTCCCACAAATGGAGCTTGTGGTATTTGATCACCTCTGGGGTTTTTATTTTTTGCGCTACAAATAAAAAAATACCAACAATTTTGAAAAAAAAAATAAGTTTTCTTAGTTTCTGTTACAAAACTTTTTAGATAAGTACGTTTTCTCCTTCACTGATAGGCACTGATGAGACTGCACTGACGGGCACTGATGAGGTGGCAATGATTGGCACTGACGGCACTGATGATGAGGCATTTATATGCAACAATGATAGGCACTTATAGGCGGCACTGATATGGGGCACTCATAGGCGGCACTGATGGACACTGATGGGTGGCACTGATGGGTGGCACTGTTTGTCAGCACTGATCAGGGGGCACTGACAGGCATCACTGATGGGCACAGTGCCATCCCTATTGGGCATTGATTGGCATACCTGGTGGTCCTGGGTGGGCATCACTGGTGGGCTGCACTGAGAATCAACCAGTGCAGACCCCCCAGTCAGGAGAGCAGCCGATTGGCTCTCCTCTACTCGCGCCTGTCAGTGCAAATGGAGGAAAATATACATCTCTTCCTGTTTTCATTGTGATTAGCTGTGATTGGACACAGCTGTTCACGTGTTACATAGTTACATAGTATTACATAGTAGGTGAGGTTGAAAAAAGACACAAGTCCATCCTATGTGTGTGATTATGTATCAGTATTACATTGTATATCCCTGTATGTTGTGGTCATTCAGGTGATTATCTAATAGTTTCTTGAAGCTATCAATGCTCCCCGCTGAGATCAACGCCAGTGTTAAAGAGCCTCCGTCAGATACTCTTTACCGGAATCGGAGATGTGGTGTGTCAGACTGAAACCACCGATCACCACACTGCGCTCCCCCGCAGGTGTGTGCTAGCGGCTTATCCTGCTGGACATCATATGACCTCCAGTCAGGATAATTTAACCACTTTGCACACATCATATTGCTATATGGCGGGCGAGAAGTGCTTAATAAAGAAAACTATTTTACTTTTCTAGCAGATGGAAGCTCATATGTCTATCTCCATCTGATCAATGTTTATAAACAATGTTACTTTTGTATTTCTCTATCTCCTGTCTGATCAAAATGATACACACCCTTGATAGACACTAATAGGTGCAGGCTCTGCTGGGATCAGAGAACAAATGAATAAGCCTGGACGGCAGCACTCAGATACAACACCTTTATTCGATTAAAATCCAACATACAGCAGTCAATCCATATGGTACAAAAGAGGGGGATGCAAGCAGCTTACATGTTTTACACCTGGATCTTGTGATTAATCATATCTAGTGTAGTGACAAAACAAATGTGAATATGTATGTGGTGGTGGCGGCCAATGGGAAAAAAAGTATCCCAAGGGCCACTCCCACATGCATGATTATTCAATCAAAAATATGGAACAGCTGTGACTACTACCTACAGTGAGCCCACAGGTGAGCAGGTGACAGTATCCCCCAGGTGACACGGGATTCCCCAGGGTGTGGAGTCTAAGGGCCAGCCGGTATTCTGCCAGGGACCCCCTCATCAGGGTTTGGGCTTAGCTGCGTGCTGACCCCAGGTCACGACCACCGGGTTCACCCTGCTCGCTAAAGTACCAGAAGGCACTGTCAGATAATGATGGATGGATGAAGTAAAGGAGAGCCGGATAGCGAACCAAGGTCAGGGCGGGCTGCAGACAACGTAATCATAACAAGCCGAATCAGTACAAGTGAATCAGCTCCGCAGCTGATCTGTGACAGACAGGTAAAAAGAACTAAAACAAATACTCACAATCACATTGACACAAACATAAACCAATTACAAATAACATATCGTATACTGAAATCTTTCTTCATAAATTATGTCAAATTGTATTCTGCTCGTTTCTTTGGTGAAAATAACCCAAATCATTGTATATTATATAGGCTGTAGAAAAGGTATAGAGACCACAAACTATGGGATATATACAGTGCCTTGAAAAAGTATTCATACCCCTTGAAATTTCCCACATTTTGTCATGTTACAACCAAAAACATAAATGTATTTTATTGGGATTTTATGTGATAGACCAACACAAAGTGGCACATAATTGTGAAGTGGAAGGAAAATGATAAATGATACAAATATGTGAAAAGTGTGGGGGGATTTGTATGGCGCCCCCCAGAGTCAATACTTTGTAGAACCCCATTTCTCTACAATTACAGCTGCAAGTCTTTTTGGGGATGTCCCTACTAGGGATGAGCTTCGAGTTTGAGTCGAACTCATGTTCGACTCGAACATCGGCTGTTCGCCAGTTCACCGAACAGCCAACAATTTGGGGTGTTTGTGGCAAATTCGAAAGCCACGGAACACCTATTAAAAGTCTATGGGAGAAATCAAAAGTACTAATTTTAAAGGCTTATATGCATGGTATGGTCATAAAAAGGGTTTGGGGACCCGGGTCCTGCCCCAGGGGACATGGATCAATGCAAAAAAAAGTTTTAAAAACGTGACATCAGAGGGGGCGGGGTCACCTGTTACATAACGGGTGACCCCCTCTGATGTCATGGGGAATGCCACTGGGAAGTCCCCGTCAAGTCCCTGTGCGTCAGAAGGGGGCGAGGTTACCGGGTGGCCCCGCCCTCCGTTATTTAAGAACCGTCAGAAGAGGAGAAGCGTCACACAGCGGGAGCCTCCCATCCAATCATGGATGCGGAGCGGCCCGAGAAGGAGATGAAGAGAAGACGCCGCGGAGGAAGATGCCGAGCGAGAACACCGGAGGAAGAACCAGAAGAACCAGAAGAAAAAGAAGATGGAGGAAGAAACTGAAGGAAGATAGAGGATAGAAGAAAGAAGATAGAAGAAAGAAGATAGAAGAAAGAAGATAGAAGAAAGAAGATGAGAAGAAAGAAGCCTTTAAATAAACTTTTTTAAACTTTTTTAACATTTTTGACAGTTTTTTTGTGAAATGGTAGGGGTCCTTTTGTACCCCCTTACCATTTCACACAGGGGGGGCGGGATCTGGGGGTCCCCCTGTTAAAGAGGGCTTCCAGATTCTGATAAGCCCCCCACCCACAGACCCCCACAACCACCGGCCAAGGGTTGTGGGGATGAGGCCCTTGTCCTCATCAACATGGGGACAAGGTGCTTTGGGGGGACCCCAAAGCACCCTCCCAATGTTGAGGGCATGTGGCCTGGTACAGTTCAGGGGGTGGGTGCTCTATCATCCCCCCTCTTTTTCTGCGGCCTTTCAGGTTGCGTGCTCGGATAAGGGTCTGGTATGGATTTTTGGGGGGACCCCACGACAATTTTTTTTTAAATTTTGGCGTGGGGTTCCCCTTAAAATCCATACCAGACCTGAAGGGTCTGCTATGAATTTTGAGGGGGACCCCTACGTCATTTTTTTTTAAATTTTGGCGAGGGGTTCCCCTTAATATCCATACCAGACCTTAAGGGCCTGGTATAGAATTTAGGGGGACCCCCACGCCAGTTTTTTTTTTAAATTTTGGTTCGGGGTTTCCCTGTGGGGAATTCCCATGCAGTTTTTATCAATGAACTTTTGTGTGTATTGTCGGGACCGGCAATTCATTAATAGCCGCGAGTAGTTTTAAATGACTTTTTTCCTTTGAAATGTCATTTTGCTGTCAGACTGTTCTAAACACGGGAAACATGTGCCCCTTTACAGGCATACTATAGACACTCCCAGGTACGAAATTTAAAGGGATATTACACTTTTATTGTTTGACTTTGAGCATTATTAAAATCACTGCTCCCGAAAAAACAGCCATTTTTAAAACTTTTTTTTTGCATTGATACATGTCCCCTGGGGCAGGATCCGGGTCCCCAAACCCTTTTTAGGACAATATCATGCAAATTAGCCTTTAAAATGAGCACTTTTGATTTTGAACATTTGAATCTCATAGACTTCAATGGGGTTCTAATGTTCGTGCAAAGTTTTGATCTGTTCGCAAGTTCTGGTGCGAACCGAACTGGGGGGGGTGTTCGGCTCATCCTTAGTCTCTACCAGCTTTGCACATCTAGAGAGGGACATTTCTGCCCATTCTTCTTTGTAAAATATCTCAAGCTCTGTCAGATTGGATGGAGAGCGTCTGTGAACAGCAATTTTCAAGTCTTGCCACAGATTCTCAATGTGATTTAGGTCTGGACTGTGACTGGGCCATTCTAACACATGAATATGCTTTGATCTAAACCATTCCATTGTAGCTCTGGCTGTATGTTTAGGGTCGTTGTCCTGCTGGAAGGTGAACCTCCGCCCCAGTCTCAAGTCTTTTTCAGACTCTAACAGGTTTTCTTCTAAGATTGCCCTGTATTTGTCTCCATCCATCTTCCCATCAACTCTGACCAGCTTCCCTGTCCCTGCTGAAGAAAAGCATCCCCACCACATGATGCTGCCACCACCATGTTTCACGGTGGGGATGGTGTGTTCTGGGTGATGTGCAGTGTTAGTTTTCCTCCACACATAGCGTTTTGTTTTTATGCCAAAAAGTTGAATTTTGCTTTCCTCTGTCCAGAGCACCTTCTTCCCCATGTTTGCTGTGTCCTCCACATGGCTTCTCACAAACTACAAACAGGACTTCTTATGACTTTCTTTCACCAATGTCTTTCTTCTTGTCACTCTTCCATAAAGGGCAGATTTGTGGAGAACACGACTAATAGTTGTCCTGTGGACAGATTCTCCCACCTGAGCTGTGGATCTCTGCAGCTCCTCTAGAGTTACCATGGACCTCTTGGCTCTTCTCTGATGAATGCTCTCCTTGCCCGGCCGGTCAGTTTAGGTGGACGGCCATGTCTTGGTAGGTTTGCAGTTGTGCCATACTCTTTCCATTTTCCGATGATGGATTGAACAGAGCTCCGTGAGATGTTCAAAGCTTGGGAGATTTTTTTTATAACCTAACCCTGCTTTATACTTCTCCACAACTTTATCCCTGACCTGTCTGGTGTGTTCCTTGGCCTTCATGATGCTGTTTGTTTATTACAGTTCTCTAACAAACCTCTGAGGGCTTCACAGATCAGCTGTATTTATACTGAGATTAAATGACACACAGGTGGACTCTATTTACTAATTAGGTGACTTCTGAAGGCAATTGGTTCCATTAGATTTTAGTTAGGGGTATCAGAGTAAAGGGGGCTGAATACAAATGCTCCCCCCCCCCCACTTTTCACATATTTATTTGTATCATTTATCATTTTCCTTCCACTTCACAATTATGTGACACTTTGTGTTGGTCTATCACATAAAATCCCAATAAAATACATTTACGTTTTTTGTTGTAACAAAATGTGGGAAATTTCAAGTTGTATGAATACTTTTTCAAGGCATTGTATCTGAAAATTGATCAATCCTGATGTACTGACGGCCGATCTCATTTCTTGAAATCACCAGGGCAGTACAATTACCCCCCAAATGATCCCTTTATGAAAAGTAGACAGTAGACAGGCCAAAGTATTTAGTAAGAGGCATGGCGAGTTTTTTGAAGTTGCAATTTTTTTGTGACAATTTTTTGGAAAATGAAAATGAAGAAACTAAAAAAAAAAAGGTTTTGCACAATTTTTTCCATGGTGTGAGCAGAGCAGTGCAGCGTCATCATATAACTGGTGTGGTGATCATCAGGGACACGGACACATCACACAGGAGGATCACAGTGCCTCAGGCTCTTGGCACTATGGAGAGAATGTGTCTCCCCACATTGACAATGTATATAGAGAATGTGTCTCTCCAGATTGACAATGTATATAGAGAATGTGTCTCTCCAGATTGACAATGTATATAGAGAATGTGTCTCTCCACATTGACAATGTATATAGAGAATGTGTCTCTCCACATTGACAATGTATATAGAGAATGTGTCAATCCAATAGCAGGATTTTTGAGGCGTAACTCACACAAAATATATTAAAATTTCAAATACTTTATTACAGAAAAAATATGAAGTTAAAAATTCATTGAGAACAATACATTGAAAATACCTCCATATGCCATAGATATTTGTACATCATTTATCCATTTCCAGAACTTATGGTCATCTCCACCTTCACAAATTAATTTCTACAAATGTATCCCACTTTTATATTCTATGACTGAGCTCAACACGTTTCCTGGATTGTCATCCGCTTCTTCAGGGAGAAAAATAATGGAGGATTGTTTCAGAATCAACACTACAAAATGTTACAAAAAAAGAAGAAAAAACGACATTTGTATACAACAAAGAGTGCTGATGCTTTGTCTGCAGAAACCTGGAAACCACCATTGGAGCTGCTACACCATGATAGGAGAATCCATTGGGGGAGACCAAAACCCCCCACCCTCAATGATTATCCTTCTCATTCCTAGAAATTCTATAAGGCAGTGGTTCTCATCCCGCTCCTCAAGTACCCCCAACAGTCCATGTTTTGGGGATTTCTCTTAGATAAAATAGCTGTTCAATATACCAAGCCATTGACTCTGATTTAAAGTGGATGTAAACCCTCCATATACCCAGTGATGTGAACAGCCTCAGATGATACACATGAAACAAATTCCCCTATATAAGTATTACATGTATATCTGCTGTCTTCAGCTTTATAGATTCTTTACAAAGTTCACATCTTATTACAGATTTTCTCTTCCTGTTCAGCACTGGGCGTGAAGTCTGGGCACACAGCCAAGACAGCTGATTGGAGGAAAGGCACACACCCCCCACTCCACATTGGCAAAGGAAGGAAGTAATGTGCAGAGCTATGCTGGAGGAGGGGGAGGGGCAGAGAGGAGAGGGAAGAGCAGAGAGGAGAGAGAGGAAGGGGAGGGGCAGAGAGGAGAGAGAGGAGGGGAGGGGCAGGGAGGAGGGGGAGGTGCAGTAAGGAGAGAGAGGAGGGGGAGGGGCAGGGGGGAGAGAGAGGAGAGGGAGGGGCAGGGAGGAGAGAGAGGAGGGGGAGGGGCAGGGAGGAGGGAGAGGGGCAGGGAGGAGAGAGAGGAGAGGGAGGGGCAGGGAGAAGAAAGAGAAGGAGAGGAGAGAGAGGAGGAGGAGAGGGAAGGTAGGAGAGAGAGGAGGGAGACAGACAAGGAAGAGAGAGAGACGATGGGGAGGGGCAGGGAGGAGAAAGAGGAGGGGCAGGGAAGAGAGGGGGGAGAGGGAGAGGCAGGGAGGAGAGAGGAGGGAGAGGGGCAGGGAGGAAAGAGAAGAGAGGGAGGGGCAGGAAGGAGAGAGAGGAGAGGGAGGGGCAGGGAGGAGAAAGAGGAGAGGGAAGGGCAGGGAGGAGAGAGAGCAGGGGAGGAGTAGAGAGGAGAGAGAGGAGGGGGAGAGGGAAGGTAGGGGAGAGAGGAGGGGGAGGGGCAGGGAAGAGAGATATGAGGGGGAGGGGCAGGGAAGAGAGAGAGGATGGGGAGGGGCAGGGAGCAGAGAGAGGAGGGGGAGGGGCAGGGAGGAGAGAGAGGAGGGGGAGGGACAGGGAGGAGAGAGAGGTGGGGGAGGGGCAGGGAGGAGAGAGGAGGGGGAGAGGCAGGGAGGAGAGAGAGGAGGGGGAGGGGCAGGGAGGAGAGAGAGCAGGGGAGGAGCAGAGAAGAGAGAGAGGAGGGGGAGAGAGAAGGTAGGAGAGAGATGAGGGGGAGGGGCAGGAAAAAGAGAGGGGAGGGGGGTCAGGGAGGAGAGAGAGGAAGGGGAGGGGCAGGGAGGAGAGAGAGGAGGAGGAGAGAGAAGGGAGGAGAGAGCGGAGGGGGAGGGGCATGGAGGATAGAGTAGGGAGAGGGGATGGGAGGAGAGTGAGGAGAGGGAAGGGCAGAGAGAGGAGGGGGAGGAGCAGGGAGGAGAGAGAGGAGGGGGAGGGGCAGGGAGGAGTGAGAGGAGGGGGAGGGGCAGGGAGGAGAGAGAGCAGGGGAGGAGCAGAGAGGAAGGGGAGGGGCAGAAATGAGAGAGAGGGGGTGGGGCAGGGAGGAGAGTGAGGAGGGGAGGGGCAGGAAGGAGAGAGAGGAAGGGGAGGGGCAGGGAGGAGAGAGAGGAAGGGGAGGGGCAGGGAGGAGAGAGAGGAGGGGGAGGAGTGGGGAGGAGAGAGGAGGGGCACGCCCATCCTCACTGTGTAAGTGGAATGTTAGACCCCATACACACTATTAGATTTTCTGCAGATTTTTGTCTTCAGATTTACAGAAACCATGTAGTGTGAGGGTCGGCCTGATTGCATACAAATGGAAACTTTAAAGCCGCGTAAAAACGAGCGGAATGTCCGACAGAAAAAGTCAGATGGAATCTTTTCATCGTCTATTCCGATCGTGTGACTTTTTTTTTCAAAAATTCTGATGGACCTAGAAATAGAAAATGTTCTAAATATTTCAGACGGAACCAATTCCTATCGGGAAACCCTCTCGTCTGTATGCTGTTTCAACGGACCAAAAACGACGCATGCTCTGAGGCAAGTACGAGACGGAAGCTATTGGCTACTGGCTATTGAACTTCCTTTTTCTAGTCCCGTCGTACGTGTTGTACGTCACCGCGTTCTGGACGGTCGGACTTTCGTGTGACCGTGTATGCAAGACCGCTTGAGCGGAATTCCGTTGGAGTTCCATCGGAGAAACCTTTGGAGTTTATTCCGACGGCAAAACCAGTCATGTGTACAGGGCATTAAGGTGTGACCTCATATTATATGGTTTTGGTAAATCTGAAGACAAAAATCTGCAGAAAATCTAATAGTGTGTAGGGGGCTTTAGACCCGGTTCCCACCTATGCCGTTTGCTTTTGATCCGTTCCTGTCGTGTTTTTTGCTGTGCATTTTCTGTTTTTTCCACATTCATCTTTGATGCATTTTTATGCTTTTTTTTGGACAATTTGTTGTCAGGCAGATTAAAAACACAAAAGCCGCAAAATCGTAGTAAAAACGCACTACACGCTTTTCTGCAGCTTCTCCATTGAAGTCTATTGAACCAAAAATGCACCATTTTGTATTCTAACAATTCCCTGACCCTTTCCAAAAAATGCATGGGCTGAGAAAAGCCTGGATGTGACGTGTCCCATAGGAAAGCATGTTACATGGACTGTAGTGTGTGGTGTAAAGAATGCCATAGATGTGAACCAGGCCTTACTCTAATTCTATTACTAGAAGCTCTAAGCTCTCATTCACATCTATGGCATTTTTAGTGCTTTTTTGCATTTTGTAGATTTGCACTACAGTCCATATAACATGGTTTCCTATGGAAGACGTTCTGTAGTGCAAATCTGCAAAATGCAAAAAAAGCACTAAAAATGCCATCGATGTGAATCAGGCCTAAAGCTGGACACACACTATACAATCTTCTGTAGATTTTTTTCCTTTAGATTTACCAAAACCGTATAATATGAGGTCACACCTAAACACTTTTCATTTGTATCCAATCAGGAAGGCCCTTATACTACGTAGTTGAAGGTAAATCTAAAGGAAATCAAACAAGAAAAGTTGTATAGTGTGTATCTGGCTTTACTCCAGTAATTGGACAGATATTCTACCCAATCACAGCGATCAATAAGAAATCTCACATTTATTTATAGTAGAAACACCTTCTGGAGACTGAAGCCCCGCCCACTGCTATATACTATTGGATGAATAGTAAAGGGGAACTTCCCTTTTGTGGGAGGGAAAAAATATCAAATAAAGAAAAAATAATCCAGCGCATACAATCGGGTGACACAAGTCATATTGTAATTGAATGTTATTAATAATGACCTTTCCTTTTCAATCTGCAGCCGCTGTAATTTTCTGTAAATACAATATGGCCACCCAGAGGCGCTGTGTACACAGAGAGTGCACTGACCACACCCCCCAGAAACATCATTTCCTGCTTGTGTGATTGGCTGACTGATTTTCCCAGAAGTCTGCACTAAGATACAAGTCAGATTTCAGGCATCCCCTGCAACACAAATCTCATTTTTGGAAGAGATACTTCAAATAGGAAATCACATCTAAAGGGATGCAGACCCCGCCACTTTCCTTATTAGAGCCCTGCAGGTGCACAGCTGACTGATCATTATGAAGCCCCACCCATTAGACCCACTGAGGACAGAGGCAGAGAGGAACAAACAGGGATTTTTTTCAGAATAACAAAAGGTCGTAATCTACTACAAAGGTTGTTCTGATCCTTACAATGTACAGAGATCACCCCGAGGGGAATGTTTATTTCTCAACAAAAGTGGAGTTACGCTTTAAATGAATTCCAATGCTTTGTGTGACATCACCAGACTGTGGGCGGAGTTCTCACATCTCCCGCCTCCCCCACATATCTTTATACAACCTTCCCATACCCATAACAGAGCATGGAGGGGCTCAGTGAAGGTGGTGGTGAAGGTGTGGAGATGTCGGATCGGGTCACACAGATCATAAAAGGAGATCCGCCCGGCCTCATAATCCAGATATATCCTGACCCTGTTACTGGAGAGATTGGTGGGTAAGAGGATCTCTTTGCTGTCATGTATCACCAAATACTGATTATTATACCTGCCCAATCCCCAGGACTTCTTATTATATCCAATCAATGACTCCCTCCCTCTCCTCTCTATACTGGGGTAACAAATCCCGACTATCCATATATCTGATCCCCCGACATCCACATCCCAGTAATGTCTCCCTGAGGAGAAACTCTGACTGCTCATCACCTGATAATAATGGAATCTCTCTGGTGTTTCTGGGTGATTCTGGTCTATATCTGACCTGGATACAGTTTTCCTGTCATCTGATATCTGTAGATCATTATGAGCTGTGTTTCCATCCAGTAATATGTCTGCAGCTCCTTGTATATAGAATACATTTACCTCTGTTATTATATCAGATAAACCTGTGTGTAAGACCCCCGCCACATCCAGACCCCCTCCATCATGGAGGAGTTGCTCATGTCTCTCTCTGTCCTCATTATCTCCATCCTCAGTATCACACAAGTCACCTGTGTCTGATTCCTGTAAGACAGTCAGTGGATCCGTCACGTAACACAGCTCCTCAATGTGACGCAACTTCCTGGACAGCTCCTCCTTCTTTATTTCCAGATCCCGGATGGAGATGAAGATCTGCTCTGCCCTCCCGGAGATTTCCCTCAGGACTCTCTTCTCCAGGTCTTCCAGACGTCTCCTGAGATCTCTAAACAGGGCAGTGACTCTCTCGGTGTCACCAGCTGCTTCTTCTTCTACTTTCCTCCTGTGTTCCTGCAGACTCTGGACTCTTTCCTCTGTCTCCTCTCTATTTGTCAGAAGTTTCTGCAGAATATTCCTCAGTGTCTCCTTCTTCTTCTCAGAAGCCTCATCCAGTGACTTCATCTCATGTCCTTTATGTTCTCCAATCATACAACAAGAAATACAGATACAGGCCTCATCCTCAGTGCAGAAATACTCCAGGATCTTCTTATGGACGGAGCATTTCCTGCTCTCCATGGACAAGGTGGGGTCGAAAAAGATGTGTTCTGGGGACTTTTTGTGGACTCTCATGTGTTTATCACACAGAGAAACCTCACAGAGCAGACAGGATCTAACAGCAGGTACAGGAGAGTCCTCACAGTGAGTACAGAAGACCCCGGACTCCTCCCGATCTGGCTGAGCAGACAGGAAAGTCTCTACTATGTTACGTAGTTTCATGTTCTTCTGCAGTGCAGGCGGATCCGGAAACTTCTCTCTGCATTCAGGACAGGAATATCCTCCAGACCCCCCCTGTGTATCCAGCACACGATCAATACAGACCCGGCAGAAGTTATGTCCACATCTCAGCATTACAGGATCAGTATAAATGTTCAGACAGACGGAACATTTCAGCTCAGCTCTCAGATCACCAGACACCATCGCTGACAGGGGAGGAGAAATGAAACTGAAAGTCTCTGACACCAGAGAGGAATGTGGATGGGGGAGGGGTGACATCCTCCTACACAGGGTGAGGCTGGATGAATATTATAGGACATGGAGATCAGAGTACAGAAGGGAGAAGATTTGTTTTGCAGTAGTAATAATAATTATACCTCCCAACAGCACAATCCCCCCCCAAATACTCCCTCCTAGCACAACCCCCCTCCAAATACCCCCTCCTAGCACAATCCCCCCTCCAAATACCCCTCCTGGCACAATCCCCCCTCCAAATACCCCCTCCTAGCACAATCCCCCCCCAAATACTCCCTCCTAGCACAACCCCCCTCCAAATACCCCCTCCTAGCACAATCCCCCCTCCAAATACCCCTCCTGGCACAATCCCCCCTCCAAATACCCCCTCCTAGCACAATCCCCCCTCAAAATACCCCTCCTAGCACAATCCTCCTTCCAAATACCCCTCCTAGCACTATCCCCCCTCCAAATACCCCCTCCTAGCACAATCCCCCTCCAAATACCCCTCCTAGCACAAATACTCCCCCCAATCTACCTCTTAGGAGAAATACTCTCCTCCACCAAATGCCAACCACCCCCCCAATCCTCCTCCTAGCACTATTATTTTCTCTCTCTACCCAACCCCCCCTCATCATAAACCCCCCAACACAAATCTTTTCCCCTATAGATGGCACACTGCAATCATGTACTCCGCATGCGCTTGTGTTGTGGCCCTACAACTTGTATTAGTGGCATTTGGCAGTGGGAACTCTTACCAAAACTTTTTTCCATTTGTGAACACAACGAACGATATTCGTAATCAATAGTATAGTAATCGTAGGAAAATAATAGAGGGAATGGTAGAGCACATGATCGGAAACAAACGAACGAACCGGAAACAGAACCATAAAAAGTAAACAATGATCGTGGGAAAGAAATAAAACCTTCTTTTCCATTGTTATCTGACATGAAGCCAATTTTACAACATGCAGAATATCCGTGTATAATATATCTTTATATCAGGTTATTTCATATCCCTTTTATCCCCTTCCATACCGGGCACTTTCCCCCTTTCCTGCCCAGGACAATTTTCACCTTTCAGCCCTGTTGCTTTTTAAATGACAATTGCGCGGTCATGCTACACTGTACACAAACTACATTTTTATCATTTTATCCCCACAAATAGAGATTTCTTTTGGTGGTATTTGATCACCTCTGGGGTTTTTTTTTTATTGTTTGCTGAACACATAAAAAAAAACAACATTTCTTTTTTTTTGTTTTTATTTGTTTTTGTTACAAAATGTTGTAAATAAGTGTGTTTTTTCCTTCACTGATGGGCACTGAGGTGGCATAAATGAGGTGGCATTGATGAGGTACCACTGATGGGAACTGATGATGGGCATTAATATTTGGCATTGATGGGCACTGAGGTGGCACCAATGAGGAAGCACTGATGAGGTGACACTGATGAGAACTGATGATAGGCATAGATATTCAGCACTGATGGGCACTGAGGTGGCACTGATAAGGTGGCACTGATGAGGTGGCACTGATGGCAACTGATGATGGGCACTGATATGCGGCACTGATGGGCACTGAGGTGGCACCAATGAGGTGGCATTAATGAGGTGGCACTGATGAGGTGGCACTGTTGGGAACTGATGAGGTGGCACTGATGAGGTGGCACTGATGGGAACTGATGATGGGCATTGATATGCGGCACTGATGGGCACTTATAGGTCACATTGATGAGGTGGTGTTTGATCAGTAAAAGAAGGAGCACATGAGCACAAAGTACATTTTATTAGAAGAAGACAAATCAAAAACAAGACATTTTTTTAAATTTATTTCACTTTTGTTAAACAAGGCTAGAATGCAATATCAGCAATATAATATTCTTAATGCAACGGTTCCTTCATATATATATAATGTAGCACTAACTCTCTGTGGAACTGCTGGTTTAAAACTGGTTGTTACCTTCACTTTCACCACCTCTATTTCACCGGAACCGGGTCTAGAGTCCCGTTGAGTTTACCTCCGGACAATGCAGGCACCAGACACTTGGGTATCTTTTCCAATGCTTTAATGAACAGGTACTAATGATAATAGCAGGAAAAAGGTAGAAGGAAAGTTGCAGGGAAGCTCAAATACCTTTTCTTAGTATTCTTTAGTACATCGTTAGGAATTAAACACTTGTAGCTGAATGTACTCCCCTTTGTGTGATTTAATCTTTGCCCGCCTGGATAGGTTTCTCTCACTTGCCTAGCAGCCAGTACGTAGCATGAACAAAAGTCTCTGCCACAGACTTGAATAAAGTAGAAACCTGTACGATCCTCTGCCACAGGATGTAATGGTTTATGGTGAATATCAGACACAGCACTTGAACCTTTAAGCCAACCCGGCAGTACTATGCAGTAAGACTACTTCAGGATACGTCCTCCAACCGAGTCACCAGGCCCCTCTCCAGACCAGCACTCTGCGTGATCCTTCCATGATGGGTCCTCCCCTGGGATCTCCTCGGTTGTCCAGCTTCCTCACTCAGGATAGACAACTCAGGACCATTCCTCTGCTGCTGTGGTAGGCCCCAGATAGGCTTCTGGGTCCACCCACACACTGCAGTGATGTGGGCCTTACGATCGGATGACCACACGGTGGTACTCCTAACGCATACCTGTCGGCCAGGAGGGCCAGCAGGTGGATGAAAGCGAACCCCTAAACATGGCGTCTGTCCCAAAAATACCCTCTCCCAGAATGCAACTCAGAGGACCACCTCCACCGAGTTATCTCTGGGACAGAGGAGCACTCATACACTTCAACACGTTGCCTTTCCAGCACTGGTCCATGGTGACAACGACACCCACAGGTGCAGTGTGAAACTACATGCAACTCAGCCAAGCTGGAACAGAGGCAAATCTAATGCCGCGTACACACGGTCGGACTTTTCGTCTACAAAAGTCCAACGGACGCTGACGGACTAAAGCTGGCTGGTAATCCGATCGTGTGTGGGCTTCTCCGGACTTTCAACTGACTTTTTTAGCCTCAAATCCGACGGACTTTAGATTTGAAACATGCTTCAAATCTTTACGTCGTAACTACGACGGACCCAGAAATCCGCTCGTCTGTGTGCTAGTCCGACGGACAAAAACCCACGCTAGGGCAGCTATTGGCTACTGGCTATGAACTTCCTTATTTTAGTCCGGTGTACGTCATCACGTACGAATCCGTCGGACTTTTGTGTGATCGTGTGTGGGCAAGTCCGTTCGTTAGAAAGTCTGCTGCAAGTCCGCCGCAAGTCCACCGAAAGTCCGCCGGAAGTCTGTCGGACAGGCTGTCGGACTTTTGTAGACGAAAAGTCCGACCGTGTGTACGCGGCATTACTTCACCTAACAAGTAACCCACAAGATTTACCTATCAGCAGTAGATTAGAAATCTACCAGCGCTACATATATATATATATATATATAATTTTATAATATAATGCTTTGTATAACCGGTTATATATTCTTATATCTTAATAATATCAGCAATATAATGACAAAACAATATTATTAATTATACACACACAACTTTTTTTTAATCTGCAAATAATTATGAGCACAAACAACACAATAGCTCAACAACAAAGGACAATGATCTACAACTGTACATAGCTGTAATCATGTGACCACTGTGAAGGTGGCCTTTCTCCAGGAGGATATCGCCAACGTGTTGCCCCTCTGATGTAATGTTTGGGGCACTATGGGGGGCACAGAAGGTGTTGGTGTTTGAAAAGCTGGTTGATCCTCTAAATGGGTCTTTTGTGTTCATTTTCCATTGACACCTTTTATGCAGAACCTCAAGGAGCAACATTTCCGCCAGCTGTCGTTGCTGATTGGACATCATTTTAAGTTAGTTGGCTACAACAATTGCAAAGCCATCGGAGTCATCCGGTTTTCTGTGTATCGCAGCAGCTGCCTGAGATAGAAATGCAGAGGTCCCATCCACCAAATCCTTCCTCTTCTTTCCTCTTGGCTCTGGTGTTTGTGGATTGGTGGGAGCGATCACCTCCATGTTGTCCTGGGCGGTATATAAAAACGATCAATGTAATAATATTGTACACCTATATTACATGATGACAGGCATCTTATTTCAATTACATATGGATTTTGAAACAACACACAGATTAGAAGAGGAAACATTTTTGGACAATATGATGATTTTTTTTTCAAAGAGAAATTTTTTATTGTATACAGTTTATATACAATACATGGGTGTACAGAGTCATAAGGTCTACAAATATAGAGTCATTGGGTAGAAGAAAAAATGACAGTGTTAAGTCTTACATATAAAACGATGTGTATTCAAGGTTTATGAGAAGGTAGCGTTTAAATGATGAAAGTGAGTAACTCAAGGTGTAGTATTATAAAACCATTACTGGCGTGATGCGGACAATGTGGGTAAGCAAGGTATCACAGTTTATTTAGTGTGTTTATTAGGAATCATATCTGTTATATTGTCTGCGAGAATATCTGTTTTTTATTGGGCGTACGAGATATCTACATGTGTGATAGCTCTTGGTAGCTATTGGTTTTGGTGTGTCTTCCTTGATAGATGGCCTAATGAGTTTCTAAGTTATGGAGTCTTGTAGGGTTGCGGACACAAGACCACTAGCAACCCCTAATGAGTATAGTGGTTTAAGTGGGCCAATTCTGTGGTCAGGATCGTCTGTCATAGCTATAGGAAAGACTTGGTGTATGACGTGAGAATATGGGGGGGGGCAGGGAGATCTATGGTTAGGGATGCGTGGGGCTTTTCGTGTGGGAGTGTGGGGGGGATGGGAATATATGGAGAGGGGTTGTGATGGTGGAATTTATCCCCGTCAGCGGATGGTGATGTATGTCTATATCATCACTGTGTGTTAAGTGGGTTGGGGTGGGAGTATTTAGGGATATGGGTGAAATGGGATCTGTAAGGGTGCTTCCCTCCTTCTCCTCCGAGCTGACATAATGTTTCATGAAAAAATATTTTTACCTGGATATTATTTGGGAATATACAGTAGATGTCTGGAAGTGGCCTCAGCACATCCATATTTTCTGGAATTTGGTAGGGGTATCTCTGGCTTGATGAATCAGTTCTTCCATGTCTGCAATTTTGTTTATGTGTCTAAACCAGTCCACCAAAGTTGGGGGAGTGGTTGCTTTCCACAGTGCCGGGATACACATTTTTGCTGCATTTATTAGGTGAAATGGTAGGGATCTGTGATAATGTTTTCTAGGATTGGAGGAGTGATGCAATAGCATTTGGGACAGGGAGAATTCTATTGGGTATGTGGTTATCTTGGTGGTTAGGCGATGGACTTCTGTCAATAAAGGCTGAATTCGGGGGCAGAACCACCATATATGAAGGAGTGAACCATCTTTGTCTGCGCACCTCCAACAGTTAGGGTGCAAGGTGGGGAGAATTTTGTGTAGTCTAAGGGGCGTTTTATACCAATTGGAGAAAACCTTAAATCTGTTTTCTTGAGCTGAAGCATTGGTGGAACCCTTATGGATGTAGGAATAAATGTTTTCCCAATCTTCTTTCGAAAGGTTTATAGAAAGGTCCCTTTCCCATCTTTGGCTCACTATATTGGCTTTAGTACTTTAGTCTGAGAATAGAAGGGAGTACACATCAGAGATTTGGTGTCTCTGTGGTTCTGTGTTTGTACATAGTACTTCCAAGGGTGTGTTTTGTCTAGCGTGTGTGAGGGTGGGTCAAAAAGTGTCTGACTTGGACATATCACCAGAAGGGAAAGTAGCGTCCTGGTGATTGTGTGGTCAGAGTGGCTAAAGTCAGAAAGGAGCTTCTATGGGACAATATGATGATATTAACACAGATCCATCACTGTGTGCATTACAGGCCTCTCAGACCATAATTGTAGTTACCTGTGTGAATAATTCTTCACCAAAGTTTTCCAGATCCTGTTCCAGGGAGAGGCAATCATGAGGGACTGGTGAAGCTGCAGAGGTTGATGGTAGAGCACTTATGGAAGCTCTTGCGTCAATCTCTTCAGTTAGGAATTGAAGACTTTAGAAGTACCATAAGTGTGGTACATATACGTCATCCGTTCCCGCACCTGATTTTTGTAATGCTCTGATTTTATTTAGATCTTTTTTATAGACAGTCCTCAGGTTAGCAATTTTCTTCATCACATAATTCCATTGTTGGGTTTGGGCAAACAGCTTTACATTAATCTATCGGTTTCTCTAGAGCAGTGATGGCGAACCTTTTTGAGCCCGAGTGCCCAAACCGCGACACAAAACCAACTATGTTCTTTCAAAGTGCCAACACAGAATTTAGGCTCGGTTCACACTGGAACCGGCTGCGGATCGCACAGGAAAGCTGTGCGTCTCCATTCTCCGGTTCAGGGGCGAAGCAGGGCTGAATCTTTGCCTGAATTCGCCCCTGAAACAGAGCTAAAGACGCATGTGCTGTGCGCTCCGCAGCTGCCCCAGAGATATGTGAACCGTCTCTATAGAGAGCTGGTCACATTCTCCTGCTATGCGAATTGGACCTAAACCTTCCAGCGGTTCTGTACAGAGGATGGGACTGATCATCCCTCTGAATGAGCCCTAGGGGACCAAAAATGTACGATTCTGCCAGATTCACTCAGAATGCAGGGATCCGGAATGTGTGCTCAGAATACACTGTGCAACATCCACTCACCTACCTGGCACAAGCACTGACCATTACACTCACTTACCTGACACATGCACTCACCTACCTGACCATTACACTCACCTACCTGACACATGCACTCACCTACCTGACCATTACACTCACCTACCTGACATTACACTCACCTACCTGACACATGCACTGACCATTACACTCACCTACCTGACCATTACACTCACCTACCTGACCATTACACTCACCTACCTGACACATGCACTGACCATTACACTCACCTACCTGACCATTACACTCACCTACCTGACCATTACACTCACCTACCTGACCATTACACTCACCTACCTGACACATGCACTGACCATTACACTCACCTACCTGACCATTACACTCACCTACCTGACACATGCACTGACCATTACACTCACCTACCTGACCATTACACTCACCTACCTGACACATGCACTGACCATTACACTCACCTACCTGACCATTACACTCACCTACCTGACACATGCACTGACCATTACACTCACCTACCTGACCATTACACTCACCTACCTGACACATGCACTGACCATTACACTCACCTACCTGACCATTACACTCACCTACCTGACACATGCACTGACCATTACACTCACCTACCTGACCATTACACTCACCTACCTGACACATGCACTGACCATTACACTCACCTACCTGACCATTACACTCAACTACCTGACCATTACACTCACCTACCTGACCAATACATTCACCTACCTAAAACATTTTTTTTTTACAAAAACAATAAATTTAATCCAATTTAATCCTGGATCCTGCCCTAGAAACAGGGCCAGGATGAAGCAAGTGAAACTGGACAGGAAGAAGTTAAAAGGGGAAAGGTACCCACCAGCAGGGGAGCAGCTTGAGCCTCTGCCTTTAAGAAGCAAGACACCACGGACTGAAAAGATACTCAAGAAAGGTAGCTGGATGGCCGGACATCAAATTAACACCTTTATTGTGCAAAATTGAGTAAAATCCAAAACAGTCAATCCATGTACAGAAGAGGTACAAAAAGAACAGCTAGCTTTTTGTACATGGATTGACCGTTTTGGATTTTAGTTAATCTTACACAATAAACGTGTTAATTCATCCAGCTACCTTTCTTTTCTGCAGTGCACGTTTGCAGAGCTAGCACCTGATGGCAGAGTGAGTTATCCATGGGATAACATGCCTGAAGCGGTGTGAACCCCTTTTTCTTCGGACTGATAAGTGTACATGTCCACTCCACATCTCCTACCTGTTTCCAATCTCTCCAGCAGCTCATTTCCGCCCGCAAGTCTCCCGCAAGCCTCCTCTGATCCCAGCCGCATGTTCTCGTCTCACAGCACGCACAGCACATCACTGCTGACCCCAGAGATTTGTGGGAGATGTAGTTTGATGGTGGGTGCGACGGCTTTCATGATTGGATTTCCGCCCGCACGTCACCCCTGGCTGCTTCTTCTTAGTCACACCCACCTCGGACATGTCACCGCTATCCTACAGACCTCTGGGAGATGTAGTTTGCGATGGGGGCTGCGGTGCGCAATTGGATGTCAGTATTTCAGTGTGTTTTCTCAGTTTTCCTGGCGTGCCAACAGAGAAGACTCAGTGTGCCGGCAGTGGCACGCGTGCCACGGGTTCGCCATCACTGCTCTAGAGCCTCATGTCTTTTGTTTCGGTCATAGTATCCCTTTGACTTAATTTTCCAAAGGCCGGGTAGTTGCCTGTACATTTCTATAAATTGGGCAAGGAAATCAGGCCTGGTGAATTTGTCCGCCATTATACCTAGAAAGGAAAATAAATAAATGGTCAGCATTTTTAACCAACATGCTTATTCTAGACGTATATAGCTCCCAACTGTCCCTGATTTGGATCAAAGTCCTTCTGTCCCTCTTTCGTCCTCATTTGTTCCTCATTTTGGTCAGATCTATATAGTTATATATACAGTCAGGTCCATAAATATTGAGACATTGACACAATTCTAATCGTTTTGGCTCAATACACCACCACAATGGATTTGAAATGAAACGAACAAGATGTGCTTTAACTGCAGACTTTCAGCTTTAATTTGAGGGTATTTACATCCAAATCAGGTGAACAGTGTAATGCCCCGTACACACGGTCGGATTTTCCGATGGACAATGTCCGATCGGAGCGTGTTGTCGGAAATTCCGACCGTGTGTGGGCACCATCGAACATTTTCCATCGGATTTTCTGACACACAAAGTTGGAGAGCAGGAGATAAAATTTTCCGACAACAAAATCCGATCGCGTCAATTCCGACCGTGTGTGGCCTGTTCCGACGCACAAAGTGCCGCGCATGCTCAGAAGAAATTCCGACACGGGACAGCTCGTTCTGGTAAACTTAGCGTTCGCAATGGATACAGCACTTTCGTCACGCTGCAATGTTAAAAATGGTTTAATACAGCGCACTCTCTTCTTCTTTATAATGTGACAAGAATTAAGTAGTTTTGCTGCTCATATTCACACACACTTCTCACAAACTTTTATTTGTGTTTTTTTAGTGGGATTCCCTCAATATATTGTTATTAGTTGTCACTAGGGATGAGCCGAACACCCCCCTGTTCGGTTCGCACCAGAACATGCGAACAGGAAAAAAATTCGTTTGAACACGCGAACGCCGTTAAAGTCTATGGGACACGAACATGAATAATCAAAAGTGCTAATTTTAAAGGCTAATATGCAAGTTATTGTCATAAAAAGTGTTTGGGGACCCGGGTCCTCCCCCAGGGGTCATGGATCAATGCAAAAAAAAGTTTTAAAAACGGCCGTTTTTTCAGGAGCAGTGATTTTAATAATGCTTAAAGTCAAACAATAAAAGTGTAATATCCCTTTAAATTTCGTAGCTGGGGGGTGTCTATAGTATGCCTGTAAAGGGGCGCATGTTTCCCGTGTATAGAACAGTCTGACAGCAAAATGACATTTTGAAGGAAAAAACACATTTAAAACTACCGCGGCTATTGCATTGCCGACAATACACATAGAAGTTCATTGATAAAAACGGCATGGGAATTCCCCACAGGGCAACCCCGAACCAAAATTAAAAAAAAAAAATGATGTGGGAGTCCCCCTAAATTCCATACAAGGCCCTTCAGGTCTGGTATGGATTTTAAGGGGAACCCCGCGCCAAAAAAAAAAAAAAAAAACGGCGTGGGGTCCCCCCAAAAATCCATACCAGACCCTTATCCGAGCACGCAACCTGGCAGGCCGCAGGAAAAGAGGGGGGGACGAGAGTGCGCCCCCCCCCTCCTGAACCGTACCAGGCCACATGCCCTCAACATTGGGAGGGTGCTTTGGGGTAGCCCCCCAAAACACCTTGTCCCCATGTTGATGAAGACAAGGGCCTCATCCCCACAACCCTGGCCGGTGGTTGTGGGGGTCTGCGGGCGGGGGGCTTATCGGAATCTGGAAGCCCCCTTTAACAAGGGGACCCCCAGATCCCGGCCCCCCCCTGTGTGAAATGGTAAGGGGGTACTTACCCCTACCATTTCACTAAAAAACTGTCAAAAATGTTAAAAATGACAAGAGACAGTTTTTGACAATTCCTTTATTTAAATGCTTCTTCTTTCTTCCTTCATCTTCTTCTTCTGGTTCTTCTGGCTCTTCTGGTTCTTCCTCCGGCGTTCTCATCCAGCATCTTCTCCGCGGCGTCTTCTATCTTCTTCTCCTCGGGCCGCTCCACACCCATGGCATGAGGGGGGAGGCTCCCGCTCTTCTCTTCATCTTCTTCTCTTCTTCATCTTCTTCTTCATCTTCTTCTTCTCTTCTTCCTTCTTCTCTTCTTCATTTTTTCTCCGGGCCGCTCCGCAGCCATGCTGTGGCATGGAGGGAGGCTCCCGCTGTGTGACGGCGTCTCTTCGCCTGACGGTTCTTAAATAACGGGGGGCGGGGCCACCCGGTGACCCCGCCCCCCTCTGACGCACGGTGACTTGACGGGACTTCCCTGTGGCATTCCCCGTGACGTCACAGGGAAGTCCCGTCAAGTCACCGTGCGTCAGAGGGGGCGGGGTCACCGGATGGCCCCGCCCCCCGTTATTTAAGAACCGTCAGACGAAGAGACGCCGTCACACAGCGGGAGCCTCCCTCCATGCCAGCATGGCTGCGGAGCGGCCCGGAGAAGAAATGAAGAAGAGAAGAAGGAAGAAGAGAAGAAGAAGAAGAAGAAGATGAAGGAAGAAAGAAGAAGCATTTAAATAAAGGAATTGTCAAAAACTGTCTCTTGTCATTTTTAACATTTTTGACAGTTTTTTAGTGAAATGGTAGGGGTAAGTACCCCCTTACCATTTCACACAGGGGGGGGGGGCGGGATCTGGTTGTCCCCTTGTTAAAGGGGGCTTCCAGATTCCGATAAGCCCCCCGCCCACAGACCCCCACAACCACCGGCCAGGGTTGTGGGGATGAGGCCCTTGTCTTCATCAACATGGGGACAAGGTGTTTTGGGGGGCTACCCCAAAGCACCCTCCCAATGTTGAGGGCATGTGGCCTGGTACGGTTCAGGAGGGGGGGGGGCCGCACTCTCGTCCCCCCCTCTTTTCCTGCGGCCTGCCAGGTTGCGTGCTCGGATAAGGGTCTGGTATGGATTTTTGGGGGGACCCCACGCCGTTTTTTTTTTTTTTTTTGGCGCGGGCTTCCCCTTAAAATCCATACCAGACCTGAAGGGTCTGGTATGGAATTTAGGGGGAACCCCACGTCAATTTTTTTTTTAAATTTTGGCTGGGGTTCCCCTTAATATCCATACCAGACCTGAAGGGCCTTGTATGGAATTTAGGGGGACCCCCACATCATTTTTTTTTGGTTCAGGGTTGCCCTGTGGGGAATTCCTATGCCGTTTTTATCAATGAACTTCTATGTGTATTGTCGGCAATGCAATAGCCGCGGGTAGTTTTAAATGAGTTTTTTCCTTCCAAATGTCATTTTGCTGTCAGACTGTTCTAAACACAGGAAACATGCGCCCCTTTACAGGCATACTATAGACACCCCCCAGGTACGAAATTTAAAGGGATATTACACTTTTATTGTTTGACTTTAAGCATTAATAAAATCACTGCTCCTGAAAAAACGTCCGTTTTTAAAACTTTTTTTTGCATTGATCCATGTCCCCTGGGGCAGGACCCGGGTCCCCAAACACTTTTTATGACAATAACTTGCATATAAGCCTTTAAAATGAGCACTTTTGATTTCTCCCATAGACTTTTAAAGGGTGTTCCGCGGCATTCGAATTTGCCGCGAACACCCCAAATTGTTCGCTGTTCGGCGAACTTGCGAACAGCCAATGTTCGAGTCGAACATGAGTTCAACTCGAACTCGAAGCTCATCCCTAGTTGTCACATCTGACAGTTTTATTTATTTATTTATTTTTTTTTTGGATTTTCAGCCTTTTTTTCTTTAATGTTTGGATTTTTTCCAAGGCTGATCTTTGCTCAATGTTATTTTTATTTTTACTCCAGAATATTTTTATGTGTGTTTTGTGTGTCAAGTTACCCCAACACCATTGATATCTTTTATTATTTAATCTCAAGGAGATTGTTTGTTGTTGGTGTCCCTTGTTCATTTCACATTGTATATTTGAAATGTACCTGAATCCTCACAAACAAACTGTCATTTTTGAAGTAAAACACATAGGAGAGTATAATTCAAAACAAAAATCCTTTATTAAGGGCTCAGAACCAAACAAAAAGGAAGGCAACACTGGATCAACATGAGAAATTAGTGAAGCCTGGGACACCCACGGCAGACATCAATTCTTCAACATCAAAATTGGTGGCCTGAGGAGTCCATATGTAAGGGAGGGCAGTCTGGTCCAGAAGTCCCAGAGATCTGGATAGCAGCAGATGACATCTGTGTCCCCAGGCTGTGGTACCACAAGAGGCTGCATCTTTTGGCCAACCAGACTGAACCCAGGGCAATCACTGTCTGGTCTTCCTTCCACGCCTCCTTCCGGGCTGTGGCTGTGCAGTTGGAGATGTGGCAGGAGGAGGAGTAGGACCTGGAGGAGGAGGAGGAGGAGGAGGACTGGGAGGACCTGGAGGAGGACTGGGAGGACCTGGAGGAGAGGGAGGAGGAGGAGGAGGACCTGCAGGAAGAGGAGGAGGACCATCCCAAAGCTGTGTGTGAGGTGTAATTTGGCCCCTCACACCTTTCTCCAGAGCCTCTGATATGAGGGCCTCACACATGGCTTTTTGGCCCTCCTCCATCCTCTGCATTTTATATGCTATGAAGGCAGCAATGTTCTCCTGCCTGGTGTGGGGTGCTCCCAGGACCTCTGTAGCCCTCCAAAAGAATGCTATAGCAGCCTCCTCTAGGGCACTCGTTCAACTGCCACTTTCTGTTTTCAGGTGTAGGGGAGGGACCTTGATATCAGCCAGCCGGCTCGGCCCAGCCACCTCCTGGCTGAGACTTCCCTGTGTATGAAAAAGGGACATAGTTACATAGTTACATAGTAATAGTTGTAATGTTTTGCATCATCAATCACAATCCTTAATTAGTACTCCCAACTAACATCTAGTTAACATCATTGATTGGACAAGCAGAAATATTTAGAGGAATGCTATACCTGGCTCAATCTGGGCTCCTCCACATATCGCCTGGAAGGCCCAGGTTGGGCGTCAGAAGCCTCAGCCGGGGGGGAAGGAAGCGTGGAAGGAAGACTGGAGAGGGATGACCTGGGTTCAGTCTGGCCTGCCAGAAAGTGCAGCCTGTCGTAGTACAACATCCTGGGGACATAGATGTCATCTGCTGCTCCGGATCTCTGTGAATCCAGGACTTTCTTGCACTCCCTCAGATATGTACTCCTCAGGCCACCAATGAAGATCTTTAAATAGGTGATGTCTGCCGTGGGGATCACCTGCTTCACAATTTCACACAATTGCTCCAGTGCTGCCTTCCTCTTTGCTTGGTTCTTGAAATGGGGGTGGGTAATCTCCCACAGACAGGGCAGCTCACTTAGCATATCTATGAATACTGACATGAAGTCATTATCTTTCATTAAGATATCCATGTTCACTGCAAGACACAACACAAGACAAAGCCTAATGTCAGACAAAACTCTCCTAATCTTGTTACAATATAGGCCTCAATCTAGAAGCAGTATAGGCACAAGTTTGGCTCTTACCTTCGTTCTTACGATCGGCGCGTCCAATGCTCCTTCCTCCGCTCACAGATCGTACATAATACGCACGCGTGTTACGCTTTATACACACTGCGCATGCGTGTAACTCCGCCCACCCCTGACGTTCTTTCTAGTCTATTCCCCGCCCCTTTTCGTTCGGCGCAGTGGGTGAAGAGCACATGGCGGAGTTACAGCAGGTGCGTGCTAATTCGAACAACGAGGAGGAGGAGCAGGAGGAAAGCCCGGATCCAGGCACGTCCCGATCCAGAAGGAGACATTTTAAGGCCACAAATATGTCGTTTGGGGAGATGTTGGAGATGGTCGACATCATGAAGAAGTCCGACTATGACGGAAAATATGGGCCTTACCCCAACCCCAACATCAGAAAGGACAAGATCATGGCGAAAGTGGTCAGGAGTCTTGAGCGGAATTTCGGGGTACGAAGGTCTAAAGATCAGCTCAGGAAGCGGTGGTCGGACCTGAAGTTGAGAGAGCCAGAGCCGTACTGAAAGATCTGGAGAGTGCTGCAAAAAAGTAAGTAGTTGTGCTGTGTTCCTATTCTTTCTGTCTTTATTCCGTTCGTTCTGCTCCATATGCTTTTATTAATTGTAACGTTTAAAAGGGCAACTTTAATGTTCATGGGCCCATTATTCCTTCGTGTCAAACATTTTTCTTTCGGCCTCTAAAACACCATTGTTTAGGCCATATGCATTTTCACACATTTTTGGGGGCCTATTTGGATGCCAAATATTTGTTTGTGTAGATGGGTTTGTTACTAGAATGAAATGCAAACTAGATTGTGTGTAAGGAGAGGACACTGAGCAGCTGTTTTCACATCTGGACACTGGAGCACTAGTGTGGGACCCCAGAACACCCTTTTTATTAGGGGGTCCACACAGGTGCTCCAGTGTATACTATAGGGGGGGCTACATCTGTGAAGCTTGTACCAAACAGGTAAAGTATTGCAGCTTGACAAAGGGCAATAAAATTATACATCTTGGAACTCGGCTAAAATAGATAATTGTACCCCACTTCCAAGCAATGTTTCCTATTTCTAGTTCTGCCATCAAATATCTGTGTGCTAATTATACCATTTTTGTTTTACATAGGGGAGAAAAGACTCGGAGGACACCCCTCATCCCAGGAGACCAGAGACCCCCCCTCTGGAAGAAGGGGAAATACCAACCCAAGAAGCTGAGCAGGAGGAAGAAGAAGACATGGTGGAGATTGGCACCACAACAGGTGAGTGTCTGCGACCACAGACTCAGGTAAAAGAGATGGATGGTGGCATATTTTTGAGACCTTTTTTTTTGTTCTTTATCTCTTTTTAGGTGATCGTGATCCAGAACGCTTTACATCTGAAAGTGCCCAGATACTGATCGGGGAGATCATGGGGTGTAATCTCCAATTGCAAAACATCCAGCAACAAATCACTGATGTTATTAAAAAAAATAATAACATCATTGATGTTTTGGGGCGAATTTAAACCCCACAAATTCACCTGTTTTATGTTACTAAAATTTTTACAATGTTTAGAAAAGCCAAATTTGGAGGATGCACACAGTGTGCCAATATGTGCTATCTGCCATCACGGGAGATCAATGGACGCGTTTTGGGGGTGCAACCCCTTCCTCAATTATAAAGTCGCATTGAGGAAGGGCTTGCTCCCCCAAAACACGTCCCTTGATCCCCCCTGATGGCAGATAGCACATGTTGACATTCGTAAATTGGTGTGCATCTTCCAAATTTGGCTTTTCCAGGGGTGATTTCCCCCATCTGAACGCTATATCAAACACAGTTCCTAAATACTCATGTCTGATATAGCCTTCAGGTTTTACCATATGTGAACTTTGTAAGTTCAAGTTTTTTGGCTTTCTTGTTGGTTTTACACAGGCCTGTTTTATCTGAAATGGATATTTCGATTTTTGATAATGCTACTGCAAACATTGTTATACAACAACATGTTGGTTTGTTTTAAAAACCTTGGGGAAATGCACATGTGATTGTGCAGCTATAAAAAAGTGCCTTACTCAAGAATGTGTGGATTATTGTCTCAACACTACAACACTTTGGGGTGATGTAATTGCTGTTTTATGCACAAATGGGGGTTATTTCCTAAGGGCAATTACACTTGCACTACAAGTGCAGGTTCAGTGCAGTTGCAAGTGCACTTGTAGTCAAATGTGTTTTGGCATTTAGGAAGTACCAGCCAACACTATTTTTTATAAGGTTACCCAATCACGACATTTTCTGCACTCAAAACATTTCTGTCAGGGTCAGCTAAAACAAACACAAGCAGTAAATGTCCACCAAGAATTTCTTTTGTTTGTTTTTTATTTTACAAAGGTGTCACAGATTCTCTGGCATATTGATAGCCCCCCTACCCGAAAAGAACTCCAGGTAGCGTAACCGGACATCACGGGCATTCAGGGAGGGCAAGCCAGGACGGCCACTTTCAAGCGCCGTCAGTGTTGATGGATTTGGGATTCCGGCCTCAGGCCCAACTGAGCCAGCATAGTTGGCTGAATGTTTTCTTAAAAAATTATGGAGAACACAGCAGGCAAGTATTATATGGTTCAGTTTATACTCCGCCATATGGATGGGTGTCAGAAATAATCGGAACCGGCTGGCCAGGATTCCAAATGTGTTCTCCACCACTCTTCGGGCTCTGGCCAGCCGGTAATTAAAAACCCTCTGTTCCGGGGTGAGGGTCCTCATCGGGAATGGCCGCATCAGGTGGTCCCCCAGCGCAAATGCTTCATCAGCAACGAACACAAATGGGAGACCTTCAACATTGTCCTCTGGAGGTGGCAAGTCCAAGCTGCCATTCTGGAGACGCCTGTAGAACTCCGTCTGGGCGATCACTCCACCATCGGACATCCGGCCATTCTTCCCCACGTCCACATACAAGAAGTCGTAATTAGCCGACACCACCGCCAACATTACTATACTATTAAACCCCTTGTAATTATAATAGTACGACCCCGAGTTGGGTGGTGGGATGATGTGGACGTGTTTCCCATCAATTGCCCCTCCGCAGTTAGGAAAGTCCCACCGCTGGGCAAAGTGGGAGGCCACAGTCTGCCATTCCTGTGGCGTGGAAGGAAACTGTTGAGGAAAAAACAATAAACATTACTATTTTTTCACAGAAACATGGCAAGCAGATTATACACAAACATTATGGGGCAACCTCCAGATAGCATTTAATAAGGGGAATTTAACAAGGCCAAAGTATAAGGTACACCTATCATATTCCCCCTCCCCCCCTCTCATGGACCATTTCTAACATTATGGGGGGGGAACTCTTGGACAGGTAACCCTCTTCACTTCATTTTGAGATGAATGCCTAAATACAGGGTATTACTTGGAACAGCCCCTCCTTAGTTACACTATTGGCAGACCACTGGACAGGTAAGAAGTGTCTGAATACAAAGATATAAATACACATTGTACACATTTGAGGACATTTGGACATTCTGCTATTACCTATCAAGATAATAATAGGATACAAGAACTTTAAACAGTACCATTGGAAAGTATACAGGCAGGCCCTTGCACTACATGCTTTGGGGAATTCATCCATAAATCTGACCAGTAAAGAGATGGGTATAGTGTGTATGGGTTTGGCAAAGTCAGCAGATAGATGATTGAGGATAGAGAATTGGGATCAGCTGACTTAGCAGTTGGGGGAGGGAGGGTTACCAAAAATTTGTGGACACCACAAAAAAAGCCTCTGGCACTCTGCCTGAATTTAAAGCTAAAATAACATTAACAAACATTTTAGGGGGTGTTTGGGGTAAAGCACTACTATGGAGCTGATAAAATACATTGTTAAGTGACTACATGAGGTGAATATAGGGGCAGGAGACACCATGCTGGAGAGGTTATTGAAGGGCAAATATGTATGAAGGACATAAAATAATAATTACATAAAAATCCAGCATGCATGAGGACAAAGGGGACATTCACAACATATTCCAATCATGGTAATTAGGGAATGAGGAAAGAAATACAATATATTAGCAAACATTCAATACAATAAAATATGATATAAAAGGATAAAAATCTTACCTTCATATACTCCTTCTGCAGGACCTGGATGATGGCAGAACAGGTCTCTGGGATAATGATCCCCAGAGCCTGGGGGGAGATGCCTGTCGAGAACTTCAAGTCCTGCAGACTTCTCCCTGTGGCCAAATACCGCAAGGTAGCGACCAACCTCTGCTCCGGAGTGATGGCTTGCCTCATGCAGGTATCCTGCCTGCTGATATAGGGGGTCAGCGAAGCCAACAGATGGTGAAACACGGGGTCCGTCATCCTGAGAAAGTTCCTGAAATCACCAGGATTATTCTCACGGATCTCACGGAGCAAAGGCATATGACAGAACTGGTCACGCTGAAGCACCCAATTCTTGGTCCATGAACTCCTCCCCACCCTGTTCATGGACTGGACTTGTGTCAAGGTCAGGACCCCAACACCAAGCCCCCGCACAGCACGAACTTTACGAGGAGTACGTATACGAAACATGGCTAGAAAACGGTCGGCTGCTCAGAACGAAGTAACAGAACGCACTGAAGAACAGCAAGGCCTGTGAAGAGCGACCTGAAAACCAGTAACGAACGAACAAGAATACAGTGACTAAAGTCACGCGGAACTTGCTTGCACGCACTGAAGAGCAGATACAAACCCACAAGCACAAACTGAACGGCAGAAAACGATCTGAAAGCCACAAGTCTGAAAAAGCGCAAATCGTCTCTCACCAAACTTTTACTAACACGAGATTAGCAAAAGGAGCCCAAAGGGTGCCGCGCTTGGTTCTGAACCGGCCTTTTCTAGTCTCGTCGTACGTGGTGTACGTGACCGCGTGGTTGTCGATCGGAAATTCCGACAACTTTTGTGCGACCGTGTGTAGGCAAAACAAGTTTGAGCCAACATCCGTCGGAAAAAATCCGAGGATTTTGTTGTCAGAATGTCCGAACAAAATCTGACCGTGTGTACGGGGCATAAGAATTACAACAGTTTGTATATGTGCCTCCCACTTTTTAAGGGATTAAAAGTAATGGGACAATTGGCTGCTCAGCTGTTCCATGGCCAGGTGTGTGTTATTCCCTCATTATCCCATTTACAAGGAGCAGATAAAAGGTCCAGAGTTCATTTCAAGTGTGAAATTTGCATTTGGAATATGTTGCTGTCAACTCTCAATATGAGATCCAAAGAACTGTCACTATCAGTGAAGCAAACCATCATTAGGCTGAAAAAACAAAACAAACCCATCAGAGAGATAGCAAAAACATTAGGTGTGGCCAAATCAACTGTTTGGAACATCCTTAAAAAGGAAAGAACGCACCGGTGAGCTCAGCAACACCAAAAGACCCGGAAGATGACGGAAAACAACTGTGGTGGATGACCAAAAAATTCTTTCCCTGGTGAAGAAAACACCCTTCACAACAGTTGGCCAGATCAAGAACACTCTCCAGGAGGTAGGTGTATGTGTGTCAAAGTCAACAATCAAGAGAAGACTTCACCAGAGTGAATACAGAGGGTTCACCACAAGATGTAAACCATTGGTGAGCCTCAAAAACAGGAAGGCCAGATTAGAGTTTGCCAAACAACATCTAAAAAAGCCTTCACAGTTCTGGAACAACATCCTATGGACAGATGAGACCAAGATCAACTTGTACCAGAGTGATGGGAAGAGAAGAGTATGGAGAAGGAAAGGAACTGCTCATGATCCAAAGCATACCACCTCATCAGTGAAGCAGTGAAGTGGTGGTAGTGTCAAGGCGTGGGCTTGTATGGCTGCCAACGGAACTGGTTCTCTTGTATTTATTGATGATGTGACTGCTGACAAAAGCATCAGGATGAATTCTGAAGTGTTTCGGACAATATTATCTGCTCATATTCATCAAAATGCTTCAGAACTCATTGGACGGCGCTTCACAGTGCAGATGGACAATGACCCGAAGCATACTGTGAAAGCAACCAAAGAGTTTAAGGGAAAGAAGTGGAATGTTATGTAATGGCCAAGTCAATCACCTGATCTGAATCCGATTGAGCATGCATTTCACTTGCTGAAGACAAAACTGAAGGGAAAATGCCCCAAGAACAAGCAGGAACTGAAGACAGTTGCAGTAAAGGTCTGGCAGAGCATCACCAGGGATGAAACCCAATGTCTGGTGATGTCTATGTGTTCCAGACTTCAGGCTGTGATTGACTGCAAAGGATTTGCAACCAAGTATTAAAAAGTGAAAGTTTGATGGATGATTGTTAATCTGTCCCATAACTTTTGGTCCCTTAAAAAGTGGGAGGCACATATACAAACTGTTGTAATTCCTACACCGTTCACCTGATTTGGATGTAAATATCCTCAAATTAAAGCTGAAAGTCTGCAGTTAAAGCACATCTTGTTCGTTTTGGAGTTTGGTGTGACATTATGTCCAATTTGCTTTTTTCCTTACTTTTTTTGTTTTGTTCCAATACACACAAAAGGAATAAACATGTGTATAGCAAAACAAGTGTTACTGCAATACTTTTCTGTGAGAAATACTTGATTTTCTGGAAAGTGCCAACAATTTTGCTCATGACTGTATATGACAGTAAACCAATCGTCCCAAATAGACCTGTATACATGTTCAGGCGCACATATCTATGTTCTCCCCACACATGTACACATCCATGTTCTCCCCACACATGTACATATCCATGTTCTCCCACACATGTACACATCCATGTTCTCCCCACACATGTACACATCCATGTTCTCCCACACATGTACACATCCATGTTCTCCCACACATGTACATATCCATGTTCTCCCCACACATGTACACATCCATGTTCTCCCCACACATGTACACATCCATGTTCTCCCCACACATGTACACATCCATGTTCTCCCCACACATGCACACATCCATGTTCTCCCCACACATGCACACATCCATGTTCTCCCACACATGTACACATCCATGTTCTCCCACACATGTACACATCCATGTTCTCCCACACATGTACATATCCATGTTCTCCCCGCACATGTACACACCCATGTTCTCCCACACATGTACACATCCATGTTCTCCCCACACATGTACACATCCATGTTCTCCCACACATGTACATATCCATGTTCTCCCCACACATGTACACATCCATGTTCTCCCACACATGTACACATTCATGTTCTCCCCACACATGTACTCTCCACGTTCCATGTTCTCCCCACACATCCATGTTCTCCCACACATGTACACAAGGGACGTGCATAGAAAATAATTTGCTGATCCATACTGGACCAACAAGATGCATGTGTGTCCACATATATAGGCTACCGGAAAGTCCATCCATGTGTACGCAGCATAAGATACACATAGAGAAATAATACTAATCATATATATATATACATATACACACATACATATATATATATATATATATATATATATATATATATATATATATATATATATATATATATATATATATATATATATATATATATATATATATATATATATACATATATATATATACATACACACATATATATATACATACACACACACACACATACATACATATAGATAAAATGAAAAAAAAAAATTTATATATATATATATATATATATATATATATATATATATATATATATATATATATATATATATATATATATATATATATAAGAGTGTAAGTAGAGCCCAACCAAAGCATGGAGTCCGCTATAAAGTTGGCAAACCAAAGTAAAGTCGACCCCCAACAGCCCAACTACCATCCGACAGAGTCCACACATGAGCCAATAGCGATTGCACAGCGATCGCACGATCGCACAATAACCACGCTGTGTTGTGTATGAGAGTGTCAATGTAGATCTCATATGGGGGTCATAAAGATAGAAGGTATTTGGCACAATAAAAAGCTGACCAGACGAATAATGGAATGTGGGGACATATATTGAAAAATATATAACAAATCAAGTGAATAATAAACAAAACAGACTGTCGGTCTCGATATGTGGAGAGAGGTATAAATAAATCTTAAAAATGACTGACATCCCACTCAGAGTTGATCCCGGGTGGGATGAGAGTCTGGAGGTGAAAAATCCAGAGAACTTCCCTCTGACAGAAGGACCGGAACCCATCCCCCCCTCGTCTTCAAACTTTGACCTTTTCTATAACCTGGACCCACAGAGCTGCTTTGTCCCCCATGGTGACACCTGTTAAAATGTTTGGCCACATTAGTGGACGAATCCTTGTCCACACTGAATGTGTTCCTGGAAGCGATCGCTCAGCTGTCTTGTAGTCCTTCCCACATATTGCATGTTACAAATCACACATGTCATTAAATAAACTATTTTGCTAGTATTGCAGGTGGAGAAGGACCCGATGTTGTGTATTTTGTGGTTCCGTTGAAGAAGGACCCGATGTTGTGTATTTTGTGGTTCCATTGAAGAAGGACCCGATGTTGTGTATTTTGTGATTAACGGAAGAGCTGAAGGAGTCACCACACTGGATGTGACTCCAGCAGTTACATTCCGCTGCACCACATCTGTAGTTACCCTCACAGTGTAGCCAAGTAACCGATCCGGGAGCTTTGGTGTGAAAAAAGCTGGGTGAAAGTGAGCACCCCAGAGAGGGGGCTCTACATGAAACAATGATGACACCTCCCTTTAATATCTCAGAACAAATATTGTCCGAGAATAAAGTAGGCAGATGTCTATTAAAGATCTGTTTAATCATATTAAATTCACTGCTGAAGGGGGTGGACAGTGTTAGTTGATTACTTATTTTGTTCCTACTGTTTTTCCTCTGAGGGGTCACTCTACTTATAAGTTCAGATCTCCTTTTATGTCTGACTATAGTGAGTGCTCTGTCCAGCATTCACCTGGGATACCCCCACTGTACAAACCTCCCATATAGAGACCTTGCCTCCCTTTCCAATTGGTCATTGTCACTGCAAATACGCCTCACATGTAAAGATTGGCCAACAGGGATGTCCCTGATAGTGTGTCTTGGGTGGCCAACAGGGATGTCCATGATAGTGTATCTTGGGTGGCCAACAGGGATGTCCCTGATAGTGTGTCTTGGGTGGCCAACAGGGATGTCCCTGATAGTGTGTCTTGGGTGGCCAACAGGGGTGCTCCTGATAGTGTGTCTTGTGTGGCCAACAGGGATGCCCCCAATAGTGTGTCTTGGGTGGCTAACAGGGGTGCTCCTGATAGTGTGTCTTGGGTGGCCAACAGGGATGCCCCTGATAGTGTGTCTTGGGTGGCCAACAGGGATGCCCCCAATAGTGTATCTTGGGTGGCAAACAGGGATGCCCCTGATAGTGTGTCTTGGGTGGCCAACAGGGATGTCCATGATAGTGTGTCTTGGGTGGCCAACAGGGATGTCCCTGATAGTGTGTCTTGGGTGGCCAACAGGGGTGCTCCTGATAGTGTGTCTTGGGTGGCCAACAGGGATGCCCCCAATAGTGTGTCTTGGGTGGCAAACAGAGATGACCCTGATAGTGTGTCTTGGGTGGCCAACAGGGATGTCCCTGATAGTGTGTCTTGGGTGGCCAACAGGGATGCCCCCGATAGTGTGTCTTGGGTGGCCAACAGGGATGCCCCCAATAGTGTGTCTTGGGTGGCAAACAGAGATGACCCTGATAGTGTGTCTTGGGTGGCCAACAGAGATGCCCCCAATAGTGTGTCTTGGGTGGCCAACAGGGATGCCCCCGATAGTGTGTCTTGGGTGGCCAACAGGGGTGCTCCTGATAGTGTGTCTTGGGTGGCCAACAGGGATGCCCCTGATAGTGTGTCTTGGGTGGCCAACAGGGATGCCCCCAATAGTGTGTCTTGGGTGGCCAACAGGGATGCCCCCGATAGTGTGTCTTGGGTGGCCAACAGGGGTGCTCCTGATAGTGTGTCTTGGGTGGCCAACAGGGATGCCCCTGATAGTGTGTCTTGGGTGGCCAACAGGGATGCCCCTGATAGTGTGTCTTGGGTGGCCAACAGGGATGCCCCTGATAGTGTGTATTGGGTGGCCCCACTGGGATGCCCCTGATAGTGTGTCTTGGGTGGCCAACAGGGATGTCCCTGATAGTGTGTCTTGGGTGGCCAACAGGGGTGCTCCTGATAGTGTGTCTTGTGTGGCCAACAGGGATGCCCCCAATAGTGTGTCTTGGGTGGCTAACAGGGGTGCTCCTGATAGTGTGTCTTGGGTGGCCAACAGGGATGCCCCTGATAGTGTGTCTTGGGTGGCCAACAGGGATGCCCCCAATAGTGTATCTTGGGTGGCAAACAGGGATGCCCCTGATAGTGTGTCTTGGGTGGCCAACAGGGATGTCCATGATAGTGTGTCTTGGGTGGCCAACAGGGATGTCCCTGATAGTGTGTCTTGGGTGGCCAACAGGGGTGCTCCTGATAGTGTGTCTTGGGTGGCCAACAGGGATGCCCCCAATAGTGTGTCTTGGGTGGCAAACAGAGATGACCCTGATAGTGTGTCTTGGGTGGCCAACAGGGATGTCCCTGATAGTGTGTCTTGGGTGGCCAACAGGGATGCCCCCGATAGTGTGTCTTGGGTGGCCAACAGGGATGCCCCCAATAGTGTGTCTTGGGTGGCAAACAGAGATGACCCTGATAGTGTGTCTTGGGTGGCCAACAGAGATGCCCCCAATAGTGTGTCTTGGGTGGCCAACAGGGATGCCCCCGATAGTGTGTCTTGGGTGGCCAACAGGGGTGCTCCTGATAGTGTGTCTTGGGTGGCCAACAGGGATGCCCCTGATAGTGTGTCTTGGGTGGCCAACAGGGATGCCCCCAATAGTGTGTCTTGGGTGGCCAACAGGGATGCCCCCGATAGTGTGTCTTGGGTGGCCAACAGGGGTGCTCCTGATAGTGTGTCTTGGGTGGCCAACAGGGATGCCCCTGATAGTGTGTCTTGGGTGGCCAACAGGGATGCCCCTGATAGTGTGTCTTGGGTGGCCAACAGGGATGCCCCTGATAGTGTGTATTGGGTGGCCCCACTGGGATGCCCCTGATAGTGTGTCTTGGGTGGCCAGACTGGGATGCCCCTGATAGTGTGTTTTGGGTGGCCAGACTGGGATGCCCCTGATAGTGTGTCTTGGGTGGCCAACAGGGATGCCCCTGATAGTGTGTCTTGGGTAGCCAACAGGGATGCCCCTGATAGTGTGTCTTGGGTAGCCAACAGGGATGCCCCTGATAGTGTGTCTTGGGTAGCCAACAGGGATGCTCCTGATAGTGTGTCTTGGGTAGCCAACAGGGATGCCCCTGATAGTGTGTCTTGGGTGGCCAACAGGGATGCCCCTGATAGTGTGTCTTGGGTGGCCAACAGAGATACCCCTGATAGTGTATCTTGGGTGGCCAACAGGGATGCCCCTGATAGTGTGTCTTGGGTGGCCAGACTGGGATGCCCCTGATAGTATGTCTCGGGTGGCCAGACTGGGCAAGTAAGAGAGAATTGCCTGAGATTGGTTTCCTGTGGAGGGTAGAACATACCTTGCCATCAATGCCTGTCAGACTGACATCTAACAAACACATGGAGCTGTGGTCAGCAGCCCCAGTGAATGACAGATTAAGATCATTATCATTAAGGTATGTAAGCATAGATGGCATGAGATCCCCTCCCCCACATACAACTAGCAAGAGGTCATCAATCAATCAAGCTCTATAGGGATTTCCACCCCCATAGATGTGGGACCGCTCCCACCAACCCATGTAAAAGTTGGCTAACAAGGATGAGAATTTTGTGCCCATATCTGCCCCGCACCTTTGGAGGTATGAATCCCCATCAAAGACAAAGAAATTATGTGATAGAAGATATTCCAGCACGTCAGCAATGAAGAGACGGTGTACGATCGATAAGTTTGTCAGTGTCTCCAAGTAAAAGAGTACAGCTGTTATAGCCTTCTTGTGGGGGATGGAGGAATACAGACTACTCACATCATAAGTAACCCATGAGTAGTCTTCCTGCCACTCAAGATCTTTCATAATATAGAAAAGATGGTTGGTGTCTTTCAAAAATGCCGGGAGCTGCTTCACCAACGGCTGTAGTTGTCTATCAAGACATTGGCCCAACCGCTCATTTAGGGAATTGATCCCTGATACGATCGGTCTACCCTGCAGGGGCTCTAACCCTTTATGTGTTTTTGGCAAATGATACATCTTAGAGTAGTCCTCACCATTTTCTTTTACAAGTGTTTTTATGTAGATGCATTGTATGTGGATTTATCTTGGTAAACGCATGTCTTACATGTATGGATCCAATAGTCGGGTGTGGCACTGTGTCTGCATTTATCCCGGGACATGGTGCGTTTTTTATGGATCCTATAATGGAGGCAGTTTCCTGTGATGTATATATACATTCCTGTATATGTGGACACACATGCATCTCGTTGTGGATTTTTCATTGGTCCAGTATGGATCAGCAAATTATTTTCTATGCACGTCCCGTGTGTACATGTGTGGGAGAACATGGATATGTACATGTGTGGGAGAACATGGATGTGTACATGTGTGGGAGAACATGGATATGTACATGTGTGGGAGGACATGGATGTGTACATGTGTGGGAGGACATGGATGTGTACATGTGTGGGAGAACATGGATGTGTACATGTGTGGAAGAACATGGATGTGTACATGTGTGGGAGAACATGGATATGTACATGTGTGGGAGAACATGGATGTGTACATGTGTGGGAGAACATGGATGTGTACATGTGTGGAAGAACATGGATATGTACATGTGTGGGAGAACATGGATCTGTACATGTTTGGGGAGAACATGGGTCTGTACATGTGTGGGGAGAACATGGATGTGTACATGTGTGGAAGAACATGGATGTGTACATGTGTGGGAGAACATGGATGTGTACATGTGTGGGAGAACATGGATGTGTACATGTGTGGGAGAACATGGATGTGTACATGTGTGGAAGAACATGGATATGTACATGTGTGGGAGAACATGGATCTGTACATGTGTGGGGAGAACATGGATCTGTACATGTGTGGGGAGAACATGGATGTGTACATGTGTGGGAGAACATGGATATGTACATGTGTGGGGAGAACATGGATGTGTACATGTGTGGGGAAAACATGGATCTGTACATGTGTGGGGAGAACATGGATGTGTACATGTGTGGGAGAACATGGATGTGTACATGTGTGGGAGAACATGGATGTGTACATGTGTGGGGAGAACATGGATATGTACATGTGTGGGGAGAGCATGGATATGTACATGTGTGGGGAGAACATAGATATGTGCACCTGAACATGCATACAGGTCTATATGGGATGATTGGATTATTGTCATATACAGTCATGGCCGAAATTGTTGGCACCCCAGAAAATTTTCCAGAAAATCAAGTATTTCTCACAGAAAAGTATTGCAGTAACACTTGTTTCGCTATACACATGTTTATTCCCTTTGTGTGTATTGGAACAAAACAAAAAAAGGAAGGAAAAAAACAAATTGAACATAATGTCACACAAAACTCCAAAAATGGGCTGGTCAAAATTCTTGGCACCCTTAACTTAAAGTGGGGTTCCACCCAAAAAACAAAAATACCTGTAAAAATTCTAAAAAAAAAAACAAAAAAACATTTGGATATTTTTTTTTTTTCACTTACCTCTAAATGCCTGTTGCTAGGTGGTCCCTCGTAGTCTGCCTGTTCCTTTGCCTGGGCTGGTGACATCACTTCCCCCCAGGCACAGGAAAGGCTCCGCTCTGCTCCCTCCCTCCTATCAATCATCTGGGACCCAATACAGGTCCCAGGTGATTGAGCGGCCAATCACGGCGCACGGCGCCGCTAGCGCATGCGCAGTGGGTGCCAGGCTGTGAAGCCACAGCCCGGCGCCCACAGTTGAAATGCCGGCGCCGACGAGCGGAGGGGGGGACGAGCGGGGCTTCGATCCCCTGCATCGCTGGACCCAGGGACAGGTAAGTGTCCAATTAAAAGTCAGCAGCTGCAGTATTTGTAGCTGCTGACTTTAAATTTTTTTTTTTTTTGACGGCCCCCCTGGGTGGAACTCCTCTTTAATATTTGGTTGCACACCCTTTGGAAAAAATAACTGAAATCTGTTGGTTCCTATAACCATCAATAAGCTTCTTACACCTCTCACCCAGAATTTTGGACCTCTCTTCCTTTACAAACTGCTCCAGGTCTCTCTTATTGGAAGGGCGCCTTTTCCCAACAGCAATTTTTAAGATCTCTCCACAGGTGTTCGATGGGATTTAGATCTGGACTCATTGCTGGCCACTTTAGAACTCTCCAGCACTTTGTTGCCTTCCATTTCTGGGTGCTTTTGATGTATGTTTGGGGTCATTGTCCTGCTGGAAGACCCAAAGATCTCGGACGCAAACCCAGCTTTCTGACACTGGGCTCTGCAGTGCGACCCAAAATCCTTTGGTAATCCTCAGATTTCATGATGCCTGGCACACATTCAAGGCACCCAGTGCCAGAGGCAGCAAAACAACCCCAAAACATCATTGAACCTCCACCATATTTCACTGTAGGTACTGTGTTCTTTTCTTTGTAGGCCTCATTCCGTTTTCGGTAAACAGTAGAATGATGTGCTTTGCCAAAAAGCTCTATCTTGGTCTCATCTGTCCACAAGACGTTTTCCCAGAAGGATTTTGTCTTACTCAAGTATATTTTGGCAAACTGTAGTCTTGCGTTTTTATGTCTCTGTGTCAGCAGTGGGGTCCTCCTGGGTCTCCTGCCATAGGGTTTCATTTCATTTAAATGTTGACGGATAGTTTGTGCTGACACTGATGCTCCCTGAGCCTGTAGGACAGCTTGAATTTCTTTGGAACTTGTTTGGGGCTGCTTATCCACCATCCGGACTATCCTGCATTGCGACCTTTCATCAATTTTTCTCTTTCGACCATGCCCAGAGAGATTAGCTACAGTGCCCAGGGGTTGCAAACTTCTTGATAATGTTGGGCACTTTGGACAAAGGCAAATCTAGATCTCTGGAGATGGACTTGTAACCTTGAGATTGTTGAGATTTTTCAACAATTTTGGTTCTCAAGTCCTCAGACAGTTCTCTTCTCCTCTTTCTGTTGTCCATGCTTAGTGTGGCACACACAGACACACAATGCAAAGACTAAGTGAACTTCTCTCCTCTTTATCTGCTTTCAGGTGTGATTTTTATATTGCCCACACCTGTTACTTGCCCCAGGTGAGTTTAAAGGAGCATCACATGCTTGAAACAATCTTATTTATCCACAATTTTGAAAAGGTGCCAAGAATTTTGACCAGCCCATTTTTGGAGTTTTGTGTGACATTATGTCCAATTTGCTTTTTTCCTCCCTCTTTTGTTTTGTTCCAATACACACAAAGGGAATAAACATGTGTATAGCAAAACATGTGTTACTGCAATACTTTTCTGTGAGAAATACTTGATTTTCTGGAAAGATTTCTGGGGTGACAACAATTTCGGCCATGACTGTATGTGCACATGTGTATATCATTGTTTTTCATGAAGTCGATCCCTTTTCCACTTTTATGTATGTGTAGCACTAACTCTCGGTGGAGCTGCTGGTTTAAAGCGGGCTGTTACCTTCACTCTCGATACCTCTGTTTCACCGGCACCGGGTCTAGGGTCCCGTTGATGTTTACCTCTGGACGATATAAGCACCAAACACTTGAGTGTATTTTCCAATGCTTTAATGAACAAGTAGTAAAGGAAGTAGCAGGAAAGGGGCAGAAGGAAAGTTGCAGGGAAGCTCAAATACCTTTTCTTAGTTGTCTTTAGAACATTCTTTGAAATTGAACACTTGTACTTGAATGAGCTCCCCCTGTGGGATTTAATCTTTGCCCGTCTGGATAGACCTCTCTTACTTGCCTAGCAGCCAGTACGTAGCACGAACAAAAGTCTCTGCCACAGACTTGTTTGGAATAAAACCCGTACGATCCTCTGCCACAGGATGTATTGATTTGTGATGAATGTCAGACACAGTACTTGAACCTTTAAGCCAACCCGGCAGTACTATACTGTAAGATTACTTCAGGATACGTCCTCCAACCGAGTCACCAGGCCCCTCTCCAGACCAGCACTCTGCATGATCCTTCCATGACGGGTCCTCCCCTGGGATCTCCTCGGTTGTCCAGCTTCTTCACTCAGGATAGACAGCTCAGGACCATTCCTCTGCTGCTGTGGTAGGCCCCAGACAGGCTTCTAGGCCCACCCACAGGCCACAGCGACGTGGGCCTCCGGAACGGAGGACCGCGAGGTGGTACTCTTAACGCATACCTGTCGGCCAGGAGGGCCAGCAGGTGGATGAAAACGAACCCTAAAACATGGCGTCTGTCCCATAAATACCCTCTCCCAGAATGCAACTCGGAGGACCACCTCCACCAAGTTGTCTCCGGGACAGAGGAGCACCCAGACGCTTCGACACGTTGCCTTTCCAACACCAGCCCATGGTGACAACGACACCCACAGGCACAGTGTGGAACTACACGCAACTCAGCCAAGCTGGAACAGAGGCAAATCTAACTTCACCTAACAAGTAACCCACAAGATTTAGCTATCAGCAGTAGATTAAAAATCTACCAGCGCTACATATGTATATTTAGTTCTTGTTTTTCTCCTTTTTACAAATGTTTTTATTGGTTTGCGGTATTATTAATAAATGTTTCCATGTGACTGTTGCTCCGTGTTCCTATGTGTATGCAGGACCTTCACTTTGAGCTTTTACTCAAGTTTCTAGCGGCATGCTCTTTGGGACTGAGGTTTGGTGATCGATCGATCCGTGTTCTCATCACTGATTATCACCGCCCCCAGAACACCTGTAGATATTGAGACGATCTACTTAGGATCTATCAGTTGTCTCAGTCATTGTAATGATTAACCACTTCCCGCCCGCCCTATGGCGGATTGACGTCCGGGAAGTGGTTGTGTTATCCTGACTGGGCGTCATATGACGTCCAGCAGGATAACATGCCGCAGCGCGCCCCCGGGGGCGCGCATCGCGGCGATCGGTGGAGCGGTGTGTCAGTCTGACACACCGCTACACTGATCTTGGTAAAAAGCCTCCGGCGGAGGCTCTTTACCACGTGATCAGCCGTGTCCAATCACGGCTGATCACGCTGTCAATAGGAAGAGCCGTTGATCGGCTCTTCCTCACTCGCGTCTGACAGACGCAAGTAGAGGAGAGCCGATCGGCGGCTCTCCTGGCAGGGGGGGTCTGCGCTGATTGTTTATCAGCGCAGCCCCCCCGCAGATCACCACACTGGACCACCAGGGATGCCACTAGGACCACCAGGGAAGGGGCAACGTGGATGGCCAGGTATGTACCCCATGGCCATCCACATGTGCCCAATCTGTGCCAATCAGTGCCCACAAATGGGCACTGATTGGCACTATTATGCCAATGCAATGCCCAGCAATGCTATATCAGTGCCACCTGTCATTGCCCATCTGTGCCACCAGTCATTGCCCATCGGTGCCACCTGTCAGTGCCCATCTGTGCCCATCTGTGCCCATCTGTGCCCATCAGTGCCCACCTATCAGTGCCTATCAGTGCCACACATCAGTGCCACACATAAGTACCCATCAGTGCCACCCATATATGCCAATCAATGCCACCTACGAGTGCCCATCAGTGCCGCCTATGTGTGCCCATCGGTGCCACCTATGAGTGCCCATCAGTGCCGCATACCAGTGCCACCTATCAGTGCCCATCAGTGCCACCTATCAGTGCCCATCAGTGCCGCCTATCAGTGCCCATCATCAGTGCCCGTTAGTGCCACCTCATCAGTGCCACCTCATTGGTGCCACCTCATCGGTGCCCATCAGTGCCGCCGTATCAGTGCCCATCAGTGCAGCTATGTCAGTGCCCATTATTGAAGGAGAAAGCGTACTTTTTTACAAAAAAATTTAACAGAAACAAAGAAAAACTTGTTTTTTTTCGAAATTTTGGTCTTTTTTTATTTGTTGCGCAAAAAATAAAAACCGCAGAGGTGATCAAATACCACCAAAAGAAAGCTCTATTTGTGGGAACAAAATGATAAAAAAATTGTTTGGGTACAGTGTAGCATGACCGCGCAATTGTCATTCAAATTGCAACAGCGCTGAAAGGTGAAAATTGGGCTGGGCGGGAAGGTGTCTAAGTGCCTGGTATTGAAGTGGTTAAGCACAAGATGTGTGTGAAAAGCATCATCTACATGACCAAAGTTTGGTGCCTTTGGTGTTATCTTTGTGAAACAAAATAAAAGGCAATTGGAAGTTCTGGATGTGCCGCCATTTCTTTCTTCTTTCCATGTTTCTCATGGAGGCGGGCCGGGGCCAGCACTCTGCAAGATACTCCAATCAGCCTTATCTCTATACACCTGGAGCAGCCGTTCTTTTTCTTGTATACTAGCCTTTCCCTGCATGGCTGTCATTAGAAGTCTCGGAGTCTGATAATTAATCTTGCAACTACCTAAGGGTGTCCTGGCCCTAACCCTCTCTCCCCCCAAAAAAGTTTGTTAAAGTGGTGCTCTGGGAGAAATGTTACTTTGTAGCTAAAACTCCCCTATAATCCTCATGATGAATGTATTCTAGTAAAGGTACGCTGTAATCCAAGGTCCGCTTTGTATTTTTGCAGCATTGTTCTGTTACTTTTGTAAGTCCCAGCAGGCCGCCGCCATCTTATGTGTGGGCATCTGCAGCCAGACTGTATCTCTTCCTGTATTCCATGGTTACCCAGCATGCACCTCCAGATCTCGCACATGCTCAGAGCAGCACGAGCCGTGTAATAGGTTGTAGGTCGGGTTTCCATAGCAACAGCAGTGTCAGAGGAAGTTCGCGCCCCTTAGCTATGGAAACCTCCCCTCCCCCTCCAGGAAGCAGGAAGTTTATCTACATCTACAAAGATTATAAATCTAGAAATACAAAAATCTCCTGCAAAAGGTAATTACTTTATAAAAGATGATAATTGTAAATGATATCCCTTGTTTCTGTGTGTGTGATATATACATATACACATAACAAGAGATTTTATATATATACAGTATCTCACAAAAGTGAGTACGCCCCTCACATTTTTGTAAATATTTTATTATATCTTTTCATGTGACAACACTGAAGAAATGACACTTGTCTACAATGTAAAGTAGTGAGTGTACAGCTTGTATAACAGTGTAAATTTGCTGTCCCCTCAAAATAACTCAACACACAGCCATTATGTCTAAACCCCTGGCAACAAAAGTGAGTACACCCCTAAGTGAAAATGTCCAAATTGGGCCCAAAGTGTCAATATTTTGTGTGGCTACCATTATTTTCCAGCACTGCCTTAACCCTCTTGGGCATGGAGTTCACCAGAGCTTCACAGGTTGTCACTGGAGTCCTCTTCCCCTCCTCCATGATGACATCACGGAGCTGGTGGATGTTAGAGACCTTGCGCTCCTCCACCTTCTGCTTGAGGATGCCCCACAGATGATCAATAGGGTTTAGGTCTGGAGACATGCTTGGCTAGTCCATCACCTTTACCCTCAGCTTCTTTAGCAATGCAGTGGTGGTCTTGGAGGTGTGCTCGGGGTCGTTATCATGTTGGAATACTGCCCTGCAGTCCAGTCTCTGAAGGGAGGGGATCATGCTCTGCTTCAGTATGTCACAGTACATGTTGGCATTCATGGTCCCCTCAATGAATTGTAGCCCCCCAGTGCCGGCAGCACTCATGCAGCCCCAGACCATGACACTCCCACCACCATGCTTGACTGTAGACAAGACACACTTGTCTTTGTCCTCCTCACCTGGTTGCCCCCACACACGCTTGTCACCATCTGAACCAAATAAGTTTATCTTGGTCTCATCAGACCACAGGTCATGGTTCCAGTAATCCATGTCCTTAGTCTGCTTGTCTTCAGCAAACTGTTTGTGGGCTTTCTTGTGCATCATCTTTAGAAGAGGCTTCCTTCTGGGGGGACAGTCATGCAGACCAATTTGATGCAGTGTGCGGCGTATGGTCTGAGCACTGACAGGCTGACTCCCCCACCCCTACAACCTCTGCAGCAATGCTGGCAGCACTCATACGTCTATTTTCCAAAGACAACCTCTGGGTATGACGCTGAGCACGTGACCTCAACTTCTTTGGTGGACCATGGCGAGGCCTGTTCTGAGTGGAACCTGTCCTGTTATACCGCTGTATGGTCTTGGCCACCATGCTGCAGCTCAGTTTCAGGGTCTTGGCAATCTTCTTATAGCCTAGGCCATCTTTATGTAGAGCAACAATTCTTTTCTTCAGATCCTCAGAGAGTTCTTTGCCATGAGGTGCCATGTTGTACTTCCAGTGACCAGTATGAGAGAGTGAGAGTGATAACACCAGATTTAACACACCTGCACCCCATTCACACCTGAGACCTTGTAACACTAACGAGTCACATGACACCAGGGGAGGGAAAATGGCTAATTGGGCCCAATTTGGACATTTTCACTTAGGGGTGTACTCACTTTTATTGCCTGCGGTTTAGACATTAATGGCTGTGTGTTGAGTTATTTTGAGGGGACAGCAAATTTACAATGTTATACAAGCTGTACACTCACTACTTTACATTGTAGACAAGTGTCATTTCTTCAGTGTTGTCACATGAAAAGTTATAATAAAATATTAACAAAAATGTGAGGGGTGTACTCACTTTTGTGAGATATTGTATATCTGCACAGAAACAAGGGATATCTTTTACAATTAGCATCTTTTACAAAGTAATTACCTTTTGCAGAAGTTGCTCCATCATATTGCCCCATCAAATTGCCCCATCAAAATTGTCCCATCAACATTGCCCAATTATACTGTCACCATCAAAATTGCCCCATCAAATCTGCCCCATCAAAACTGCACCATCAACATTGCCCCATTATACTGCCACCATCAAAATTGCCCCATCCTATTGCCCCTTCAAATTGCCCCATCAAAATTGCCCCATTATACTACCACCATCAAAATTGCCCCATCCTATTGCCCCATCAAATTGTGCCAATCAAAATTGCCCCATTATACTGCAAACCATCAAAATTGCCCCAACAAAAATGCCTCATCCTATTGCCCCATCAAAACTGCCCCATCCTATTGCCCCATCAAAACTGCCCCATCCTATTTCCCCCATGAAAATTGCACCATTATACTGCCACCATCAAAATTGTCCCATCTTATTTCCCCCAGGAAAATTGCCCCATCCTATTGCCCCCATCGAAATTGCCCCATCCTATTTTCCCAATCAAAATTACCCCATCATACTGTCACAATCAAAATTGCCCTCATCAAAACTGTCTCATCCTATTGCCCCTACCAAAATTGCCCCATTATACTGCCCCCATCAAAATTGCCCCATCATACATCCCCATCCTATTGCCCCATCCTATTGCCCCCATCAAAATTGCCCCATTATACTGCCACTACCAAAATTGCCCCATTAAAATTGCCCCATCCTATTGCCCCCATCAAAATGGCCCCATCAAAACTGCACCATCAAATTGCCCCCATAAAATTGCCCCATCAAAATTGCCACAATCAAAATTGCCCCTGTTAAAACTGTGCCATCGTATTGCCCCCGTCAAAATTGCCCCATCCTACTGCCCCCATCAAAATTACCCCATCATACTGCCACAAACCAAAATTGTCCCCATAAAAACTGCCCATCCTATTACCCATATCAAAATAGCCCCATTATACTACCCCATCATACTGCCACAATCAAAATTGCCCCCATTAAAATTGCCCCATCCTATTGCCCCTATCAAAATTGCCCGATCCTATTGCCCCCATCAAAATTACCCCATCATACTGCCACAATCAAAATTGCCCCATCAAAACTGCCCCATCCTATTGCCCCTATCAAAATTGCCCCATTATGCTGCCCCCATCAAAATTGCCCCATCATACTGCCATAATCAAAATTGCCCCCATCAAAACTGCCCCATCCTAGTGTCCCATCAAATTGCCCCAATCAAATATGTCCCATCCTATTGCCCCCATAGAATTGCCCCAGTATACTGCCCCTATCAAAATTGCCCCATTATACTGCCCCATCATACTGCCACAATCAAAATTGCCCCATCAAAACTGCCCCATCAAAATTGCCCCATTATACCGCCCCATCTAAATTGCCCCATCATACTGCCACAATCAAAATTGCCCCATCAAAACTGCAAACTGCACCATCCTATTGCCCCCATCAAAATTACCCCATCATACTGCCACAATCAAAATTGCCCCCATCAAAACTGCCCCATCCTATTGCCCCTATCAAAATTGCCCCATTATGCTGCCTCCATCATACTGCCAAAATCAAAATGGCCCCATCCTATTGCCCCCATCAAAATTGTCCCATCCTATTGCCCCCATCAAAATTACCCCATCATACTGCCACAATCAAAATTGCCCCATCAAAACTGCCCCATCCTATAGCCCCCATCAAAACTGCCCCATTATATTGCCCCATCAAATTGCTCCCATCGAAATTGCCCATCAAATTGCCCTCATCAAAATTGCCCCATTATACTGCCACCATCAAAATTGGCACATCAAAATTGCCCTATCCTATTGCCCCCATCAAAATTGCCCCATTATACTGCCCCAACTAAATTGCCCCATCCTATTGCCCCCATCAAAATTACCCCATCATACTGTCACAATCAAAATTGCCCTCATCAAAACTGTCTCATCCTATTGCCCCTACCAAAATTGCCCCATTATACTGCCCCCATCAAAATTGCCCCATCATACATCCCCATCCTATTGCCCCATCCTATTGCCCCCATCAAAATTGCCCCATTATACTGCCACCACCAAAATTGCCCCATTAAAATTGCCCCATCCTATTGCCCCCATCAAAATGGCCCCATCAAAACTGCACCATCAAATTGCCCCCATAAAATTGCCCCATCAAAATTGCCACAATCAAAATTGCCCCTGTTAAAACTGTGCCATCGTATTGCCCCCGTCAAAATTGCCCCATCCTACTGCCCCCATCAAAATTACCCCATTATACTGCCACAAACCAAAATTGTCCTCATAAAAACTGCCCATCCTATTACCCATATCAAAATAGCCCCATTATACTACCCCATCATACTGCCACAATCAAAATTGCCCCCATTAAAATTGCCCCATCCTATTGCCCCTATCAAAATTGCCCGATCCTATTGCCCCCATCAAAATTACCCCATCATACTGCCACAATCAAAATTGCCCCATCAAAACTGCCCCATCCTATTGCCCCTATCAAAATTGCCCCATTATGCTGCCCCCATCAAAATTGCCCCATTATGCTGCCCCCATCAAAATTGCCCCATCATACTGCCATAATCAAAATTGCCCCCATCAAAACTGCCCCATCCTAGTGTCCCATCAAATTGCCCCAATCAAATATGTCCCATCCTATTGCCCCCATAGAATTGCCCCAGTATACTGCCCCTATCAAAATTGCCCCATTATACTGCCCCATCATACTGCCACAATCAAAATTGCCCCATCAAAACTGCCCCATCAAAATTGCCCCATTATACCGCCCCATCTAAATTGCCCCATCATACTGCCACAATCAAAATTGCCCCATCAAAACTGCAAACTGCACCATCCTATTGCCCCCATCAAAATTACCCCATCATACTGCCACAATCAAAATTGCCCCCATCAAAACTGCCCCATCCTATTGCCCCTATCAAAATTGCCCCACTATGCTGCCTCCATCATACTGCCAAAATCAAAATGGCCCCATCCTATTGCCCCCATCAAAATTGTCCCATCCTATTGCCCCCATCAAAATTACCCCATCATACTGCCACAATCAAAATTGCCCCATCAAAACTGCCCCATCCTATAGCCCCCATCAAAACTGCCCCATTATATTGCCCCATCAAATTGCTCCCATCGAAATTGCCCATCAAATTGCCCTCATCAAAATTGCCCCATTATACTGCCACCATCAAAATTGGCACATCAAAATTGCCCTATCCTATTGCCCCCATCAAAATTGCCCCATTATACTGCCCCAACTAAATTGCCCCATCATATTGCCACAATCAAAATTGCCCCATCAAAACTGCCCCCATCAAAATTGGCCCATCAAAATTGCCCCATCCTATTGCCACATTATACTGCCACCATCAAAATGGCCTCATCCTACTGCCCCATCAAATTGCTTCCATCAAAATTGCCCTATCAATTTGCCCCATCAAAACTGCACCATCAAAACTGCCCCATCCTATTGCCCCTATCAAAATTGCCCTATTATACTGCCCCCATCAAAATTGCCCCATCATACTGCCACAATCAAAATTGCCCCCATCAAAACTGCCCCATCCTATTGCCACCATCAAACTGCCCCATCAAAATCCTCCCATCAAATTTGCCTCATTATACTGCCCCCATTAAAATTGCCCCATCAAAACTGCACAATCAAATTGCCCCCATCAAATTGTCCCATTATACTGCCACCATCAAAACTGCCCCATCAAAACTGCCCCATCCTATTGCCCCCATCAAAACTGCCCCATCCTATTGCCCCGTCAAACTGCCCCACCAAAATTGTCCCATCAAATTGCCCCCATCAAAATTGCCCTATTATACTGCCCCCATTCAAAATTGCCCCATCAAAATTGCCCCATTATACTGACACCATCAAAATTGCCCCATCCTATTGCCCTAATCAAAATTGCCCCATCCTATTGCAACAATCAAAATTCCCCCTTCAAAACTGCCCCATCCTATTGCCCCCATTAAAACTGCCCCATCCTATTGCCCCTATCAAAACTGCCTCATCAAAATAGTCCCATCAAATTGCCCCCATCAAAATTGCCCCATTATACTGCCACCATCAAAATTGCCCCATCAAAATTGGCCCATCAAAACTACCCTATCCTATTGCCCCCATCAAAATTACCCCATTATACTGCCACAATCAAAATTGCCCCCATCAAAACTGCCCCATCTTATTTCCCTATTAAAATTGCCCCGTTATACTGCCCCCATCAAAATTGCCCCATCATAATGCCACATCAAAATTGCCCCATCATACTACCACCATCAAAATTGCCCCATTATACTGCCCCATCAAAATTGCCACTTTCAAAACTGCCCCATCAAATTGCCCCATCAAAACTGCCCCATCCTATTGCCCCATCAGCTCAGGTATTTTGGTCCCCCATCCAGGTGATTTGTAATGGAATATTTCTGGGTTGGTCACATGACATATTTCGGGATTCTACTTCCAGCACCGGGAGTCTGGGATTATCTCCTCACAATGTATTTTGGTATTTTGGCCCCACCCCCTCATGTGATATATAATCACTTGGTCATGTGACATGAGGTAATGACTCATACACTAAATGTCATGTGATTTATACATGTATAGATAGCACACATATAGGACTAAGCGCCATGCTGATACAAAGAACAATACACTGACATATGTGGGGATACAGATATCAGGTGTGTCTAAATAGTTCATCGATCGCTCCGATATCACAACATGGGTCAGGTGCACGCGCATGCACATGTCTATCCAGAGACACGCTGAGAAAAACCGCCTAGTGTGGAATACACGTGACTGTCGGGGTAAATCCGCTGTGGGGGGTGGAACATAGTCAGTGTGAGGGGGAGGGGCACAATGGGGCAACGATCGAAGTTCTGCTACAAATTGGGGAGAACAGCGATGGAGACACATGAAATGTTGGACGATTGTACGGGACGGAAGTCGTGAGCAGAAAATGAGTTTATGACGGTTCAAACACTTCCACGTCAGGAAGGAAAGGACTGAGGAGGAGCCACGCTCGGGTCACCCATCTACAAGCAGGACCCCAGACACCATCGAACAAATCCCACAAATGCTGGCACCAGATTGGCCACTGACTCTACAATCGATGGTGGAGGAATTGGGCATTAGCCAGGACACGGTGCCCACCATCGTCCACCAAGATTTGGGGAAGCAGAAGATCTCTTCCATCATTCACAACATTTTATAAATTGGAGATGAATATCTCCATCCTTTCTTGTGATTGGTCAGCGCTGCTCATGTGATCGCTTTTCTGGAGCAGATTTTTGTGATGATCGATTGATTGTTATAGTGGCTGCTTATGTTGTTTTGTATCATCATTCTGTGATTGGATGAGCGCTGGGGGGAGGGGGATCAACCTTTTATGTTTGACTATTTCTCATTGATTAGATATTGAATTTTGTTCCCTATAGCAGCCATGGAGGTGCTAAAATCGATCAGTAACCGAACGATTCATTTCAATGACTTATTTGTGGTAGATGCGGCACCAGGTGAAAATGTGGATCATCAATAATTACTCACAACATTGGGGTACACATTAGAGAAGCCAATCGGCACTTGGTGGGATATTTGTACGATCGAACAATACCTAAAAGAAGAAATCCTCATGAGGATCCTCAGGTGGGAAGTGACCCCACAGGGGGGTCTAAGTGAGGAAGGGTCTATGAATGACGGCTTAGACTTCTTTAATGGGGGGATTTAAATTGCAGCAACAAACAAAAAATGAGGTTATTAGAGAAAACGATCGATGATTTGTAAATGACGTTCGATCCGATCAAAGACACAAATTTTAATGAAGACATTAAAAAGAAATGAGAAAAAAATTGATAGAGAAACAGAAAAAGAAAATAAAAAACTTCCACAGGGATATGAGAGACTTCAAAATAATTCCATTTCCCTATGGCAAAACACTAGTAGTGAGCAGAGGGATGTGGATGAGAAGGCTGAACTCACTGCCATTGAGGATGGTTCCAAATAATGGGGTGGAAGCCGGTCCGTCAGAACCAAATTGGACTCCCATCCCCCAACCCTTCACTCACCGAGGTAGAGGAGGCCAAAGAGGGAGGAGAGGGAGAAGAAATGATACAAATGAAGATAATGCAGATTTCAATCAGCCGTATCCTCAGAAGACTTCTGGGGCCCCTACTAATAATTATTATACAAATAATGATAATAGGGATCATTATAGACCACATCCTATTAACCACTTCAGCCCCGGACCATTTGACTGGCCAATGACCAGAGCGTGTTTTTGCGATTAGGCACTGCGTCGATTTAACTGACAATTGCGCGGTCGTGCGACGTGGTTCCCAAACAAAATTGACGTCCTTTTTTTCCCACAAATGGATCTTTCTTTTGGTGGTATTTGATCATCTCTGCGGTTTTTATTTTTTGCGCTATAAACAAAAAAAGAGCGACAATTTTGAAAAAACCAAAATACTTTTTACATTTTGCTATAATAAATATCCCCAAAGAATATATAAAAAAACATTTTTTCCTCAGTTTAGGATGATACGTATTCTTCTACAGATTTTTGGTAATAAAATCGCAATAAGCGTTTATTGATTGGTTTGCGCAAAAGTTATAGCGTCTACAAAATAAGGGATAGATTTATACCATTTTTATTAATATATTTTTTTTTTACTAGTAATGGCGGCGATCATCGATTTTTATCGTGACTGCGACATTATGGTGGACACATCGGACACTCTTGGCACTATTTTGGGACCATTCACATTTATACAGCGATCAGTGTGATTAAAAATGCATTGATTACTGTGTAAATGTGACTGGCAGTGAAGGGGTTAACCACTAGGGGGCGCTGTAGGGGTTAAGTGTGTCCTAGGGGAGTGATTCTAACTGTGGGTTGGGAGGGGCTACTAGTGAAATGACACCGATCACCGCTCCCGATTACAGTGAGCTGTGATCAGTGTCCTGTCACTAGGCAGAACGGGGAGAGGCTTGTTTACATTTCTTCCTCTCCGTGAGACAATCGCAGTTATCCCCGCGGACATCGAGTCCGTGGGACCCGCAATCACACTCACGGAGGTCGCAGCGGGCAGGCGCGCCCACAAACCGCTTCTTAAAGGGCAACGTGCAGGTACGTTAATCTTCCTGTACATGCCCTTGTGCCTGACGTATATCGGTGTAAGCCGGTCGGCAAGCGGTTAATATTATTGAACAACCGTAAAGTAACCCATTGACTTGGTTAAATTGATGATAGGCAACTCCTATCCTCATATTGATTAGCGGTTCCAAATTAATAATAACTACTGCAGTAGGGAACAGACACAAAAGATACACTCAGCATCTTTCCAAATTACTGTTCTGCTTTATTATGACGCAATTGAAGGTTTTTATGCACATGATTACGTAGGTATCACATTAATATTACAATTGTAAGTTTATGGTAACAAGGGGCGTAACATAGGCAGGCTAATTCTAAAGAATGTAAACATTTACTGAAAACATTATTAGTGCTGTGTGCACAGTGAGGGCCGTGTGCGATACATACAAAATACAATACAATTATATACAGAACTTACACATTTCCATTACACCATGGCCCAATCAACATCAGTATTATGATGATAGAGAACAATGGAGTCATGCCTTCATCCTAAAAAGAAAAAATAATAACTTCTGAACTTGCAATATCAACATTGCCCACTAGATGGCACTCTTAACAAAGGACTATTGATGGGCAGTGTTCTATGGTTAATAGACATTTCCTGTCATATCAGTAGGAACTAGCCCACTTCCTATTACAACTCTTTCATCTTTTCCGTGAGGACGGAATGCATGGAGCTAAACTTACACTACATGTTCAGAGGAAATCCTAATCCTTCTGAGGTAAGGGGACCAGATTTTTAAAATTAAATCCGGGAACTTTTTTTTTATTGGTGAATGGTAAACTATTTTATAAGTATATTTTCCTCAAATGATCTATGCAGTGTATGTATTATGTGTTTATGGAATGTTTGTATCATATATACGTTATTTCTCACAATATCCTCAATGAGATAACAAAAAAAAAAAAAGATACTTAGAATTTTTTTTGGGATATGACTACCAAATGTCACGACGATAAGATAGAGAAAAAACTTGGAGGGGGATGGGGTGCGCTACCTGTGCGTGTGACCAGAAAGTGGGTGTGACCAGAAAGTGGGCGTGGTCAACAATTGGAGGTTTCTTCATGGCGTACATTGGTGATCAGTATGTCCTGGCCTCTCTATACCTATAAAAAAGCCAACAAATGCAGCACAGCCCTCCACTTCCTTTATACAATTCTAAATATGGACTTATAAGTGCGATGGTAAAACCTATAAAATAATATCCAGTGCAAATCAACCCAATGTATTGCAATATAGTAGTGATGGTGTCACCCTCTCTCTGTAAAAGGGAAGAAATATTGCAGAGCTGCAATGTGCAAATAGTGATGAAACCCCCAGATATATAATCACAATGTACAATTGTTGTACATTATATTATAATTATATATTGGGGTTTCACCGCTATTTAAACATTGCAGCTCTGCAATATTTCTTACCATTTACAGAGAGAGGGTGACACCATCACTACTATATTCAAACACACGGGTTGATTTACATCTCTGTTATTATTGTATGTTGGGGTTTCATCATTATTTGAACATTGAAGCTCTGCAATTTCTCAAATATTTTTGCAGAGGGGGTGACACCATCACAACTATATTGCAATACATTAGTTGATTTGCACTGGATATTCATTTATAGGTTTTATTATTGCCACTTATAAGTCCATTTGTAGAGTTGTATAGGTGAAGTGTAGGGCAGAGCTGCATTTTTTGCTTTTTATTGATTTGCGTTAGATGGTTAGATCTTATTGCTTTTGAGATTTTTTTTTAGTTGCATGGTAGTTTTACTTGATTTCTTATGTCCTCTGTATACTGGTAACCACTGTTCCTGCATATTGGTGGTCAGTGTCTCCCCAGTATGTTGGTGGTCAGTGTCCCCCCTGTATGCTGGTTGTACGCGCAGGGTGCAGGAGGATGCTAGGTGCAGGGTGCAGGAGGATGCTAGGTGCAGAGTGCAGGAGGATGCTACGTGCAGGAGGATGCTACGTGCAGGAGGATGCTACGTGCAGGAGGATGCTACGTGCAGGAAGATGCTATGTGCAGGAGAATGCCACATGCAGGAGGATGCTACGTGTGGGGTGAAGGAGGATGCTACATGCAGGAGGATGCTACGTGCAGGGTGCAGGAGGATGCTACGTGTGGGGTGAAGGAGGATGCTACATGCAGGAGGATGCTACGTGCGGGGTGCAGGAGGCTGCTACGTGCAGGAGGCTGCTACGTGCAGGAGGCTGCTACGTGCAGGGTACAGGAGGATGCTACGTGCAGGGTTCAGGAGGATGCTACATGCAGGAGGATGCTAGGTTCAGGGTGCAGGAGGATGCTAGGTGCAGGAGGATGCTAGGTTCAGGGTGCAGGAGGATGCTAGGTTCAGAGTGCAGGAGGATGCTAGGTGCAGGAGGATGCTAGGTGCAGGGTGCAGGAGGATGCTAGGTGTAGGAGGATGCTAGGTGCAGGAGGATGCTAGGTGCAGGAGGATGCTAGGTGCAGGAGGATGCTACGTTCAGGGTGCAGGAGGATGCTACGTTCAGGGTGCAGGAGGATGCTACGTGCAGGAGGATGCTAAGTTCAGGGTGCAGGAGGATGCTAAGTTCAGGGTGCAGGAAGATGCTACGTGCAGTAGGATGCTACATGCAGGAGGATGCTACGTGCAGGGTGCAGGAGGATGCTACATGCAGGAGGATGCTACGTGCAGGGTGCAGGAGAATGCTACATGCAGGAGGATGCTACATGCAGGGTGCAGGAGGAAAGCCTATCACGTCTCCAACTAATCTACCACTAGCTCATTCCCCACAGTTACAACCTTTTGTACCACCTGCCCCACCCTATTAGATTGTAAGCTCTTCTGAGCAGGGCCCTCTTAATCCTATTGTATTGTATTATAACTGTATTGTCTCCCTTTTATATTGTAAAGCGCTGCGTAAACTGTTGGCGCTATATAAATCCTGAATAATAATAATGCTACGTGCAGGAGGCTGCTACGTGCAGGAGGCTGCTATGTGCAGGGTGCAGGAGGCTGCTATGTGCAGGGTGCAGGAGCATGCTATGTGCAGGAGCATGCTACGTGCAGGGTGCAGGAGCATGCTACGTGCAGGGTTCAGGAGCATGCTACGTGCAGGAGGATGCTAGGTTCAGGGTGCAGGAGGATGCTAGGTTCAGGGTGCAGGAGGATGCTAGGTGCAGGAGGATGCTAGGTTCAGGGTGCAGGAGGATGCTAGGTTCAGAGTGCAGAAGGATGCTAGGTGCAGGAGGATGCTAGGTGCAGGGTGCAGGAGGATGCTAGGTGCAGGAGGATGCTAGGTGCAGGGTGCAGGAGGATGCTAGGTGCAGGAGGATGCTAGGTGCAGGAGGATGCTGGGTGCAGGAGGATGCTGGGTGCAGGAGGATGCTGGGTGCAGGAGGATGCTGGGTGCAGGAGGATGCTGGGTGCAGGAGGATGCTATGTTCAGGAGGATGCTATGTTCAGGGTGCAGGAGGATGCTACGTTCAGGGTGCAGGAGGATGCTACGTGCAGTAGGATGCTACATGCAGGAGGATGCTAAGTGCAGGGTGCAGGAGGATGCTACATGCAGAAGGATGCAAAGTGCAGGGTGCAGGAGGATGCTACATGCAGGAGGATGCTATGTGCAGGAGGATGCTACGTGCGGGGTGCAGGAGGATGCTGGGTGCAGGAGGATGCTACATGCAGGGTGCAGGAGGATGCTACGTGCAGGAGGATGCTAGGTTCAGAGTGCAGGAGGATGCTACGTTCAGGGTGCAGGAGGATGCTACGTGCAGGAGGATGCTACGTGCAGGAGGATGCTAAGTTCAGGAGGATGCTAAGTTCAGGAGGATGCTAAGTTCAGGAGGATGCTAAGTTCAGGGTGCAGGAGGATGCTAAGTTCAGGGTGCAGGAGGATGCTAAGTTCAGGGTGCAGGAGGATGCTAAGTTCAGGGTGCAGGAGGACGCTAAGTTCAGGGTGCAGGAAGATGCTACGTGCAGTAGGATGCTACATGCAGGAGGATGCTAAGTGCAGGGTTCAGGAGGATGCTACATGCAGAAGGATGCTAAGTGCAGGGTGCAGGAGGATGCTACATGCAGAAGGATGCTAAGTGCAGGGTGCAGGAGGATGCTACATGCAGGAGGATGCTACGTGCAGGGTGCAGGAGGATGCTACGTGCAGGGTGCAGGAGGATGCTACGTGCAGTTTGCAGGAGGATGCTACATGCAGGGTGCAGGAGGATGCTACGTGCAGGAGCATGCTACGTGGAGGATGCTAGGTGCAGGAGGATGCTAGGTGCAGGAGGATGCTGGGTGCAGGAGGATGCTACGTTCAGGGTGCAGGAGGATGCTAAGTGCAGGAGGATGCTAAGTGCAGGAGGATGCTAAGTGCAGGAGGATGCTAAGTGCAGGGTGCAGGAGGATGCTAAGTGCAGGGTGCAGGAGGATGCTACATGCAGAAGGATGCTAAGTGCAGGGTGCAGGAGGATGCTACATGCAGAAGGATGCTAAGTGCAGGGTGCAGGAGAATGCTACATGCAGGAGGATGCTACGTGCAGGAGGATGCTACGTGCAGGGTGCAGGAGGATGCTACGTGCAGTGTGCAGGAGGATGCTACATGCAGGGTGCAGGAGGATGCTACGTGCAGGAGGATGCTACGTGGAGGGTGCTACGTGCAGAAGGATGCTAGGTGCAGGAGGATGCTGGGTGCAGGAGGATGCTACATTCAGGGTGCAGGAGGATGCTACGTTCAGGGTGCAGGAGGATGCTACATTCAGGAGGATGCTACGTTCAGGGTGCAGGAGGATGCTAAGTGCAGGGTGCAGGAGGATGCTAAGTGCAGGGTGCAGGAGGATGCTAAGTGCAGGGTGCAGGAGGATGCTAAGTGCAGGGTGCAGGAGGATGCTAAGTGCAGGGTGCAGGAGGATGCTACGTGCAGGAGGATGCTAAGTGCAGGGTGCAGGAGGATGCTACATGCAGAAGGATGCTAAGTGCAGGGTGCTGGAGGATGCTACATGCAGGAGGATGCTACGTGCAGGGTGCAGGAGGATGCTACGTGCAGGGTGCAGGAGGATGCTACGTGCAGGAGGATGCTACGTGCAGGGTGCAAGAGGATGCTGCGTGCAGGGTGTAGGAGGATGCTACGTGCAGGAGGATGCTAGGTTCAGGGTGCAGGAGGGTGCAGGGTGCAGGAGGATGGTAGGTGCAGGAGGATGCTGGGTGCAGGAGGATTCTACGTTCAGGATTCAGGAGGATGCTACGTTCAGGGTTCAGGAGGATGCTACGTTCAGGGTGCAGGAGGATGCTACGTTCAGGGTGCAGGAGGATGCTACGTGTAGGGTGCAGGAGCATGCTACGTGCAGGAGGATGCTGAGTGCAGGAGGATGCTAAGTGCAGGCTGCAGGAGTGTATTACGTACATAGTGCAAGGTTCAGGAGTGTGTTGTACAGAGTGCTGCGCCCCCCACCCTAGATTTCAGTTGAGTCCCCCCAAAGTCCCAACAGAATAGACATCCAATTTGTAAACTCTGCTGCCTCTCTGTATAGAAGCAGCCCCATCCATCTCCTTATTGGCTGGTTGCTGCTGTTCTGTGTGGCAATCCTCTACCTGACACGTCGGTATGCTCTCCAGCAAGCAGCAGTGCGTATGCCCTGTTCTCACCCGATCTTCTGAGCTAACGGCACATCTCCTGGCTGTTCCCCAGACTCTTCACACTCTCCCAGCATAGGCTGCAAACCTACCACTCTCCCTCCCAGTCCTCCCGCCCCGTTTCACTACTTTTGAGGTGGTTCTGCCCCACTAAACTGGCGGTCCTCTCCACTGTACTCTGCCATGTTTTTAGAAGCTCAGAACCTATGCCTACCTCTCCCTCATCTCCGCCCTCCAGAACTGCTGCTTCATCTCCTGGCACAGATGTCCCTGCACTGTGCTCCTCCCTCCAGGATTAAAGGATTAGTTCACCTCTATGGAAAAATGAATAAATGCTCAGATTTTTTCAGAAAAAAATGTGTATTTTTTCCCAGCAGGGGCCTGGAAAGCCTTGCACTCACGATCAGTAAATCATGCATGCAATGGGGGCTGCTGTGACATGTCCTCCGGCTTTCAGCCCATACCACTGATTGAAAGCCAGAATACATCAGACAGGCTAGATCTGGCCCTGCCCCTTCCTCCTGCCACCTGCCTTCTACATAATGGCAGGTGAGGCAAACTAAAATGTCCATGTTGCACCCGTAGAAGAGAGGGTGCAGTGTTAGGGAATGAAAGACTGGTATTTTAAAAATACAAATAACCAACAAGTGGCTGAGGATTTGGATTGTAAAAAAAAATTCAGGAATTAAAAAATAAATAAAAAACACACACCTTACATACGGAGGTGGATGTGGCATCACTCCGATACTGCATCTGTCCCCCGCTGGCTCCACACTGAGAACTGAATGACCAAACACAGCTGATCACTCCCCTCCACTATGAGCAGAGAGCTGTGACTGTCAGTCACTCTCTGCTCTGCCCCTCCAATGCTCACTGCATAGGGTGCCCACGTGTCCCGGATTGTCCCTTATTTCAGATTTTTGTCCCGTGTGCCGGGCACCCCTATTCCGGGACAATACAGTGTCCCGGAATGAAAAAAAAAAACACACTGCCGGCACCAGTCCGACTCCACCACCCTTCTAATCATTATACACTGTGTAATGCCCCGTACACACGGTCGGATTCTCCGACGGAAAAAATGTGTGATAGGACCGTGTTGTCTTAAATTCTGACCGTGTGTGGGCTCCATCACACATTTTCCATCGGATTTTCCGACACACAAAGTTTGAGAGCTTGCTATAAAATTTTCCGACAACAAAATCCGTTGTCGGAAATTCCGATCGTGTGTACACAAATCCAGCGCACAAATGCCACGCATGCTCAGAATAAATAAAGAGATGAAAGCTATTGGCCGCTGCCCCGTTTATAGTCCCGACGTACGTGTTTTACATCACCGCGTTCAGAATGATCGGATTTTCCGACAACTTTGTGTGACCGTGTGTATGCAAGACAAGTTTGAGCCAACATCCGTCTGAAAAAATCCTAGGATTTTGTTGTCGGAATGTCCGATCAATGTCCGACCGTGTGTACAGGGCATAACAGTAACACACACATCATATGCCTAACTGGTTGCTAGGCTAGGGCCGCCCGCCCCGCATCTACAACCAGTGACATCAACTGACACCGTCCGTCACGTGGGCAGTCAGTGCAGTGGGCACCCGCACCCTACGGGCTACGGCTGAGCAGCGCGCCTCAGAGAGAGAGAGAGAGAGTAGCCGCTAGCCTGGCCCAGGCAGCCACACTTACTTACTAGACTGTGCCCAGTCAGTACCAGTCCCTGGGCTGCCGACTACTCCAGCAGCCGGTGCAGCAGCACATTGCCAGCGGCGCAGCCTGACTCCGAGCTGCTCGACTTCAACTTCCCCAGTCTCCACAGTTCAACTTCTCTCCTGAGCCTCGTCCGAGTCCTCCCTTCCTCCCGCCCACGAGGTCTGTGAGTTTGCCACCCGCCAGACAAACTTGACAAAATTCCAGGTTCGTGTAACTTACATTTCCCTTATCGTCTTTCAGGACAGCACATGAGAGAGGCTCCACCCACTAGGAAACAGGAAACACAAACTCCACCACATTTTAAAAGGAGGCTCCTCTCCACAGCTCGTCAGTTTTTGTGTTTCCTCCGGCAAGGGAACACCTAGTAGGGGCCAGGGTCTCTTATGGTGCTATCCTGAGAGGCCAGGCTGCCTACCCCACCATACCTATTTTTTCCTCCAAGAGAGTCCGATCCTCCCACACCGCGCCACAGGGTTGCTGGTAAGTGGGCTCCTTTTTTCTCTTTCTTTGCTCATGATGAGCTGAACCGTTCCTGGAGCCGCTCCTTAGGCGGCGGCAGCCGTTCGCGGGCTTTTTTTTTAAACCGCATGTCGGCGTTACTGGCCGCCGCCATCTTGGAAGAGTACAGACTCGACCGGTCGGAAGTGAGGTATCCGACGAGGGGAAGGCACTAGGAACGGGCGCATCATTTCCGATCGGAAGTGGCGCAGAGGAAGAAGGGAGGAGCGGTCCTGGTGCCTATATTCCGGTTCCGGTCGGGCGCAACGGCGTTTTTTGACTCCGGAACCGACGTTCGTAAGAGCCACCGATCGGTGCAGCACCACTATGGATTCTGTGGCAGCTGCATGTGGGACAGGCACAGGCACCAGCAAGGCCCAGGTAAGAGGCTATAGTGAATATCCTGATTACTTTGGTGCCCCTCTCACAAATGTTTTTTTCCCCCTTGGTGGCTGGGGCCTGTCTGGGCACATGGGGTTAACTGTTGTTCCTCCTGTGCACCTGTGGTGAGTCCGTTAGGAGGAAGCTTTGGCTTAATGAATGCTGGTGTTTTTTCTCTTTTGTCATTTTTTTCTGGCAGGCTAAGAGCTCTGAACCAGCCATTAAAAAGAGATGCCCCTCATGTAAAGCAAAGTTACTGGAGGGTTGGAAGAAGACTTTATGCCAAATTTGCATTGACTCCTTAGTCAAGGAAGAGGCTTCTTCTGCGTGCAGCGACATAATCGCATCAGTTAAGAAAGAGCTAGATGCTACTATACAGGCTTTTCGCTCTTCTCTTGTAACACCAGCATTAAGTCAGGCAACTACCTCAGACCCCTCTCAGGACTCACACTTAACCCCAACGGTAGAGGCTGAGGCTGGCCCGACTACCCAAAAGGGGCATTCTCCCTCATACTCTGGAGAAGAGGAGGAGGAGGAAGAGGAAGAGGCAGATGCACCTTCTAGATACAAACTGTCCTTGGAACAAGTAGACAGTCTGTTGAAAGCAATTTATGCAACATTGGGAATGGAGGAAGAAAAAAGAGAATTATCGCTGCACAATAGAATGTATGAAGGGCTTGGTGAAGCAACAGGTCGCACTTTCCCTGTACATTCGGTAATCTCGGAGACCATTAAGAAAGAATGGGCTGACCCAGAGAGAAAACCCTTTTTCCCAAGAGCTCACAAGAGGCGTTTCCCATTTAATGATAATCCTGAGTCACTTTGGAATAAAGTCCCGAAGTTGGATGCAGCTTTTTCCCAAGTATCTAGATCAACGGATCTGGCATTCGAGGACATGGGTACTTTGAAGGATCCTATGGATAAGAAGGCGGACCAACAGCTTAAGAAAGCCTGGCAGTCCATTGTAGGGAATCTCAAGCCTGCTATGGCTATGACCTGTGTCTCCAGAAATATGGAGTTCTGGCTGAATCAGCTAAAAGCACATATTATAGCTGATTCACCCAAACAGGAGATTCTAGATTCCTTCCCAACCCTTATAGCAGCTGTAGCATATATCTCTGATGCCTCTGCAGATTCTATAAGAATGTCAGCTAGGTCAGGGGCCCTGACCATTGCAGCCAGGAGAGCGTTATGGTTGAAGACATGGCCTGGGGACGCAGCTTCCAAAAATAAGTTATGCGGAGTGCCATTTTTGGGAGATCAGCTTTTTGGTCCCGATCTAGAATCTATTTTGGATAGAACAGCTGATAAGAAGAAATCCTTTCCTGTTAAAAAGAAAAAGCAGCCAGTTAGGCGGTTTTTTCGACCTCAAAAAAATCAGGAAAAGAGTAACAGGCCCCAAGAAAAAAGAAGGAATTGGGCGGCGCAGAGAGGAAAAGGGAATGTCCTTTTCAATCCTCCTACGCAGGCCAATAAAACACAATGACTTGGTGGTGCCTGTGGGAGGAAGGCTTCAAAAATTCCTTCCTCTCTGGGCAAACATAACAAAAAACCCTTTTGTTTTGGATTTAATAGCCCAGGGTTACAGGATAGAGCTGTTGAACCTTCCTCCAGAGAGGTACTGCATAACAAATCTGCCAAAGGACACAACAAAAGCCCTAGCCATGAAGAACCTGTTAGGGGATCTGATAAAACAGGGTGTTGTGGTTCCGGTGCCTCCGGAGGAAGATTGCCAAGGGTTCTACTCCCATATCTTTCTGATAAAGAAACCATCAGGAAGCTTTCGGCTCATCCTCAATTTAAAACCGTTAAACAGGTCAGTCCAATACAAGCGATTCCGCATGGACTCCATCTTTTCGGTAAGAAATCTCTTAGTCAGAGGATGCTTTATGGCATCAATCGACTTAAGGGATGCGTACCTGCATGTACCTATAGCTGTTCAGTCCCAGAGATATCTGAGGCTGGCAGTGAATATGCGGAGGGAGGTTCTGCACCTTCAATTCAGGGCCCTCCCGTTTGGTCTATCTTCCGCCCCTCGGATATTTACCAAAATTATGGCGGAAGCCCTAGCTCCCCTCCGGCTACAAGGGATTGCGGTTATCCCTTACCTGGACGACCTCCTTTTCTTTGCCCCTTCCAGGGAAAGATTACAGGAGGATCTGATCAAGGCTCGCAGTCATCTGGAGACCTTAGGTTGGATTATAAACATCCAAAAATCAAATTTCAATCCAGCACAAAGAGTCCAATTTCTGGGGTATCTGATAGACTCAGTGGATCAAAAGATCTTTCTTCCAGAAGAGAAGAAAGTGAAGGTATTGCAGGCAGTATCCAGCCTTCAGACGAACCTGGAGGTATCAGTCAGAAGGATTATGTCAGTACTGGGAACCTTGACCTCAACCATGCCGGCCATTCAATGGGCCAGACTCCATTTCAGACCCCTTCAGAGTTTTCTCTTAAAGATCTGGGATCACAGTCCAGAAGCTTTAGACTCAAAGGTAAAGCTTCCCACCAGGGTAAAAAAGACCCTTTGGTGGTGGAGAAATCAGGCAGTGCTGTCAAGGGGTTTACTCTGGTCCTTTCCAACAGAGAGAAGGATGACCGCAGACGCCAGCAGTTGGGGATGGGGAGCACACTTGGGTCAAGACATAGCTCAGGGAGTTTGGTCCCCAGTGGAAGCAGGAAGGTCATCAAATTGGAGGGAGTTAAAGGCAGTCGCCTTAGCCTTGGTTGCCTTCTCTCCAAGCCTTCAGGGGTCCCATGTGCAGATATTGTCAGACAACGCCACCACAGTGGCATACCTGAACAAACAAGGGGGCACAAGGAGCGGGACTCTTCTATTGCTATCTTCAGAGATCCTAGGATGGGCAGAGAGTCATCTACTTTCCCTGTCAGCAGTACATCTCAAGGGCACGCTGAATGGAGTAGCAGACTTCTTGAGCAGACAAAGGATTCAGGAGGCAGAGTGGAGTTTGAATCCAGAAATATTCACTCTAATAACCCAGAAGTGGGGATGCCCGCAGGTGGATCTATTCGCATCAAGAGAAAACGCTCAGCTCCCTCAGTTCTTCTCCCTGCACCGAGACAACGGATCGATAGGGATAGATGCCCTGGCACATCCTTGGAATTTCCAGCTGGGTTATGCCTTCCCCCCTTTTCAGCTGATTCCTTTAGTATTGAGGAAGATACAGAAGGAGAAGGTGTCGGTAATCTTGATCACCCCGTACTGGCCAAAAAGGGCCTGGTTTTCCTCCATTCTACTAATGTCAGTCAAACCATTCTGGCAGCTTCCCCTCAGACAGGACTTATTACTTCAAGGTCCAGTGTATCATCCGGATATAGCAAGACTAAGTCTCACAGCTTGGTATCTGAGGAACAGCTGTTAAAAAACAAGGGTTTGTCAGAGCCTCTAGTATCTACTTTACTGGCTAGTAGAAAGAAGGTGACTAGAGATATCTACGCGAAGGTTTGGAAAGTCTACAACTCCTGGTGTCGCTCGGCAAACCAAAATTCAGAAGACATTGTGTCGGTTCTGGAATTTCTGCAGACGGGGGTGGACAAAGGGCTGGCAATTAGCACTCTTAAAGTGCAAGTGGCTGCCCTAGGAGTATACCTGGATCAACCTATTTCCTCAGTTCCGTTGGTCAAGAGGTTCTTTAGGTCACTTACTAGATCCAGACCAGTTCCCAATAGACACTTTCCAAAATGGGACTTGACAGTGGTCTTACAAGTTCTCACAAAAGATCCTTTTGAACCATTACAGTCAATCTCGTTAAAGAATTTAACTCTAAAGACGATATTCTTAGTGGCAGTTACGACTGCGAGAAGAATTGGAGAACTTCATGCTCTTTCAGTTAAAGAGCCCTTTATGTCAATTTACCCAGACAGGATTGTGCTTAGAACAGATCCTGCGTTTTTACCAAAAGTGGCATCAGTCCATAATAGGTCACAGGAAATCATCCTGCCAACTTTTTGTTCAGATCCTTCAGGAAGTAAGGAAGAATTATTTCATAAGTTAGATGTAAGAAGAACTTTATTACATTACTTAGAGAAAACAAGGGACTTCAGGTCTTCGGACTCTTTATTTGTTTTGTTTTCTGGCAACAGAAAAGGAAGGCAAGCTTCAAAGGGATCAATTGCCAGATGGTTAAGAATGGCCATTTCAGAAGCTTATGTCCAGTCGGGGTTGTCTCCTCCTCAGGGAGTACGAGCACATTCTACCAGAGCTCTAGCCACTACATGGGCAGAAAAAGCTGGTGCCACCCCATACCAAATTTGTAAGGCGGCTACGTGGTCAAGTTATCTTACGTTTGTCCGTCACTACAGATTGGATCTTCTGTCAGCTGATGATCAGGCATTTGGCAGAAAGGTCCTGCAGGCTGTTGTCCCTCCCTAGTTGGTAAGTCTCGATTATCCTCTCATGTGCTGTCCTGAAAGACGATAAGGGAAAATTCAAGTTAGACTTACCGGTAACTTGTTTTCCAAGAGTCTTTCAGGACAGCAAACTACCCGCCCTTCATGTTTATATATACATATTTATACGTATATGGAAGTGTGTGTGTGTATATATATATATATGCTGTGAATTAACCGTATTATGCTTATGTGTTCCAGCTTGGGCCGGAGGTACTCTACTACAACTGACGAGCTGTGGAGAGGAGCCTCCTTTTAAAATGTGGTGGAGTTTGTGTTTCCTGTTTCCTAGTGGGTGGAGCCTCTCTCATGTGCTGTCCTGAAAGACTCTTGGAAAACAAGTTACCGGTAAGTCTAACTTGAATTTTCATTGTTACAGTGAGCAATGCATGCTCCCCCTCCGTTCTGCTGCTGCCCCCCCACTCCCCTCCGTTCTGCTGCTGTCCCCCACTCCCCTCCATTCTGCTGCTGTCCCCCACTCCCCTCCGTTCTGCTGCTGTCCCCCACTCCCCCTCAGATCTGCTACTGTCCCCCACTCCCCCTCAGATCTGCTGCTGTCCCCCACTCCCCCTCAGATCTGCTGCTGTCCCCCACTCCCCCTCAGATCTGCTGCTGTCCCCCACACCCCCTCAGATCTGCTGCTGTCCCCCACTCCCCCTCAGATCTGCTGCTGTCCCCCACTCCCCCTCAGATCTGCTGCTGTCCCCCACACCCCCTCAGATCTGCTGCTGTCCCCCACACCCCCTCAGATCTGCTGCTGTCCCCCACTCCCCCTCAGATCTGCTGCTGTCCCCCACTCCCCCTCAGATTTGCTGCTGCCCCACACTCCCCCTCAGATCTGCTGCTGTCCCCCACTCCCCTCTGTCCTGCTGCTGCTGTCCCCCACTCCCCTCTGTCCTGCTGCTGCTGTCCCCCACTCCCCTCTGTCCTGCTGCTGCTGTCCCCCACTCCCCTCTGTCCTGCTGCTGCTGTCCCCACTCCCCTCTGTCCTGCTGCTGCTGTCCCCACTCCCCTCTGTCCTGCTGCTGCTGTCCCCACTCCCCTCTGTCCTGCTGCTGCTGTCCCCACTCCCCTCTGTCCTGCTGCTGCTGTCCACCCCAATCCCCTTCAGATCTGCTGCTGTCCCCCACACCCCCTCAGATCTGCTGCTGTCCCCACACTCCCCCTCAGATCTGCTGCTGCTGTCCCCACACTCCCCCTCAGATCTGCTGCTGTCATCCCCACACTCCCCCTCAGATCTGCTGCTGTCGTCCCCACACTCCCCCTCAGATCTGCTGCTGTCCGTCCCCACACTTCCCCTCAGATCTGCTGCTGTCCGTCCCCACACTCCCCCTCAGATCTGCTGCTGTCTGTCCCCACACTCCCCCTCAGATCTGCTGCTGTCGTCCCCACACTCCCCCTCAGATCTGCTGCTGTCCGTCCCCACACTCCCCCTCAGATCTGCTGCTGTCCGTCCCCACACTCCCCCTCAGATCTGCTGCTGTCCGTCCCCACACTCCGTCTCAGATCTGCTGCTGTCCGTCCTCACACTCCCCCTCAGATCTGCTGCTGTCCGTCCCACACTCCCCCTCAGATCTGCTGCTGTCCGTCCCCACACTCCCCCTCAGATCTGCTGCTGTCCGTCCCCACACTCCCCCTCAGATCTGCTGCTGTCTGTCCCCACACTCCCCCTCAGATCTGCTGCTGTCTGTCCCCACACTCCCCCTCAGATCTGCTGCTGCTGTCCGTCCCCACACTCCCCCTCAGATCTGCTGCTGCTGTCCGTCCCCACACTCCCCCTCAGATCTGCTGCTGCTGTCCGTCCCCACACTCCCCCTCAGATCTGCTGCTGCTGTCCGTCCCCACTCTCCCCCTCAGATCTGCTGCTGCTGTCCGTCCCCACACTCCCCCTCAGATCTGCTGCTGCTGTCCGTCCCCACACTCCCCCTCAGATCTGCTGCTGCTGTCCGTCCCCACACTCCCCCTCAGATCTGCTGCTGCTGTCCGTCCCCACACTCCCCCTCAGATCTGCTGCTGCTGTCCGTCCCCACACTCCCCCTCAGATCTGCTGCTGCTGTCCGTCCCCACACTCCCCCTCAGATCTGCTGCTGCTGTCCGTCCCCACACTCCCCCTCAGATCTGCTGCTGCTGTCCGTCCCCACACTCCCCCTCAGATCTGCTGCTGCTGTCCGTCCCCACACTCCCCCTCAGATCTGCTGCTGCTGTCCGTCCCCACACTCCCCCTCAGATCTGCTGCTGCTGTCCGTCCCCACACTCCCCCTCAGATCTGCTGCTGCTGTCCGTCCCCACACTCCCCCTCAGATCTGCTGCTGCTGTCCGTCCCCACACTCCCCCTCAGATCTGCTGCTGCTGTCCGTCCCCACACTCCCCCTCAGATCTGCTGCTGCTGTCCCCACACTCCCCCTCAGATCTGCTGCTGTCTGTCCCCACATTCCCCCTCAGATCTGCTGCTGCTGTCCGTCCCCACACTCCCCCTCAGATCTGCTGCTGCTGTCCGTCCCCACACTCCCCCTCAGATCTGCTGCTGCTGTCCGTCCCCACACTCCCCCTCAGATCTGCTGCTGCTGTCCGTCCCCACACTCCCCCTCAGATCTGCTGCTGCTGTCCGTCCCCACACTCCCCCTCAGATCTGCTGCTGCTGTCCGTCCCCACACTCCCCCTCAGATCTGCTGCTGCTGTCCGTCCCCACACTCCCCCTCAGATCTGCTGCTGCTGTCCGTCCCCACACTCCCCCTCAGATCTGCTGCTGCTGTCCCCACTCCCCCTCAGATCTGCTGCTGTCCCCCTCCGTTCTGCTGCTGTCCCCCGCCGTCATATTGCATACCACCTGTCTAAACTGTTTTTCCAAAAATTGGCAAAAAAAAAGTATCAAAAACCATCTTTTTTGGGCGGGCGGGGGGGGTGTCCCTGAATGGCAGTTTGGAAATGTGGTCACCCTATCACTGCAGTTCTGGGCTGTGGAGGGGGCGGGAGCTCAGTTTTTTTTTTTTTTTTTTCCAAAATTGACATTTATTGTTCATATAAGTTGAAATACACAAAATCGGTACATAAGAACAATGTTGAGGGAGTAGGTCAACATGTTGATACAGAGTATGACGTACAGCTGTCAAATATGTTCCAAGAGCAATGTACATTTATGTAAAGCAAGTTTAAGTAAGAAGAAATCACGAACATATAACCAATAATCAAAACTCAACAGGGGCATTGAGCCCTTTATTTAACTAAGTGGATGAGTCCTCATCACGGATTCCTTGTTTGGTACGTGTATTGTCTGTATCTCAACATCTTGACATGTTCTAAGGAGCCTATTAGAATCTCTGTGAAATTCTAAATCTTGCATGGCGGCTCCGCATTGTCCATGTATTTGGGGATCATCGGCCAATGGAAAGTATGGTGGCCGTAGCTCGAGTGTGTGGATTCATTGCTAGAGAGTCAAAGATGGGAGACATTTATTTGGGGTTGTAGTAGGACTGTGTGAGGGTGTCAACGATCATTTGCTTACTTTCACTTGAGGTCTCAATAGCTGTCAGGTTTGTGGTCTACGGACCACTAGCAAACCATGAGAAGGGGTTATCTGGCAGGCAAATTTCTTAAGCAGGTTGAGATGTGATGATTATGAGTCTGGGATTAAGTGGAGACGGGGAGAGGATCTGGAATGGGAGGAGGTATTGTGATTTCTAGGAGTGCATAACAACCCTATCTGTTATAGGGAGATATTTAAGCCAGATGGTAGGGGGGTGGGGGAGTAGAGAGTGATAGTTGTGAAAGGTGGACTATTTCTTCTTCTCCTCTTAATGGGCCTCTTTAGCCAGAGCCTATCCTTGAGAGAGTATATGTGCATATTTGTCTGTCATCTGAAAGTGTTGCCAACAAGACCAGATTTTCCTGAAATGAGTGGGTGTGTCTTTGGATTGGTGTATTAATTCCTCCATTTCTGCCATTTTAGATATACGTTTGAGCCAAGCAGCGGTGGTAGGGGGCTTGGAGGATTTCATAGAATTGGGATGCACATCTTTGCAGCGTTTAATAGATGTAGTGCAAGGGAACGGTGATAAGTTCTTTTTGGGATAGAGGAGTGGTGGAGAAGCATTTGTGCAGGGATAAATTCTATCTGGTAGGTGGTGATGTTGGTTGTGATGCATTGGACTTCTTTCCAGAAAAGTTGGATAATTGGGCATGTCCACCATATGTGTAATAGAGAGCCATCTCCATCAGACCATCTCCAACAGTTAGAGGGTATGGTGGGGGAGATTTTGTGTAGTTTGGTAGGAGTTTTGTACCTCCCTGCGTCGGCGTCATTCCTCCACACCGTGCACGTGACGTCCGTCACGTCACCGGCGTTGTGTTTACATCCTGTGCGGACACGTGGACGGCGGCATCCCCAGCAGCTGTGGGCGGCGAGTGCCGCTGTGCTGGAGGAGGCCTCGGTTCGCCCGGTGTCCGCACTGTCTGACGCTGGGGGGAGTTTCCCTGTTGGGGGGAGGGGTGGCTAGGTGTACATAGGGGCCCCCATTTCTTTGCTGGCTTACCATCAGGCAGCACATCCATCACTGGGCAGATTACATGTGGCCATTATCTACTACCTACATAAGAGGGTATTATATGCCTACATTTTTTCACATTTACTTTGGGATTGGGGGCTTTTGTTAGCCCAGGAGCATACCTTATATATATATATATATATATATATATATATATATATATATATATATATATATATATATATATATATATATATATATATTTATCATTACCACAGACTCACCCCTCTCATCTCAATACCAGTGTGGATATATGACTCTATGGGGACTCCCTTGTGTGCACCTGGCATTTTCTCTCTCTCCCCCTGTCTTGAGTGCCCCCCCTCAGCTCCCGGACCTGACTCAGTTGGTGGCCTGTGACTATGGAACCCATGGTGGTCACACTCTCTGGTCAAGTGAGTATACATCTGGGATCTGTGGCTTTTCAGCCTCTCCTATATGCATACCCCATTTTTTCCTCATGCACTATTATTTTTTATTATTTGGACTTTTTGTTTTTCTTGCTTTTAGATGTTGGTGCTTAATTGCCCCTGAAGAGTGTTTGATACACAAAACGCGTCAGGCTTACCACATGCACCATATCTTTTATTGAGTGTTATACAGCAATGTTGTGACCCTGTGCATTTTATGGATGTTGTAATTTTGTAACCATTTCTTGCCCTGCATCATTGGGGTTTTGTCACTTACTTTCACCATGTATATATGCAAGTACCAATGATGGTTTTATGTATATTTTGGAACTACACTGTGCCACCTGACTATTGTCAATCAATAAATGGTTTGTTACACAGTGACTGATCCTTTGGCCTTTTTTGCACACCTCACTCAAAGTCCCACTTCTCCCGTTTCTAGTATGCATAGGGATAGAGACCTATGTCTCATTCAAAGTCCCAACCTATTCCAGTAAACACTTAGAGAAGACTTTAAAGCCAGTTTCTTGTGCTGACACATTAATTGATCCCTTATGAATATAGGTGTAGATATTTTCTCACTCTTCCTCTGACAGGTCAATCGATAGTTCTTTTTGCCAGCTGCGAGTTGCTATGTTGGATTTAGGGTTGTGGTCAGAGAATAGGAGAGAGTAGAGATCTGAGATCATGTGTCTTTGTGGTTCTGTTTTGATACACAATTTTTCAAAAGGCGTGAGTTGTCTGGAGTATTCTGAGCATTTGTGAGGATGGTTGAGAAAGTGTCTAATTTGGAGATATGTCCACCGCGGGAAGGGTCGGTCAATCGTTTGTGTGGGTAAATTGGGAAAAGATAGAAAGGTGTCTCCAGAGCAGAAGTGTTCTGCGCGTGTGTCGGTACTGGGCCAAGCATCTGCAAGGATTGTGTCCGATAGGCCAGCTGGGAATTCCGGATTGTTTCGGATGGGCGTCAGCGGACCTTGTGTGGAGGAGATGCGGTGAGTTCGGCACGCCTTCTGAAAGGTTTGCAGAGTGCTACCTATTAAGGGGTGTTGTGTGCAGGCCGGAGGGCTATTGTTTGGGGTGATCCAGGGTAGCTGTCGGACTGGGACCGGGGAGAATTTGTTTTCAATTTTAATCCAGTCTTTCGTATGGGTGTGGACATTCCAGTCCACTATTCTCGTCAGTTGGCAAGCCTATTGGTATTTAGCAATGTCTGGGAGACTGATGCCTCCTTTTAGTTTGGGTAGGGTCAATCTTTCGAAACTGAGCCTAGGATAGTCCTTGCCCCATAGGAAGTCTCTACAGGCTCTACGATATGAAGTATAAAAGGCTTGTGGTATTTTATGAGGATTGTTTGTAAAACTTATAGTATTCTCGGGAGAGTATTCATTTTAAGTATGGAAGCCCTACCGAACCAAAAAAAGATTCCTGTCGACCATGCCTTTAGGTCTTTCTGAACGAACCAAGAAAAGATTCCTGTCGACCATGCCTTTAGGTCTTTCTGAATGTGTTGGAGGATAGGGAGATGGTTTTTAGAATATAGGTCAGATAAATGGGATGGTAGATTGATCCCGAGATAAGTAATGGCGTTCTGATTCCATCTGAACGGGAAATTAGTTTGGCACATTGTAAGAGTCTCTTTCTGTAGAGAGATGTTTAGGGCTTCTGATTTTGCAAAATTGATTTGGAGGTTCGAAAGGGTGTTGAACGTGGCAAAGTCTTTAAGGAGATTAGTTAAAGTGACGTGGGAATCTGTCAGGAATAAGAGGATGTCATCCGCGAAGGCAAAGAGCTTGTATGTCGAATTTGAAATTGACACTCCTTTGATGTCCGGGTTGGACCTTAGGTGCTGGAGTAGTGGTTCTAGGGTAAGGACAAATATTAAAGAGGATAGCGGGCAGCCCTTGCGAGTCCCATTGGATATGGAGAAGGCATCCGACAGGTGACCATTAACCCGGACTCTTGCGGTTGGGGAGGTATAAAGGGCCACAATGAATTGAAGCATACGGTCCCGTATCCCAATCATCTTGAGCACTTCAGACATGTAGTCCCAGGCCACCCTGTCGAATGCCTTCTCCGCATCAAGGGATAGAAAGAATCCTTGTTGCTGGGAGGACGACAACCATTTATGAATGTTAATGGCCTTGATTGTGTTGTCTCTCGCCTCTCTACCTGGTATAAAGCCTACTTGATCCAATGTGATGAGATTGGGTAATAGAGGCAAGAGACGATTGGCCAGGACTTTGGCGTATATTTTGGGGTCGACATTTAGTAATCAAATTTGGCGGTAATTAGTCACTAGGGATGAGCCGAACACCCCCTGGTTCGGTTCGCACCAGAACCTGCAAACGGACCAAAAATTTGCACGAACGTTAGAACCCCATTGACGTCTAAAGTGAAATATTCCTTTAAATATCGTACCTGGGGGGTGTCTATAGTATGCCTGTAAAGTGGTGCGTGTTTCCCGTGCTTAGAACAGTCCCTGCACAAAATGACATTTTTAAGAGCCCTTGCACACTGGGGCGGTTTGCAGGCGCTATTGCGCTAATAATAGCGCCTGCAAACCGACCTGAAAGTGCCGCTCCTTGCATTCCAGTGTGAAAGCCCTGAGGGCTTGCACACTGGAGCGATGCGCTGGCAGGACGGTAAAAAAAGTCCTGCTAGCAGCATCTTCGGAGCGGTGAAGGAGCGGTGTGTATACCGCTCCTTTACCGCTCCTGCCCATTGAAATCAATGGGACGGCGCGGCTATACCGCCGGCAATGCGCCTCTGTAGAGGCGCTTTGCGGTGGTATTTAACCCCTTCTCGGCCGCTAGCGGGGGGTAAAACCGCCCCGCTAGCGGCCGCATACCGGTGGTAAAACGCCGCTAATAATAGCGGCGTTTTACCGCCGACGCCGCCCCCGCCCCAGTGTGCAAGGGCTCTAAAGGAAAAAAAGTGATTTAAAACTGCTTGCGGCTTTAATGTAATGTCGGGTCCTGGCAATATGGATGAAAATGAGTGAGACAAACTGCATGGGTACCCCCCAGTCCATTACCAGGCCCTTTGGGTCTTGTATGGATATTAAGGGGAACCCCGCACTCAAATTAAAATAAGGAAAGGTTGTGGGGCCCCAAGGCCCTATATACTCTGAACAGCAGTATACAGGCGGTGCAAACAAGACAGGGACTGTAGGTTTGTTGTTAAGTAGAATCTGTTTGTAATTTTGAACTGGTACATTTTTAAAGTGTATCTCCAGCCAAAAAATCTGTTTTTAAGCTTTTTGGAAAACATAGGGAACGGTTATCACCCCTGTGACATTTGTTTTGCTGTCCGTGCTCCTCTTCAGAAGATTTCACCTCACTTTTTGTCCCAATGACAAATGTTTTTTGAAAATTTGGGGTTTTTAGTGAAACAAGGATTGGTAATAAAGCATCAGTGGAAAGGAGAAAAGTTTTTCCCATATTAACTATTACAGGAGAGAACTTCCCTTCCTATGGGGTAGATTTAATCTCACTTCCTGTTGTCTCCTTCTGTTTGCAAGTAGGAGTCGTTTGTAAGTTGGATGTTTGAAAGTAGGGGCCTGCCCTATATACTCAGCAGAAATTTGGGCCTTAGGTGTTGTTGTGGCCTCAACACTGTAAGCCCTCACAGGGCCCTGCTGTGAAATATTATATCAATAATTGTAATTACATGCCCCTGTTGAACAGGGCCAGAAAAATTGGGCCTGTGGTGGTGGTGGTGCTGGTGGTACAACACAGGGGCTGAAAAATTGGGCCTTTGGCACTGGTGCTGGTGCCACAACACTGCAACCCCTTACAGATACTCTAGTTGGAACGCAGGAACGAGCCCTGCTGCAAAGTATTGCATCAAAAATTGTAATTACACGCCCCTGTTAAACAGGGGCTGAAAAATTGGGCCTTAGGCACTGGTGGCAGCGCCCAGAACCAAAAATGTTCTTACAAGCTATCTGCATGTTCATTGAGAAGGAAGAGGATAATTACTCAGGATAGTCACTCAGCATAGGCAGTTTTTTAAGGGATCTGAGATTTCAAAAAAAATTATTTGGTTACATCAGCATCAGGTGCTTGGTAGCTGGTGGTGATCCAAGACTGATTCATTTTTATGAAGGTCAGTTGATCGACCGAGTCAGTGGACAGACGCACCCTGTGATCGGTTACAAAGCCTCCAGCAGCACTGAATGTGCGTTCTGAAAGAACGCTGGATGCAGGACAGGCCAGTAGCTCAATTGCATACTGTGCAAGCTCTGGCCAGTGATCCATCCTCAAGACCCAGTAACCCAGAGGATTTTCGGTGGGAAAGGTGTCCAAGTCAGATCTTGCCCCTAGGTATTCCTGCACCATGTAAAACAGATGCTGCCGATGGTTGCTGGAATTGATCATACCTTGGGACTGCGGACTAAAAAATTGTCTGAACGCATCGGTCAGACGGCCACCTTCTCCACCGCTCCTTCTTTGACTGACCGAAGCCTCAGCAACACGTTGTCCAGAAACAGAAGTTTGTAACCTCCCAGTCTCTGGGAATGCGTTGCACAGACCTTTCTGCAAGGCCTCCCGAAGATGTTTCATCCTCTGCAACAGCAAGATAAGGTCCGCAACCTTACCCTTGTAACGTGGATCAAGGAGGGTTGCCAGTCAGTATTGGTCCTTCTCCTTGATACCACGAATACGAGGATCCTTACGCAGGCTTTGCAGGATCAGGGAGGCCATGCATCGTAGGTTTGCTGAGGCATTCGGTCCGGAGTCCTCTGGGTTACTAAGGATGACATGGTCTGCAGCCCCCTCCTCCCAGCCACGTACAAGTCCATGTGTTTCTTGGGACTGATCGCTTAAAGACTGCTGCTGATTCTGAGTGCCAGGCTCCACCTCCATACTGACACAATCCTCCTCCTCCTCGTCCTTTTCCTGTGTGATCGGCGGGCATGCAGAAACACTGTCTGGATAAAGGGGGCCTTGAGAGCTAAGGAAGTCCTCCTCTTCCTGCCTCTGTTCTGCCTCAAGTGCCCTGTCCATTATTCCATGCAGCGTGTGCTCCAACAGGGGGACAAGGGGGACAGTGTCACTGATGCATACACTGTCACTGCTCACCATCCTCGTGGCCTCCTAAAATGGTGACAGGACACCCCTGACCCTGTCCTGGTGCCATAGTCGCACAAGTACTCATTGATGGCCCTCTGCTGTGAGTGCAGCCACTGCAGCATGGCCAACGTTGAGTTCCACCTGGTGGTCATGTCACAGATTAGATGGTTCTTGGGCAGGTTAAATTCCTTTTTGGAGGTCTGCCAGCCGAGCACTGGCATTATATGACCGGCGGAAATGCACACAGACTTTCCTGGCCTGACTCAGGACATCCTGTAAGCCCAGGTACCTGCCCAAGAACCGCTGTACCACCAAGTTAAGGACGTGAGCCGAACAGGGCACATGGGCAATTTTTCCCTGTCAGAGGGCGGAGAGGAGGTTGGTGCCATTGTCGCAAACCACCATTCCTGCCTTAAGTTGGCGTGGCGTCAACCACCTCTGAACCTGCCCCTGCAGAGCTGACAGAACCTCTGCCCCAGTGTGGCTCCTGTCCCCCAAGCACACCAGCTCAAGCACCGCATGGCATCTTTTGGCCTGCGTACTTGCGTAGCCCCTTGAATGGCTACGGAGCACCGCTGGTTCTGAGGACAAAGCACAGGAAGAGGCCATGGAGGAAGAAGAAGAAGAGGGGGTGGAGGAGAGAGGTGTGTCACAATCAGTAGTGGCATTTTGGAGGCGTGGTGGCAAAACAACCTCCAACAATACTGCACCTTGTCCTGCATCCTTCCCAGCTTCCAGCAGAGTCACCCAATGCGCGGTGAAACTTAGGTAGCGTCCCTGTCCATGCCTGCTGGACCATGAGTCAGCGGTAATATGCACCTTACCACTGACCACCCTGTCCAGCGAGGCATGGACATTGCCTTCCACATGCCGGTAGAGAGCCGGAATCGCCTTCTGTGAGAAAAAGTGGCGTTTGGGTACCTGCCACTGAGGAACCGCACATTCCACAAACTCACGGAAGGGGGCAGAGTCTACCAACTGAAAAGGCAGCAGTTGAAGTGCTAGCAATTTTGCCAAGCTAGCATTCAACCGCTGGACATGTGGATGACTGGGAGTGAACTTCTTTCAGTGGTGCAGCAGCTGGGGCAGGGAAATTTGCCTGGTACAATCTGACGTCGGTGTACCGAAAGCAGATTGCCCACAAGTACTTGGCTGTGACACACTTAATTCTACACCTTCATTCCTTTCAGTGCAGGTCTCAGAGAGGACTGAAGGTATAGTGGGGTTGGAGATCTCAGCTGATGAGGAGCAAGGAGAGGTCCTCTTTGTTCTTTGGTGTGGGTCTTTTAGATACGCTTGCCAACGAACTGCATGGCAGGTCAACATATGTCTGGTCAAGCATGTGGTGCCCAAGCGCGAGATGTTTTGGCCACGCGAGATACGCTTGAGACATATGTTGCAAATAGCAGCGGTGCGATCTGATGCACTCGTCTCAAAAAAGGCCCACACCAAAGAACTTTTGGAATAACGTGCAGAGACAGCAGCGCCCTGCACATGCGGAGCTTTGGGGTGTGATGCAGTCAGTGGGCTGCCCTTAGGCTGGCCCCTGGAGAGCATCCTGCCTCTTTGGTGAAGTGCCTCCTCCTCCTCTTCTCTCCTATCGGGCACCCACGTTGAGTCAGTGACCTCATCATCCCCTCCCTCCTCATCACTGAAGTAAACCTGGCAGTATGCTGCAGCAGGGGGAGCATGACTGCCAGATTGCTGTCCTTCTTGGGCACCCCCTCTGTCCGTGCTCATGTTACTGCCTTCATCGAGCTCAGTATCATCATCAGAGCCTTCCAAATGCTGGGCATCCTCCTGGAGCATGTACCCAACACTGGTCAAATAGTTCGAGGGACTCCTCAGGAGGACAGGGAAGGATTCACTGATGCCATTGAGCCGAGGTAAGAGGCCGCTGTCTGTAAAATTCCATTCTCTCACTGATCAGTCAACTCCGGTCATGTTGATTAGAAGACAGATTTATTACAAGTGTACCGGTACATAGGGATGAGCTCTGTTCACAGCAAGGAATTTCAGCAAAGTCACACAGGAACCCTTTTACACATGTCATTTTATAACAGTATTTGGCAAGCTACCATTGGCTAAGGCACACTGGTGACTCATGGTGCATCGTCAGCTTTATTGTCAAAAACAGTGCCCTTTCACAATATGGCCTAATATGGTAAACTTTTGCTAGTTCTTTTAAATATTGTTGTAGGTGTTGATCGGAACTAAGCAAATTGCATAAACAATAAGTCAGCGCCATTTTAGCTAGGAAAAAAGCATATAAGGAACAAGGCAAATATCAATATCACTTGTAATTCTTTGCATATTTCTTATCATTCCCTCCTCTGATATCTATATTTGCTTCCTCAATTTATTACTTCAATGCAGGTCCGTTCCACAACTGGGTTTTCAGACCTTAGCAAGTCCTTGACCTTGGCAAGTCCAGTCCATTTCCCAAACCAATCTTCAAGCCAATTTGTGAATGGATCATCAGTACCTGAGTTTTCCGCTAATTCATTCGATAAAGCTGTCAATCCTTCGAGGGCTCTAGTCACAGTTCCTCCAGGAGCTGTAATGTTAGAAATAAAAGGTGCACCACATACCACCAAACATTTTACAGACCCCTCCTCTTTCTGCTAGGACCATATCTAATGCCATCCTATTCTGCCATGCCGTCAGAGAGGTAGGGGCTAATTGCTCTGTCAATCCCTTAACTGCATCCCTGGTGTAGTTTACAAACCTTTGTTGGTTATAATATATATATAGTTAATCCAGTCAACATTTTTTTTTTACTGTCACCCACCAGAGAAGAGACTGAAATCCAGCTGCCACTCAGTTCCTAGCCTTAAACTCGCTCGGCACTCCACGCTGAACCCCAATCTCATCTATATAGATCTGGAGGTCAAAAGACCCCGCAGGAGAGGTGTCCCTTCTGCTCCTCCGGTGACCCGTCTTCCAAGGGGACTCTGACAGTAAGCGCAGAGGCATTGCCAGCTGTACCAGGGCACAATCCCCTCGGGAATTGGCTGGGATGCTCGCTCTGAGCCTCTTGTCTTCGCATAATCACCAGACGTCCGCCCTCTGGGTGTCGTGCTCAACCCAGTTGTCACCCTCTCCCTTTGCAATTTTGTTAATCCTCTCCATGCAGTAGTCATCGGGTAAAGACCCCAAATCTGTGCCACTCTCATTCCCCGGAAGTGCAAAACAAGTAAAGTTGCCAGGGTATGCCGTGACAGCAGGGGTATCTGAGTTCTCTGAACCTGGAGAAACAATAAACTTAATGTGTGACAGGGAGTGTTGGTGTCAGGTTTGTATGTTTTTTGATATAGCTTTAGCATACACCCTAACCCATCTGGATCTATATTGTTATTTAAGGGAAAAAGCACTGTAGCCAGCTGGGGTCTGGCCCCTGCACAGACCAAGCAGTTCTGCTTTTTAAGGGTGTTAGCAGTATATATTAACCATTCAAGCCATTCATTCTTATCCTGGTATCCTGTTTCTAATGTTATAGCTTCTTCCACTGTGAGATTGGTGAATCTCACTGTGGATCCTAATACCTCTACTTTAAGTCGGTCCTCATTATCTAATTCTTTCTTCTTGTTTGTCTCATTCTTTGGTTTGACTTCAAGAAAGAATTTTCCCAAAGGGTCAGTTCCTGATATCCAAGCTCCTACACGGTATAACCTCTGATCTTCTAATTTGGGGTCCTTCAGGGAAATCGATAATATATTGCAATTCTTTGATTCTGTACAGGGAGAGTGGGCCGCTTTAGTTATGGTTAATCTATTCTTTAAATCTCCTGCTGCTGGGATCTCATATCCCCAATCCTGGGCTGCAGTTATCCACATGACTGAATCCCAAATAGTACACCCAGTAGTTCCAGCCAGGTAGCACACGTATTTATCTGCCCAGGTCAGTTTACTTGCTTCTACCTTATCTCCACAATCTGTCATCTGCCAGAAATCCATCTGTATAGTACTTGTGGTTCCTTCAACAAAGGTAAGGTTCAATGCTCTTCCTGTCTCTTCCCAATTGATTGGTTCCACTATCCTCCCGTGTCTCCTACCTCCCCGTATAGAGGCCTCTCCTAGAGTCACCAATACTCCCACGAGGAACAAAATCCCTACCACCCTATCTGAAGTGAGGGGGGCCTAGATAGGGCCTTTTCTTCACCAAGGTTGAGACAAGCAGACCTTTTATCTGCCTCCCTTTTGTATTTGGACTTTCCCCCTCCTTCAGTCTTTCTGTCCCTATTCTGCCTATATTTATCTTTTTACAGTGGGATTGGTGAATCCAGGTAGTCCTTTCAGCAAGTCTTACTGCAGTGGGAGTAGTTAGGAGTACTTGATATGGCCCGTCCCACTTAGGGGAGTGCCAATGCTTCTTTCTGATCACCTTGATGAGCACCCGATTTGTACTTTGTATTCTCCTATGGGCTCTCCTTCTGGAATGGAACACTCTTGGTTAATTTGTTTCTGTTTTAATAACCTTGACATGTATTCTGCTAAGGTTCTCTCCCCTTCCTCTGTGTGGGTTTCATTTGGTAATAAAGGTATTTTATAAGGTCTACCATACATCATTTCAAATGGACTCAGCCCCTCTTTAGTGAGGGTGTTGTGCATGCTTAAAATAGCTAGTGGGAGACAATCAATCCAATTTTTCCCTGTCTCTTCCATTGCCTTTTTTAGCTTGCTCTTTAATATCCCATTATGTCTTTCTACGAGCCCTGCTGACTGAGGGTGATATGCACAGTCATTCTTTACTTCTATACCCATCACTTCTGTTAGGTGTTTTATAGTCTGATTTACAAAATGTGGACCATTATCGCTATAAATCTTCTCTGGTATCCCAAATTGTGAAATGATATCTTTTAGTAAGGCTTTGGATACTGTTAAGGCGTCAGCACTATATCTCTACCCATGTGGTCAATGCATCAATGATTTCCAAACAATATTTCTTCCTTTTCACATTTGTCTGATTCAATAAAATCTATGCAAATGTGTTGGAATGGATATTGCGGTGTGGGGAACTTCCCTTTCCGTGGTCTTATGCCTCCCTGAGCATTGTGTCTTGCACATATAATGCATTGGGAACAAAAAGGTTTTTTTAGTAGTTTGTGAAGCCATAGGCTGTACATACCTTATTTAACATCTCAGTCATCCCCCTGTTTGACACTTGAGTTACTCCATGTGTCAATACTGCTGCAAACCTAAATAAGGATTTTGGCAATACTGGCTTTCCTTTAGGTGATGTGTAGATGTTATCTATTATTGTGCAACCTTTTGTTTTCCGAAATTGTTTCTCCCCAGGGGATATATTCTGCTGTATATCAGTAAGGACTGTATGATCTATCTCTATGATTTCCTGTTCTGTCATGTGTCACTTCTGCATATCCAGTTACACTTGTGCCATCTGGATTTTTCGTACTGGAGCCATCAACAAAAAGTGTCATGTCAGGGTTAGATAATGGTACATCTTTCCAATCACTCCGTGGCAGTATCTTTTCAGCGATGGCAGCAGTACAGTCATGTTTATGACCATCAGTAGGAAGTGGTATTAGTGTGGATGGGTTTAATGTAGTACATCTCTGTATTGTTAAGTGAGGTTGTGTCAAAAGTATTGTCATACAGTAAAGGTGTTGTGCTGGGCTCAAATGTATGGACCAACGGGGCGCGGTCAGTATTGAATACCCAGAAATCCAAGCTCTACAAAAATTTGTCATGCCCAAAAAAGACATAATTTGTTTCTTTGTTTCTGGCTTCGGCACCTGGTGGAGGGCTCAAATTCTCTCCTCATCCAGGTGTCGACATTCTTTTGAGATATTATACCCTAAGTATTTGACCTGCTGTTGCCACAACTGGAGTTTAGTTTTATTTACCTTATGCCCTTGGTATAACTGCCTGGTTAACAGCTTGTAAATCCTGTACCATTCTATTGCAGGGGCTATACCCCCCTCTGCTTCCTTCTTAAGGGGGTATCTCCTTCATCACCTTGCACAAAAAACTTTACTTTCCCATTTTTTTTTTCCATCACCTTCAAATACTTCTCAGAATGCTTAACATATTGCAAAACATCTAAAACGGATGCAGTTTGGTAAGTAACCAAGTTTTTAACAATGTAATCCTTATGATCCTGTTTTAATCCATTAACAAAAGCTATCTTTAGCTGTTGTTGATATGCACTATTCACATCCTCAGCTTTGGGGAGCCCAGAGAACACTTTAAAAACTTCTCGTAGTTTATTTAGATAATCACTGACACTTTCCTTGTCTTCCTTTACAGTCATATTAATCTTTTGCCAGTCAGTTCGTTATACCCATCGGAGATTGCATCTCTGATAGAAGGCAGTCAATCTGTCTGTCAAATCTTGGCTATCAAGGGCCAGTGGTTCCCCTCTTTGTTGAGGGGGCACTGTGGCTACACAGGGGTCCCAATTTCCCTTTACTGATGCCCAATCTGATCCTAGAACCCTCCTTAAAGCCCTTTCCACTTCGACCCCGTTTAGCCTATAACTGTTCCTCAGACCTTCCATATTTTCAATGATTTCTGGGGCCCCAAACTTAGGATGTTTAATATGCTCAGTAGCCTTCTGCACGTCACTCTCAGTCCATGGTTTAAAAACAGTCACAGTTAGTTTTCTCTTTTGTTCTCCTTATTCCGCCATTTCTAATCTTTTACTTCTTTTTTTTTTTTTTTCTTTGGGTCCTAACAATTTAAGCTTATCCACCAACTCCTGACACCCTTTCACAGTTAGTTTACCATTGAATCCCAACTTCCTTTCCCACTTAGCACAATATTTAACAGATTTTGGTTATTTGTTATGCATACATTTCTTATCTCCTTCTAATGGGGAAACTATTCCCCATGTCTCTATTTTTTTTCCTTTAGTTTAGAATACAAGACTGGTAATTCTACTCTCGAACTTTGCCAAAATCTATATAAAACAGCAAACAAAGTCTAAACTCTCCAAACAGGAAATAAAAAAAAAAAAAATATATATATATATATATATACACATACATATATACACACACACACATATAAAACAACTTATACCTTTACCTTATTTACTACAAAGTACAGTTGGTCAAAACAAACAGTATTCTTAACGTTCTGATCAGAATTTTTTTTTTTACACACACACAAAAGAGGAAGTGCACTTAGGTGTCCATGAGGGGGGGAAGGAGTGAGTAAGTCCAGTTTTTTTTTTTTTTAACCACAAGTTTGCAGCCAGACAGATCATAAAGCAGGCCTTTTATCAACCTGTAAACCACCAGACTAGCAACCCTTGGATCACAGAAAAGCAAAAATATCAAGTTAGCAGTTATGTCAAACATGAGGAGGAAAGAGTGAGAGTTAGTCTCATGATTTAACAAATGCAGCAAAAGGAACAGTGCAGGAAATGTTGCTCTCTAGAGAAAAAGAGAAAAACGATCGATCTATGGGCTAAGTGTTTCTGATCAAGTTAGATTGATTCCTGCTCGTACATTCACTTCCTGTTTGTCCCAACCACCACTCAGGTAGAAAAAAACCTGAAATGGCCACTGTGACTCTCTGTAATCTATCCAGATTACGTGTAGATTACGTGTAGCCACTATTCACAACAATTCTCATCTTTCGGTACCTTAAATTTTTTGTAATCTGTCTCAGACAGCGGGCTACGTCTATTTACCATAGGCAACGTCCCCAAGTGCCTCTGTCTTCAGCCCCTGTGTCACTTAGATCTTTTATAATCAACTTACAGTGCCGGAATACTCAATAAAAACTCAAATCACCTCAAGTAGAAGAGAAAAGAAAAGAAGAGAAAAGAAAAAAATCTGTATTACCTTTCACAGACTCGGAGGACTGGATCAGAAGTCCAGGAGTAGAAGTCAGGTGTGGATCCCGGAGCCGGCCAGCCTCTTTTTACCACTTAACTTGAGTGGGAGGACCTAGGTCTCGGCGAGAGGGAGTCTGATACTCACCGATATTTTGGACGGAACCGTTTGATCCACCACCTAATCCTTACTTCTGGCTCGAAAGTACCATGATGTCGGTAAAATTCCATTCTTTCACTGATCAGTCAACTCCGGTCATGTTGATTAGAAGACAGATTTATTACAAATGTACCGGTACATAGGGATGAGCTCTGTACACAGCAAGTAGATTTAACAGAGTCACACAGGAACCCTTTTACACATGTCATTTTATAACAGTATTTGGCAAGCTACCATTGGCTAAGGCACACTGGTGACTCATGGTGCATCGTCAGCTTTATTGTCAAAAACAGTGTCCTTTACATAATATGGCCTAATATGGTAAACTTTTTCTAGTTCTTTAAATATTGTTGTAGGTGTTGGTCGGAACTAAGCAGATTGCATAAACAATAAGTCATCGCCATTTTAGCTAGAAAAAAGCATATAAGGAACAAGGCAAATGTCGATATCACTTGTAATTCTTTAAATATTTCTTATCAAGTAACTACTTCATTCTCTAACTACAGGGATATATACTACGCCTTTTTACAAAAGCAAGCATGAGATCCCACATATAGGGTTTAGAAAGAAAAATCTTCCAGCTCAACCTCTGGAGAAATTGATATCAGAGGGGGGCTCTAACACACAAGAAGCCTGTTTAGTCCCTAAAATAAAACAACAAGATTCCAAACATGAATGGGGTTTTCTAAGCAGGTTCCATGAACAGTATCGTGAAATAGAAACCATTATTAATAAACATTGGAATATATTGTGCATGGACCGAGTGCTGAGGAAGCACCTGCCAGCAAATCCACCATTCATCAATAGAAAGACCACATCGTTTGGTGACCAGGTGGTCCAAAAGGTACTTGACCCTCCAAACAAATGTTCTGGGAGCGAGTCGGTTTTTACACATGTAGAAAATGTAAGTCTTGTCAGCAAGTCACTACACATCTGAGGGGTCTGACTAGATTCACATCAACAGCTAACGGCAAAGAATTCCACATCAAAGAATTCATTTCATGCATGTCAAGGCATGTAGTGTATGTCCTAGAATGTCCGTACAGCCTGATGTATATTGGACACACAAAAAGAGTGTCAGAACATATATACAACATCCTGATAGGTTACAAAGATCACAATGTATCACTGCATTTCTGGGGAAAACACGGCTGATTGAAATCTGCATTATCTTCATTTTTATCATTTCTTCTCCCTCTCCTCCCTCTTTGACCTCCTCTACCTCGGTGAGTGAAGGGTTGGGGGATGGGAGTCCATTTTGGTTCTGACGGACCGGCTTCCACCCCATTATTTGGAACCATTCTCAATGGCGGTGGTGCGAGTTCAGCCTTCTCATCCACATCCCTCTGCTCACTACTAGTGTTTTGCCATAGAAAAATGGAGTTATTTTTGAAGTCTCTGGTTCTTCTGGCTTTTCTGGTTCTTCTGGTTCTTCATCCGGTCTTCTCATCCGGCATCTTCCTCAACGGCGCCTTCTTCACTTCATCTTCTTTTTTCGGTCCACTCTGCATCCACGATTGGATGGGAGGCTCCCGCTGTGTGACGCTTCTCCTCTTCTGACGGTTCTTAAATAACAGAGGGTAGGTGACCCCGCCCCCACTGACATCATGGGGAATGCCACAGGGTACCACAAGGTAAGAGGCCACTTTCCCCAGTGTGTGTCTCTGTATGAAGAGGAGATCTATTCCTCAGCACCTTCTGTTTCTTCACATTGAATGTCAGTCACACAAAGAAGAAAGGAATTTATTGCATTTTTGCACAGCTCCATTGCATTTTGCACACTTTTGGACTCTATTACTGCACACTCGTATTGTATTTTTGCACAGGTCATTAGCACTTTGCACAGGAAGATTGTTGCTGGATTTGCACAGTTGATTTTGCAATTTTTGCAGTTTATTTATATTTTCTGTTCATATTTGATACACAGAAGAAATATTATAGTGTCATTAGCATTGATTTATGAACTCTGCACTTTGAAACCAGTCACTTTATCCGTTACGGTGGTTATTATTTGTATTTATTTTTACTTATGTGCATTGTACTGCTACCTTTAGCAGCATTTTTTTCCATTGATGTGAACAGCGCAGCATCAACCCCCATGTAACTTATTCTTTGCATGGATATGGATTGACCCCTATTCAGTGCTTGCAGCAGTTCTTTTCTGATCCTCCCGCACATTGTAGTGCAGGAATAAACATACACTCAATCTCTGTACAGCACTGTGGTATATGTCAGAGCTATATAAATGTATAATAATAATAGTGTGTGACTGTGGGGGAGGGGGATATCAGTAAACAAGATATAAATCTGTAAAATGTTGTATTTCTGGTTTTCTGTCTTCTTCGGTAGAAACAGTGGCAGAACTACCGCCATAGCAACCCACGCGTGTGCTATAGGGCCCGCAGCCGTGTAGGGCCCGGCAGGCTCTCTGATTCGGCAATTAGGCTAATTGAAGAGCTGCCTCTGCTGAGAAATGTCACTGGGGGGATTGGGAGGTCCCAGTCCAGGGCTGATCCTCTGCCATGGTGGGCCGGGTGCTCATCATCCTGCACTGACACTGCCAGCTGATTGGCTTCTCCTCCTACCTCCCTCACTGACACCAGCACAGAGATAGAGAGCACCAACACCAGCACAGAGATAGAGAGCACCGACACCAGCACAGAGATAGAGAGCCCCGACACCAGCACAGAGATAGAGAGCACCGACACCAGCACAGAGATAGAGAGCACCGACACCAGCACTGAGATAGAGAGCACTGACACCAGCACCGAGATAGAGAGCACCGACACCAGCACAGAGATAGAGAGCACCGACACCAGCACAGAGATAGAGAGCACCGACACCAGCACAGAGATAGAGAGCACCGACACCAGCACAGAGATAGAGAGCACCGACACCAGCACAGAGATAGAGAGCACCGACACCAGCACTGAGATAGAGAGCACTGACACCAGCACCGAGATAGAGAGCACTGACACCAGCACCGAGATAGAGAGCACCAACACCAGCACAGAGATAGAGAGCACCGACACCAGCACAGAGATAGAGAGCACCGACACCAGCACCGAGATAGAGAGCACCGACACCAGCACCGAGATAGAGAGCACCGACACCAGCACCGAGATAGAGAGCACCGACACCAGCACAGAGATAGAGAGCACCGACACCAGCACCGAGATAGAGAGCACCGACACCAGCACAGAGATAGAGAGCACCGACACCAGCACCGAGATAGAGAGCACCGACACCAGCACAGAGATAGAGAGCACCGACACCAGCACAGAGATAGAGAGCACCGACACCAGCACAGAGATAGAGAGCACCGACACCAGCACTGAGATAGAGAGCACCGACACCAGCACAGAGATAGAGAGCCCCGACACCAGCACAGAGATAGAGAGCACCGACACCAGCACAGAGATAGAGAGCACCGACACCAGCACTGAGATAGAGAGCACTGACACCAGCACCGAGATAGAGAGCACCGACACCAGCACAGAGATAGAGAGCACCGACACCAGCACAGAGATAGAGAGCACCGACACCAGCACAGAGATAGAGAGCACCGACACCAGCACAGAGATAGAGAGCACCGACACCAGCACAGAGATAGAGAGCACCGACACCAGCACTGAGATAGAGAGCACTGACACCAGCACAGAGATAGAGAGCACTGACACCAGCACAGAGATAGAGAGCACTGACACCAGCACAGAGATAGAGAGCACTGACACCAGCACAGAGATAGAGAGCACCGACACCGGGATGGAGGGCACCAGCACTGAGATGGCGAGCACTGACACCAGCACCGAGACACCAAGATAGAGAGCACTGACACCAGCACCGAGACACCAAGATAGAGAGCACTGACACCAGCACAGAGACACCAAGATAGAGAGCACTGACACCAGCACCGAGATAGAGAGCACTGACACCAGCACCGAGATAGAGAGCACTGACACCAGCACCGAGATAGAGAGCACTGACACCAGCACTGAGATAAGGGAGCACTGACACCAGCACTGAGATAAGAGAGCACTGACACCAGCACCGAGATAGAGAGCACTGACACCAGCACCGAGATAGAGAGCACTGACACCAGCACCGAGATAGAGAGCACTGACACCAGCACCGAGATAGAGAGCACTGACACCAGCACCGAGATAAGAGAGCACTGACACCAGCACCGAGATAGAGAGCACTGACACCAGCACCGAGATAAGAGAGCACTGACACCAGCACCGAGATAAGAGAGCACTGACACCAGCACCGAGATAGAGAGCACCGACACCAGCACTGAGATAAGGGAGCACTGACACCAACACTGAGATAAGGGAGCACTGACACCAGCACTTAATATATGTGAGTGTGGTAATCTGTTGTTCAATGGCATTAGTTCATTTTTTGTGTGTGGGGGGGGGGGTTGCAGGGGGCCCCATACAACATTTTGCTATGGGGCCCTGTGATTTCTAGTTAGGCCCCTGGGTAGAAATATCTTTGTTGATGAATATTTTGTTGTGGAGATGTATGTGTCAGAGATTTCCCTCTAGGGGTTTGTACAGAAATATGAGGAAACCTTCATTGGGGAAATATGATTGTTCTGTGGAGGGGGTCACTGTACAGATAATGATCGTACTCAGTGAAAAGGGCTCAGCTGTTTTCTGTAGTAGGAAAGTGAAGTTGATTTGGTTTCTATGAAATAAACGCACAGCCATTATGCCTCCCTATACTGTGGAGAGCCTGATATACAGTCAGGTCCATAAATATTGGGACATTGACACAATTCTAATCTTTTTGGCTCTATACACCACCACAATGGATTTGAAATGAAATGAACAAGATGTGCTTTAACTGCAGACTTTCAGCTTTAATTCGAGAGTATTTACATCCAAATCAGGTGAATGGTGTAGGAATTACAATGGTTTGTATATGTGCCTCCCACTTTTTAAGGGACCAAAAGTAATGGGACAGATTAACAATCATCCATCAAACTTTCACTTTTTAATACTTGGTTGCAAATCCTTTGCAGTCAATTACAGCCTGAAGTCTGGAACACATAGACATCACCAGACGCTGGGTTTCATCCCTGGTGATGCTCTGCCAGGCCTCTACTGCAACTGTCTTCAGTTCCTGCTTGTTCTTGGGGCATTTTCCCTTCAGTTTTGTCTTCAGCAAGTGAAATGCATGCTCAATCGGATTCAGGTCAGGTGATTGACTTGGCCATTGCATAACATTACACTTCTTTCCCTTAAAAAAACGATTTGGTTGCTTTCGCAGTATGCTTCGGGTCATTGTCCATCTGCACTGTGAAGCGCCGTCCAATGAGTTCTGAAGCATTTTGCTGAATATGAGCTAGAGGTCGACCGATATGGGTTTTTCTCTGGCCGATGCCAAAGCCGATATTTAGAAATCGCGGTGGCCGATGGCCGATATATGATGCCGATTTTTTAGGACCGATATATTAGGCCGATTTTTTTTTTTTTCCCTTCATCTCATAAAATCTAACAGTTAGACCCCTTTCACACTGGGGCGTTTTTCAGGCGCTTTTGGGCTAAAAACAGCGCCTGTAAAACGGCTCCCCTGCAGTCTGAGTGCTTTCGCACTGAGGCGATGCGCTAGCAGGATGTTAAAAAAAAGTCTTGCAAGCGGCATCTTTGGAGCGGTGTATACCACTCCTCCACCACTCCTGCCCATTGAAATGAATGTGCACCGCTGCCGAAGCGCCTGCAAAGCGTTTCGGCAGCAGCGCTTCAGGGGCGCATTTAACCCCTTCTTCGGCCGCTAGCTGGGTTATAAGCGCCCAGCTAGCAGCCGAATAGCGCCGCTAAAATGACGGTAAAGCGCCGCTAAAATTAACAGCATTTTACCGTCAACGCATGCCCGCTCCAGTGTGAAAGCAGCCTTAAGTAATAAGTGATACAGAAATTTTTTTATATTTAAACATTTATTAAACAAAACAAACCTCCAATCAGTTCACTTGTATGTAGAATTTAGATTAAAAAAAATAACTATATCTTAAATATTAAATACACAAAAACAGGTAATTAAAACTTTTGGACGAAAAAAAATGGGCTAACTTTACTGCTTTTTTTTTTTTTTTTTTCATTAGTGTATTTTTTTTAAAAAAAATTGCGTTTAAAAGACCGCTGCGCAAATACCGTGTAACATAAAATATTGCAACAACCGCTATTTTATTCCCTAGGGTCTCTGCTAAAAAAAATATATATATAATGTTTGGGGGTTCTAAGTGATTTTCTAGCAGAAAATACAGGATTTTTACTTGTAAGCAACAAGTGTCAGAAAAGATTTGGTCTTTAAATGGTTAAACTGAAAACTTCTCCACGGAGTTCAGTCTATTGATAAAAGAACCTGAAAGAGATACAATGTATCTTCTTATCAGATTTGGCAGGCTGCCCAGAGGAGGAGAGAAGAAAACTTCAGTTAACTTGCAATTGACTTCAATTACAGAAGTCATTTGCAAGTCCCGCTGAATCGGCTTTTTTTATCAGCACAATCGGCTGATGCCGATTAAGTAAAAAAAGCCAAATATCGGTCGACCTCTAATATGAGCAGATAATATTGTCCGAAACACTTCAGAATTCATCCTGCTGCTATTGTCAGCAGTCATATCATCAATAAATACAAGAGAACCAGTTCCATTGGCAGCCATACATGGCCACGCCATGACACGACCACCACCATGCTTCACTGATGTGGTGGTATGGTTTGGATCATGAGCAGTTCCTTTCCTTCTCCATACTCTTTTCTTCCCATCACTCTTGTACAAGTTGATCTTGGTCTCATCTGTCCATAGGATGTTGTTCCAGAACTGTGAAGGCTTTTTTAGATGTTTGGCAAACTCAATCTGGCCTTCCTGTTTTTGGAGCTCACCAATGGTTTACATCTTGTGGTGAACCCTCTGTATTCACTCTGGTGAAGTCTTCTCTTGATTGTTGACTTTGACACACATACACCTACATCCTGGAGAGTGTTCTTGATCTGGCCAACTGTTGTGAAGGGTGTTTTCTTCACCAGGGAAAGAATTCTTCTGTCATCCACCACAGTTGTCTTCCGGGTCTTTTTGTGTTGCTGAGCTGACCGGTGCATTCTTTCTTTTTAAGGATGTTCCATAATGTTTTTGCTATCTCTCAGATGGGTTTGTTTTGTTTTTTCAGCCTAATGATAGCTTACTTCACTGATAGTGACAGCTCTTTGGATCTCATATTGAGAGTTGACAGCAACAGATTCCAAATGCAAATAGCACACTTGAAATGAACTCTGGACCTTTTATCTGCTCCTTGTAAATGGGATAATGAGGGAATAACACACACCTGGCCATGGAATAGCTGAGAAGCCAATTGTCCCATTACTTTTGGTCCCTTAAAAAGTGGGAGGCACATATGCAAACTGTTGTAATTCCTACACCGTTCACCTGATTTGGATGTAAATACCCTCAAATTAAAGCTGAAAGTCTGCAGTTAAAGCACATCTTGTTCATTTCATTTCAAATCCATTGTGGTGGTGTATAGAGCCAAAAAGATTAGAATTGTGTCGATGTCCCAATATTTATGGACCTGACTGTAAGCAGCACCCATTATACCTCCATCACTCAGGTAGAAGTGGAGGGAGGAGCTTAAGATTCGGTCTGAACACAAATGGGTCCAAATCCCCAAACATTTACCGGTTTGGTGGGGGTTGAACATCATACATAATATCGGTATTACTTCCACTATTACACATGATGCTTCCCACTATCACTGGTTGCTAAGGAACCAGCAGGTGCAGGCACTGCCGAGTCCCTAACAACCAGTAATGTCACTGGACCCATTTACATACATGGTGGTAACCCCAAGCCATGGAAACAAAGGAGCCAGGATAGGTAAAGAAATGCCAAAAGGGTTACCCAACCTCATCCCTGGCCTTTTTAGTTCTGATATGAATTTTAAGGGGAATTCCACAAAAAATAAGAAAATAATTTTAAGAGGTCTCCCCATATTCTATACCAGACCTTCCTAGTCTGATTTGTATTGAAGGCAAACTCCACACGAAAATCAAGAAAAGAAACGTTTTAAGTCCCCTAAAAATCATACCAGACCTTTTTCCAAGCCTCGCTGGCCAGGAATGGGGGAAGATGATGAGCATGCAGCTTCCCCCTTGTGACGGGACTCACTTTGTCTGGGGGGCCCACAGAATCCAGCTTCCCTTAGAGAGGTCGGGAAACTCCTTTTTCAGTTCCCCTGGCCCCTCTTATGTGCAAGTTACCCTGTGTCTATTGGGGCACAGGGTGACTGAGAACCCCAGTTGGGTCTGCCCTAACCATACTCACCGTTAGGGATGAGCGGAATACCCCCCGGTTCGGTTCGCAGCAGAACATGCGAACAAGCAAATAATTTGTTCGAACACCGTTAAAGTCTATGGGACACAAACGTGAAAATTCAAAAGTGCTAATTTTAAGGGTTAATATGCAAGTTATTGTCATAAAAAGTGTTTGGGAACCCGGGTCCTGCCCCAGGGGACATGTATCAATGCAAAAAAAGTTTTAAAAATGGCCGTTCTTTCCGGAGCAGTGATTAGCTATCGTGAATTGTTGGGTCTCGGCAATACAGATAAAAGTCATTGAAAAAAAAACGGCATTGGATCCCCCCAGTCCATTACCAGGCCCTTTGGGTCTGGTATGAATATTAAGGGGAACCCCAAACCAAAATTAAAAAAATAGCTTGGGGGTCTCCCCAAATTCCATACCAGGCCCTTCAGGTCTGGTATGGATATTAAGGGGAAGCCTGCACCAATTAAAATGGTGTAGGGGTCCCTCTCAAAATCCATACCAGACCTGAATTTTAAGGGGAGCCCTGCGCCAAAATTAAAAAAGACATGGCGTGGGGGTCCCCCCAAAAATCCATACCAGACCCTTATCCGAGCACGCAACCTGGCGGGCCGCAGGAAAAGAGGGGGGGCGAGGGAGCGCCCCCCATCCTGAACCGTACCAGGCCACATGCCTTCAACATGGGGAGGGTGCTTTGGGGTAGCCCCCCCAAAGCACCTTGTCCCCATTTTGATGGGGACAAGGGCCTCATCCCCACAACCCTTGCCCAGTGGTTGTGGGTGTCTGCGGGTGGGGACCTATCAGAATTTGGAAGCCCCCTTTAACAAGGGGACCCCCAGATCCCGCCCCCCCATTTGAAATGGTAACAGGTACATTGTACCCCTACCATTTCACAAAAAAGTATCAGAATTTAAAAAACCACAAGACACACTTTGGGACAAGTCCTTTATTAAAAAATAAAAAAATAAAGAATGTCCCACAAAGTCCATTCATCTTCTTCTCTCTCTCCGCCGACGGACCAAAAAAACATAAAAAATATCCGCCTCCATGGGAGGCACCCGCTGTATAACGCTCATTGCAGGTGACAGTTCTTTTATAACCAAAGCACTCTCCCCATGTTGAGGGCATGTGGCCTGGTACAGTTCAGGAGGGGGGGCGCTCTCTCATCCCCTTCTCTTTTCCTGTGGCCTGCCAGGTTGCATGTTCGGATAAGGGTCTGGTATAGATTTTTGGGGGACCCCCACGCCATTTATTTTTACATTTTGGAGTGGGGTTCCCCTTAAAATCCATACCAGACCTGAAGGGGGACCCCTACGCCATTTTAAAAAAATTGACGCAGGGTTCCCCTTAATATTCATACCAGACCTGAAGGGTCTGGTATGGAATTTGGGGGGACCCCCACGCAATTTTTTGTTTCAATTTTGGTTCAGGTCTCCCCTTAATATTCATACCAGACCCAAATGACCTGGTATTGGACTGGGGGGATCCCATGCCGTTTTTTTCAATGACTTTTATCTGTATTGCTGGGACCCAACAATTCATTATAGCCGCTATTACTTTTAAATGACTTAAAATGCCACTTTACAGGCATACTATAGACACCCCCCAGGTACGAAATTTAAAGGAATATTTCACTTTTATTGTTTCACTTTAAGCATTATTAAAATCACTGCTCCCGAAAAAACGACCGTTTTTAAAACTTTTTTTTGCATTGATACATGTCCCCTGGGGCAGGACCCGGGTCCCCAAACACTTTTTATGACAATAACTTGCATATAAGCCTTTAAAATTAGCACTTTTGATTTCTCCTATAGACTTTTAAAAAGAGTGTTCCACGGCTTTCGAATTTGCCGTGAACACCCCAAATTGTTCACTATTCAGCGAACACCCGATGTTCGTGTCAAACTTACATTCGACTCTAACATCGGGCTCATCCCTACTCACCGTACAACCACACCGGACTCAACAATATCCTGCAAGAAATATATGAAGATAAATTTTATTTCCACTGTATCAGACTGCTGGGACATTGTATGAGCCTGTTGTAGACCGTTGCCATGCAGTCTGTAAATCCCGATTAATCGAAGCATTGCTTAGATGTGGATTCCATAGCTAATTAGATCCCCGATTGTTTCTGTCTGTCTTCTCATCTATGTGTTTATACTTGTGAGAATGTGTATTGTACAGTACTTTGTATCCAGGGTGTAGGTGCCATATAGTCTGGTCACTAGGGATGAGCTTCATGTTCGAGTCGAACCCATGTTCGACTCGAACATCGGCTGTTCGGTCGTTCGCCGAATTGCGAACGATATGGGCCGTTCGCGCCAAATTCGTGTTGCGCGTCACGGCCCATAATTCACTGCCGCATCGCAGTGCATTGCTGGCTGATTGGCCAAGCATGCACTATGACCCGCATGCTTGGCCAAGCACAGCGCCGCCTGAACAGAGAGCCTTAATTGGCCAAAGCCAAGGAGGCTTTGGCCAATTATGGCTCAGGGGATTTAGTACACGCCCCACACTATATAAGGCCGCCTGCACGGCGGCCCTGTGTAGTGTGTGTTCCGGTGTTCATTGAGAGAGAGAGAGAGAGAGAGAGACAGACAGTGACATTTGAGTTAGATAGATTAGGCAGAACAGTCAGTCAGTTAGCTGCACTTACAGTGTATTGTGTATATATATGCATCCCAGGTGCTGCACATATATATATATATACACTGTATTCAGTTTAGCTAGATCCGTTCGTGTTATCTTCATACTGACAGGCAGGCTTGTCTTGTTACAGTATTTACAGCTACCTGAAGAAAATTACTGGTGTTCTTTTGATCCTATTAGTACCACAGTCAGGCAGCTAGACTATTTACAGTTAGTGCAGTGCATCCTGCTCACAGTGTTCAGCTAAAACTACAAGTTAGTGGGGTGCGTCCTGCTCAGTGTTCAGCTAAACCTACAAGTTAGTGGGGTGTGTCCTGCTCACAGTGTTCAGCTAAACCTACAAGTTAGTGTGGTGCGTCCTGCTCACAGTGTTCAGCTAAACCTACAAGTTAGTGGGGTGCGTCCTGCTCACAGTGTTCAGCTAAACCTACAAGTTAGTGGGGTGCGTCCTGATCACAGTGTTCAGCTAAACCTACAAGTTAGTGCAGTGCATCCTGCTCACAGTGTTCAGCTAAACCTACAAGTTAGTGGGGTGCGTCCTGCTCACAGTGTTCAGCTAAACCTACAAGTTAGTGTGGTGCGTCCACCTCACAGTGTTCAGCTAAACCTACAAGTTAGTGGGGTACGTCCTGCTCACAGTGTTCAGCTAAACCTACAAGTTAGTGTGGTGCATCCACCTCACAGTGTTCAGCTAAACCTACAAGTTAGTGGGGTGCGTCCTGTTCATAGTGTTCAGCTAAACCTACAAGTTAGTGGGGTGCGTCCTGCTCACAGTGTTCAGCTAAACCTACAAGTTAGTGGGGTGCATCCTGATCACAGTGTTCAGCTAAACCTACAAGTTAGTGCAGTGCGTCCTGCTCACAGTGTTCAGCTAAACCTACAAGTTAGTGCAGTGCGTCCTGCTCACAGTGTTCAGCTAAACCTACAAGTTAGTGGGGTGCGTCCACCTCACAGTGTTCAGCTAAAGCTACCTGTAGAAGGTTGGTGGTGTTCTCATACTACAGGCAGGCAGTTGATTTTGCTAGCTGCAGTATCAGTGTATATATATATATATATATATATATATATATATATATATATATATATATATATATATATATATATATATATATATATTCAAAGCTTAGTACAGCTACAGGCCATTAGTATGTCTGGAAGGCCAAGAAGGAGAGGCGGACAGTCACAAGCCAATAAGAGAGGGCAAGCAGGCTCTGTGTCTAGTGCTGGTCGTGGAGACGGTGCACCCTCATCAGCACGTGGCCGTGGGACATGCTTGGCCTTTTTTTCGGCAGCTGGCCGTGTTGAGCCGCAACATGCCGAAGACTTGGTCGAGTGGATGACCAAGCCATCCTCATCCTCCTCATCCTCTCTCACCCATGCCCAGGGTACGGAGGAGGAGGATTGATCCACGTTACAAGGGTAAGGTTGCGGACCTTATCTTTACATCGCAGAGGATGAAACCTCTTCGGGAGGCCTTGCAGAAAGGTCTGTGCAACGCGTTCCCAGAGACTGGGAGGTTACAAACTCCTGTTTCTGGACAACGTGTTGCTGAGGCTTCGGTCAGTCAAAGAAGGAGCGGTGGAGAAGGTGGCCGTCTGACCGATGCGTTCAGACAATTTTTTGGTCCGCAGCCCCAAGGTATGATCGGTTCCAGCAACCATCGCCAGCGTCTGTTTTACATGGTGCAGGAATACCTAGGGGCAAGATCAGACTTGGACACCTTTCCCACCGAAAATCCTCTGGGTTACTGGGTCTTGAGGATGAATCACTGGCCAGAGCTTGCACAGTATGCAATTGAGCTACTGGCCTGTCCTGCATCCAGCATTCTTTCGGAACGCACATTCAGTGCTGCTGGAGGCGTGGTAACCGATCACAGGGTGCGTCTGTCCACTGACTCGGTCGATCGACTGACCTTCATAAAAATGAATCAGTCTTGGATCACCACCAGCTACCAAGCACCTGATGCTGATGTAACCGAATAATTTTTTTTGAAATCTCAGATCCCTTCAAAGACTGCCTATGCTGAGTGACTATCCCTGAGTAATTATCCTCTTCCTCCTCAATCATCACGCTGATAGCTTGTAAGAACGTTTTTGGTTCTGGGCACCACCACCAGTGCCTAAGGCACAATTTTTCAGCCCCTGTTTAACAGGGGCGTTTAATTACAATTTTTGATGCAATACTTTGCAGCAGGGCTCGTTCCTGCATTCCAACTAGAGTGTCTGTGAGGGGTTGCAGTGTTGTGGCACCAGCACCAGTGCCTAAAGCCTATTTTTTCAGCCCCTGTTTAACAGGGGTGTGTAATTACAATTTTTAATGCAATACTTTGCAGCAGGGCTCATTTCTGCATTCCAACTAGGGTATCTGTGAGGGGTTGCAGTGTTGTGGCACCAGCACCAGTGCCTAAGGCCCAATTTTTCAGCCCCTGTTTAACAGGGGCATGTAATTACAATTCTTGATCTAATATTTCACAGCAGGGCCCTGTGAGGGCTTACAGTGTTGTGGCCACAACAACACCAAATCCCAAATTTCTGCTGAGTATATAGGGCAGGCCCCTACTTTCAAACATCCAACTTACAAATGACTCCTACTTGCAAACGGAAGGAGACAACAGGAAGTTAGATGAAATCTACCCCTAGGAAGGGAAATTCTCTCCTGTAATAGTTAATATGGGGAAAACATTTCTCCTTTCCACTGATGCTTTATCACCAATCCTTGTTTCACAAAAAAACCCACATTTTCAAAAAACATTTGTCATTGGGACAAAAAGTGAGGTTCAGTCTTCTGAAGAGGAGCACAGACAGCAAAACAAATGTCACAGGGGTGATAACCCTTCCCTATGTTTTCCAAAAAGCTTAAAATAGATTTCTTGGCTGGTGCTAAACATGTTAAAAATGTACCAGTTCAAAATTACAAACAGATTCTACTTAACAACAAACCTACAGTCCCTGTCTTGTTTGCACCGCCTGTATACTGCTGTTCAGAGTACAGATCCTGCATACTGCTGTTTCCTTTTTTAATTTGGGTGCGGGGTTCCCCTTAATATCCATACAAGACCCAAAGGGCCTGGTAATGGACTGGGGGGTACCCATGCCGTTTGTCTCACTGATTTTCATCCATATTGCCAGGACCCGACATTACATTAAAGCCGCAAGCAGTTTTAAATGACTTTTTTTCCTTTAAAAATTACATTTTGTGCAGGGACTGTTCTAAGCACGGGAAACATGCACCACTTTACAGGCATACTATAGACACCCCCCAGGTACGATATTTAAAGGAATATTTCACTTTTTTTTTTTTTTTACTTTAAGCATCATTAAAATCACTGCTCCCGAAAAAACGTCCGTTTTAAAATAAATGTTTTGCATTGATACATGTGCCCTGGGGCAGGACCCGGGTCCCCAAACCCTTTTTAGGACAATACCATGCAAATTAGCCTTTAAAATGAGCACTTTTGATTTCAAACGTTGGAGTCCCATAGACGTCAATAGGGTTCTAACGTTCGTGCGAATTTTCAGTCCGTTCACAGGTTCTGGTGCGAACCGAACCGGGGGGTGTTCGGCTCATCCCTAATTTCAATAAACATAGCTGTTTTGAAATACTGTGGAATGAGGTTCTGTTTCATCCCTCTATGCTGCATGATATAACATTGCTTCTGGTGGAATGGTCCGGTCCCGAGGACTAGGAGGACAGGAGGACCCCGTTTGGGGTTGATGGTTAATGGAGCGCTGCTGACCACTTTATTTAAGTGGTCCACAATGGAGGGTAAGAGGCTTGGAGATCTGGGATATCGATGGAGGATCTTCTTATCACCCTTTGTGATAATAGAGCACTTGTGATGCATCTACCAATCCCTGGATTTTATTATGGGACTGCAATAGACTTTTTATTCATTGTGTGAATTTGCTGCATATTATTCTTTTTTTTATTTTGTATTATTTGTCGCCAGGAAAGTTTTGCCAGCTGCATTCCCTAAAGAACCTTGATGGTATATTGCTCTCAGCGCAGGAAATTTGCTTTTATTTATGTTAGTGCAGACTTCTGGGAAAATCAGTGAGCCAATTACACAAGCAGGAAATGATGTTTCATTCATTCTGTGTACAGAGCGCCTCCAGGTGGCCATATTGAATTTTATAGAGAATGACAGCAGCTGCACGGAAGTGGAGTTACCCTTTAACCATTAGCCAGCCGCCCCACTTACATTTACTGCGGGGAGGAGCTCCTACAGGCAAAATCACGTACCTGTATATCATTGCCTCTTCCGGGTTTGTGCTGGCAGACAGCTCCCCACTGTGATTGGGCACAGTGGGAGTAAATCTGCGGACTCAATGTCCACTGGGAACCACCAATCATTCCCAACAGAGGCAGAACGGTGGTGTGTCTATGTAAACTAGGCAGATCACTGTTCTGTGACAAGGGAAGACAGAGATCCTATGTTTCCGCTAAGCAGGAACACGGATCTCTGTCTTCCCCCAGTCAAAGCACCTCCCCCACAATTAGCAAGCACTCAATAGGAGCACATTTAATCTTTTGATCACCCCTGATGTTAGCCCCTTCCCTGCCTGTGTCAGTAGATCAGTGACAGTGCATATTTTTTAGCACTGAAATGAAAGAAGAAAACAGGTCAGTGCTAAAAACAATACTTTGTTCTAATATCCGCTTACATCTACAAAGCTTGGAGACTGCATGTAGAGCTGCTGTGGTATCATGCGTGGTAGGGATGAGCTCAATGTTCGAATCAAACATATGTTCGACTCAAACATCGAATATTATGGGGCATTCGCGGGAAATTTGAGTGCCGCAAAATGCCCCATAATGCACTGCGAGATCGCTGTATGATGATTGGCCAAACCATGCACCTGACCTGCATTCTTTGGCCAAGTGACCACCGAGTGACCGAAGGTAAAAGGGAACATGGTGGTACAGCCGCTTACACAAGCCCAGACCCACCACAGAGTGCAGGAGAACGGCAGAGTCACAGGCTTTCATGTACCACTACGAGCTGCAACAAGACAGGGCACACAAGCGAGGGAGGGGGTGGGCTGCAACATGTTTCCAAGGCCCCACTTCCTTCTTCAGGCTTACCCACCCCTCCTGGAGGTAGAGAATATATACTAAGCCAATCAGGGAGGGGATGGGGTCGGGATGTCCTCCCCCACGCTCAGCAGAAACAACACCAGCTCTAATCAGCGGTACTAAGATAACACCTGCAGATGCAGATATTATCTTGGACTGATACCTTGAAGGTCAGAATGTACCTCCATGGTCATCAAGTGGTTAAACACGCAATACATGCACAGATTTAGGTTCAAATAGATTTGTTTTTCCTTGCCTTAAGTCTAGTTTTAGTCAGTTAATGAAAATGTCAATACAGTAGATTTAGTCATCAAAGCTTCACTTTTATTTCGTTTTAGTCCAGTCTTCATCAATGAAAAATGTTGTTGATGAAAACTATATAACTAAAATGATTTGTTTGATAAAATGATTTTTTTATCCATTTGTTTGAATTTTTTCTTAGGTCAATCCTGCTATTCTTCAAGACAGTTGATGCTTTTCTATGTGTGGATGAGAACGTTGTACTGGACAACATTCCCTCCTTCATTACTGCCCCGTATGATGTCTGGGATCGATTATTGGTCAATCCATTATTCATCGGAGCCGCCATCCATCCTGCAGAGGTGGGACACTTTTTTGAACTGAAACCAATATAAAGTACTACAGTGAGTTGGGGGTCAGGACACTTGTCATTTTACTTTACTATTATAAATGACTAATATCCATTTTAACCCCTTTGCTGCTGAGCCCCAATGATGAGCTCATTTTTAAGTATTTTTTCTCCTCACATTTAAAAGTCATGTTACTGTAGAAGCCATTTGTGGACCCAAGTCATGTTAGAATGCAGCATTGAAAAATATCAAAAAAGTTCTGTGACAGACCCGCCTGGCACCGGACCGGAACAAAAAATTATAGCTGGGAATTGCACCCGAGAACTAGATGACACTAGCTTTGGTTCAAACTGGAAGTCCCTTTATTGTAAATTCACACAATTTATACTACACATAATCAGATAAGAGCTTAACCACTTCAGCCCCGGAAGGATTTACCCCCTTCCTGACCAGAGCACTTTTTACAATTTGGCACTGCGTCGCTTTAACTGCTAATTGCGCGGTCATGCAATGCTGTACCCAAACGAAATTTGCGTCCTTTTCTTCCCACAAATAGAGCTTTCTTTTGATGTTATTTGATCACCTCTGCGGTTTTTATTTTTTGCGCTATAAACGGAAAAAGACCGAACATTTTGATATTTTCTACTTTTTTTTAATAAAAAAAATCCAATAAACTCAATTTTAGTCATACATTTAGGCCAAAATGTATTCGGCCACATGTCTTTGGTAAAAAAATGTCAATAAGCGTATATTTATTGGTTTGCGCAAAAGTTATAGTGTCTACAAACTAGGGTACATTTTCTGGAATTTACAGCTTTTAGTTTGATTGCCTATGTCATTTCTTGAGGTGCTAAAATGGCAGGGCAGTACAAAACCCCCAAAAATGACCCCATTTTGGAAAGTAGACACCCCAAGGAAATTGCTGAGAGGCATGTTGAGCCCATTGAATATTATTTTTTTTTGTCCCAAGTGATTGAATAATGACCAAAAAAAAAAAATTACAAAAAGTTGTCACTAAATGATATATTGCTCACACAGGCCATGGGCATATGTGGAATTGCACCCCAAAATACATTTAGCTGCTTCTCCTGAGTATGGGGATACCACATGTGTGGGACTTTTTGGGAGCCTAGCTGCGTCCGGGGCCCCGAAATAAATTTTTGATTTCACTCTTCACTGCCTATCACAGTTTCGGAGGCCATGGAATGCCCAGGTGGCACAAACCCCCCAAATGACCCCATTTTGGAAAGTAGACACCCCAACCTATTTGAGAGGCATGGTGAGTATTTTGCAGCTCTCATTTGTTTTTGAGAATGAAGAAAGACAAGAAAAAAAAATTCTTTTTTCAATTTTCAAAACTTTGTGACAAAAAGTGAGGTCTGCAAAATACTCACTATACCTCTCAGCAAATAGCTTGGGGTGTCTACTTTCTTAAATAGGGTCATTTGGGGGGGGTTTTGTGCCACCTGGGCATTCCATGGCCTCCGAAACTGTGATAGGCAGTGAAGAGTGAAATCAAAAATTTACGCCCTTAGAAAGCCTGAAGGCGGTGCTTGGTTTTCGGGGTCCCATACGCGGCTAGGCTCCCAAAAAGTCTCACACATGTGGTATCCCCGTACTCAGGAGAAGCAACAGAATGTATTTTGGGGTGTAATTTCACATATTCCCATGGCATGTTTGAGCAATATATCATTTAGTGACAACTTTGTGCAAAAAAAAAATTGTCTTTTTCCCGCAACTTGTGTCACAATATAAAATATTCCATGGACTCGCATGCCTCTCAGCAAAATAGCTTGGGGTGTCTAGTTTCCAAAATGGGGTCATTTGGGGGGGGTTGAACTGTCCTGGCATTTTATGCACAACATTTAGAAGCTTATGTCACACATCACCCACTCTTCTAACCACTTGAAGACAAAGCCCTTTCTGACACTTTTTGTTTACATGAAAAAGTTATTTTTTTATGCAAGAAAATTACTTTGAACCCCCAAACATTATATATTTTTTTAAAGCAAATGCCCTACAGATTAAAATGGTGGGTGTTTCATTTTTTTTTTCACACAGTATTTGCGCAGCAATTTTTCAAACGCATTTTTTGTGGAAAAAACACACTTTTTTAAATTTTAATGCACTAAAACACACTATATTGCCCAAATGTTTGATGTAATAAAAAAGATGATCTTAGGCCGAGTACATGGATACCAAACATAACATGCTTTAAAATTGCGCACAAATGTGCAGTGGCGACAAACTAAATACCGTTTTAAAAGCCTTTATAGGTTACCACTTTAGATTTACAGAGGAGGTCTACTGCTAAAATTGCTGCCCTCGATCTGACCTTCGCGGTGATGCCTCACATGCATGGTGCAATTGCTGTTTACATTTGACGCCAGACTGACATTTGCGTTCGCCTTAGCGTGAGAGTAGGGGGGGACAGGGGTGCTTTTTTTTTTTTTTTTTTTTTTTTTTTTTTTTTACTTTATTATTTTTTTTGCTTTTTTATCTTATTTTTAAACTGTTCCTTTCATTTTTTTTAATCATTTTTATTGTTATCTCAGGGAATGTAAATATCCCCTATGATAGCAATAGGTAGTGACAGGTACTCTTTTTTAAAAAAAATTGGGGTCTATTAGACCCTAGATCTCTCCTCTGCCCTTAAAGCATCTGACCACACCAAGATCAGTGTGATAAAATGCTTTCCCAATTTCCCAATGGCGCTGTTTACATCCGGCGAAATCTAAGTCATGAAATGCTCGTAGCTTCCGGTTTCTTAGGCCATAGAGATGTTTGGAGCCACTCTGGTCTCTGATCAGCTCTATGGTCAGCTGGCTGAATCACCGGCTGCATTCTCAGGTTCCCTGTTGAGACAGGAGAGCCAGAGAAAAACACGGAAGATGGTGGGGGGGAGCATTCCCTCCCACGGCTTGTAAAAGCAGTCTAGAGGCTAATTAGCCGCTAGGATTGCTTTTACATGAAAGCTGACCGCTGGCTGCAAAGAATGATACCAAGATGATACCTAAACCTGCAGGCATCATTCTGGTATAACCCCTCAAAGTCGTGAATTGCGTACCTGAAGACAAAAAAAATGGTTAACAATAAAACACAGTAAACAGTAAATTATAAAAAATTGCATACCTGAAAAGCAAACATGATAAAACATAATAAAAATAAAACATTGCAGAATAGAATACAGTAAAAAAGAGCAGAACAATAGAGTGAGAATAGAGAGAGAGAGAACAATAAAACAACAACTATTTTTTTATTTTATATATTTTTTTTTTTTTTTTTTTTTTTTTTTTTTTTACACTTTTTTTGTAACTAACTTTTATAACTGTAACTGGTTCCAGGTTCAGGTCTCTCAAAATGCGATGGCATCTTGGGAAACACTGTGAAAGTGCGCCTAATCTGTGCAATGCTGTACCCTACGCTAATACTCAACTAGTGAATGGTAGCGTTCAAAACATTCACCAATGCAAAGACCAGGATTGTCAGGACAGGAGGGACAATAATAGCGGGTGTCACCCTATATCCGCGCTTGCTGCAGACACAACATCTTTTTTGGGGGGGTTCGTTGGGTAGGGATACTCGGGAGGACATAAAGAAAATGCCTCTCATGCAGCCGACTGCATTTGGTTTGGGATGTGAATGGGGGAAGTACGGGCGCTGCAGAAGTGGTGGGTTCCCAATTAGGATTGGCGAATGCAGCAGGAAGGGCACTATGGGCACGACGGGCCTGTGTTTGTCTTCTTCTTGGTGGCAGCGGGACACTACTTGTGCTTGCCACCTCACCAGCTTGAACTGCACTTATGGGACTCGCCACGTCACCAAGTGTTACTGCAGTGCTGGTTTGACTACGACCGGGGTGTACTACGCCGCTGGTGCTTGCCAGTTCACCAAAACGCTACCAAAAAAACTGTTAGTGATCGCAGGGATCAGGCCTGACTCTGCGAATGCTGCAGTTATGCGTTTAGTGTTTTGTAAGTGTCAGTGATTGATCGATACTGCACTTGGGTGGGCTGGGCTGGGCCGGGCGGAGGGGCAAAACACAGGTGCTAGCAGGTATCTGGGCTGATCCCGCTAACACTGCGTTTTTGGAAACCCTAAACTGCTGGGGACGCTAGTATAGATCTGATCGGATCAGATATTAATCCGTTCAGATACTATACCACTAAGGGAGGTGTATGCTGCGTGCGTGGGTGTTAGCGGTACTGGCGCTAATCTGACGCTGCCTGGGGCGACGCATATCACCGCCGGGTGATCAGGGGGCTAAACTTTTATTCGGTAATAAACAGCGGGTGCCCTGACACTATAAAAAATTAACAAACTAACCAGCGTCACCCGTAACAGTTATACGGTGATCACTGGTAAAAGGGATAAATAGGGGGCAATCAAGGGGTTAAAACCTTTATTAGGTAGTATATGGGGGTCCCTGATGCTATAAAACGCTGACAGCAAACCTAAATATTTACCTCCCTAACTAGCGTCACCAGTGACACTAATACAGCGATCAGAAAAATGATCGCTTAGTGACACTGGCGATGGGGGGTGATCAAGGGGTTAAAACTTTATTAGGGGGGGTTAGGGGGGTACTCTAGACCTAAAGGGGGCTAACACTAACTGCCCTACCACACTAACTGTCACAAACTGACACCAATGCAGTAATCAGAAAAAAAACTGCTAGGTGTCAGTGTGACGGGGGGGAGGGGTGATTAGGGGGGGTAAAGGGGGGTGTAATGTGTGCCTGGCATGTTCTACTGTATGTGTGTGTGTGTGTGTGTGTGTAGTGTTGTGCACTCACATTGAAGTCTTCTCTCCTCGGCGCCGGAACAGAAAATACTGAGCTGAGGAGAGATGACATAATTTCCTCTGCTGCTGTTTAGCATACAGCAGCAGAGGAATGATCCCATTGGCTGGGAGCGATCACGAGGCGGGGCCACGAATGGATGGCCTCCCCCTCACCTCTGATTGCCGGGGGACAAATGCTGACCACCTCGGGCACCGGGGGGGTCCGATCGGACCCCCCACCCGTGGGAGGCAGATCACGTACAGGTACATGATTCTGCCTGCCCGTGCCATTCTGCTGACGTAAATCGGCGTGAGGCGGTCTGCAAGGGGTTAAACACATTTTAACATGTAAACTTTAATCAGTAATCTCATCATTACATCTAATGTACAATATTATCATCATTACATCTAATGTACAATAATATCCATGGTATTTTTTTTCAATCAACCCAGAGAAAGGAGCTGTGTGGCACCCCATGTTTGTAAAACCTGAATAAAAATATACCATTAGTTTCAAGTTTGTGCTGCGTTTGTGCTGATTTTTGCTGCAAAAATTAACGTTTGTGCCGGTTCGGTTTCTGAGATTTTAAACATTCAATTCAATGCAAGCCCTGCCACTTTGCAACCCATGTTGCTGAATTTTAAAAACAAACGCGCCATTCGTTTGTGCCACGTTTGTGCTGGTTTGTGCCACAAAAATAAACGTTTGTGCCGCTTTGGTTGCGGAGATATTGTGCGTTATAGTTGCTGAAACCCCACCCACTTTGCAACCCATATTGCTGAATTTTAAAAACAAAAGTGCCATTGGTTTGTGCCGCAAAAATAAACGTTTGTGCCTCTTTGGTTGCGGAGATATTGTGCGTTATGTTTGCTGAAACCCCGGCCACTTTGCACCCCACGTTGCTGAATTTAAAAAACAAACATGCCATTCGTTTGTGCTGGTTTGTACCGCAAAAATAAACATTTGTGCCGCTTTGGTTGTGGAGATATTGAGTGGTATATGTTGTCAAACCACACTGACTTTACACCTTGTTATTAAATCTTACATACAGCTAGATTTATTTGTTTGCGGTTTGTGCAGATTTGGTGGATGTTGTACATGATGTTTTACTTCACATGCGTAGTTTTGCCACCCCCACAGGAATCCCCTCTTCCTATTCTCTAGCGCTGACTGGAAGAACAGACGGAGGAGGAAATCTGGGGAGGGGACGGGCACAGCTGGCTTTGGCCAGCTGTCAATCAGGCGGCAGGGTGGATCTCGACAGTATTGTCGGGGTCAATGCACTTACGTTTACATATGTCCAAAATTGATCATGGAAGTTGATGCCGGACAGTTTCAAGATAGCCCAGGGCCCAGCCAGGGGCGGATGTGTGGCTCCAGGCCCCTGTATTCTGTGGTGGAGACGGCCTTCGTATGCCCAGGCTCGTGGAACAGCTGGCAGGTCTGAAGATTCTCCATGGCAGCAGTTTTTGTATGTAAAAGCTCCCTGTTTGTTTTTCCCTCACGTGCCTTGCTGTCTTCTTTATCTTTTTGCTTCTATGGCACCTGGAATGCAAGTGCGTTCCAGGGGTCGGCTCCCTCTTCTGGGCCGCGGCTCCGGCTCGCTACTGCGCATGTGCGATCCTTGGACGAAGCCGAGGCTTGGTTTTGGGCATGCGCAGTGTGGCAGGGGATGCGGCAGCCGTGCAGGCGCTCTATGGCAGGTACCACTGCGCAGGTGCAGTACGGGCATGGTGGTGACGTCATTCCAGCGGGAAAGTTTGAATCCCTAAGAGCCCTGTCATTCTAAGGATTACTACAGGCAGCTTGCGTCAGCTCCTCGGGCCCAGGTTCCCAGATCATGGTTAGCTTCAGCCTGGGGCTATGGTAAAAGAGGGAAGGGGGCTAAGATTAAAGGGGAAGCTGCACTGCTATTTGTAATCCTTTGTTCCAGGACGTGTGAGTGTTCCTAAAAAGCTGCAGGATCGCCTCCTATTTGTCCGTCAGGGTGACATGGATAGATCACCGCCTCCGTGCGGCCAGCCCTCACGCTCCAGGTATGTGGGGCATGAGAAGGGGAGGGCCAGGTCCACGTGCCGATGGACTGATTCCCTAAACATCATGTTCTCCCTTCTCCCTTTTTTAGCCCTTCCAGGTCAGACCATCAGCTTACTGTCCAAGATGACAGGGACCTTGCCAGGCAGCAATGCCCACCTTCTTCATCAAGGTCCAGACGTGACTCTCCATCTAGGACCCAACATCAATGATGTTTCCATTCCTCCTTCGAACAGAGGAGATGTTCTCATTCCTCCTACCAACAGAGGAGATGTTTCCATTCCTCCTCCCAACAAAGGAGATGTTACGATTCCTCCTGCAAACACCACACCCACCGCCACGACAGCCGTTTTGATCACAGATCCTGCTAGGGTTGCGGGACCCTGGTCCCGGAAGTCAAGTCCTTATGTGAGCCTTGTTATGCCAAGGCAGTCAGGAAAAAGAAGCTGAAAGCCGGCAAATGGAGATGCTGGTTAAACGGATGGTGCAACAATCCCACAAAGAGTGGGGTACATTTTACACACGGAGCCAGTCCACCACATTATCTGGCTCCCTGGCTGACAAGGCCCAGGAGCCCATTCCAGCCTTATGATTCCTCCCCTGATTCCTCGCACAGCGAGATGGAGGGAGATGATTTTGTCGGAGGCTTCGACTTCACCCTGGTTTCTCCAATTAAAGCGGTTAAAGAGGCCCTTAAGTCGGAAGACTCTTCTACTCCCCTGGCTAAACAGAATAAATTCTTTAAGCATCTGGAGAAAGAACATTCCAATTTTCCACTACTTTCTGAATTAAAGGATATTATTGATGAGGAATGGAGCAAGGTAGTTAAGAAGACCTCTATGTCAAGTAGGACCTCCAGATTATACCCCTTCAAGGCTGAGGAAGTGAAATATCTGGAAAACGCTGCCCTCGTAGACGCAGCTCTGATGCAACGACATAAACATGTCACTCTTACTCTGGAGGATGCAGTATCCTTCAAAGATGAGTTTGAGAGAAGAATAGATCAAGATCTTAAAAGGATTTATGGGTCAGCCAGGATGGCTTGCAAACCTGCCTTGGCCCTTGCAGCCATGTCCAAGGCCATGGAGGTCTGGATGGAGAATGTAGACTCCATGATCAGAGGAACCTCAGAAGAACTGGCCAGGGGCTCGGTAATCCAGGAGCTGAAGCTGGCGGTAGCCTTACTGGGGGAGGCTTCAATCGACCCTATCTGCCTCTCAGCCCGGACTATGCTGTCCTTGGTCACAGCCAAGCGGGCCTTGTGGTTGCGCCCCTGGCTCGCTGACCCAGCATCTAAGCAGGCCTGGTGTAGGTTCCCCTTGAAGGGTCCTCGCTGTTTGGTGACAAGCTGGATAGCACCATAGCCCGGGCCACAGGTGGGAGGTCGGGCTTCCTGCCTCAGGTTAGGCATCTGTTCAATCAGAAAAGGCCTTAGCACAGAAGACATAGTACTGAGCATTCAAGGGAAGCACGCTATTACAGGCCCGGCCGAGATATCAGAAGGAATTGGAGGAGAAGACAGGCATCCTTCCAGAAGCCCGCTAAGAGCCAGGCATCCAGTGGACGAAAGCCGGCTAAGCCATTTTGAGTTTGGGCCTTCCCAGGTAGGTCGGGTGGGGGCCTGTCTGCTTCTCTTCCAGCACATCTGGGAAAAAGCAATCTGGAACCAGTCCAGCGCCTGATATACTGTACTTAGTTCCACACGGTAGAAAGTTCCATCTCTCTCCCCGTGGAAAATATTCCAGTCATTGAAGAAAGAATTTTACGAGCTCCGAGCTCTTCACACCTAAAAGCCTTGCAATGCTTAAAGATTATCGGCACAATGGTCTCTATAAACCCCATGGTCAAGTGGTCTCTGGGGAGATTACACCCTTTTCAGATGGAGTCTGGAGTCTAGAATGTCCAAGTGGACTTCCTGTTGCACACTCAGCTGGACAACAACGAGTGGTCGAATGTTCGAGTGGATCCTGTCCTTGGGAGTCAATCCCGAAGTAGATTTATTTGCATCCCCCTGCAACTTAAAAATCAAGAAGTATTACACTCGGGCCATTGCAGCCAGGCCTTCGGAATAGATGCCCTGACAGATCAGTGGAAGCTCCAACAGGGCGTACGCCTTTTCCCCGTTCCTGAGCATCCTCAGATTCTTACGGAGGCTTCAAGCGGAGGCGATTGAGGTGGTGATGATAGCACCTTACTGGTTGAACAGGCCACAGTTTCCCCTCCTGACCCAGCTCAGCTTCCGGGACCCGCTACCTCCTTCTCTCAGGCTGGACCTTCTTTCTCAGGGGGGCAGTCCTGCCCCCTTGTCCAGCATTACTGAGACTGAGGGTTTGGTTCTTCAGAGGGAAAGGCTGGAGTCTCTTGGGTGTGCTTTAGGAGTAATCTCCACCCTCATGGGCTCGAGAAGGGCAAGCACGAATAAAGTCTATGAGAGATTTTGCGCCAAGTTTATCAAATTCTTATTCTCTACGGGCAGATCATTCAGGGACCCGGGAATCCCAGGATATTCTCAGCTTTCCTCAATCCGGTCTAGATCTGCCTCTGTCCATCAGCTCTCTAAGGGTCCAAGTCTCTGCCTTGTCGGCCTTTTCTGGTACATTGTGGGCTGTTCACCCTCTAACTCTGCAGTTTTTCTGTGGGGCAACAAGACTCAGGCCCCAAAGAAGACCAAGATTCCCCAGATGGGATCTTCCCCTGGTCCTCGACTCACTGTCTGGACTAAGCAACGTGGAATCTTTCTATTAAGAACTTTTCTGCAAGAGCTGCCTTTCTAGTAACTATCACTTCGGCTAAAAGGGTTTCTGAGATTGGGTCCTTGGGTCATGAAGAACCATTCCTGACTTTCTTCCCTGACCGGGTGGTCCTTATCCCTATGCTTGGCTTAAATCTGAAGTCTTTTCAGTGTTCCATGAGGACCAAGAAATTGTCCTACCTACATTCAGGACCCCAGGTTCCTCTGAAGTTTATCCTCTGGATGTAGGCAAAATGCTGAAGGAATACCTACGAGTTACTTCCTCCTTTAGACGCTCCGACTTCCTCTTTGCTCTACACTCCGGCAACAACAAGGGAAAAATGGGCTTCGTCCAGACTGTTTATGACCTGGATCGTCCAGTCTGTCTAGCAGGCTTATAGGGCTAAGCCCTGGCTCCTCCAGAGGCGGTGACAGCACTCTCTACCAGGGGTATGGCGGCTTCGTGGGCAGCAGCCCGGCATGTGGCTCCTGATGTCATCTACAAGGCGGCCTCATGGGCCTCCATTAACACCTTTATGTTAACTATTGCATAGAACTTGCTTCTCTACCCTCTTCGATCTTTGGTTTAAGAACCCAGTTGGTTGATGGGAAGAATTAAACTTCTTTTTATCAGCATACCCACCCATGTGGTTTGACTAGTTATTTCCCACACGTCGTCTGCCATGAAGTCTGTCAGGAAAACTGAAAATTTATTGTCAAATACTTACTGTAATTTTCCTTTCCTGATGGACTCCATGGCAGACGGAGTTCCCATACTTTGGTCATGAGTTGGCTTATTACGGAACAGTCTCTAGTGGTGAGCTTAAATTTATGGGAGAGGGGTCCTATAGCATTGGAGAGGAGGCAGGGTTAACCCACACGTAGTCTGCCATGGAGTTTGTCAGAAAAAGAATGTTTACTGACATAGATGTTTATCAAAAAAAGCAATTAAAAAAAAGAAGTAACTTATATAAGAGAATTTGTTGGAGTGCTGTTTCACTTGGTTAACACCTGGTTTAAACTTTTGTTAAAAGAGAACTATGGCCCAACCTTTTTTGGCCTTAGTTTTCTTTTTGTTCACAAGATGACATATAGTATGTTCTCCTGTGACAAAAAACTCATGCATGTTGCGGGCTATTGCCCACTATATCCTGACAGTGCAGAGCTGCGCTGCAGCCGGGACAAATCCCGACAATACTGTCGAGATCCACACTGCCGCCTGATTGACAGCTGGCTCTGGCTCACTAGAGCCAGCTGTACCCGCCCCCTCCCCAGATTTCCTCCTCCATCTGTTCTTCCAGTCAGTGCTAGAGAATCGGAAGGGGGATTCCTGTGGGATTGGCAGAACTACGCATGTGAAGTAAAACATCATGTATAACATCCACCAAATCTGCACAAACCTCGAACAAATAAATCCAGCTGTATGTAAGATTTAATAACGAGGTTTAAAGTCAGTGTGGTTTGACAACAGATACCATTCAATATCTCCGAAACCAAAGCGGCACAAACGTTTATTTTTGCGGCACAAACCAGCACAAACAAGGCACAAACGAATGGCGTGTTTGTTTTTTAAATTCAGCAACTTGGGGTGCAAAGTGGGCAGGGTTTCAGCAAGTATAACGCACAATATCTCCGAAACCAAAGTGGCGCAAATGTTTATTTTTGTGTTACAAACCAGCACAAACGCGGCACAAACAAATGACACGTTTGTTTTTAAAATTCAGCAACATGGGTTGCAAAGTGGGTGGGGTTTCAGCAACTATAACGCACAATGTCTCTGCAACCAAGTCGGCACAAACATTTATTTTTGTTGCACAAACCAGCACAAACCCAGCACAAATGAATGGCACATTTGTTTTTAAAATTCAGCAATATGGGGTGCAAAGTGGGTGGGGTTTCAGCAAACTATAACGCATAATATCTCCGCAACCAAAGCGGCACAAACTTTATTTTTGCGGAACAAACCAGCACAAATGTGATACATACAAATCAATGGTAATAAAGATAGCAGCAGAGTTAGTGAGATAAGACAGAGGGAGAGCTATAGAATTTAGCGGGGGATACTAGTCACAGAGGGGGTCGTAAAACTTTAGCATAATGTGTAAGGAAACCAATAACCAAGTACCTCTAGTCACCACATACAACCCAGCACTTGAAGGGATCAAAAAGCTAATCAAAGATTTACAACCCATCATAACAGAGGATGAAACTCTGAAAGGAATATTCCAACAACCCCCATTATTGGCTTTCAGACAACCACCCAACCTCAGACACAAACTAATCAGCAGGAAACTTCACTCTGATTATTAACTCACAAATAATGGAAGCAAACCCTGCAATAAAAAACGCTGCAAACTCTGCAACCAGATCAATCTATCCAAAAGTGTTTTTTTTTTTTTATAATCAAAATAAAACATTACACATAGAATATACATGCCTATTCCTGCACTCATTCTATGTCGTTCTAGTGTATTTACTTCTATATCATATTACTCTATCTTCTTTTCCCTCCCCCCCGTCTAATCTCATGGCTACATCCATCACCTGTGTCTCCTAATATTTATTCATATAGGGGCACCTGGAAGACGTGATGATGTCACGAAATGCGTAGGGCGGAGCTAGACGACGCGCTGACGTCACCCCCAAATAGTGTTGTATTCCAGCAGGACGGGTTTGTCCGTGCTCCTGTGGCCAAGGAACCGGACTTAAGGCTTTTTTATCTACATACGCTTTGTAAGTGTTCACTTTGTAATTTTAACTTTTAATAAATCTCGGTGGTTTTACACTATGTGAGCCCCTTTTATATTCTATGGTGTATCCCTGCCATTGGTTTCGCTGGTGTGGCTGACGGTGAGATGACCCCTGGTGGATACCGATAGAAGTTCCCAATCTCTGTGTTATAAGATTGTCTGCTTGCTGTGATCCTCTGTAGTGGGGGGTCATGGCCATCTGGTAAGGAGCAACCCCTTCTATCCCTGGTAGTGGACTCTCCTTTGCTGTCACTGATTGAATCATCACTTGGACTTTTTTTTTTTTTGCACTTTTTTGGGCGAATTGGAGTTCTTAACACATTATATTGAATTTTCACTTATTGGGACATTAAGGTGGATTATTATCAATCGTTATCTACATGCATCTTTATTTCTAATTTTACACCTAATATCATGATAATTTTTTTTCACTGAAGATTTTTATGTTATTTTGCACATGTATTAGCGCAATTCCTTATATTTTTTATAAAGCTAATAAAGGGTCTGGAGGATCTTAGTTATGAGGAAAGGTTGCGAGCTCTGAACTTATTCTCTCTGGAGAAGAGATGCTTGAGAGGGGATATGATTTCAATTTACAAATACTGTACTGTACTGGTGACCCCACAATAGGGATAAAACTTTTTCGCAGAAGAGAGTTTAATAAGACTCGTGGCCACTCATTACAATTAGAAGAAAAGAGGTTTAACCTTAAACTACGTAGAGGGTTCTTTACTGTAAGAGCGGCAAGGATGTGGAATTCCCTTCCACAGGCGGTGGTCTCAGCGGGGAGCATTGATAGCTTCAAGAAACTATTAGATAATCACCTGAATGACTGCAACATACAGGGATATGTAATGAAATACTGACACATAATCACACACATAGGTTGGACTTGATGGACTTGTGTCTTTTTTTCAACCTCACCTACTATGTAACTATGTAAGTATCTTCAGAGTGAAGAGGGTCCTCCTAGTACTGTTTAGGGATGAGCCGAACACCCCCCGGTTCGGTTCGCACCAGAACCTGCGAACGGACTGAAAGTTCGCACGAACGTTAGAACCCCATTGACGTCTATGGGACTCGAACGTTCGAAATCAAAAGTGCTCATTTTAAAGGCTAATTTGCATGGTATTGTCCTAAAAAGGGTTTGGGGACCCGGGTCCTACCCCAGGGGACATGTATCAATGCAAAACAAACTTTTAAAAATGGCAGTTTTTTCGGGAGCAGTGATTTTAATGATGCTTAAAGTAAAAAAAAAGTGAAATATTCCTTTAAATATCGTACCTGGGGGATGTCTATAGTATGCCTGTAAAGTGACGCATGTTTCCCGTGTTTAGAACAGTCCCTGCACCAAATGTCATTTTTAAAGGAAAAAATCTCATTTAAAACTGCTTGCGGGTTTAATGTCATGTCGGGTCATGGCAATATGGATGAAAATCAGTGAGACAAACGGCATGGGTACCCCCCAGTCCATTACCAGGCCCTTTGGGTCTTGTATGGTTATTAAGGGGAACCCCGCACCCAAATTAAAATAAGGAAAGGCCCTATATACTCTGAACAGCAGTATACAGGCGGTGCAAACAAGACAGGGACTGTAGGTTTGTTGTTAAGTAGAATCTGTTTGTAATTTTGAACGGGTACATTTTTAACGTGTTTAGCTCCAGCCAAAAAATCTTTTTTAAGCTTTTTGGAAAACATAGGGAAGGGTTATCACCCCTGTGACATTTGTTTTGCTGTCTGTCCTCCTCTTTAGAAGATTTCACCTCACTTTTTGTCCCAATGACAAATGTTTTTTGAAAATTTGGGGTTTTTTGTGGAACAAGGATTGGAAAGCATCAGTGGAAAGGAGAAATGTTTTTCCCATATTAACTCTTACAGGAGAGAATTTCCCTTCCTAGGGGTAGATTTCATCTCACTTCCTGTTGTCTCCTTCCGTTTGCAAGTAGGAGTCATTTGTAAGTTAGATGTTTGAAAGTAGGGGCCTGCCCTATATACTCAGCATAAATTTGGCCCTTAGGTGGTGTTGTGGCCACAACAACGTAAGCCCTCACAGGGCCCTGCTGTGAAATATTAGATCAAGAATTGTAATTACATGCCCCTGTTGAACAGGAGCTGAAAAATTAGGCCTTAGGCACTGGTGCTGGTGCCACAACACTGCAACCCCTCACAGACACTCTAGTTGGAACGCAGGAACGAGCCCTGCTGCAAAGTATTGCATCAAAAATTGTAATTACACGCCCCTGTTAGACAGGGGCAGAAAAATTGGGCCTTAGGCACTGGTGCTGGTGCCACAACACTGCAACCCCTCACAGATACTCTAGTTGGAATGCAGGAACGAGCCCTGCTGCAAAGTATTGCATCAAAAATTGTAATTACACGCCCCTGTTAGACAGGGGCAGAAAAATTGGGCCTTAGGCACTGGTGCTGGTGCCACAACACTGCAACCCCTCACAGACACTCTAGTTGGAATGCAGGAACGAGCCCTGCTGCAAAGTATTACATCAAAAATTGTAATTACACGCCCCTGTTAAACAGGGGTTGAAAAATTGGGCCTTAGGCACTGGTGCCACAACACTGCAACCCCTCACAGACACTCTAGTTGGAATGCAGGAACGAGCCCTGCTGCAAAGTATTACATCAAAAATTGTAATTACACGCCCCTATTAAACAGGGGCTGAAAAATTGGGCCTTAGGCACTGATGGTGGCGCCCAGAACCAAAAATGTTCTTACAAGCTATCAGCGTGATGATTGAGGAGGAAGAGGATAATTACTCAGGGATAGTCACTCAGCATCAGCATAGGCAGTCTTTGAAGGGATCTGAGATTTCTAAAAAAATTATTCGGTTACATCAGCATCAGGTGCTTGGTAGCTGGTGGTGATCCAAGACTGATTCATTTTTATGAAGGTCAGCCGATCGACCGAGTCGGTGGACAGACGCACCCTGTGATCGGTTACCACGCCTCCAGCAGCACTGAATGTGCGTTCCGAAAGAACGCTGGATGCAGGACAGGCCAGTAGCTCAATTGCATACTGTGCAAGCTCTGGCCAGTGATCCATCCTCAAGACCCAGTAACCCAGAGGATTTTCGGTGGGAAAGGTGTCCAAGTCTGATCTTGCCCCTAGGTATTCCTGCACCATGTAAAACAGACGCTGGCGATGGTTGCTGGAACCGATCATACCTTGGGGCTGCGGACCAAAAAATTGTCTGAACGCATCGGTCAGACGGCCACCTTCTCCACCGCTCCTTCTTTGACCGAAGCCTCAGCAACACGTTGTCCAGAAACAGGAGTTTGTAACCTCCCAGTCTCTGGGAACGCGTTGCACAGACCTTTCTGCAAGGCCTCCCGAAGATGTTTCATCCTCTGCTCCCTCTGCGATGGCAAGATAAGGTCCGCAACCTTACCCTTGTAACGTGGATCAAGGAGGTTTGCCAGCCAGTATTGGTCCTTCTCCTTGATACCAAGAATACGAGGATCCTTACGCAGGCTTTGCAGGATCAGGGAGGCCATGCAGCGTAGGTTTGCTGAGGCATTCGGTCCGGAGTCCTCTGGGTCACTAAGGACGACAACATCCGCAGCCACCTCCTCCCAGCCACGTACAAGTCCATGTGTTTCTTGGGACTGATCCCTTAAAGACTGCTGCTGATGCTGAGTGCCAGGCTCCACCTCCATACTGACACAATCTTCCTCCTCCTCCTCCTCCTCCTCATCCTCTTCCTGTGTGATCGGCGGGCACGCAGGAACACTGTCTGGATAAAGGGGGCCTTGAGAGCTAAGGAAGTCCTCCTCTTCCTGCCTCTGTTCTGCCTCAAGTGCCCTGTCCATTATTCCACGCAGCGTGTGCTCCAACAGGTGGACAAGGGGGACAGTGTCACTGATGCATGCACTGTCACTGCTCACCATCCTCGTGGCCTCCTTGAATGGTGACAGGACAGTGCATGCATCCCTGATCATGGCCCACTGGCGTGGGGAAAAAAAACCAAGCTCCCCTGACCCTGTCCTGGTGCCATAGCCACACAGGTATTCATTGATGGCCCTCTGCTGCGTGTGCAGCCGCTGCAGCATGGCCAACGTTGAGTTCCACCTGGTGGGCATGTCACAGATTAGGCGGTTCTTGGGCAGGTTAAACTCCTTTTGGAGGTCTGTCAGCCGAGCACTGGCATTATATGACCGGCGGAAATGCACACAGACTTTCCTGGCCTGCCTCAGGACATCCTGTAAGCCCGGGTACCTGCCCAAGAACCGCTGCACCACCAAGTTAAGGACGTGAGCCAAACAGGGCACATGGGTCATTTGTCCCTGTCGGAGGGCAGAGAGAAGGTTGGTGCCATTGTCGCAAACCACCATTCCTGCCTTAAGTTGGCGTGGCGTCAACCACCTCTGAACCTGCCCCTGCAGAGCTGACAGAACCTCTGCCCCAGTGTGGCTCCTGTCCCCCAAGCACACCAGCTCAAGCACCGCATGGCATCTTTTGGCCTGCGTACTTGCGTACGACTACGGAGCACCGCTGGTTCCGAGGAAGAGGCCATGGAGGAAGAAGAAGAGGAGGGGGTGGAGGAGAGAGGTGTGTCACAATCATTAGCATTTTGGAGGCGTGGTGGCGGAACAACCTCCAACACTACTGCACCTTGTCCTGCATCCTTCCCAGCTGCCAGCAGAGTCACCCAATGCGCCGTGAAACTTAGGTAACGTCCCTGTCCATGCTTGCTGGACCATGAGTCAGCGGTAATATGCACCTTACCGCTGACCGTCCTGTCCAGCGAGGCATGGACATTGCCTTCCACATGCCGGTAGAGAGCCGGAATCGCCTTCCGTGAGAAAAAGTGGCGTTTGGGTACCTGCCACTGAGGAACCGCACATTCCACAAACTCACGGAAGGGGGCAGAGTCTACCAACTGAAAAGGCAGCAGTTGAAGTGCTAGCAATTTTGCCAAGCTAGCATTCAACCGTTGGGCATGTGGATGGCTGGGAGCAAACTTCTTTCGGCGGTGCAGCAGCTGGGGCAGGGAAATTTGCCTGGTACAATCTGACGTCGGTGTACCAAAATCAGATTGCCCACAAGTACGTGGCTGTGACACACCTAATTCTACACCTTCATTCCTCTCAGTGCAGGTCTCAGAGAGGACTGAAGGTATAGTGGGGTTGGAGATCTCAGCTGATGAGGAGCAAGGAGAGGTCCTCTTTGTTCTTTGGTGTGGGTCTTTTAGATACGCTTGCCAACGAACTGCATGGCAGGTCAACATATGTCTGGTCAAGCATGTGGTACCCAAGCGGGAGATGTTTTGGCCACGTGAGATACGCTTGAGACATATGTTGCAAATAGCAGCGGTGCGATCTGATGAACTCGTCTCAAAAAAGGCCCACACCAAAGAACTTTTTGAATAACACGCAGAGACTGCAGCGCCCTGCACATGTGGAGCTTTGGGGTGTGATGCAGTCAATGTGCTGCCCTTAGGCTGGCCCCTGGAGGGCATCCTGCCTCGTTGGTGATGTGCCGCCTCCTCCTCCTCCTCCTCCTCCTCCTCTCTCCTATCAGGCACCCACGTTGAGTCAGTGACCTCATCATCCCCTCCCTCCTCATCACTGGAGCAAACCTGGCAGTATGCTGCAGCAGGGGGAGCATGACTGCCAGATTGCTGTCCTTCTTGGGCACCCCCTCTGTCCGTGCTCATGTTACTGCCTTCATCGAGCTCAGTATCATCATCAGAGCCTTCCAAACGCTGGGCATCCTCCTGGAGCATGTACCCAACACTGTGGTCAAACAGTTCGAGGGACTCCTCAGGAGGACATGGTGGAGCTAGGGAAGGAGTCACTGATGACATTGAGCTGAGGGAAGAGGCCGCTGCTTTGCCAGACAAAGCACCCTGGGCATGGGTGAGAGAGGATGAGGAGGATGAGGACGGCTTGGTCATCCACTCGACCAAGTCTTCCGCATGTTGCGGCTCAACACGGCCAGCTGCCGAAAAAAGGCCAAGCGTGTCCCATGGCCACGTGCTGATGAGGATGCACCGTCTCCACGACCAGCACTAGACACAGAGCCTGCTTGCCCTCTCTTATTGGCTTGTGACTGTCTGCCTCTCCTTCTTGGCCTTCCAGACATACTAATGGCCTGTAGCTGCACTAAGCTGGGATATATATATCTATATATATATATAGATATATATATATGTACTGATACTGCAGCTAGCAAAATCAACTGCTTGCCTGTAGTATGAGAACACCACCAACCTTCTACAGGTAGCTTTAGCTGAACACAGTGAGGTGGACGCACCCCACTAACTTGTAGGTTTAGCTGAACACTGTGAGGTGGATGCACCCCACTAACTTGTAGGTTTAGCTGAACACTGTGAGCAGGACGCACTGCACTAACTGTAAATAGTCTAGCTGCCTGACCATGGTACTAATAGGATCAAAAGAACACCAGTAATTTTCTTCAGGTAGCTTTATATACTGTAACCAGACAAGCCTGCCTGTCAGTAGGAAGATAACAGGAACGGATCTAGCTGAACACTGTGAGCAGGACGCACTGTACTAAATGTAAATAGTCTAGAAGATAACAGGAACGGATCTAGCTGAACACTGTGAGCAGGACGCACTGCACTAAATGTAAATAGTCTAGAAGATAACAGGAACGGATCTAGCTAAACTGAGTACAGTGTATATTTATATATATATGCAACACCTGGGATGCATATATATACACAATACACTGTAAGTGCAGCTAACTGACTGACTGTTCTGCCTAATCTATCTAACTCAAATCAAATGACACTGTCTGTCTCTCTCTCTCTCTATCTATGAACGCCGGAACACACACTACACAGGGCCGCCGTGCAGGCGGCCTTATATAGTGTGGGGCGTGTACTAAATCCCCTGAGCCATAATTGGCCAAAGCCTCCTTGGCTTTGGCCAATTACGGCTCTCTGTTCAGGCGGCGCTGTGATTGGCCAAGCATGCGGGTCATAGTGCATGCTTGGCCAATCATCAGCAAGCAATGCACTGCGATGCCGAAGTGAATTATGGGCCGTGACGCGCCACACGAATTTGGTGCGAACGGCCCATATCGTTCGCAATTCGACGAACGATCGAACAGCCGATGTTCGAGTTGAACATGGGTTCGACTCGAACACGAAGCTCATCCCTAGTACTGTTTAGTGTTCTGGAGTATCCCTCTGCTCACTGTATCCTATCCAAGTTGTTCAGCTATATATAACAAAAACTGCAAGAATGTTAGTTTTATTTTCTGAGGACATAAAACATATGGAGATACCAGGCTCCCCCATCCCTCCCCCCTCAGTCCCCCATCCATGACAGATAGACATGCAGTTTGCTGGTTGAATAGCTCTGCAGATATTTTTTATGAATAGACCCCTTAGGATGGCCATACATTATACAATTTGCCTTTAGATTTATCAAAACCATATGATATAAGGTCAAACCTAAACACTTTGAATTGGCATGCAATCAGGCAGGTCCTTGCACTACATAGTTGAAGGTAAATCTAAAGAAAATTAAATAAGAAAATTGTATAATATATGGCAAGCCTCTGGATGAGACGTGTTCAGCTCTTTATACAGGATGAGGAATGTGGACACACCCAGTTCTGTTTTGTATTAGAGAAGAAGGATGTCTGAATAGTCTATACGGGTGAGGAGTGTTATGTTACTGGAAATCCCCCCTTCCCCCTCCCACCCCTCTCTACCTCCGAGGCAAAAAAACATCTTTGCTCACTAGAACTATTTCCAGATCTCTTCATTGTCAGAAGAGAACATACAATCTGAGGATGTATGGACAGATCTAACAAGGTGAGACACCAATCATTCTTCTTTTCCTTTTTTTTATAATATATGTAACAATATATTTTTTTTATTAAAGTATAGCAATAATTACAAAGAAACAGAGTGAAAGAACCACTACAAAAAAAAAAAAAAAAATCATATAGGGAGCAGGATGTGAGGGGAATAACTCCTCCCACCACTCATATAACAATACCAATCTGGTGCAGGTCTCAAAAGTGTATCAAATAGAATTCAACACTCACATAAGAGTACAGCGGAAAGATTTGAAGTAGATGGTCCCAAACTCTAATGCCCTGTACACATGGTCGGACTTTCCGATGGGAAATGTGCTATCAGAGCTTGTTGTCGGAAATTCCAACCGTGTGTGGGCTCCATCAGAATTTTCCCATCGGAATTTCCGACACACAAAGTTTGAGAGCTGGATCTAAAATTTTCCAACAACAAGGTCTGTTGTTGGAAATTCTGATCGTGTGTACACAATTTCGACGCACAAAGTGCAATGCATGCTCGCAATCAAGCAGAAGAGAAGCACTGGCTATTGAACTTCATAAGAGTTAATGAGACACCCAGAGATATAAAGCCTGTTTGTGTTTGTAAAGAAGGCAAAGTCCATGATAGAGATGTAAGAGGGGAATCGGACAACTCTTCCTCTATTTGAACCAATAGTTTTCTAAAGGAATTATGAAACCAATCAATAATAATATTGCCCCTCCCAAAGATTTAAGCCTAGTGAGGATATTGTATCTGATCCTGGCTGGTGAGTCAGCCCATGTATATCAAAAATAAAGATTTTAATGAACTAAAAAAGGTCTGTGGAGGGTCTGTGGGGACTGTTTGGAAAACATAAGGAATTTGTGGTAAAATAACGTTTTTTTTAATAATGCCCTCCGCCTGAACCAGGAATGTTTCAGAGTTCACCATTCCTAAAGTTTACAAATGATAAAAGAGATTTATAGTTTAGGTCATGAAGATCGTCTAGCTTAGATGGAATTTGTATTCCTAAATACTTGATCTCTTTTGGTTTCCATATGAAAGGAAATAATTTACGTAAACTGACAATGGTAGAATCTGATGTAGAGACATTGAAGACCTTGGTCTTATGTATAAGCTGTAGGGCCTCGTCACGGCACCCTGTGTTGATTGCAGTCCTAACACTACAAATTTATAAGTGTCTCCACAGTGGAAGCACATGCATGGAATGGATAGATGTGGGACAGGTGAGCCTGAAGACAGCCCAAGCCCCTAAAGGAACAGGAGCACACTGGACACCCAGCAAGAGCACAATGGCTGCGAAGGTGCTCAGAGTGTCCCCAGTGTATACAAAACCCCTGCTTTTAACAGATGGTTAGACAGGTAATTTGGTTGGTCAGTAGACTGGTTGGTGAGTTGAGCTATGGAATTGTTTTTGTCTTACATGTATATGGCTCTCCATGTGCTCCTTGCTGTGAAGGCCAGTTATAGGTGGGGCAGTGGCCAGTTTTTTGTTTCATATATATGGCCCGGGGACACACTGGGCACCTTCACTGCCATTGTGTTCTTGCTGGGTGTCCAGTGTGCTCCTGTTCCTTTAAGGGGGCTTGGGCTGCCTCCAGGCTCACCTGTCCCACATCTATTCATTCCATGCATGTGCTTGCACTGTGGAGACACTTATAAATTTGTAGTGTTAGGACTGCAAGCAACACAGGGTGCCGTGACGAGGCCTTGCAGCTTATACATAAGACCGAGGTCTTCAATGTCTCTATATCAGATTCTACCATTGTCAGTTTACGTAAATCATTTCCTTTTATATGGAAAAAAATCAAGTATTTAGGAATACAAATTCCTAAATTCGGGTGCCGTGACAAGGCCTTGCAACTTTCACATGCGTTTGCAAATGTGTGCTAACTAAACCCCTGCTTTTAACAGACGGTTAGACAGGTAATTTGGTTGGTCACCAGACTGGTTGGTGAGTTGAGCTATGGAAATGTTTTTGTCTTACACTCTGTCTTATGTATGTTTACCTTAAAATTACTATGATGTCCAAAGTGTGTAAATTCATGTATGAGTGCTGGAAATATCACTGAGGGGTTTGATATATATGATAATAGATAATCTGTGTATAAACTCAGCTTAATCTCGCATCGCCCTATTGGAAGCCCTATAAGTAAGGCCGAGAGTGGGCACCCTTGACGAGTGCCATTGTGTATATGAAGGTTATGGGAGAGGATACCATTGATCCTAACTCTAGCCAATGAGGGTTCATAGAGAGCCTATATTTTATTTAACAAGCCCGATGGTCTACCAATCTGTGTAAGGGAGGCTGAGATAAAATCCCACAAGACGTGGTCAAAAGCCTTCTCCACATCAATTGCGAATGGAAATGTTTTTACTAACATAATTAATGAGAGTGATTGTTTAAATGGTGTTGTCCCTGGCCTCTCTACCAGGGACAAACCCAACCTGATCTAAATGAATCAGGGAAGGTATATAAGACTGAAGCCTACATGCAACTACTAGTAATGGCATAATCTGTGGGTGCCGGAGGACATCGAGCCACCCGGACCTTGACTGTTCCCTTACAGGAAAAGATTTATTGCAGAGGCAATGTCAGAGGCCTTGAATGGCTTTGTGAGTTCCTCAGCAGCATCCGCTGATAAAGTTGGGATAGCAGGCGACTGAATATAGTGTAATAATGAAGTAGAAGGTGAATAATCACGAGTATCCAATGGCATGGCTGAAATGTTATATAAGGATGAGGAATATAAATGAAAAGCTTTGGCTATGGCTTCAGAGGAATCTAGCAAGCCCTGAGATGAGCATGATATCTTAGATATATACATGCGGGAACCCTAATTGATTGAGATTAGAGTCGACCATTCTTATTGTCAAATTTATGCAAGTGACAATGAGCTAATGCTTTATGTTGCATATACACTATATTGTCAAAAGTATTGGGACATCTGCCTTTACACACACATGAACTTTAATGGCATCCCAGTCTTAGTCCGTAGGGTTCAATATTGAGTTGGCCCACACTTTGCAGCTATAACAGCTTTAACTTTTCTGGAAAGGCTGTCCACAAGGTTTAGGTGTGTGTCTATGGCAATGTTTGACCATTCTTCCAGAAGCGCATTTGTGAGGTCAGGCACTGATGTTGAACGAGAAGGCCTGGCTCACAGTTTCCACTTTAATTGATCCCAAAAGTGTTCTATTAGGTTTAGGTCCGGACTCTGTGAAGGCCACTCAAGTTCCTCCACCCCAAACTCGCTCATCCATGTCTTTATGGACCTTGCTATGCGCACTGGTGCACAGTCATGTTGGAACAGGAAGGGGCTGTCATGAGAGTCACTTTGGGTGGGTGGCTTGTGGAACCCAGCTTACCTTAGAGAGGTCTGGAAACTCTTGTTTCAGCTCCCCTTGTCCCTTTTATGTTTATTTTAGCATGGTTTGGATTACTTCAAATGGGAACGCTGATGGGCTTTCTTGGCAAATGGAACTATAAGACGCTCCCAGACAGCCCCAAGCCGACCTGTGGTGGATCTAGCTGGGTCTGCCAAACTATTGGATGGGGGAGACACTGTCACAGACACTGGCTGCTGGGACCTTTTCAGCTCACATTCACCCTCTCATTTGTTATTACTATATTTCTCTTTCTGTTACATTTTTGAGAGACTGTTTTCTTGGATTTGCCCTGAAGACTATTTCTGGTTTGTTTGATTCTGAACTATACATGTTAATTGAAATACCTGATCACATTGGCCTCTGTTCCATGGGCTTCAATGTAGGAGCTGTACAGTCTGCTACAAGGAGATCCTGCTTAATAAAAGCATTGTCTAGGTGTGAATTTCCCTTCACCTATTGTGTCTGTCTGGTGGCTAATTTGACTAACTCTTGGAGGATAGTCTATGATTGGATTAGCAATGAGTCAGTTCTACCTCATTATCTAAACCATTGTGTGATGTTTTGGGTAAATATTTGGGTTATTGTTCATGTGGTGACTGACCTATTTTTCAAGTGTATAAAAAGCATGTATTCCTGTTCAATAAAGTGTGCCAGTTTTCATACAAGCTATTTGTCAGCTAGTCTTGTATGGTCAGCTATAATATCTGGTTCCTATGTCCAGACTAGGGATGAGCCGAACACCCCCCTGTTCGGTTCACACCAGAACATGCGAACAGGAAAAAAGTTTGTTCGAACACGCGAACACCGTTAAAGTCTATGGGACACGAACATGAATAATCAAAAGTGCTAATTTTAAATATGCAAGTTATTGTCATAAAAAGTGTTTGGGGACCCGGGTCCTGCCCCAGGGGACATTGATCAATGCAAAAAAAGTTTTAAAAACGGCCATTTTTTCAGGAGCAGTGATTTTATTAATGCTTAAAGTCAAACAATAAAAGTGTAATATCTCTTTAAATTTCGTAGCTGGGGGGTGTCTATAGTATGCCTGTAAAGGGGCGCATGTTTCCTGTGTTTAGAACAGTCTGACAGCAAAATGACATTTCAAAGAAAAAAAGTCATTTAAAACTACTCGCGGCTATTGCATTGCTGGTCCGACAATACACATAGAAGTTCATTGATAAAAACAGCATGGGAATTCCCCATAAGGGAACCCCGAAACAAAGTTAAAAAAAAAGACGTGGGGGTCCCCCTAAATTCCATACCAGACCCTTTAGGTCTGGTATGGATTTTAAGGGGAACCTCGGCCAAAATTAAAAAAAAAAACGGCGTGGGGTCCCCCCAAAAATCCATACCAGACCCTTATCTGAGCGCGCAACCTGGCAGGCCGCAGGAAAAGAGGGGGGGACGAGAGAACACCCCCCTTCTGAACCGTACCAGGCCACATGCCCTCAACATTGGGAGGGTGCTTTGGGGTAGCCCCCCAAAACACCTTGTCCCCATGTTGATGAGGACAAGGGCCTCATCCCCGCAACCCTGGCCGGTGGTTGTGGGGGTCTGCGGGCGGGGGGCTTATCGGAATCTGGAAGCCCCCTTTAACAAGGGGACCCCCAGATCCTGCCCTCCCCTGTGTGAAATGGTAAGGGGGTACAGAAGTACCCCTACCATTTCACTAAAAAACTGTCACAAATGTTAAAAATGACAAGAGACAGTTTTTGACAATTCCTTTTTCCAAAACGTCTTTCAGGACAGCACCCGAGAGATCATGGCTCCTCCTCCCACAGGAAACACCTCATCAATTAAGTCTTTAAATTGGAATCCTCCACGTTGCCTCATCAGTTTTTTGTGTTTCCTCCAGCTGGAGGAACACCTCTGGTGGGAGCCATGATCTCTCAGGTTTATCCTGGGAGACACAGGTTCTCACCTGTTAGGTCTTTTTTAGGCTAGGAGAGTGAGCCTCCCACTTGCCTCTTATATGGACGGTCCCGTGGGCTCCCTCTCCCTCTTCCGTGCTCGGGGAGAGCCTGTACGTCCGGGGGTGCTGCCTCCAAAATTTTTTTGGCCTGACGGGCGGCCGTCCTCTGTTCCCTCTGCATGGAGGAACGAGCGGTGGCGCCATGTTGCTGGTGGCAGAAGAGCACTTCAGCCACGTCCTGTAAGGGAGGAGACAGCACTTCCGGGTCGGCGCGTGCGTCATTTCCGGTCGCAAAGCGCAGTGGGAGAGGGCAGGGTCACCTGGCGCCTTATTTCCGGTTCCAGGTCAGCGCAGCGGCGTTTTCAAATCTGGAACCGGTCGTTTCACTACGCACCGCAGACAGCTATGGATAGCGATGCAGCGGATAAGGGGGCAAGCCAAGGCGCCAGCAAGGCTAAGGTAAGGGACTGTGTCCTCTATTACCCTGGGCCGTTTTCTCCTGTGGGGGGTTACTCACCCTTTCCCCCCCTTCCCCCCACCACCCCCCTCCCCCCTTTTCAGAAGGTATGTTGCAGTGGCTAGATTTAGTATATCTGCCCTACAACAGGGGATTAGGTGGTGGTGGCTTGCTGGGCACATGGAAAGCGAGATGTTACCTTCCTTAGTGCACCTGGGTGTATTATTTGCGCTGTATTACAGCCTTTTAGGCGTGGTTCCATATCTCTTTTCTGTTTGTCCAGGCCAAAGGTTCTGCCCAACCAGTCAAGAAAAGGTGCCCTGTCTGCAAAGAGAAATTAAGTGATGCTTGGACCAAAACGCTTTGTGCAGAGTGCATTACAAAATTGGTCAGAGAGGAGACTCCATCTGTATGTGGCGACTTGGTGTCAACAATAAAGGATGAGCTCCGGGCCACCTTTCAAGCTTTTAGGTCAAACCTAAGAGAGGAGCCAGGTCCCTCTAGAGATTCTTTGGTTCCGCAGCCATCTTCAGAACCCCAGAGTGGTTCTCAAATAATTTTTGGGGGTCCGATATCCCAGGATGCTTCTCAGGGGTCTGTTTCCCTCGCTCCAGATGACACAGATTCTGAGGAGGAGGAAAATGAATCAGATGCCGCTTCTAAATACAAATTGTCGCTAGAAGAGGTGGGAGGACTCCTGAAAGTAATCCATGCCACTTTGGGGATAGAAGAGGAAAAGAAGGAACTCTCCCTGCATGACCGCATGTATGCTGGTTTAGGAGATTCAAAAGGCCGTTCTTTTCCAGTCCATTCAATTATCACTGATATGATTAAAAAAGAGTGGCTGGAACCTGAGAAAAAGCCTTTCTTTTCCCGGGCTCACAAGAAAAGATTTCCATTTGAGGAAAATCCAGGTTCTATATGGAATAAGGTTCCAAAATTGGACTCTGCCTTTTCCCAGGTCTCTAGGTCTACAGACCTCGCTTTTGAGGATATGGGCACTCTGAAGGAGCCCATGGATAAAAGGATGGACCTGCTTCTTAAAAGAACCTGGCAATCAGTGATGCACAATCTGAAACCAGCAATGGCAACAACCTGTGTTGCAAGGAACTTAGATCACTGGGTTAACCAGTTGAAAGCCCATGTCATAGCAGATTCCTCAAAACAGGAGATTCTAGACTCTTTTTCAACCCTGTCGGCAGCAATATCATATATTGCGGATGCGTCTGCGGAATCTATCCGCATGTCAGCAAGGTCAGCAGCTTTAACGAATTCTGCCAGAAGGGCCTTATGGCTGAAGACGTGACCAGGGGATGCTGCATCTAAAAATAGACTGTGTGGTATTCCATTTGCAGGTGATCTGCTATTCGGTTCAGAGCTAGAGTCCATTCTTGACCGTACGGCAGATAAGAAAAAGTCGTTTCCGGTTAAGTAAAAACAGGTGCAAACCCGTAAGCGTTTCTTTCGGCCCCAAAAAGGTCAGCAGGAAGGAAAAACGCACGGCAAGAGGAAGTCATGGTCTCAGAAGCCCAAAGGTAGGGGTGGAGTGCTCTTCAATCCTCCTGCGGCCTCCGCAAAACCACAATAACTCCTTCAAGGTCGGGGGAAGACTCCAGGAGTTTCTTCCTCAGTGGAGAGCCATTTCCTCAAATCAGTTCGTTGTAAATATGCTCTCCCAGGGGTATGTGATAGAATTCACGGAAGAACCTCCAAGAAGATTCCTGGTGACAAACGTCCCAAGGGATGCAGTCAAGGCTTTCGCCATGAAGTCCCTAATTAAGGAACTGAGAAATCAGAAAGTCATTGTTCCGGTCCCAGCAGGGGAGTTCTTCCAGGGGTTCTACTCACATGTTTTTCTGGTTCAGAAACCTTCAGGAAAGTTCCGTCTTATCCTGAATCTCAAAATGCTGAACAAATCAGCAGAATACAGAAGGTTTTGGATGGATTCAATATTTTCAGTAAGAAACCTCCTGTATCAAGGGTGCTATATGGCATCAATAGATTTACAAGATGCCTACCTCCACATTCCTATTGCCGCCAGGTCGCATAAATATCTGAGGTTAGCACTGAAAGAAGGGAAGAAGGTGGCACATCTGCAATTCAGAGCACTCCCGTTTGGTCTGTCATCAGCCCCAAGGGTCTTCACGAAAATAATGGCCGAAGCTCTGGCGCCTCTGCGTCTAGAGGGGATCTCAGTTATCCCTTATCTGGACGACCTGCTGTTTTTTGCCCAGACCAGAGAAGGTCTTCAGGAAAACTTGCTCAGAGCCCGTGTTCATCTAGAATCCATAGGGTGGATTTTAAACCTTCAAAAATCAAATCTGATTCCCTCACAGGAAGTGTTATTCCTGGGTTTCCGTATCAACTCTTTGGAACAAAAAATTTTTCTTCCAGAGGAAAAACAAAAAAAGTTGGTACAGGTGGTGTCATTGCTACAGTCCAATCAATTTCTGTCCATCAGGAAGGTCATGTCAGCATTGGGAACTCTGACCTCTTCCATACCGGCCATCCAGTGGGCAAAGCTCCATTTCAGACCTCTGCAAAGTTTCTTGTTAAAAACCTGGAATCACCAACAGGATTCACTAGATTCATTAGTGAAGATCCCTACTTCAATAAAAAGAAGTTTGTGGTGGTGGAAGAACCAGACAAGGTATTCAGAGGGGCTGTTATGGTCCTTCCCAACTCAGGTGAGGTTGACAACAGATGCCAGTTCCTGGGGTTGGGGGGCTCATATGAGCGGCCGGTGGGCCCAGGGCTTGTGGGACACAAGAGATGCGCTGATTTCCTCAAATTGGAGGGAACTAAAAGCTATAGAGATGGCCTTACTGTCCTTTGCGAAAGAGGTCCAGGGGCAACATACTCAGATCCTGTCAGACAACGCCACGGCGGTGGCTTACATAAACAGACAGGGCGGAACCAGAAGCAAAGTTCTGCAAAGCTTGGCAAAAGGCATTCTGAGTTGGGCAGAGCTCCATACTCTATCCTTATCCGCGGTCCATTTAAAAGGGACCCTAAACAGAGTAGCGGACTTCCTAAGCAGGAACCAGATTTTAGAGGCAGAGTGGCAATTGAATCCAGAAGTCTTCCATTTAATAGTGCAGAAATGGGGGCGCCCAAGAGTGGATCTCTTTGCCACCCAGGAAAACTCGCAAATGTCTCGCTTCTTCTCCCTGAACAGGAACGAGGCATCACTGGGAGTGGATGCTCTGGCGCAAGATTGGAAATTTCACCTCTGTTACGCATTCCCCCTGTTTCAGCTTATCCCTCGGGTCATAGCAAAAATCAGGAAGGAGGATACAAGTGATCCTCATCACTCCCTTCTGGCCAAAAAGGCCTTGGTTTTCATCCCTTCTTCAGATGCAGCTAAAACCTTACTGGCACCTTCCGTTAAGAAAAGACCTTCTGTTACAAGGTCCTCTGTTTCACCAGGAAATAGCAAAACTAAAGCTCACGGCCTGGCTTCTGAGGAGCAGCTTTTGAAGAGAAAAGGTTTCTCGGATAGGTTGGTAGCTACCCTCCTATCCAGTAGAAAGAAGGTTACAAGAGCAATATATTCCAAAGTCTGGAGAATCTTCAACTCTTGGTGCACAGCATCTGACAGATCTCCAAAACAAATTTCTTCTGTTGAGTTTCTGCAAGAAGGGGCGGACAAGGGCCTAGCGGTCAGCACCCTCAAGGTTCAAGTTGCTGCGCTGGGGGTATTCCTGGAAAAATCCATTTCATCAGAACCCCTAGTAATAAGATTCTTCAAAGCTCTTACCCGGTCGAGACCAGTGGTAATCAAAAACTGTCCAGCATGGGACTTATCGGTTGTTCTACAGGCCCTGATCAAGGAACCCTTTGAACCCATTAATTTAGCCTCCCTGAAATTAATTACTTTGAAAACAGTTTTTTTAGTGGCTATTACAACAGCTCGAAGAGTCAGTGAGCTGCAAGCCTTATCAATCAGGGCGCCTTTCTTTTCAATTTTTTCAGACCGAATTGTTCTGAAGACGGATCCAAATTTTTTGCCAAAGGTCGCTTCGATCCAGAATCGAACTCAGGAAATAATACTTTCTACCTTTTGTTCTAATCCATCGGGTAAGAAGGAAGAAGAATTCCATACCCTGGATGTTAAAAGAGCAGTCTTGAGTTACTTGGAAAACACTAAAGACTTTAGATGTTCAGATGCTCTATTTGTTTTATTTTCCGGTAATAAAAAAGGAAGACAAGCTTCTAGAGGAACCATTGCCAGATGGTTGAGAATGGCTATCTCAGAAGCCTATTCCCTTACAGCTCAAGAGAGTCCAGTGAATGTCCGGGCTCATTCTACAAGAGCTTCGGCGGTGAGTTGGGCAGAAAAAGCTGGCGCCACCCCCGAACAAATCTGTAAGGCAGCTACTTGGACAAGTCTGACAACCTTTGCCCGTCATTATAGGTTAGACCTCATGACAGCTGGGGACCAGGCTTTTGGAAGGAAAGTCTTACAGGCTGTTGTCCCACCCTAAATGGAGTAAGTCTCGATTATCCTCTCGGGTGCTGTCCTGAAAGACATTTTGGAAAATTGCAAGTTAGACTTACCGGTAACTTGTTTTCCAATAGGCTTTCAGGACAGCAGTAACCCGCCCTTTGTTTATGCTAATGCTGTAATACTGTGATATAACTGTCGCTTATGTGTTACAGCTGGGGCTGGAGTTCTCTACAAACAACTGATGAGGCAACGTGGAGGATTCCAATTTAAGGACTTAATTGATGAGGTGTTTCCTGTGGGAGGAGGAGCCATGATCTCTCGGGTGCTGTCCTGAAAGCCTATTGGAAAACAAGTTACCGGTAAGTCTAACTTGCAATTATTTAAATGCTTCTTCTTTCTTCTTTCTTCTATCTTCCTTCATCTTCTACTTCTTCTGGTTCTTCTGGCTCTTCTGTTTCTTCCTCCGGTGTTCTCGTCCAGCATCTCCTCCACGCCGTCTTCTTCTCCTTGGGCCGCTCCGCACCCATGGCATGGGGGAGGCTCCCGCTCTTCTCTTCATCTTCTTCTCTTCTTCATCTTCTTCTCTTCTTCATCTTCTTTTCTTCTTCATCTTCTTCTCCGGGCCGCTCCGCATCCATGCTGGCATGGTGGGAGGCTCCCGCTGTGTGACGCGTCTCCTCTGCTGACGGTTCTTAAATAACGGGGGGCGGAGCCACCCGGTGACCCCGCTCCCCTCTGACGTACGGTGACTTGATGGGACTTCCCTGTGAAGTCACAGGGAATGCCACAGGGAAGTCCCGTCATGTCCCGTGCGTCATTTAAGAACCGTCAGAAGAGGAGAAGTGTCACACAGTGGGAGCCTCCCTCCATGCCAGCATGGATGCGGAGCAGCCCAGAGAAGAAGATGATGAAGAGAAGAGCGGGAGCCTCCCCCCATGCCATGGGTGCGGAGCGGCCCGAGGAGAAGAAGATAGAAGACGCCGCGGAGGAGATGCTGGACGAGAACACCGGAGGAAGAACCAAAAGAGCCAGAAGAACCAGAAGAAGAAGAAGATGGAGGATAGAAGAAAGAAGAAGCATTTAAAAAAGGAATTGTCAAAAACTGTCTCTTGTCATTTTTAACCTTCTTGACAGTTTTTTAGTGAAATGGTAGGGGTACAGTACCCCCTTACCATTTCACACAGGGGGGGCCGGGATCTGGGGGTCCCCTTGTTAAAGGGGGCTTCCAGATTCCGATAAGCCCCCCGCCCGCAGACCCCCACAACTACCGGCCAGGGTTGTGGGGATGAGGCCCTTGTCCTCATCAACATGGGGACAAGGTGTTTTGGGGGCTACCCCAAAGCACCCTCCCAATGTTGAGGGCATGTGGCCTGGTACGGTTCAGGGAGGGGGCGCTCTCTCTTTTTTTTTTTTTTTTTATTTTGGCGCGGGGTTCCCCTTAAAATCCATACCAGACCTGAAGGGTCTGGTATGGAATTTAGGGGGACCCCCACGTCATTTTTTTTTTGGTTCAGGGTTCCCTTGTGGGGAATTCCCATGCCGTTTTTATCAATGAACTTTTATGTGTATTGTCGGACCGGCAATGCAATATCCGCGAGTAGTTTTAAATAACTTTTTTTCCTTTGAAATGTCATTTTGCTGTCAGACTGTTCTAAACATGGGAAACATGCGCCCCTTTACAGGAATACTATAGACACCCCCAGGTACAAAATTTAAAGGGATATTACACGTTCATTGTTTGACTTTAAGCATTATTAAAATCACTGCTCCTGAAAAAACGGCCGTTTTTAAAACTTTTTTTTGCATTGATCCATGTCCCTTGGGGTAGGACCCAGGTCCCCAAACACTTTTTATGACAATAACTTGCATATAAGCCTTTAAAATTAGCACTTTTGATTTCTCCCATAGTCTTTTAAAGGGTGTTCCGCGGCATTCGAATTTGCCGCGAACACCCCAAATTGTTCGCTGTTGGCCGAACTTGTGAACAGCCGATGTTCGAGTCAAACATGAGTTCGACTCGAACTCGAAGCTCATCCCTAGTCCAGACTGAAGGAAGCTGTATACTGACAGAAGCACCAAAGTGAGGGGTCTAGACAGTTCCATCACAGGGGACATCCCCAAACTGTTCCCACAAAGTTGGGAGCATGGAATTGTCCAAAATGTCTTGGTATGCTGACACCTTAATGCCCCGTACACACGGTCGGACTTTGTTCGGACATTCCGACAACAAAATCCTAGGATTTTTTCTGACGGATGTTGGCTCAAACTTGCCTTGCATACACACGGTCACACAAAGTTGTCGGAAAATCCGATCATTCTGAACGTGGTGACGTAAAACGCGTACGTCGGGACTATAAATGGGGCAGTGGCCAATAGCTTTCATCTCTTTATTTATTCTGAGCATGCGTGGCACTTTGTCCGTCGGATTTGTGTACACACGATCGGAATTTGCGACAACGAATATATTGTTGTCGGAAAATTTTATATCCTGCTCTCAAACTTTGTGTGTCGGAAAATCCGATGGAAAATGTGTGATGGATAAAAAACCTGTAAACCATGCGCTTACTCAATAGAAGTTATAAATGTGAGCAGCTAACACAACAAATAGAAAATTTGTAATAAATCATATACAACCAGGATCCAGATGGATCCGGATGGCTAGCGTAGAGCTTAGCAGCAGAACTGCTGCTAAGCTCTACGCAAGCCATCCGGATCCATCTTCGCCCCTTCTTCATTACATGTGGGTAATGTCCGTTGGTGTCCGAGCTTCCATATGGAGAAGACTACTTTGGGATAGCAACGTTACAACTTCACCATTCACCAGCCCTTGGTATCTACCTTGGTATCCTACCTCCTTTGCCAGTGAGCAACCTAAGCCTGTTTGACCCATATAGCGTATGCTAGGTGGGTCCCAACTTTCTGGTAAGCCTCCAGTCATCTCGGGTGGTGGTTTCGCACAAGTGTCTGTCAGCACATGTTGGATTTTATTCAGAAATTTTCACGAGTATATGTTTTGGAATTCATCACCATTGCAACATTTATGTTCACCGCACCTGCATATTCAGTTTTGGACTTTATTGCCATTATTACATCCTGTCATCATTTTTGGTGACCCTAAGGCTTTATAACATGAGTGACTTATATGTATGAATGTTCACAAAATATACAAAACACCATTTTTTTCACAATTTATCTTGCTATTTTATGTGGTATAGCAATATTTTCTTTCTCATTTTTTAACGCTACACCTGGTTGTATAAAATGTGTGATGGAGCCTACACACGGTCGGAATTTCCGACAACAAGGTCCTATCACACATTTTCCATCGGAAAATCCGACCGTGTGTACGGGGCATAAGAGTTCCCTTCACTGGAACTAAGGGGCCAAGTTTTACTCCTGAAAAACAACCCCCACACCATAATCCCTCCTCCACCAACTGATTTAGAATAGTGCACAAAGCAAGGTCCATAAAGACATGGATGAGTGAGCTCTGACTAGATCTAGGGGCCCCCTCACCCGCCTCTCATACAGTAACTTGAATAGGAGAACATGGTAGATTCCTGTGGCACCTCCCGATAAGCAAAGAGAAGATGCGGAAGATGTCTCTCCAAATCCCTGCAAGAGGTTGCAAATGTCCGAAGCAACTGTTTCAGTGTTCCATTGAACCTCTCACAAAGTCTGTTGGTCTGAGGGTGATAAGGAGAGCTCTGTAGGGGCTTTATCCCACAGAGCCTCCATAACTGCTGAGTGAGCTCAGCAGTGTACTGAATCCCCTGGTCAGAGATGATTTCCTGAGGGAAACCCACCCTGGCAAAGATCCAGAGCAAGGCATCAGCCACGCTTTCTGCGTGGATATTTGCCAGGGGAATGGGCTCCGGGTACTGGGTGGCATAATCCACCACGGTAAGGATATATCTCTTCCCAGAAGGACTAGTTTGGGGCAATGGTCCTACCAGGTCTACGGCAATGCAGCTATAGGGTTCATGAATGATAGGTAAAGGGTGTAGGTGAGCTTTCAGTGGGCCCCCATGCATACCCACCCGCTGGCATGTGTCACAGGTCTGGCAATACTGTGAGACATGCCCCATAATCCCTGTCCAAAAAAAGACTGAGTCAGACAGTGGAGGGTCCTCCCCAGGTGATGACCAAGACCCTCCAGCCAGTGTCCACAACACCAACCTTCCTAAAGAATCCACTTTGAAGCATCTTATTATTGAATGTAGTCATCTGCTAATCACACATCGCTTCCATTTTGGGGCCTTATCCTTTTTATCACCTCACCTCTCTATAGACATCTTACTGGCTGATACTTTGGTGCTAATTAGTACCAGTCTTGGCTATGAATGGCACAGATTTGTGGAGGAGGAGATGCCTAAATATGAGTCTGTATAAATGGTGGTTCTAAACAGGATGAAATAAATTTGTGACCCCGATATATACCAATCAGATGAATGCTAGGATGAAGTTATTGATTGACCCCCATAGTTATGGGCTGTAAATGACAGAAGTCCATTTCAGATCTTCTCAGATTGGACAACTAGACAGCCAATCGTTATTCACATAAGGAAGCAAAATCCTGTTCATCACACTACAAATGAGTTTATTATTGTTTGTGCTTCTTCCAGGTGATGTCATCTCGGGTCATCTCCTGATGTCATGGCTACCTCTTCCTCCTCCTCACAAGGTATTACTGCTGATCCTGACAATCCTTTCCAATGTTTTCCTCCATCTCACATCTCCAGAGATTGGAATTAGATGATAGGACATCTCATGTCTCCATAGTCTGGACATTTTCTGTAGATATCTGGTTCCACCCATTAGAAGAGTTAAGAAGCTTTCATCAATACTACTATCACATTACTGTGTCTTCAGATTGTATTTATCATTGATGGAAATGATCTTCTGAGATGGCCCAGTGATCCATAATGACTGGAGGACCCCAAATTTTATGGTGATTAGTGTAGCGGTCGGGGGAATCCTTTGTCTATAATCCTAAGTAGAAAAACACCCTGGGTTACATGACACATACTGCTGGGAGATTTGGGGGTAATCAAAGTTTCTAGTTCACACAGATCAGACGCATCATTATCCAGGGGAAGGTTTCTTAAAGGATTTATAGTTTCATAATAAAGTATTTTCTTGAAATACCTCAACCAGTAATACATGACATTCTGGCCACTAGATGGAGCTGAATATTATAGGAAATAAACATATTAGACACTTTATGTGGCTTATTTATGAAGGTGAATCTTTTATAAATATACCCCTTAGGTGTTTGCACCCAATATTCATCCATCTGAGAGGTAACTTACCATTATGGAGGCAATTATGAGATTATCACAAGGGATCCAATGTCTCCATAGGAAGAATAGAGATATTGGGGGATAATTTCATTTCCCTTCCCTTCTATATGCTCTTTATAGCATTGCCAGCTGCCAGTACAGACTAACAGTGCCTTGAAAAAGGATTCATACCCTTTGAAATTTTCCACATTTTGTCATGTTACAACCAAAAACATAAATGTATTTTGTTGGGATTTTATGTGATAGACCAACACAAAGTGGACATTAATTGTGAAGTTAAAGGAAAATGATAAATGGTTTTCAAAATGTTTCACAAATAAATCTGTGAAAGGTATGGGTGGCATTTGTATTCAGCCCCCTTTACTCTGATACCCCTAACTAAAATCTAGTGGAACTGCGACAGACCTAGCCGGGACAGAGGCTGTTGGAGAGGACTGAATGCAAGCCTCTTGCCTTATGATTATGGGCCCTGGATTTTCAAGGGAACAATACTCTTTGTGAGGTGAATTAGAAATCCAGTCTGAACTGTACTAATTGGACTCAGTCGTGTATATATGTATATATTGTATGTTGTTTGATTCTGTTGGGGACTTCTTGCTGTGGTCATTTGGGATTTGTGTCCCTGAAGAGGGAGGGGGGATTCCTCCAGCAGCCCCCTGCTGATAAGACTGATTCATACTGTTGGGACACATCCTGTGAGGAGATGCTGGTGTCATCAACTCCAACTACCTGTGTTTATGTTAATTGAATGAGCTGATCACATTAGCCACCAGCACTGGCTAGGAGACGAACAGTCTAGGCTGAGGAGGGGGGAGATTGTTGTTTGTATTGTTAATTGTAATTAGCTCCTGCTATTGTGTTTATACTACTGTGTGAAGCTCGGTGCCCACAAGTCTGTCCTGCAGGTCATGTCTCTGAGTCATCTGGTCTGGGTAAATTTAATAGTAAATTAGCTCATGTTAATTAGGTTAGCTTTGAGTCATCCTGGTGTATAAATTTGTGTGAGATCTCAAATAAAGAGTTAGTTCTGATGTACTCCAAGACTGGTGTAGTCTAGTTCTTAGGGGTTCCTATAGCCAGATCCATTGGACTCATGTTTATATATAACCAAGTGTAGCGCTAAAAAATGAGAAAGAAAATATTGCTATACCACATATAATAGCAAAATGAATTGTGAAAAGATAGTGTTTTGTATACTTTGTGAACATTCATACATATAGAACACTTATGTTATAAAGCCTTAGGGTCACCAAAAGTGATAACAGGATGTAAAAATGGCAATAAAGTCCAAAACTGAATGTGCAGATACGGTGAACATAAATTTTGCAATGGTGATAAATTCCAAAACATATACTCGTGAGAGATTTCTGTATGTAATACAACATGTGCTGACAGACCCTTGTGCGAAACCGCCACCTAGGATGACTGGAGGCTTACCAGAAAGTTGGGACCCACCTAGCATACGCTATATGGGTCAAACAGGCTTGGATTGCTCACTGGCAATGAAGGTAGGGAACCAAGGGCTGGTGAATGGTGAAGTTGTAACGTTGCTATCCCAAAGAGGTCTTCTTCATATGGAAGCTCGGACACCAATGGACATTACCCACATTTAATGAAGAAGGGGCTCATAGCGTAATTCCGTAAACCATAAAAAATTTATTAAAAGGAAAAACACTTACATTTCAGAATAAAAAGCGCTTGCAAGTAAAATGGCGGCAGTGGAGTCCTCCCGACGCGTTTCGTCATACAAGACTTCGTCTGGGGTACTTGCCCACTGCAGCCAGACTCCTTTATATAGGGACAAAGACCCCTCTGATGAGAATCCAGCTCCCAGGCTTGTTTGCATTGGCACTTCCGGGGTCATCCAAAATGGCGGACCCGAGTGCTATCCAAGCCTCTCTTTCATGTAATTCAGTTCCCATAGGTCTAATGGTATCATGTGTTTCAAGAGAAGACGTGGTGCTGAGTGCCTTCCAAGCCTCTCTTTCACATGATTCCATTCCCATAGGTCTAATGGTGTCATGTGCTTCAGGAGGAGACATGATGCTGAATGCCTTCCAAACCTCTCTTTCAAATGATTCCATTCCCATAGGTCTAATGGTGTCATGTGCTTCAGGAGGAGACATGATGCTGAATGCCTTCCAAACCTCTCTTTCAAATGATTCCATTCCCATAGGTCTAATGGTGGAGTAGACAGAAAATTTAAATTTAACACCTACTTTAAGCCCACTGACCGTAATGGTTTTATTCCCACCACCAGTTGCCATCATAGATCCTGGTTAAGTGCTGTTCCTCGCAGCCAATTTCTCAGGCTCCGTAGGAACTGCACGGACACGGAATTATTTATCACACAAGCAGGTGTCCTTAAACAAAAATTTATAGACAAAGGGTATGACAACGCCAACCTGGATTTTGAGATCCAGAGAGCCATGAATATTGAAAGGAAAACTTTACTCGAGGTAAAGCCAAAAAAAGAACCGGATGAAAAGTTTAAATGGGCAATGATAACATCTTTCTCAACCCAGCACAAACAAATTAAAAGCATTGTAAAAAAACACTGGGATGTTTTGAGACATGATAACATTCTGGGCGGGTCATTGCCAGAAGAGGCCAAGATTATATTTAGGGAAGCACCATCTCTACAGGGTCAGATAGCCCCCAATGTTATAAATCCACCATCCCGGCCTTCTTTTTTCCATAACATGACAGGCTTTTACCCGTGTAGAAAATGTGTGGTATGTTTGCACAATAACCTGGAAGGACGTAAAGTCACAGAATTCACATCTACAGTCACGGGGAAAAGATATACAGTGAAATCTTTTTGCACGTGTAGTACCAAATACATAGTATATCTTATCACATGCCCTTGTCGTAGACAATACATTGGTCGTACCACCAGAACGTTTACAACAAGGGTAGGGGAACATATTGCTCTAATCAAAGGCAGGGACTCTAAGCATACGGTACCCAGACATTACAAGCAATATCATAATAGTAACCCCACTGGTTCACAATTTGTCATTATAGACAAATACGTCCCGCCGTGGAGGGGAGGGGCCAAAATCAGAGGGTCTCTCGCCTTGAAATGTTCTGGGCGTATGAACTACAGACCTTTTTTCCTCAAGGCATGAACGTGGAAGTAGATGTTAATGCCTTTATAAACGAGTCTTGACAGATTTATCATGAGATAAGAAACATCAACTTCCGTTTAGGAGTACTAATACCTAGGGTGTATATTATGTCTGATACTTTTTACATGCATGTGCCTTTCCATCTGTTACACATTATTTTATTATTATTATGATTATATTTACTTTATTTTGACAATTGGGTAGTTATTATTAAAGTATTGTCGTTTTTGAAGTAATACAATATGAGCTATATGGGGACATAGAGTGAGTCAAGAGATGGAATAATTAATTGTCCATCTCTTCTCTCTCCTGCTGAGAATCCATCTTCTTCATATTTTTTTCATTTTTTTGTTTTCATGGACTCATCTATCATCTTTGAATGAAGTCCTGATCGTGTTTAGGTCACCCATTAATGCACACTCATTGCGTACACTTTGAAGGCCGGTCTGGGGATTATAACATCATTTCCGGCCCTTTTCCCCTCTCTGCAGGTCACTTCCTGGTGTGATCAAACGGAGACCGGAGGTGATGTACGCATGCGTCGTTTTTTGATGACGTTACCGCGCTGGACCACGCCGCGCGCATGCGCGAGCGCGGTCTCTATTAGACTATGGGGGATGTGATTGAGGTTGAGACGCACAGTTGCGGCCTTGCCCTTCATTGATGTCACCGTGTTGAACTACGCCGCGCGCATGCGCGAGCGTGGTTTTTTATCGTAATATACGTTAGGGGGGATGTCACTGATGTGGTGATGCAGAGTCACGGCCTCCCCCTCCATACACCCTCTAAGAGGTCATAAGGGGTAGTAACAAGTGGAAGTGGTAGGTTCTGGATGCCGGGACTCTGCATCATGTCTCCTCCTGAAGCACATGACACCATTAGACCTATGGGAATGGAATCATTTGAAAGAGAGGCTTGGAAGGCACTCAGCATCATGTCTCCTCCTGAAGCACATGACACCATTAGACCTATGGGAATGGAATCATTTGAAAGAGAGACTTGGAAGGCACTCAGCATCATGTCTTCTCCTGAAGCACATGACACCATTAGACCTATGGGAATGGACTTTGCATCATGTCTCCTCCTGAAGCACATGACACCATTAGACCTATGGGAATGGAATCATGTGAAAGAGAGGCTTGGAAGGCACTCGGCACCACGTCTTCTCTTGAAACACATGATACCATTAGACCTATGGGAATTGAATTACATGAAAGAGAGGCTTGGATAGCACTCGGGTCCGCCATTTTGGATGACCCCAGAAGTGCCAATGCAAACAAGCCTGGGAGCTGGATTCTCATCAGAGGGGTCTTTGTCCCTATATAAAGGAGTCTGGCTGCAGTGGGCAAGTACCCCAGACGAAGTCTTGTATGACGAAACGTGTCGGGAGGACTCCACTGCCGCCATTTTACTTGCAAGCGCTTTTTATTCTGAAATGTAAGTGTTTTTCCTTTTAATACATTTTTATGGTTTACGGAATTACGCTATGAGCCCCTTCTTCATTACATGTGGGTAATGTCCGTTGGTGTCCGAGCTTCCATATGAAGAAGACCTCTTTGGGATAGCAACGTTACAACTTCACCATTCACCAGCCCTTGGTTCCCTACCTTCATTGCCAGTGAGCAATCCAAGCCTGTTTGACCCATATAGCGTATGCTAGGTGGGTCCCAACTTTCTGGTAAGCCTCCAGTCATCCTAGGTGGCGGTTTCGCACAGGGGTCTGTCAGCACATGTTGGATTACATACAGAAATCTCTCACGAGTATATGTTTTGGAATTTATCACCATTGCAAAATTTATGTTCACTGTATCTGCACATTCAGTTTTGGACTTTATTGCCATTTTTACATCCTGTTATCACTTTTGGTGACCCTAAGGCTTTATAACATAAGTGTTCTATATGTATGAATGTTCACAAAGTATACAAAACACTATCTTTTCACAATTCATTTTGCTATTATATGTGGTATAGCAATATTTTATTTCTCATTTTTTAGCGCTACACTTGGTTATATATGATTTATTACAAATTTTCTATTTGTTGTGTTAGCTGCTTACATCTATGACTTTTTTGGAGTAAGCGCATGGTTTATAGGTTTTTTTATGCACATTGGACTCATGTTCCAGAACTTAGGAAGCGGTATACTGACGGAAGCACTCAAGCGGAGTGTGGGACGTCCCGTGATAGGAACCAATTGCTTTCAGAAGTTACCTAATTTGTAAATAGAGTCCACCTGTGTGTCATTTATTCTCAGTATAAATACAGCTGTTCTGTGAAGCCCTCAAAGGTTTGTTAGAGAACCTTAGTGAAAAAACAGCATCATGAAGGCCAAGGAACACACCAGACAGGTCAGGTATAAAGTAGTGGAGAAGTTTAAAGCAGGGTTAGGTTATAAAAAAACATATCCAAAGCTTTGACCATCTCACGGAGCACTTTTTAATCCATCATCAGAAAATGGAAAGAGTATGGCACAACTGCAAACCTACCAAGACATGGCCGTCCACCTAAACTGACAGGCTGGGCAAGGAGAGCATTCATCAGAGAAGCAGCCAAGAGGCCCATGGTAACTCTGGAGGATCTGCAGAGATCCACATGTGGAAGAAGGTGCTCTGGTCAGATGAGACAAAAATTGAACTTTTTGGCTTAAAAACAAAATGCCATGTGTGGTGGAAAACTAACACTGCACATCACCCTGAACACACCATCCCCACCATGAAAGATGGTGGCGGTAGTATCATGTTGTGGGGATGCTTTTCTTCAGTAGGGACAGTGAATCTGGTCAGAGTTGATGGGAAGATGGTTGGAGCAAAATACAGGGAAATCTTAGAAGAAACCTGTTGGAGTCTGCAAAAGACTTGAGACTGGGGCGGAGGTTCACCTTCCAGCAAGTCAACAACCCTAAACATACAGCCAGAGCTACAATGGAAAGGTTTAGATCAAAGCATATACATGTGTTAGAATGGCCCAGTCACAATCCAGACCTAAATCCAAATCTGTGTCAAGACTTGCAGCTGTAATTGCAGTGAATAGTGGTTATACAAAGTATTGACTCAGGGGGGCTTAATACAAATGCACACCACACTTTTTTTTACATATTTATTCCTTCCACTTCACAATTATGTGCCACTTTGTGTTGGTCTATCACATAAAATCCCAATAAAATACAAATACATTTTTGGTTGTAACATGACAAAATGTGGAAAATTTCAAGGGGTATGAATACTTTTTCAAGGCACTGTATCTGCTGTCATGTGTCAGAAATCATCCAATCAGGATGAATGTTTATGGTTTCTGATTGTCCTCTCTGCAGGATCGGCTCCTGGTGTCATGGGAAAGAGGAAACAAACCCCCGGGGATCTGATCATATATTCTCTGGAGGACCTGAAAGGAAGTGACTTCAAGAGATTTAGGAACAAATTGTCTGATTTCTCCTATGGAGATAAACAGCCCATGCCCCGAGGAAAACTAGAAAATGCAGATTGGATCACCACCAAGGACCTCCTGATAGATGCATATGGAGAGAAAGGGGCTCTGGATGTCACCATTCATGTCCTTACATTGATCGGTCTGATGGGACCTGCAGATGACCTCCAGAGCAAAGCACAACATGGTGAGTTCCCGTCTATAATGTCCATTTCCTACCAATTCCTGATCAATATCTGTGTGAGGAAGAATTTATGAATGTTATCCAGGGAAAGCAAATGACAAATTAGGAGCTTCCAACTGGATGAACCATTTCCCGCTGACAGTACCACATATGGGGTCTCATGGAAGTATACATACAGGATATATTATATAATACATTATATACATACAGGATATATTATATAATACATTTTATACATACAGGATATATAATACATTATATATGTAGCGGTACTCAGGGCTGCTGAGTTGGTTATAGCAATCTGCCAATCACCCTGCTGCCACCCACCCCATTCATCGCTTTATAGACAATGAACAGTCAATAATTTAGTTTCTTTTCTCGGACATCACGGGACACAGAGCCACAGTAATTACTGATGGGTTATAGGGTATCACTAGGTATTGGACACTGGTCACACCCTAATCAGGAAGTTCAACCCCCTATATAACCCCTCCCTTTCCAGGGATACCTCAGTTTTTACACCAGTGTCTTAGGTGTTGGATGTGCAAAGATGTCCTGTGCTGAAGCTCCAAAAGGAATATCCTAAGATCCTATACTGGGGCAAGCCAGGCGACCGGATCCATTCAAAGTGTCTTTTCATGGCCGAATTGAATGGTACCCGGGCCTCGTGTCCGAAGAAACGAGGTTTTACCTGTAACGCTTCTCTTTTTAGAGAGCTGGACCCGCGGATCAGAAAATGGCTTTAAACTTCCTAATTTCTGGCGAGGTGCTTTACAGGCCCAGAACTGAAGGATCCCCCTACTGATGGGGGCCCCAGTCTCTGACGGTTTTTCACAAACGGAGCCCACCGTGAGAGGCGAAGGCTGGGTCTGTGTAAACTGAACCCTGCGGCCTGGATAAGGTAAGAGGAGATTCCACAGAATTTTAAATTCTAGTGGCTCTTCTCCTTAAAGTGTATGCATGCTGTGCCTATTGTGACCACCGGGGGCGGCCAAGAGCTCAAACCTTCTCATGCTTGATCTGTCTCAGCGTCCGCTGCACAGGCTCTTCCTCCAGCTCCAAAGGTAGATGGTGGGGGGTTTTCTCTGCTGGGATGGTCCCCCCAGGCTAGGGAAAGGCTCAGGTAGGCTGTAAGGCGGGGGAGACCGCACTGTCACAGCCGCTACCGCCGCCGCCACCGAAGCCGCATTGCGATGCAGGGCCCATCACTGCCGGCCTCCTCCTTATTCCCCAACCCCAGCCTCCCTTCAGGCTTGTCAGAAAGGGTCGGCTCGCGCGGGAAGCGCTCGTTTTTCAAAAACGAGGGGGGGGCGGGGCATCAGCACAGCGTCAGCGTGCCCAGACGCCCACATTGCCTGAAAGCATGGCTATTTAAAGCACACTGTATAGGTGCTCTGAGCTTGGAGAGACACAGAGCTGACAGTCACATGTAAGGTGGGACACAGGCATTCCCCTAGGCTGCATTCACTAAAGAACACCGGATTGGGCATTTGGTAGCAAGGCTTTTAGCCAGACTACATCGCTCAGCAGTCAGTGTTCGTTTTTGATACCTCACACCTTGTTGCTTTGCACTATGGGTAGAAGAGGTTCAAGCACCCCTAGAACCAGAGGCACTAGGGGGTCTCCTTCAGGTTCTGAGGACCCCCTGTCTGCTACACCATCCCCTCCTGAGGGACCAGGGGCAGCTGGACAGGGAGAGCCTTTGGGGTTAGGGGCTACATCTGCTGCCGGCACTTCAGCCCCTGTGTACATTACACAAGAAGTTTTTTCCTCAACCATTTCTGGATTAGAGAAAAAATTAATGGCCGCGATTACATCTTCACTGAGTGGAAGAAAACGCACAAGGCCTTCCTCTGCTCCCCAAGACCCTCAGTCAGAGGAGCTCTGGGATAAAGGAGATGAATCCTTTTCAGAGGATTGGGATGGGACAGATGATTCCTCTTCGGAGGATTCAGGTGGAGAGGGACCCTCTGCGACTTCCCAAGAGGAGAAAGTCTTAGTGCAGATCCTCACTGGTTTGGTCCGCTCCACATTTAAGTTGCCCCTACCTGAAACTACTACAGAAACCTCTTCTGCTTTGGGGTCACTGAAACCTTTCCAAGCAGCACATGCTTTTCCTGTTCATAATTTACTTGAAAAGCTGCTTTACTCTGAGTGGGATCACCCAGATAAGCGATTTCTTCCGCCGAAAAAGTTTTCTACACTTTATCCTATGGAAGAAAAGTTTATTAAGAGGTGGGGAATACCGGCCATTGATGCGGCCATTTCCTCTGTAAATAGTAATCTGACTTGTCCTGTAGACAACGCTCAGATGCTCAAAGATCCTGTGGATAAAAAGATGGACTCCTTATTGAAAGATGTGTTCTCTTTAGCAGGATCAGTGGCCCAACCTGCAGTAGCAGCGATTGGAGTCTGTCAATACTTAAGAGACCATGTTAAGCAGGTCATCAAAGTATTGCCTGAACAGCAGGCCCAGGGGTTTGCTAACCTTCCTGCGGCTTTATGTTATGCTGTTGACGCCATTAGAGATTCTATCGTGCAAACCTCTCGCCTCTCGCTTGGGTTGGTGCATATACGTAGAATCTTATGGTTGAAAAATTGGTCAGCCGAAGCACCATGTAAGAAGCTTCTGGCTTGGTTTCCCTTCCGTGGTGAAAGGTTGTTTGGAGAGGACTTGGATAATTATATCAAGACGATCTCCTGTGGGAAAAGCACTCTCTTACCTGATAAGAAGAAGAGTAAGCGTCCCTCTTTTAAACGGACTCTTTCCCCAGCGCCAGGGGCAGCAGCCTCCAGGCAGTCACGACGGTCTCCTCCGTCTGGGGCAAGAAACAAGAGTCAACCCCAGGGACACAAGAAATCCTGGGGGAAAAGGTCTTCTAAGCAAGACACTAAGACCTCTTCATGAAGGGGCGCCCCGCTCGCTCGAGTGGGGGGAAAGACTGCTGCAGCTCTCAGGGCCCTGGCAGAAGGACTTCCAGGACAGATGGGTAATCTCCATGGTAACCTTAGGGTACAGACTGGAGTTCCAAGAATGTCCCTCTCCTCATTTCCTCAGATCAGGTGTTCCCAGAAAACCAGAAGAGAAGCAGTCGCTCCTTCTAGCGATAAAGCGACTTTGGTCGCAAGAGGTCATTGTGGGGGTTCCCACAAAGGATCAAGGATTGAGACTCTGTTCCAATCTTTCTATGGTCCGAAAACCAAATGGGGACGACAGACCCATTTTGGATTTGAGAGATCTGAAACGATTCCCAAGGATGCAGTCCTTTCGTTTGGAATCAATTCAGACAGTAATCTCCGTCCTGCAGGGAGGAGAATTTCTGATATCAATAGGCATCAGAGATACAGGCCTATATGTGCCCAGTTTTCCTGCTTAACTGAAGTGTCTGCAGGCAAAGATCACTGCTCTAAGGGAGCTGATTCTGACAGTCAGGGCCAAGAAGGGTCTTTCTGTCCGCCTTTGTATGAGGCTGCAGGGGAAGATGGTGGCTTCATTCGAAGCAGTTCCCTATGCGCAGTTCCAAGCAGAACTGTTGCAACACAGTATTCTGTTGACCTGGAACAGGAAGGTGCAGGCATTAAACTTTCCAATGCACCTATCGCATGCGATGCGTCAGAGCCTCAGTTGATGGCTCATACCCGAAAACCTACAGAAGGGGAAATCCTTCCTACCGGTTGCCTGGGATCCTCTTGCAGGCAGGACGGATGCGTTGGTGATTCCGTGGCATCGGCTCTCACCGATTTATGCATTCCCTTCCATTCTGCTACTGCCACGGCTCCTTCGCAGACTCAGGCAAGAAGGGAAGTCGGCACTTCTGGTGGCCCCCGTTTGGCCCAGAAGAACCTGATAAGCAGAAATAGCAGGGATGATGGTGGGTTCCCGGTGGACCCTACCGATACACCCAGACCTGTTAGCTCAAGGTCTGGTGTTCCAGCCTGCCTCACAAATGCTAGATTTGACGGGTGGGCTATTGAATCCCACGTTCTGAAAAATCGTGGGCTTTCAGGTCCTGTCATATCTACCTTGATCAATGCAAGGAAGCCAGCTTCCAGAATGATTTATCATAGAGTCTGGAAAGCTTATGTATCCTGGTGTGAATCCAGGGGTTGGCATCCCAGGAAATATGTCATAAGTAGAATTCTGGATTTTCTACAATTAGGATTAGAGATGAAGCTGGCCTTGAGTACCATCAAGGGCCAGGTGTCGGCCTTATCAGTGTTGTTTCAACGGCCGCTTGCTTCGCATTTTCTGATCCGAAACTTTATACAGGGGGTGATGCGTCTTAATCCTCCGGTTAGGGCGCCCCTAAACCCCTGGGACTTGAACTTGGTTCTATCGGTGTTACAAAAACAACCTTTTGAACCAATACGTCAGATTCCTTTGGTCTTACTGGCGAGGAAACTAATTTTCCTGGTAGCTATCTCTTCTGCTAGAAGAGTATCAGAAATAGCAGCTCTTTCCTGTAAAGAGCCTTACTTGATTATACACAAGGATAGAGTGGTACTGCGCCCTCATCCTAGTTTTTTACCGAAGGTGGTTTCAGATTTTCATCTAAACCAAGACATTGTGCTACCTTCCTTTTTTCCAGAACCTTGTTCTTCGGAAGAAAGGTCATTACATTCTTTGAATGTAGTAAGAGCAGTCAAGACCTATCTGGAGGCAACTGCTCAGATTCGCAAGACGGATGTCTTGTTCGTGCTGCCGGAGGGTCCCAATAGAGGACAGGCAGCGTCAAAAGCGACCATTTCTAAATGGATTCGACAGTTGTTTATTCAAGCTTACGGTTTGAAACAGAAGATTCCTCCATTTCAGATCAAGGCACATTCCACAAGGGCTATTGGTGCTTCTTGGGCAGTGCATCACCGGGCCTCTATGGCTCAGATCTGCAAGGCCGCAACCTGGTCTTCAGTTCATACATTCACCAGATTCTATCAGGTGGATGTAGGAAGGCATGAGGATATCGCCTTTGGGCGTAGTGTGCTGCAGACAGCGGTACAGGGTCCTCAGGTCTGATAGCACCCTACTTGGTTGTGATTCCCCCCCCTCAGTTGGCATTGCTTTGGGACATCCCATCAGTAATTACTGTGGCTCTGTGTCCCGTGATGTCCGAGAAAAGAAAATAGGATTTTTTATTACAGCTTACCTGTAAAATCCTTTTCTTTCGACGGACATCACGGGACACAGAGGTCCCGCCCCTCTTCTAATACACCTATACTGCTTTGCTACAAAACTGAGGTATCCCTGGAAAGGGAGGGGTTATATAGGGGGTTGAACTTCCTGATTAGGGTGTGACCAGTGTCCAATACCTAGTGATACCCTATAACCCATCAGTAATTACTGTGGCTCTGTGTCCCGTGATGTCCGTCGAAAGAAAAGGATTTTACAGGTAAGCTGTAATAAAAAATCCTATTTTTCTCTCTTTTATCTGTGGGATACAACTTGAATGAAACAAGGGAAGTATGAGATGCCCATAAAGATTTCACTTTGTAGAGTATCATCCATGGCCTTGGCCTAGTAAATGGATTTTTCCCTTTAGAATCCTCACTGCAGACTATTGCTTCTTCTTTTACTTGGCATATCTGACTGAAGATTTACTACTCACCGCTTCCATTTGAACTAGAAGAATCACTCTGAATAATTCCCTTTTTTAGACTAAAATGATGTTATCTCCATGAATTCAAGAACCAGAGCTACACACAGCTGCTCCCTCCAGCCTCCATGAATTAAACAGTCACCCGGTCTTTAGAAGTTGTTACTAAATGCACACACACAGGATCTCCTCTCCTGATGTCTTGACTAGGGATGAGCCAAACACCCCCTGGCTGGGTTCGCACCAGAACCTGGGAACGGACCAAAAGTTTGCGCAAACTGTAGAGCCCTGTTAAAATCTATGGGACTCGAACGTTTAAAATCAAAATTGATAATTTTAAAGGCTAATATGCAATTTATTGTCCTAAAAAGTGTTTGGGGACCCGGGTCCTGCCCCAGGGGACATGTATCAATGCAAAAAAAAAGTTTTAAAAATGGCAGTGATTTTAATGATGCTTAAAGTGAAAAAAAAGTGAAATATTCCTTTAAATATCGTAACTGGGGGGTGTCTATAGTATGCCTGTAAAGTGGCTTAGTGTTTCCCGTGCTTAGAACAGTCCCTGCACAGAATGACATTTTTAAAGGAATAAAAGTCATTTGAAACTGCTTGCGGCTATATGTAATGTAAAATGACATGGGTACCCCCCGCCCCCCCCAGCCCATTACCAGCCCCTTTGGGTCTTGTATGGATATAAAGTGGAACCCTGCACCCAAATTAAAAAAAGGAAAGGCGTGGGGCCCCCGGGCTCTATATACTCTGAACTAGGGATGAGCTTCAAGTTTGACTCGAACATCGGCTGTTCGACAGTTCGCCGAACAGCGAACAATTTGGGGTGTTCGTGGCAAATTCGAAAACCACGAAAAACCCTTTAAAAGTCTATGGGAGAAATCGAAAGTGCTAATTTTAAAGGCTTATATGCATGGTATTGTCATAAAAAGTGTTTGGGTACCCGGGTCCTGCCCCAGGGCACATGTATCAATGCAAAAAAAGTTTTAAAAACGGCCGTTTTTTCTGGGGCAGTGATTTCAATAATGCTTAAAGTGAAACAATAAAAGTGTAATATTCCTTTAAATTTTGTAGCTGGGGGTGTCTATAGTATGCCTGTAAAGGGGCGCATGTTTCCTGTGTTTAGAACAGTCTGACAGCAAAATGACATTTCAAAGGAAAAAAAGTCATTTAAAACTACTCGCGGCTATTAATGAATTGCTGGTCCGACAATACACATAAAAGTTCATTGATAAAAACTGCATGGGATAAAAACTGCATTCCCACAGGGGAACCCCGAAGCGAAATTAAAAAAAAAAAAACTGGCGTGGGGGTCCCCCTAAATCCATACCAGGCCCCTTTAGGTCTGGTATGGATATTAAGGGGTACCCCGCACAAAAATAAAAAAAATGACATAGGGGTCCCCCAAAAATCCATACCAGACCCTTATCCAAGCACGCAACCTGGAAGGCCGCAGAAAAAGAGGGGGGGACGAGAGAGCACACCCCCCTCCTGAACCGTACCAGGCCACATGCCCTCAACATTGGGAGGGTGCTTTGGGGTAGCAGCCCCCCAAAACACCTTGTCCCCATGTTGAAGAGGACAAGGGCTTCATCCCCACAACCCTTGGCCGGTGGTTGTGGGGGTCTGCGGGCCTCAAGGGGACCCCCAGATCCCGCCCCCCGTGTGAAATGGTAAGGGGGTACTCCTACCATTTCACAAAAAAACTGTCAAAAATGTTAAAAATGACAAGAGACAGTTTTTGACTCTTCTATCTTCTTTCTTCTATCTTCCTTCAGTTTCTTCCTCCATCTTCTTCTTCCTCTGATCCTCTGCTTCTTTCTCCGGTGTTCTCCTCTGGCATCTTCTTCCACGGCATCTCCTTCTCTTCATCTTCTTCTCTTCATCTTCTTTTCGGGCAGCTCCGTGTACATGGGAGGCTCCCGCTGTGTGACGCTTCTCGTCTTCTGATGGTTCTTAAATAATGGAGGGTGGGGCCACCCGGTGACCCCGCCCCCCTCTGATGCACAGGGACTTGACGGGGACTTCCCTGTGGCATTCCCCGTGATGTCAGAGGGGGCGGGGTCACCCGTTACGTAACCCCCTCTGACGTCACAGGGAATGCCACAAGGAAGTCCCCGTCAAGTCCCCGTGCGTCAAAGGAGGGCAGGGTCACCGAGTGACCCCACCATCCGTTATTTCAGAAGACGAGAAGCATCACACAGCGGGAGCCTCCCATGTATGCAGAGCGGCCTGAAAAGAAGATGATGAAGAGAAAGATGAGAGCATCCCCCCTCCTGAACTGTACCAGGCCACATGCCCTCAACATTGGGAGGGTGCTTTGGGGTAGCAGCCCCCCAAAACACCTTGTCCCCATGTTGATGAGGACAAGGGCCTCATCCCCACAACCCTTGGCCGGTGGTTGTGGGGGTCTGCGGGCGGGGGGCTTATTAGAATCTGGAAGCCCCCTTTAACAAGGGGACCCCCAGATCCCGGCCCCCCGTATGAAATGAAAAAAGCTTCAATTCTTCCTTGCACTTGGTCAGACCATCAGATTACTACGCTCGACACACATTTTATCGGTCTTTCTTCAATACCTTACTCTTGGAGACTCAACGAGTCCTTATTAACTGAACTGACTCATCAACAGGAAATAGCTTCTGCCATTAAAGATTATTTTACATTAAATGATACTCCAGATATATCCCCCGCTACTCTTTGGCTAGCTCACAAGGCAGTCTTGAGAGGACGACTCATCAAGATGGCAGCTCAAGCTAATAAAGAAAAATGGGCAAAAATTCTCTCTCATAATGGATCACCATAAATTATATAGGGTACATAAAAACTCGCATGACCCAGATATCTTTAACATGATTTCTCAAAAACGCAATGAATTAGACTCCATCCTAACTTTTAAAGCAGAAAAGGCCCTCCGCTGGTCAAAAGCTAAATTTTTCCTCTCAATAATTCTTATTCAACAATGTTTGCCCGTAAATTAAATCAATCTATTAAACAAACTCATGTATACAAACTTAAAAATAACACCAATCAATTAGTCACTCATCTGCAAGACATCCTATCATTTTTTTCCAAATTTTATTTGGAGCTCCTTTCGAAACCTTCATCATCAATCCCACCTTCCACATTATCATGGCTAGACAATATTGCTTTCCCCTCATTAACCTCCTTACAAACTGACCTTTTAAATGCCCCATGCACAGACGAAGAAATCCTCCAAATAATTAAATCCCTTAAAAAAGGTTCTGCACCTGGTCCTGATGGATTTTCTTCTTTTTATTATAAACAATTTCACCAACTATTATTCCCTAACCTAACCAAATTATTTAATAAGATACTAAAAGGAGACCATTTCCCAGAAGAGATGCTCTTAGCTAATATGTCTTTAATCCCAAAACTGAATAAAGTTCACACACTGCCCCAAAATTACAGATCAATCTCAGTTATTATTAATGACCTCAAGATCCTTAGCAGACTATTAGCAACGATAATCCCATCTCTGATTTCACCATACCAATCAGGTTTTATCCCAGGCAGGCAAATTACAGACAACATTAGACTCGTAACAAATGTTATTCAAGACGCCAATATTAAATCACGTCCTGTACTCCTTTTAAGCCTTGATATCAATAAAGCATTCGATAGTGTAACTTGGAAATATCTAGATTTAGTGCTACAAAAATATGGTTTCAAAGGAGCTTTTATACATGCTTTTCATGCTCTCTATAACAATCCTGCCTCCAGGATAAAATTACCAGGTTGTAACTCAAACTTCTTTAAGATAGGCAAAGGAACCAGACAGGGCTACCCCCTCTCACCCCTATTATTTGCCCTTGCAATCGAACCGTTAGCTACAGCAATTTTACATAACCCAGATATAAAAGGTTACACTTCAAATAATAACACATATAAACTTAGTATGTATGCTGACGATATGATTTTGTTTCTATCACAACCTAACATAATGTTACCAATCCTACTACAAACATTAAAAATCTTCTCATCCCTTTCTGGTCTATCAGTAAATGTTTTGAAATCACTAGGTATGCCTATAAATATTCCCTCAGCACAACTAGACAATATTCGATCCTCGTTTAACCTCACTTGCACAACAGAGTCTCTCCCTTACCTAGGTGTACAACTTACTCCAGACTTTAATAATCTAACTAATAAAAACTTCCTACCTATGTTGCAGAAACTAAGGATGATGATGAAAACATGGAAATCTTTTAATATTTCATTTTTAGACAGAATAACAGCTATAAAAATGACTCTATTACCTAAATTATTGTATTTATTTTGTGCACTACCTACCAGACTTAATAAAACTTTGGTCACCAAATTCCAATAAGAGGTTAATAGATTCATATGGTCAGACTCTCATCCAAGGATCTCCAAAACAGTTTTATATAAATCACAGAAAAATTGTGGACTAGGTCTTCCAGATTTTTAGTTATACTATCTAGTAGCTAGATGGTCCCAATTAGCTCAATGGCACATACAAAATTCTAAAATCCCTTGGGTTAGTTTTGAAAACAACTCAATTCTTCCTTATTCCATTGCTGGTTTACTATGGGGCCACAAAATTCCAATCTACAAATTAGCTAACCTTAATTTTGTGGTAGCTAACTCATATCAACTTTGGAAATTACATGATAAAAAATGTAATATGATATCAATCACACCCCCACTCGCCTCCTTTATAGGTGATCCCAAGTTCCTACAAGTACACCAAGACTCAAAACATTTTTCACGGTGGACTGAAAATAATTTAACCACTCTCAAGACCTTTATGATAGATTCTACTTTCACCTCCTTTGCAGCACTAAAAGAAAAATATAAGAGCCCTAATAATGAATTCAGAAGATTCTTACAAATTAGACACTTCTATATCACTTACTTTCAAGTTTCATCCAATATTTCACACACATTTTATGAAAAAATGTGTGTTAACTCTCCCAGAGCCGCAGGCTTAATTTCAGAAATTTATTCAAATCTAATCAATACTAACACTCCAGACAAACATCCCTATATGCTTAAATAGGAACAAGAATGTGACATCACTCTATCTGCCGAAAATTGGTCTAACTGCGTTTCCAATCTTCTTAAATGCACAAGATCAATCACAATAAGAGAGACTGCAATTAAGCTCTTCACACATTGGTATTATACTCCAGCCAAACTTCATGCTATTTTCCCAACAATACCTAATACATGCTTTAGAGGTTGTACCTCCACAAGCTCATTCACCCATATTTTTTGGGATTGTAAAAAAGTCTCTCAGACATGGAAACAGCTTGAAGGTTTTGCATCCATTATTTCAACAAACAATGTTAATCTCACCCCTTCCAACTGTCTCTTATTCACACCTATCATTGGTCTAAATTCTTTTCATATGAGACTGGTCCACATGATATGCGTTGCCATACACTGGCTCATTGCATACCACTGGAAATCATCCTCACTACCCTTATCCCAACTTAAAACAAGAATCAACAATATTCTTCTTATGGGAAAAATATTTCACCCCCCTAAATAATTCCAAACATATATTTGATAAAAAATGGAACCCTTGGTTTGCTCATGCTAATCAGTTTATTGTTTTGGATTAAATAATTTTCTGTATCTACTATTCATATAAAAAAACACTTGAATTGTATGCACCAAAATGTACCACCACTGTTAACATAAACACAATTTTTTGTAAGACTATCTATTTTTCTTTGTATTTCTCTTGATATTTGTCAAATCACACTGTACCATCTTTTGTACCTAATAAAAAAGTTTGTAAACAAAAAAGAAACATGCTGCACTTTAGCAGATGCAATGCAGTTCTATTAAGGGCACCCCCATGTATCTGAAAAACGTGTGCACCAAACTGGACTTCTTCATGAATTTTCCATGTTGCTTGTGTGTGTGAAAACATGCTCATGCTTGGTCCCTCCTGTAGGTGTGAACCAAGCCTAAGTACATAAAAATAACAATCCTCAATAAACATAAATGATCAGTGTTCATACGATTGTGCTGCCATGCATATAGCCCTGATCATCGTGCTGATATGTTTATTGGGGATTATTATTTTGTATATGGTGTGTATAGTTTATTCGGTGGGTTTACACTTTTCACTGTATAGATTTTGGATAACAAAGGGTTAAATGGAAAGGTCATAAATGACCTGAACATTATCTGGACATACAGAGTGATGGGGATTATGAAGATAGGGATGTGATGTGTGCCTGCTTAGGAGATGTCTTTCAGCTGGGGGGAGGGGAACTGCAAACTTTGCCGACTCCAACACATACACACACTCACTGCTATTGTCAGTCTTCTTGTCACCTGAACCCTTCACCACCTACCATAAAAACTTCCGTCCTGACATGAAACTTTGCCAGTTATTGTGTGCAGCTTACCTCCCCATAAAGACTTTCCTCCCTCCACTCACCTCTCTCCCTGCATATAGTGGGGCGGTGTATGTATTTAACAAAAGCTTTCCACCACTCTCATTTATAGCTGGCTATCGCAGTAAGCAGCATTGGGAGGCTAAAAAAGGTACCAACAAGTGTCTGGGGAATTCCCAGGAAAAAGCCAAAGTCTACTTACCACCAGCTTGCAGACAACCAAATTGACCTATCTAACAGTAAGCATTAAAAAAGGGGTTTAGTCCGCACGCATTTGCAAACGCATGCGTGAGCCACGTCACGGCACCCTTGTATCTGTTTTCCTAACACTAAAGTATGAGTGTCCCCACAGTGGAGGCACATGCATTTAATGGATAAACGAGAGCAGGTGGCTGGAGGGGAGCCCACCCCTCCTTAAAGGTACAGGAGCACACCAAACACCCAGCAATAGCACAATGGCTACAAAGGTGTTGGTGCACTGCTGGACCAATACAAACACTACCGTGATAACAAAAGCTTGCCACCACTCTCATTTATAGCTGGCTGTATTGTATTTGTATTGGTCCAGCAGTGCACCAACACCTTTGCAGCCATTGTGCTATTGCTGGGTGTTTGGTGTGCTCCTGTACCTTTAAGGAGGGGTGGGCTCCCCTCCAGCCACCTGCTCTCATTTATCCATTAAATGCATGTGCCTCCACTGTGGGGACACTCATACTTTAGTGTTAGGACCACAGATACAAGGGTGCCGTGACGTGGCTCTGTGGCTCACGCATGCGTTTGCAAATTCGTGCGGACTAAACCCCTTTTTTAACACTTACTGTTAGGTCAATTTGGTTGTCTGCAAGCTGGTGGTAAGTAGACTTTGGCTTTTTCCTGGGCATTCCCCAGACACTTGGTGTATGTATTTAGAAGCAGAGACAATGCTGCTGACTAGGGATGAGCCGAACACCTCCCTGTTCGGTTCGCACCAGAACATGCGAACAGGAAAAAAGTTCGTTTGAACACGCGAACACCGTTAAAGTCTATGGGACACGAACATGAATAATCAAAAGTGCTAATTTTAAAGGCTAATATGCAAGTTATTGTCATAAAAAGTGTTTGGGGACCTGGGTCCTGCCCCAGGGGACATGGATCAATGCAAAAAAAAGTTTTAAAAATGGCCGTTTTTTCAGGAGCAGTGATTTTAATAATGTTTAAAGTCAAACAATAAAAGTGTAATATCCCTTTAAATTTCGTACCTGGGGGGTGTCTATAGTATGCCTGTAAAGGGGCGCATGTTTCCTGTGTTTAGAACAGTCTGACAGCAAAATGACATTTTGAAGGAAAAAACTCATTTAAAACTACCCGCGGCTATTGCATTGCCGACAATACACATAGAAGTTCATTGATAAAAACGGCATGGGAATTCCCCAAAGGGGAACCCCGAACCAAAATAAAAAAAAAAATGACGTGGGAGTCCCCCTAAATTCCATACCAGGCCCTTCAGGTCTGGTATGGATTTTAAGGTGAACACCGCGCCAAAAAAAAAAAAAAACGGCGTGGGGTCCCCCCAAAAATCCATACCAGACCCTTATCCGAGCACGCAACCTGGCAGGCCGCAGGAAAAGAGGGGGGATGAGAGTGCGCCCCCCCCTCCTGAACCGTACCAGGCCACATGCCCTCAACATTGGGAGGGTGCTTTGGGGTAGCCCCCCAAAACACCTTGTCCCCATGTTGATGAGGACAAGGGCCTCATCCCCACAACCCTGGCCGGTGGTTGTGGGGGTCTGCGGGCGGGGGGCTTATCGGAATCTGGAAGCCCCCTTTAACAAGGGGACCCCCAGATCCCGGCCCCCCCCCTGTGTGAAATGGTAAGGGGGTACTTACCCCTACCATTTCACTAAAAAACTGTCAAAAATGTTAAAAATGACAAGAGACAGTTTTTGACAATTCCTTTATTTAAATGCTTCTTCTTTCTTCCTTCATCTTCTGGTTCTTCTGGTTCTTCTGGCTCTTCTGGTTCTTCCTCCGGCGTTCTCGTCCAGCATCTCCTCCGTGGCGTCTTCTATCTTCTTCTCCTCGGGCCGCTCCGCACCCATGGCATGGGGGGAGGCTCCCGCTCTTCTTTTCTTCTCTTCTTCTCTTCTTCTCTTCTTCATTTTCTTCTCCGGGCCGCTCCGCATCCATGCTGGCATGGAGGGAGGCTCCCGCTGTGTGACGGCGCTCCTCGTCTGACAGTTCTTAAATAACGGGGGGCGTGGCCACCCGGTGACCCCGCCCCCTCTGATGCACGGGACATGACGGGACTTCCCTGTGGCATTCCCCGTGACGTCCCAGGGAAGTCCCGTCAAGTCACCGTGCGTCAGAGGGGGGGCGGGGTCACCGGGTTATTTAAGAACTGTCAGACGAGGAGCGCCATCACACAGCGGGAGCCTCCCTCCATGCCAGCATGGATGCGGAGCGGCCCGGAGAAGAGAAGAAGAAGAAGAGAAGAAGAGAAGAGCGGGAGCCTCCCCCCCATGCCATGGGTGCGGAGCGGCCCGAGGAGAAGAAGATAGAAGACACCGCGGAGGAGATGCTGGACGAGAACGCCGGAGGAAGAGCCAGAAGAACCAGAAGAACCAGAAGATGAAGGAAGATCGAAGAAAGAAGAAGCATTTAAATAAAGGAATTGTCAAAAACTGTCTCTTGTCATTTTTAACATTTTTGACAGTTTTTAGTGAAATGGTAGGGGTAAGTACCCCCTTACCATTTCACACAGGGGGGGCCGGGATCTGGGGGTCCCCTTGTTAAAGGGGGCTTCCAGATTCCGATAAGCCCCCTGCCCGCAGACCCCCACAACCACCGGCCAGGGTTGTGGGGATGAGGCCCTTGTCCTCATCAACATGGGGACAAGGTGTTTTGGGGGGCTACCCCAAAGCACCCTCCCAATGTTGAGGGCATGTGGCCTGGTACGGTTCAGGAGGGGGGGGGCCGCACTCTCGTCCCCCTCTCTTTTCCTGCGGCCTGCCAGGTTGCGTGCTCGGATAAGGGTCTGGTATGGAATTTAGGGGGAACCCCACGTCATTTTTTTTTTTTTAATTTTGGCCGGGGTTCCCCTTAATATCCATATCAGACCTGAAGGGCCTGGTATGGAATTTAGGGGGACTCCTACGTCATTTTTTTTTTACATTTTGGTTTGGGGTACCCCTTTGGGGAATTCCCATGCCGTTTTTATCAATGAACTGAAATGTGTATTGTCGGCAATGCAATAGCCGCGGGTAGTTTTAAATGAGTTTTTTCCTTTAAAATGTCATTTTGCTGTCAGACTGTTCTAAACACAGGAAACATGCGCCCCTTTACAGGCATACTATAGACACCCCCCAGGTACGAAATTTAAAGGGATATTACACTTTTATTGTTTGACTTTAAGCATTATTAAAATCACTGCTCCTGAAAAAACGGCCGTTTTTAAAACTTTTTTTGCATTGATCCATGTCCCCTGGGTCAGGACCCAGGTCCCCAAACACTTTTTATGACAATAACTTGCATATTAGCCTTTAAAATTAGCACTTTTGATTTCTCCCATAGACTTTTAAAGGGTGTTCCGCGGCATTCGAATTTGCCGCGAACACCCCAAATTGTTCGCTGTTCGGCGAACTTGTGAACAGCCAATGTTCGAGTCGAACATGAGTTCGACTCGAACTCGAAGCTCATCCCTACTGCTGACAAACCCCAGGATTCAGCTGCAGCGGGACACCTTCCTGCAAAGTGTGACTGTCCCAGCTCATGGGGACCTCTACTGGCCCAGGACCCTCACAAGTGCCCAAAATGCCTGAATGGTCAGCTTGCCCCTGTTCTGTACTCATACATGCAATCAGAAGATTCTCCACCCCATAATAACTTGCCACTTTGTAAGGACAGAACATATGGAACTTGACATCTACAGACAGACTGGAACTGATGCAATTGGACTAAGTTTGGTTCTTTGGCAGGCACCTCAGATCTCTCTCTCATGGTGTTCACTGGAACTCTCAGGTCTTAAGTTGGCATCATGACTCTTCCTCTGGGCATTCTCAGGAACATTTTCCCAGCAGTGTTCTCCTTTAACCTTCAATTTTAGCAATGCAGCAATGAAGAGGGGGGCTATTTCTTCACGTGAATAGGGGGTACTCTCCAGCAAACATGAATAACCACAGAATCACCTAAACTACTTGATAAAGCCTTCCTCAACCATTGGAGGTATTGAAATTGTAACAGATTCCCATCGCACTCCGCTTGAGTGCTTCCGTCAGCACACTGCTTCCTCCAACCTGGACCTTCAGATATTGTAAGAACCAGGCAAGACTAGCTCAGTCACACAGCTTGAACACAAAATCTTTACTAGAACAAGAATACAGTCTTATATACACAATTCAGAACATGAGCATTAACATGAGCTAATTAACTATTAACTGATTAACTATTCCCTTAAAGCAGCCGATGTGACGTTGTGCCCACCTGGCCATTATTGTGATTAATTTGGATTTCACTACACGTCAGACTTGTTGTCACCGAGCTTCACACAGTAGATTATACATTATCATAAGTATAAACAAAGGACACCTTCTCAAAATAGCAGGAGCTCCAGTAGGAGTCGGCCCATCTCCTACATTGTACAGAGGACAATGTGATCAGCTCCTTCAATTAACATGTTGAGTTCAGAATAAAACAAACCAAGAATAGTAGTATGCAAGTAAAAGGGATGGCGATTATTACAGCGCCAAGACAACTCACTCAGAACGAGTATTAAAATGGCAATTTTTATTACAATATATATCAAACAAAAATTAATAGAAAACAGCAATCAAGAAAGGAGCACATAAAAATGACTAATGGCCAGGATGGTATAGGCCTAATTATAGAGACGGATCCAGTCTTCCCTACATGTTTCGCCAAGACATTGGCTTCTTCAGGGGAATAGGACATAACCAATATAATAAATGTTGCTCTAAAAGAGAAATATAACAGTAAATACATATAAATGTCAAAAATACAAAATAAACTAAACATGGTGCGCGATACTAAAAAATGGGACGACAAGGTATTTGAGATAACATCCCCCCTCCCACAAAATTGTGGGAATCCAACACCCTGTAACCCCAAATACAATCCCCCACCTACCCCAATCTTCCCAAGTGGCGCGGTCTGCAAAAGGGCGGCAAGCCAAGCCACCGTAGTGTGGATTCAGAGGGCCAAAAGGAGACAAATAAAAACTAAACTATAAAAATATATTTATTTTTTTTAGTAGGGACAATTAACTCTCATGGAGCCCAAATATGTCCCAAGCAAGGGGGCTAATAAAGCCTCAATACATACCAAGGAAGAGTGAAGATAAAGAAATAGAGATGGGGTGCTGTAATAACTGGAAATATCCAATCAATCAGTGAAGGCTTAAGGGAAAGACTTGAGATGGATAAACTAAAATTGAATAAATAAAACAAAATAATATAATCAAAAAGTAAACTAAAACATAACTGCAGGTGCAGTGACTAGTAAAAGAAAGTAAATAAAATAAATGATGTCTGTAGCTTACCCAAAACAAAGCAAGTAAAGTACTTTCCTGGGCTTCAAGGTATCATACAAATGTGCAGGGAGTAATGTATAAATAATGGTCCTGCACTAAATGTCAGGGAAATCCCAAACATATCAGAACCTAGAGAGAGCAATAAGAAAAAAAATAAAATGAAAATAATAATAAAGATTTTTTTAGAAATAGCCAGAATGGCTGGAAAGTAAGGATCAGTGGGGAAGATAATCCCCAGTCTGTGACGATACCTTATATGGAGAGATCTGATCTATACAGCACCCCTTAAAATCAGCCAAATAAGGGCTGGCAATGTCCACCTTTATAGCCCCCCACTAAGTCGGCATGTGACATCACCGACCGGGAGTGGATGGAGGACGGCCACCACGCCTGTGCAGTGCCTGCAGCCTAAAATACCCAGAATCCCCAGCATGACGTCCATTGTGTCACATGACCGAAGCCGTGCAGCGCAGACAGACTTAGGCAGGACACAGGGACGCTCCCCAGTAGGCTGGTATAGGGGGAGAAAGTCCGTCCCAGTGTGGGAGGATGTAAAGGGAGGCACCTAAAGCGGGATAGGGATGAAGCGCATGGGGCGGCCACAAGGCAGGCCCACTGTCAAAAGGCAGTTGGCCCTTGGGTGTCCATACAGCCACGGGCTGTTATCGGATCACCATCCCTGGGGGCAGCCCCCAGAGCATTCCTGAGCCAGAAGGGATATGGAGCAAAGGAGGAGAGATGGGGAGATGAAAGAAATCGGAATGGATATAGGGGGGCAAGATGGGATAGGACAATGTCATGCAAAGCCCAAGTGCAGACAGAGCATATCCTCCCCTATACCCGATCGTCCAGCTAGCTCGCACACCATCTATTACAGATTACAAATCTACATAGCATGATTGAAACATTATGTAGCCAAAAATCATAATTTTTTTATATTAATAAACAAGAAAACATTTTGAATTAGAATAATGAATCACATAACAATGACTATGAAATAAGAGTAAATATAAAAATTAAAAATGTACAAAAGGAACAATATTCTAAAGAAATTGTGGCCTGAGAATATTCTATGTAGATCCTAGAGTGACAAAGGGATCTAAAAAGGCAGTGACTGGTCAATTAAGGTGGAAAGGGGGATAGAATGGAATAAGGGCCAAGGACCCTACTGCAGAGACCCGATAAAAACCAAATGGACACACAGCAAGATAATGGGTTAAAGATAAATCACCAATTAAAGAAAAATATAAAAAGAGCAAAAATATAAGCTAAACCATTACTATAAAAAAAGATTTAAAACTGATATACTCATTTAAACCCGGATATTTAATAGCATCTAAACTGTGTAACCACTTGGTTTCTAACTGCAAAAGGGTCCCATCAATGCCACCACCACGAGCGTGTAAAGGTACATGCTCAAGTGCGGCAAAGCAGACAAGGCTAGAATCAAAATCATGTTCACATCCAATATGTCTATCAAGAGCAGTGGTAGTTAACCATTTAAATAAAGGCATGATGTGATCCTTAATTCACTTAAAGAATGGACGTTTCGTCTTACCGACGTAAAAGCATCAGCACTGACATGTAGCCAAATATAAAACTCCTAAGGTTTTGCACGTGACCCTATACTTAACTGTATGAATACGACCATTGGGAAGAACAACACCATTGGGAAGAACAACATCTCTAGAATTGGAGATAAAGGAACAAACATCACACCGACCACAGGGGAATGTACCCACAGATATAGACTTATCCAAATTCCTGGGCATAGAGTGACTAGTTACCAGGCGATCTTTCATAGAAGGAGCCCATCGATATGTGATCTCAGGAAAGGGTTTGATGTATTTATTAATCATATTATCTGCAGTAAGTAGAGGCCAAAATTTGGCTAAAACAGCTCTCATCTGAGTATGTTGCTTGGAAAATCGGGTGATGATGCGGACCGATTGGTTAGATTTAGAAGGTCTTTTAGAATGGATAAGGTCCTTTCTATTCAATTTAACTACTTTGTTAAATGCTTTCTTCAAGATGGATCGACTATATCCTCTTTGGTGTAGTCTAAGAGAAAGATCATTCGCTGCAAGATGAAAGTCTGCATCTAAAGTACAATTTCTTCTGAGTCGTAGAAATTGACTATAAGGAATGCTATCCAAAAAAGGTTGTGGGTGTGCACTACTGGCTTGCAAAATCATATTGTCTGCAGAAGGCTTACGATAAAGTGAAGAATGGAGGGTTCCATCAGAATCAGCATGGATTTGTAGATCCAGAAAATTAATCTTCTCCTGACTACATTCCATGGTAGAATTCAAGTTGTAGGTATAAATAGACAATAGGTCCATCAGCCGTGAGAGTTCATTACACGTGCCCAAACAGAAAATTAAAATATCATCAATATACCTGTGCCAGGCGATGACATGCTGAAGTAAATACGATAAATGATCATCAGCAAAAAGTTCCCTCTCCCACCCCCCAGGTACATGTTGGCATAGGAGGGGGCACATTTGGTCCCCATAGCCACCCCCTGTACCTGGAGGAATTGGGAGGAACCAAACATAAATATGTTGCATGTTAGGATGAACTCCAATAGCTGAAGGACAAACTGGCAATAAGAATTGGACGCAGGTCCAGGTTCTTTTAATTGGGTATGGATAGCCTCAATTCCCTTTTTATGTGTCACGTATCCGGAGGGTGAGCCTGACGTTAAGAGAAAGGCCTCCCGTACAGCTCTGGCTCAAGGGCTGCTGATAGTGAGACAGCTGGCACTGGAGCACGGCGGGGTAAGAATGCCTAAGATCAGTCCTGAAGTCTGTGCAGGTAGTAGCCAGGAACTCACAGGCAGGAAGCCAGACTTGGCTGGTAGCAGGCGGGTGAGGTGGCAGACAGGCCGGAAGACTTGGCAGATGGCAAGCTGGGATGCACAACAGGAAGCAGGGTCAGATGAGCCGGGTAGACAATAGACAGATGGATCAGGTACAAACAGCAGGCAGGAGCGTAGTTGGGTCACAGGCAGGTTTTGGCAACAGACAGGCAGATCAGGTACAACAACATACAGGAGCGGAGTCAGGGAGTAAGCCGGAATGGTATCAGGAAACAAAACAGGTATCAAGATTTCAGGCAACGCTGTAGACCAAGCAACAATTAGCTAGTTCTGAAGCTGCGTTTAAATAGGCCATCTGGCGCCAGTTCTTATGACTGGCACACGCGAACGCGCGGTCGCGTTCAAGCACACGCATGCGCGTTCACTGATGCGTTTGTGGCTGTTCTGTGTATTCTTTGTTGGCGCCTGTGCACAGGAGTGCCCCTGAGAATGGCAGCTGTACCTCGCAGATGACTTCCCTGACATTGCCCCCCCTTACGGGCACCCTCCGGATGCCAAGTGGGTTCCTCTTCAGGGTATGACTGCAGAAGAAGGCATTCACCAGGTCCATGGTGTAATGATATCACGTATGGGACATGAAAGCTGTAGCTAGCTGCCATCTTGTGTGGAAGTAGCCATGACAGTTTGGCTAACCATGTAACCTTACAGAGAAATCTGAACTCCCTCCTCCCTCCTCCCTTGTCTTAGGAATTCAAAGCTTTTTAAGTTCAACAGAAAAGGTTATCTCCTTGTCAAAAGAAGTTTATTGAGTATACAATGTTATAAAGATACATAAAGTAAGTTTACAAGGATCTATAAAGTAAGCTCATTGTTTTACAGTAGGGTTTATATAGGTAAATATCATGAAATTTCAAATATTAAACGTTGGTTTCACGTAAACCTAAATTAAAGATATATATCATTTCCTTAGTTACTTTTGTAGGTATTTAAATCATTTATACCTACTATACATATTGTTTACAAGTAGAGTGTATATAGGTCAAATAAATTCTGATAATGAGCTTTAATCGTAAGGTGGAGAAAAGGAAAGAGAAAGAAGAAAAAGGGTTGAAAGGTAGAGGTATGGTCCACAAGGTTGTCCCGCTCGTCAGTTTATTATTCTTTTTAGTTCTCTTTGAAGCCTTAGAATGGGTGTCTCTGTAAGTCATTTAATCTGTTACCATGGCAACAGGACAGAGTCATTGAAGTTTGACAGGAACTGTTGTTTTATCCAAGGATGCCAAAGTTTTTCAAATTTTGGAATTTGATTTTGATCGATGGCTACCATCTTAGCATGGGACATTGTATTATTCATTCTGTGAATTGTTTCTGCTAGTACCAATGTAGGAGATTTCCATGCCTTGGCCACTGTTTGTTTTGCAGCCGTTATTAGTTGGATCATAAGTTTGAATTGAGAGAGTGTTAACCATTCCGGTTTTAGATTAAGTAAAGTTAAATATGGATCTGGTTGTATTATTTTTTAAAATATTTTAGATGCAATCACGAAGACTTCCTTCCAGAAAGTTTGGATTACTGGGCACGTCCACCATATGTGTAAATATGTGCCTATTTCTGGGCATCCTCGAAAACAAAGAGTTGAGGTATTAGGTGAATATTTTGCCACTCTAGCGGGTACAAGGTACCAGCGAGTTAGGACTTTATAATTTGTCTCCAGTGCTAAGATGTTGGGTGAAGATGACTTAGATGTGAGCCATATGTTAGACCAGTCCGTGTCTTCTAAAGTTCGTCCCAGGTCCTCCTCCCACCTCTGAACGTAAGAGGGTCTATTAAGATTTGCTACTCCATATAATTGATTATAAAGTGATGAAATTGTACCTTTAGCAAATGGATCTTTTGTACAGATTGATTCAAAAATGGATAATTGGGATAATGGTGTATCCCCCTTTAGGAATGGTGTATAGAAATTTTTGATTTGGAGATATCTAAATATCTCAGAGTTTGGTAGATCATATTTTTCTCTAAGCGATGGGAATGAAAGGAATGATTTAGATGCTATGAAGTCATTTAGTGTCTGAATGCCTGATGTTGTCCAAGCTTTAAAAGAATTTGGGTAGATCCATGCCGGATAAAAGGCCGGATTTCTGATAAAAGAAAGGAGAGGATTGTGTGGAGATTGTAACTGATATTTGGTTTTTAGTTTATCCCAGAGAGATAAGAAGTGTTTAGTTATGGGATTATGAATCTTAAAGCGGTCTTTAGGATCAAGCCATAATAAATTTGATATTAATAGAGGGTCATTTTCTGAAGCCTCTATAAATACCCATAATGGGATTTCCTGTTTTGCATGGTATTTTGACAGACTGGCCAAATGTGCTGCTCTGTAGTAGTTAGTAAAATTAGGGTATCCCAGGCCTCCTTTATTTTTGGGAAGATGTAGTGTGTGTATAGGTATACGTGGTTTAGAAGAGCCCCATATAAACAAAGTTGCTCTTTTTTGTACTATTCTCAAAAAATAGGAAGGAATTGGAATAGGGAGGACTCTGAATAGATAAAGCAATTTGGGTAGAATAGTCATTTTGATTGCATTAATCTTCCCTATCCAGGATAAAGAAAGTTGCGACCATTGTTTTATTAGATTTGTGATCTGTCTTAATACAGGAGGATAATTGGTTGAGAATAAGTCAGAATGAGATGCTGTTAAATGAATTCCAAGATATGGGATTGATTTTTCTGCCCATGTGAATGGGAGTGCAGCCCTAGCCGGGATCAATTCCATGTTTGTGAGTGAAATATTAAGCACTAGGCATTTCTTAGGATTAATCATAAGGCCGGATAGGGCTGCAAATCCATCAAGAGCTGGTATTAAGTTAGGACCAGAGACCTGTGGTGATGATAGAAAAAGTAATATATCGTCTGCAAATATACATAATTTGTGTGTAATACCTCCTACTTCAATGCCAGTTATAGTTTGGTTTGTTCTGATGTATTGGGCCATGGGTTCGAGTATAAGGGCAAATAATAAGGGAGATAATGGGCAACCCTGTCGGGTACCTCTTTCAATATTAAAGGCTTCAGATTTGTATCCAGCATATTTTATATAGGCTTTGGGTTTATTATATAATGCTTTGATCCATGTTAAAAAGTGGGGTCCAAAACCCCATTTTTGTAATGAATATTGCATATATTGCCAGGATACTGTGTCAAATGCCCTCTTAATATCGAGAGATAGAAAACATAAAGGGATTTTCCGTTTTTTAGCAATATGTGCCAATAACACTGCCCTGCGTATATTATCGCCTGCCTGTCTATTTGGCATGAAGCCTACTTGATCTCTATGTATTAATTTTCCTATAATGCTATTGAGGCGTTTTGCTATTATTTTTGCTAATAATTTAATATTGAGGTTTAACAGAGAGATAGGCCGATAATTCACACAGGAAGTATCATCAGAAAGGGGTTTTGGGATCATACAAACAATTGCCATTAGTGTTTCTTGCCGAAAAGAATGTCCATCTAGAAGTTTGTTAAAAGTTTCAGTGAGAATGGGAGAGAGTATTTCTGAAAATGTTTTATAGTATAAAGCCAAGTAGCCGTCTGGGCCTGGTCTTTTGTTAAGTTTTAGGTCTTTTATGGCATTAGCAACTTCATCTATAGTTATAGGCTCATCCAAACTGCTTTTTTGTTTCTGAGATAACTCAGGTAAGGTTATTTTTGAGAAGATGGATTCAGCTTCTGTAGGATTAAATTCATTGTTTGTCTTGTATAAAGTTGCGAGATGTGAGTGAAATTTATGGACTATTTTAACTGGATTACAAGTGTAAACATTTTTTGATAATTTCAAACGTATTGGTTTGAAAGATTTGTTAGTTGAATTTAATGCCCGAGCCAAATATGTACCTGGTTTGTTTGTATTCATGTAGAAATTGTGTTTGGAGCGTTTGAGGGATTTATCAACTGACTCAGTGAGAAATAGATCGTATTCCAATCTAGATTTTTCCAGATGAGATTTTGTACTCTGAGATGGATTATCTTGAAATGATATGTAGGCTGCATTAAAATTGAGTTCTAGTTTTTTTGCTAGATTTTTGCGTTCCCGTTTAAATAGTGCCATTTGTCTTTGTATTGTACCACGCAAGACAGGCTTATGAGCTTCCCACAGTGTTATTGGGGAGATGTCTGTTGTATTATTAATTGATATGTATTCTTTTAAAGCTTGTTCAATGGCCATCTGATGTAGTGGGTGTTTGAGCATTATGTCCGGTAAGTACCACGTTGGGTCATGCGCTTTTGGTATGGCTGAGGCTATAGTAGTGTATACTGCATTATGGTCAGACCACGGAATCGGAATTATATCTGATGCAATAATTTCTGGTATCATTCCTATTGTTAGAAAAATATGATCTATTCTGGTGAAGGTTTGATGAGGGTGCGAGAAATAAGTGAATTTCTTTTTCATTGGGTTACTTTCTCTCCATGAATCTACCAGATTGTATTTGGAAAGAAGTTGAGAAAAAGGTAATCTAGAGGTTATTTTGGATGGTGTAAAAGGTGATTTATCTAGAAATGGGAGGAGGACCTGGTTCGAATCCCCACACATTATCACTGTTCCTATTTTGTGTGTATTAATCACTTGTAATATATGTGAGAGGAATGGTGTAGGTTGTTTGTTAGGAGCGTAGTAGGAAATCACCGTGATTGCTGTATCCATTATATAACCCATGAGTATCAGGTATCTACCTTCTGGGTCTTTAATTTCTGATGATAAGGTGAATGGTGTGGATCGGTGAAATGCAATTAGAGTTCCCCTTTGCTTGGTACAGGCAGAAGCCGTGTAAATTTGTTGATAAAAAGGAGAAATATATTTTGGAGTAGAATCTTTGGTGAAGTGTGTTTCTTGGAGGCATACTATGTGAGCCTTCTTGTTATGGAAAGTACGGAAGGCTTTGGTCCTTTTTTGAGGGACATTTATTCCCTGAACATTCAGGGAAAGTATATTCAGTGGTGCCATGGCAACAGAACAAATAGTTTTGACTTACTTTTTGTTATGCAGAGCTGACTGCGCAGATCAACCTGTGTGGACTGAAGAGATGAAAAGATAAAAAAGAAACCAGTGAATTCTGGAGTAAAGAGTAAACAAAAAACATATGAGATTAGATGATACATTGTATAAATTATTTTTTGCAAGTAATCACAATTTACCCATGAAAGAGAATAAATATCTCTCTCAGGGGAATAAGTGCCTTTGTCACACTCCCACATAATATGGTTGGGAGAATGAGGAGGGCTAATGGGGGTACATGGATCTTCCGCTTACAGGAGAGAAGTGCTATGTCAAAAGACATCAAAATGATGTTTCATTAATTGGAGTGCAGAATATAGTTTTTGTTGAAATTATTTATTCCAGGGTGGTTGTATATGGTTAGTCTTGCCCTAGGCTAAATAATTCAGTTAGAAAGGTACTGTTAATAACTTTGGTATTGATGAAGATAGTTTGAATTATTTTGGGATTTTAACCCTTTTAGAGTAAACAATTACATATTTTATTCATATGTAACTGTTTAGATATGTTAACTCATAAAATTGAAGTTGTATTGCTTCAGATTAGAATAAACAAAAACATAGTTCTAGGAACTAGTTAGGTAATAATATATTTGTTTTAAGAAAAGGAAGAAAAAGCTTCCATTACTTCTGGATTATTGAACATATTTGTCCTAAAAAGTAATAAATCTATTGTTATTACCTGAAAATATATAACTGAACAAGAATTTCCTTATTTCACTTACATATTCTAAGGCTATATGAATCATAAGTAATAAGAAATATAACTGGAATGTAACATGATCCCACAAAGTGTGTGACTATCAGAATGCAGTTACATTCAGTTATAAATACAGGTTTTTTATAGAGAACCATCTCTTAGTATAATAAATGAAAAGATATCAGGAATTAGGATGTCAGTCCATTGAATCTTCTTGGTCCATGGATGATGTGGCATAACGGCCTCTTTTGTGAGAATGATGATTCCCATTTTGTTCTGGAATTTTCTGGCTGCTGCCTGAAGGTGAAGATGATGCCATTCTTCTGCGTGTGGGAGAGTTGCTGCTTGTGGGTTCTGTCAGATTTAATTTTAAAAGGGTTTGTTGTAGTTCATCTGCTGATCTGCTTCTGTAAATTGTACCTTGGTAGTTAAATCTGACTGAAAAGGGGAAGCCCCATTGATACATAATGTTGTGGCGTTGCAGTTCCATTAGTTGGGGTTTCATGGATCGTCTTTTAGTAATAGTAAGTTGGGATAGGTCAGCAAAAATTGAATAATTGTGTCCTTGAAAAATAAGTTCCTTTTTTTCTCTTGCAGCAATTAGTATTTGTTCATTCGTTCTGTAATAATGAAATTTTGTGATTATATCACGTGGGGGTCCATCTTTCTTTTTGGCTGTGAGGGCTCTGTGTACTCTGTCCAGTTCTAAACGTTCAATAGGGATATCTGGCTTTAGTTCTTGTAATAGAGCAGTAATAGTAGATTGCAGGTCTGTCACAGTTTCAGGTATTCCCCTTATGCGCAAGTTTGAACGTCTGGCTCTATTTTCGTAATCTTCGAGCTTAGTTTGAAGTATAAAATTCTCTTCTTTTAATTGTTCCAATTCTGTTATATTTTCTTGGGTTGTAATTTCAATTTCATCCATTTTTATTTCTAAGGCTGCGGTGCGGTTTCCCAGCTCTCTTATTTCTTTGGTTAGGCTGTTTGTTATTTGGTCTGAGGTTTGTTTTAAAGCCTTATGAAGCATCTTTTCAAATTGTAATAATATTACTGGGGATGCTGAGGAGGCTTGTGGAGAAGTTTGTGAGAGGATTTGTTCTGTATCTGACTCAAATGGAGAGTCTTGCTGTGACATTTTCTGTCTGTGAGAGCGCCCTGATGCTGTATATTGTGAGGTGACTGGTGCTGCTTTAGTTGCAGTGAGTGCCTGTGAGCTCTTTGTGAGGTGATTTTTATTTCTGCCACGGCTTCCTCCCAGTATCATATTTCCTGCCCAAACTTTCACAGTTTGTTCCCTGGGGCAAAAAGGTTCAAATGGATACCTTTTGAGCCTGCAGGCTCCGCTTTGTCCTTCTCTTCTCTCCTCAGCGGTGTGGAGCTCTAACAATGCATGTCTGCTCCGCTAGGCTCCGCCCATGCACCTCTTCTTGGCTTTTTCCAATTCCTATTGTTCTGCCAATTATTTTTTCCATTGTGATTCCCATAATAATTCCCATAATTGTTTCCATTGTTGTTCCCATAGTTGTTACATTATTATGCCAGTGCGGTCTTCTTGGAGACTTGAACCAGGGTTTTTGGTTGCCCTTATTCCCCCACCAAGGTCTGGTGCCTGCTGTTACCCCTTATTTCTTTTCTAGGAGGTGCCTCTGATCCCTATGTGGAGAGGTTAGCCTCACCTCTCTTTCTGGTGTAGTGTTGGCTGATGCATGGTTCCCTCCTCGCAATTGGAGTTGCCATTTAAACACCTGATCCTGTTCATAATCAATGATGCCTCTAAGATATTTTTTCTTTTTCCTTTGTTTGACTTCTAATGCCGCGTACACACAAGCGGACTTTACAGCAGACTTGGTCCGCCGGACAATCCGATCGTGTGTAGGCTCCCGAGGACCTAGAAATTAAACATGTTTCAAATCTTTCCTTCGTAACTCCACCGGACTCATTTTCCTGACGGAAAGCCCGTTTGTCTGTATCCTGGTCCTTCGGACCAGATACGACGCAAGGGCAGGGTACTGTATCTCGCTGCAATAGGAAAAACAAATGTTCCTATTGCGGTGAGCGCGGGGCATACCGGGCCCTTAGGTCTGGTATGGATTTTAAGGGGAACTCCCTACGCCGAAAAAAATGGCGTGGGGTCCCCCCACAGTCCATACCAGACCCCGATCCGAGCATGCAGCCCGGCCGGTCAGGAAAGGGGGTGGGGACGAGCGAGTGCCCCCCCCTCCTGAACCATACCAGGCCGCATGCCCTCAACATGGGGGGTGGGTGCTTTGGGTGAGGGGGGCCCTGCGGAGGAACCCGCCATCCTTCACTCAAACCTACTAAACTTCAGCGGGTGCAGGAGGCCAAATCTTATAGGACAGGCTACAGTTTAATAGATCACAGTGGAGGTGTCTTAAAATTACTTTTAACATGAAATCAAGTCCAGAGCAAGCTACTAAGATGGCTGGGAGGTCTTTTTGAAGGTGCATCCAACCAGTCTCTTCCATTCGGCCAGGGGGCCTGAGTGAATTTGATGATTGTAGCCTCCTTCCGGAGAGTTAGGACGACAGTCAAAGAACAGTGGGTCCAGAAGACAGGTGGGCGTACAATGGAAAATTGCAAAGCTGACCACTGAATCCATTTAATCTATCTCAGAAGAGAAGATGTTGACAAGATTTTATATTGCTACAAGGCCATCATGCCAGTGATGCTGAAGACATGGAATCATCTGGGGGGCTTTCTCCCCAGTTTTTCTAGTACCTAAGGCATGTACTGGCCTGTTTTAATTTGAAGGAATCAAATGTGTTCATATACGCCAATCGGTTCAAGATGGTTCATGCAGACAGTCACAGTTCAGCTGGAGGACCAGTTGGTATCAATCAACCGGCCAACTCATATTTCCATGTACTGATCAATGCCGAGCACCAGCGGCATGTGAGATTTTCAGTGGCCAGATGTCACTTCCAGTTTAGGTGCTTTTTACAGAATTGGCACAGTCCCAGCAATCTTTTTGAAAGATCTTATTGGCAGTGGTGGTACCTTGGGCCAGGTGGCACATGAGGGTGTTTCAATTTTGCCTTCTTTAACCTATGAGCTGGGGTATCTATGGATCAGAAAATCCTTGTGCCTGTACAAATTCAACAAGAACTGGAATTTTGAACATTATCACTGTGCTTTTTATTTATTTTTATTTTTTTTGAGGCATGCCTCTCAGCCCAGGGGATAGGATGATTCTGAGTCTAAGTCTCTGGGGCTGGGGAGTCCAAGATCTGAAGAAACAAGTGCAAGTCCATTGGATAGCGGTGAAGCACAGACTCCCCAAGTTTCTTGAATGGAAGGAAGCTTTTTCTAGCATTGCAAGCCTTTCAGGATCTTTGAGGGGGCCCTAGTAAGGTTGACAACAAAACAGTAGTAACCTACATTGCCTGACAAGGAGACACCATGTCTTTTCTTGCTACATCTTGCAAAGAAACCTTTTGTGGGCAGAAAACCACTTATGCCCTGTACACACGGTCGGATTTTCCGACGGAAAATGTGTGATAGGACCTAGTCGGAAATTCCGACCGTGTGTGGGCTCCATCACACATTTTCCATCAGATTTTCCGACACACAAAGTTTGAGAGCAGGCTATAAAATTTTCTGACAACAAAATCCGTTGTTGGAAATTCCGATCGTGTGTACACAAATCCGACGCACAAAGTGCCACACATGCTCAGAATAAATAAAGAGATGAGAGCTATTGGCTACTGCCCCGTTTATAGTCACGACGTACGTGTTTTACGTCACCGCGTTCAGAATCATCGGATTTTCCGACAACTTTCGTGTGACCGTATGTATGCAAGACAAGTTTGAGCCAACATCCATCACAAAAAATCCTAGGATTTTGTTGTCGGAATGTCCGATCAATGTCCGGCCGTGTGTACGGGGCATAAGTCAGTTAAAATTGGTCTTCTTGCCAGGGAACAAAATCAATTGGCTCGCTTATGTCAATTTTGGCCCTATGGGGCATTCCAGCAGTAGTTCTCAGGGAGACTTCACTGAACATGCAGCTTCTGATAGTTGCAACAGGATACCAATGCAAAGACTTTGCTATACAATGTGCAGGGTGCCATGGAATTTTGTTTAATTTTTGTCTCTGATCAAGTGAATTCTTGTATGGCAAGGTCAGTAACAGCACTCCAATCCAATTGGACTACTTTGAATAGCCTGGCTATGGAATAGGCTACACTAGAGGTGCAGGGATTCTCATCTGATGCTGTTCAGATCCTGGTGACCAGAAGATCATCCATGAATTCTACACAGGAGGGGATATGTAAGAAGTTTGTTTTGTTTGCTCAATAAAGCTTTCTCTCCTGTGTTCCTTGCCTCTAGCCAATATCTTTGACATTTTTCAGTCAGCGCTAGAGGTTGGTCTGGCATACAACGCCATTTAAGGGATCTCTACTTAATTTTTCGCAGGCTGCAGATGGGTGCAAAGCCAGTGACCAGATGCTTCTTCCAGATAACAATCTATATATGACCTTGAGGGAAATCCTTGTTCCCTCTGTGGAACTTAGGCTTGGATCTGAGAGCACCCTTTGTTCCAACAGGGTTCATTTCCATTGGAGTACTGCATGGTAAAACTAGTTCTCCTGACAACAACTACGTCAGACAGAAGGATGTTGAAGATTGCAACACCTTCCAGCTAGAGCGCTTTGGTAATCTTTTTTTTTTTTTTTTTTTCTTTTTACCAGAAATAGGGATACCACATCTATCCCCAAAGTTCAATTTTAAAGTGGTATCCATTTCCATTTCTCAGGAAAACTGGGTAGTAGGGAAACTTGGTCAAAGGAGGAAAGTGTAAAAAAAAAAATCCTTTCATTTAGCCATCAGGCCCTTAAAATCATCCACTCTTGGATTGCCAGGATGATTAAACTGGCATGCAGGAAGTACGCTTTTCTGCTCTGAAATAATTGCAAGTCTATTTTACTAGAGGGGTGGCAGCCTTTGAAGCAATTATGCCAGGATTGCTTGGAGGATATAGGTAAGGGCTAGCTTGAAGGTCGGTTGCAGCCTTCATTCAATCTTACAAACTAAATATGTGACCAGCAAGTTTGGGACCAGAGAGATCAATTCCTTCTGCTTTTAGCATCTTTTCTTTGGATGTTAGTGTCTCTCTTAATTGTTCTCTCCCACCCTAATATTAAGCTTTGGTATATCGCATTGTGTGCTGACGGGAGGATGGGCCAGAAAAATGGAATATTGTTATCAAATACTTACCGGAAGAACTTTCCTGAAGTTTATATGGAATGGTGGAGCACACCGTATAGCAAGCTCAGTGTTGTTTACCATTAGATCCAGAGGAGGCTTAGGAGCTCCTGACATTACTAAATATTACTATGCTACACATCTGAGGGCCATTACCTCTTGGTCTTCCTTACATGCTCCAAACCAATGGTCTGCTATTGAAAAGGCGTTACTTTACCTGGTCCATCCGGGATCCTTGGTCTGGGGCGCTCCCCCTGCTCTGGATCCTATATATAAACGTCAGTGTACTGGACCAATGATATTGACTCTAAATATATGGCGTAATTGCCTTAAACGCTTTTCCCTTATGGCTCCCTGCTCCCCTCTTATAAACGTATTATTTAACCCTCTCATTCCGGATAGTATGTCTTTGGGCAGGGTGTTCCCATGGGTGAATGTTCATCTCTTTCAACTCAGGAACCTTGTGCACCCTATAACAAGGAAACTACATACCTTTAACACTTTAAGTGAGAAATTTGACCTTCCACCACATCTCTTCCACTTCTATATGCAAATTAGACATTTCTTTCATTCTAAATCACCATCCCTAATTCTAGATAAACCTACTACTTTTGAATATCTGTGTGCCCAAGGCCCTCATCAATTACATTTAATTTCCTGTATATATAGTATCCTCCATGAGTCGTCTCCCATCACAGAGACATTACATCTTTATATGCGCAGGTGGTCTCATCTATTGGGCCATCCTGTTACAATACAGATGTGGGATAGAATCTGGTCCTCTACATTTAGATCTTCCAAATGTGTCACTCAGAGAGAGACAACCATTAAAATTCTCATGTTCTGGTATAGAACTCCCGATGTAATTCATAAGTATGACCCTTCAGTCTCACAGCATTGTTGGCGATGTGGAAATGAAATAGGCTCACTGTTCCACATTTTTTGGCAGTGCTCTTTGATTCAACCTTTTTGGTGTGATGTTCATTTTCTTATACAAAAGGTGACGGGGGTGTCCCTTCCGGTAGATCCCTTGACCTATCTATTGGGCTTACCTCCATCAGGAATATCTAAAAAGACAAACAAATTAATATCCTACATATTACTAGCCGCCAGAAGACTTATTTCGCTATTCTGGTTATCCAATACCCCTCCCCCACGGTCCAGATTACTACTCTTGGTGGCTGAGATTCGGACAATGGAGTTTTTGACAGCCTCGGTACACGATTGTGTTTCCAAATTCACTGAAATATGGGAGCCGTGGGATCTTTCGGAGTACGGGACCCCCGTGTCGCCAGGTTCACCCTAATCTTAAGTCAATCCTATACTACCTGTGTATATGACCTGAACTAATCTCAAGGGTCCAGACTCCCTCCAATATTTCACTTATTATACACACCGTAGGGAATTGATCTAATGTATTTATGTGTTTTGTTACTGTGAACACTTTTTGTCACCTATATCTGTTACTTTATACTTTGTTTTCCATTTTTCTATTATGATTGCTGTATGATGCATATGCATTGATAATGTAATGCTCGTTTGTTACAACTTTGTACTTAATTTTTGAAAATCAAATCAATAAAAATACAATTATAAAAAAAAAAAAATACTTACCGGAATTTTCCTTTCCTGGCCCGTCAGCACAGGACTCCCTCCCTAGGGGTTTGTCGCAGGCTAAGTTATCAAACTGTCTTAGTTGGGGAGGAACTGCCTTTTATTCAGCTATACAGGTGGTAATGTGGGGCTCCAGAGGAGATGTTAACCCGTTGTGTGCGGATGGGCCAGGAAAGGAAAATTACGGTAAGTATTTGATAACAATTTTCCATTTTATATATATATATATATATATATATATATTTGAATATTACCATAATGATTTATGCATATGAGCTAATACAGAAATTTGAAGAAAAGTAATAAAAGTAAGTACAAAAGAAGCAAAGCCTGTACCACAACCTGAGGATTGCATGCTTGTAAAGATTGTCAGTAAAATTAGTTTTCATCTGTATAATGTGAAGTCCATGGTGTCCACTGTAATAAGAAAGAGCCTAAATTATTAGAATAGACAGCAAAGTGTTTTTCATAAGAGTATTGGACATTAACTGTTTGTACTACGTCATTGATATTAGGTGTCATAGTAGATTTCCATTTTGCAATTCTAGTCAGATGTGCAGCTATAAGAATATGTATTATACTCAGGGGTGTAACTAGAAATAACAGGGCCCCATAGCAAAATGTTGTATGGCCCCCCCTGCAAACAGCCCCCCCACAGCTGCCCAAGTATCAATTCAGTGTGACCTGTGCCCCATGCAGCATGGCCTGTGCCCCATGCAGAGTCGCCTGTACCCTATGCAGCGTGACCTGTGCCCCATGCAGCGTGACCTGTGCCCCATGCAGCGTGGCCTGTGCCCCATGCAGCGTGGCCTGTGACCCATGCAGCGTGGCCTGTGACCCATGCAGCGTGGCCTGTGACCCATGCAGCGTGGCCTGTGACCCATGCAGCGTGACCTTGCCCCATGCAGCGTGACCTGTGCCCCATACAGCCTCACCTGTGCCCCATACATAAATAGTGCTAAAATCTTGTGAGCCACAAATGGGTTAATGCCTTCAGTGTGAATAAATGAACCTAATTCAGCTGCACACACTAACCACGCTCCATACCGTGTATATGCCAAAAATAAATAAATATATGTGTATGCGCTAAAGGCTATAAATACGTGAACAAAGAATATAATAAATCTATACAATATTAAAAATTATTATAAATTATAAACAGTGTCACACACCTGTGAAGAGAGTGACTATAATCCACAATTGAATATATGAAAAATGGTAACATGCACCATGCAAAAAAAGTGAGAAAAAAAAAGAAAGAAATCCTTTAAATGATTAAAAAAATATATATAAGTGCTACTTGATAAATAAAGTGTCCGAAACCAATTCATACAAATGAATATATCTCAGTCCAAGCCATTCATAAGAGTATATAAATCAAAGTGCACAATAGTGTGCAAACAAATAGCAGGCAATCCTCATGCTGGTTTTTATGAAAAAGTGCTAAATATTCCTCATGCTCTTCTTATGAGATGTGCACATTAAGGCATGCTGCAGTGCTCTCCAGTGACCCCCAATGGATAATGCGCTCACCTTAGAGCGTGTGACACAGTAGCTAAACAGTGTCAAAACACGCATTAGAGCCACTCCAGGGCTCACACAGGGTCTGCTGGTGATGATCTGTATCTCGCTCAAATGGTGACATATATGAAAGAAAGGAGACTCATAGCATAATACCGCCAGGAATTTATTTGAAAAGCCCTAAAAACAATCCCTCCAGGAGGGTACTCACAATGCTTGGGTGCGTCAGTGCACCATCCTATCCAAAACATGGTATACGTGCCTTCATCTGGGGGATCTCAAGGCACGTATACCCTGTGCCGAAGACGCATAGGGGAGGGGCAGGACGGAGCTTTCTACACACAGACAAGCAGAGGATTGAACACCGCACCGCACGCCACAGGATTAATCTGTATTGCATGTTTTGGATAGGATGGTGCACTGACGCACCCAAGCATTGTGAGTACCCTCCTGGAGGGATTGTTTTTAGGGCTTTTCAAATAAATTCCTGGCGGTATTATGCTATGAGTCTCCTTTCTTTCATATATGTCACCATTTGAGCGAGATACAGATCATCACCAGCATACCCTGTTTGAGCCCTGGAGTGGCTCTAATGCGTGTTTTGACACTGTTTAGCTACTGTGTCACACGCTCTAAGGTGAGCGCATTATCCATTGGGGGTCACTGGAGAGCACTGCAGCATGCCTTAATGTGCACATCTCATAAGAAGAGCATGAGGAATATTTAGCACTTTTTCATAAAAACCAGCATGAGGAATGCCTGCTATTTGTTTGGACACTATTGTGCACTTTGATTTGTATACTCTTATGAATGGCTTGGACTGAGATATATTCATTTGTATGAATTGGTTTCGGACACTTTATTTATCAAGTAGCACTTATATATATTTTTTTAATCATTTAAAGGATTTCTTTCTTTTTTTTTCTCACTTTTTTTGCATGGTGCATGTTACCATTTTTCATATATTCAATTGTGGATTATAGTCACTTTCTTCACAGGTGTGTGACACTGTTTATAATTTATAATAATTTTTAATATTGTATAGATTTATTATATTCTTTGTTCACGTATTTATAGCCTTTAGCGCATACACATATATTTATTTATTTCTGTGCCCCATACAGCCTCACCTGTGCAGAGGAAGAGGCAAGCCTCCCGGATCAGCAGACAGCAGGATTGCCCGCTGTAATTGCCTTCATTTGAATTTCCCATCTTCCCGGGGCTCATCGTCACATAGCCCCACCTCTTGGCCTGACGCCTTTAATGATGTCACACGTCCCGCATTGGACCGGTGTTCTGTCTGTCAAAGGCGCCGGGCCAAGAGGTGGGGCTATGTGACATGAGCCCCGGGAACACTGGAAGTTCTGATGAAAGCTCTTACAGCGAGCAATCACACTCTCTGCTGATACGGACAGCTCGCCTCTTCCTCTCCTCTCTCTTCCCCTGGCTGTGGTGTGCACAGGTGTATGAGGCACATCGGTGCTGTCATCCTCACAGGGCCCCATAGCGGCTGCGGGCCCCATAGCATTTGCATGGGTTGCTATGGTGGTAGTTCCACCACTGATTATACTTCTAAATTGGGTTAGTATATTATTAATAGAGAGGTTGAGTAGGGTAAGGTGAGGGGTGGGTCTAATGAAAAAGCCAGTTACTGAGGAAATTACTTTATAAACCTCATTCCAGAAACTGCGCACACTCTCGTAGTCCCATAGAATGTGTTATACTGACTCTTGTACCACATTGTCTCCAACAGGTATTGGGTTCTAGAGGGAAGATTTGGGACAGCCTCACAGGGGTTAAATAGCTTCTGTGAATTATTTGTAGCATTATTTCCCAGTGGTTGGCACAATGGGAATAGTGATAACCTGACTGGATAGCACATTGCCATTCTTTAGAAGTGAAGGTAGAGCCTAGCTCCCTTTCCCAATTCGTCATATTAGATGTTTTGGTGAAAGGTTTTTTATGTGGAATAAGGGTGTAGAACCAGTTTAAGACCTTTTTCATTAAAGAACTTGAGTTCTTTAATGAAATTGAAGTGGGAAATGAACAATTAATTTTGAAAACAGCCGATGTATCATCAATATATACGATCATTAACCACGATGAAGCTTTACCTGCAACAAAATTAGCCCTGGAAATATTTAGTGAATTGGTGTCCAAACAAAAATCCTATATCCTTAAGTGTTTAGTATATGGTATACACCACAGCTATTTTTGGCATAATTCTGCTTATTATAAACAAATTCAGGACATTGCGATGAGCGCGAAGCCCCCAGCATGGCCAATCTTTTTATGGCAAAGTGGGAAGAGGAATTAGTTTTCAGGGATCCTCCACCTGAACTTGTATTATATAAAAGGTATAGTGATGATCTGATAGTGATACGGACTGGGGATGTGCAAAGTTTAACCCATTTTTTTCAATGACTGAACAACAAGGACAGAAATATCCAACTGTCATTTGAGTATCATGCTAAAACCATTCATTTTCCTGATTTGAGGTTAGAGTTAGAGAACCATAAAATATTAACTAAAACATTCTTTAAACCTGTTGATGGTAACAGCTATATCCCAGTGGATATAGTTGTCATCATGATCCTTGGCTTATAAACATACCAAGAGGGCAACTCATTAGACTTCGGAGAAATTGTAGTAAAGAGGAAGATTTTAATGAACAGGCCAAATTTATTGGGAAAATATTTGATTTGCACAAAAGAGGATATGATGAAATCTTCATTAATGAGAGAATTGAAGAAGTCTCTAGAATGGAAAGAAATTATCTCATTGAAGATAAACCAAGAAATGATAAGACCTCACATGATCTACACATCATACTAAATTATAATGTACAATACAAACAGGTTGACATTTTTTTTAGAAAATACTGGCCTATCTTGAGAGTGGATATACAATTACATCCAACTTTACCTGAACAGCCGAAATTCACATACAGGAGAGCGCCAACGTTACGGGATATTATTTCCAAAAATGTCACAGACCCCCCAAGTTGTCCAGCAATTTTACTTTCTTTCAGGGAAAAGGTGTTTTTCTGTAAAAGGTGTTATGCCTGTAGGAACACCAACTTTAATGGTAAAAAAGGTGAAAAATGTAGTTCTAGTGTTACCAGAAAAGAATATACCATAAAAGACTTCATTTCATGTAGGATGGAGGGTGTGGATTATGTCCTCCAGTGCCCTTGATCGATGCAGTATGTAGGGAGATCCAAACGTCCCATGTGGAGGAGGATAGGTGAGCACATTCAGAATATTCATAAAGGCTTCAGCAAACATGGGGGCTCAAGACATTTTGCACAATATCATTCGAAAGACTCTACAGTATTAGAATTTTGGGAAATTGAAAAATGTAAGCCCAATTGAAGAGGGAGCAATAGGGTCATCCAATTCAGTAAAAGTGAGTCTAAATGGATCTATGAGTTAAATTAGTTCCATCCCCAAGGAATGAATATTGACTTTCACCTCAATTGTTTCATTTCCAACTATTGATTTTTTTTTTTATTTAATATTTACTTCAGGTATTTTTTAAAGATAGCTGGCACTGTTTTTTTTACCTCTATTAATGGTTAAATTTTGTGTTGTTATTTAATTGTCCCACTAGATGTCATTAGTCCACACATTTTTTTAATGGTATTTTTATATTTATTTTAGGTATTTTTAATACTAGATGGCACTGTTTTTACCTTTATCAATGGTTAGGCTAAATTGGGTGTAGTTAGACAATTTCCCCACTAGATTTCATTAGCTTTTACACAACAACAATTATTTATGTTTTCTATTTTTAATTTCATTGCATTGTTTATTTTTTTAGTCTTGTTTCCTTTTTTGGCCTTTCGTTGTTTGTTGTTTTTTATTTTAGTGACATTTTGTGATTATAAATGTGTTATAATGAATAGCGGTTCACCCTAATATTTTGCACCGTTTTTTTTTAAACAAATCTGTGAGATGTAATGTTTGTCTTTGACCACTGGGGGCTGTTTTTTGTAATTCCACCAGTGGCTGTGACAACGCGTGATTCCTGGGATACTATTTATAAGTTTCCATAGTAACCTATGGGCTTTATTAGCCCAACGTCTGTCACCTGTCTCCTATCCTTGAAAAAGTCACGTGACCAGTGACGTAACGCATAGGATGAGTCAGTGACATCACAGCTGAGACAGGAAGTAGAGATTCTATCAATACTGCTTCCTTTTAACCTAGATATAAGGTATTAGGTTTAAAAAAAAAACATTTCTTCTGTGAAATGACTACACTATGGAGTTCTTATTTGTCTTGTATGGCCTGTGAATGGAGGAGAGGAGGAGATCTAATCCAGTATAGCGGATATTTATCCCCGATTACTGAGCCGTATACCACATCCCTGGGTTCATGCTATAAAGAGAAGAGAGGAGAGTGGAATGTGAACTGCCTTAAAGGATCTGTATACCAAAGTTCCATTAGACCTGTTGGGGTGCTCAATGACCAGGCCATTTTTTGTGATTCAGCACTGCGTCGATTTAACTGACAATTGCACGGTCGTGCGCCTTTGAACCCAAACAAAATTGATGTCCTTTTTTCCCCCACAAATAGAGCTTTCTTTTGGTGGTATTTGATCATCTCTGCGGTTTTTATTTTTTGCGCTATAAACAAAGAGCGACAATTTGGAAAAAACACAGTGACCGGGTTTTTTTTTCCTCCTCACGCTGTCAGCGTGAGGAGGAAAAATAGCCGATTACCGGCTCTGTTTACATCACATGATCAGCTGTCATTGGCTGACAGCTGATCATGTGGTAAGGGGTCGGGACCAACCCCTTACTCTGATCTGTGATCAGGCGAGTCTCATAGACTCGCTGATCACCGAGCGCGCCGCGCGCGCCCTGCAGGGGGCGCACAGGCCGCTCATGCACGGGACGACATCAATAGACGTCGTCCCGGCAATTTAGATCCGCACTGTTGCCGTCATTTGGCAATGGCCCGGATCTGAAGCGGTTAATAAATAGCCCCAATTTTTTTTTAAAGCTATTTTTTTCCTCAGTTTAGGCTGATATGCATTTTTCTACATATTATTGGTAATAAAAATAACAAAAAGCGTATATTGATTTGCTTGCGCAAAGGTTAAAGCGTCTACAAAATAGGGGATAGATTTATGCCATTTTTATTATTATTTTTTTTTTACTAGTAATGGCGACGATCTGTGATTTTTATCGGGACTGCATAGTTACATAGTTACATAGTAGGTGAGGTTGAAAACAGACACAAGTCCATCAAGTCCAACCTATGTGTGTGATTATATGTCAGTATTACATTATATATGGGATAACAAGAAATTCTGCGCGGCCAAAAAAGGGTAAAAATAAGCAGCTAACACAACCAATGGGATATAGGCATGTAACAATAAAACAAAACTTATGTGTAGTGCTAGAAGTTCAACATAAAATTAATGTCCAACCGATGACAAAAGATATCAAGGAAAGCATAAAGAAAGTCCTCCATATATGGTTGATGTATTTTCAGTGACTTTGTGTGAGGAACATATCAAATGTGTGACATCTGGGGTGAACACAGAAGAGACACACCACCACCAACAATAGGGAGGCTTACCAGATGACATGGACCCGAGAGGGCATACGCCCAACTGGGTCAAATCAGGCTTGGGTGGTGGGTGATGATGGATGTTCCTGAGAAGTAATGAAAGTGGAAGTCCGAGAGCAGACCAGATGCTGGTGGGTCCCTCAGGATAATATCGGAAAGCAGATGGCCGTATAATATAATAAGAAGGAGAAAAGCCACATAGTGTGATTCTGTAAAAAAGTACCAAATTTATTAAAAAAAGGGATACACTCACATGAAGTTCTAAAATCAGCGCTGTAAAAAGTATGGCGGCAGTGGGGTCCTACCCGTTGCGTTTCGTCCTCTTAGACATCGAAGATGATGTCTAAGAGGATGAAACGCGTCGGGTAGGACCCCACTGCCACCATACTTTTTACAGCGCTGATTTTAGAACTTCATGTTCAGCGCTGTAAAAAGTATGGCGGCAGTGGGGTCCTGGGGTCAGCGCTGTAAAAAGTATGGCAGCAGTGGGGTCCTACCCGATGCGTTTCATCCTCTTAGACATCGTCTAAGATGATGTCTAAGAGGATGAAACGCATCGGGTAGGACCCCACTGCCGTCATTCTTTTTACAGCGCTGATTTTAGAACTTCATGTTAGTGTATCCTTTTTTTAATAAATTTGGTACTTTTTTACGGAATCACACTATGTGGCTTTTCTCCTTCTTATTATATTATACGGCCATCTGCTTTCCGATATTATCCTGAGGGACCCACCAGTATCTGGTCTGCTCTCGGACTTCCACTTTCATTACTTCTCTGGAACATCCATCATCACCCACCACCCAAGCCTGATTTGACCTAGTTGGGCGTATGCCCTCTCGGGTCCATGTCATCTGGTAAGCCTCCTTATTGTTGGTGGTGGTGTGTCTCTTCTGTGTTCACCCCAGATGTCACACATTTGATATGTTCCTCACACAAAGTCACTGAAAATACATCAACCATATATGGAGGACTTTCTTTATGCTTTCCTTGATATCTTTTGTCATCGGTTGGACATTAATTTTATGTTGAACTTCTAGTGCTACACATAAGTTTTGTTTTATTACATTATATATTCCTGTATGTTGCGGTCATTCAGGTGCTTATCTAATAGTTTCTTGAAGCTATCAATGCTCCCCGCTTAGACCACCACCTGTGGAAGGGAATTCCACATCCTTGCCGCTCTTACAGTAAAGAACCCTCTACGTAGTTTAAGGTTAAACCTCTTTTCTACTAATTTTAATGAGTGGCCATGTGTCTTGTTAAACTCTCTTCTGCGAAAAAGTTTTATCCCTATTGTGGGGCCACCAGTATGGTATTTGTATATTGAAATCATATCCCCTCTCAAGCGTCTCTTCTCCAGAGAGAATAAGTTCAGAGCGCACAACCTTTCCTCATAACTAATATCCTCCAGACCCTTTATTAGCTTTGTTGTCCTTCTTTGTACTCGCTCCATTTCCAGTACATCCTTCCTGAGTAGGGATGAGCTTCGAGTTCGAGTCGAAATCATGTTCGACTCGAACATCGGCTGTTTGCAAGTTCGCCGAACAGCAAACAATTTAGGGTGTTTGCGGCAAATTCGAATGCCGCAGAACACCCTTTAAAAGTCTATGGGAGAAATCAAAAGTGCTAATTTTAAAGGCTTATATGCAAGTTATTGTCATAAAAAGTGTTTGGGGACCTGGGTCCTGCCTTAGGGGACATGGATCAATGCAAAAAAAAGTTTTAAAAACGGCCGTTTTTTCAGGAGCAGTGATTTTAATAATGCTTAAAGTCAAACAATAAAAGTGTAATATCCCTTTAAATTTCATAGCTGGGGGGTGTCTATAGTATGCCTGTAAAGGGGCGCATGTTTCCCATGTTTAGAACAGTCTGACAGCAAAATGACATTTCAAAGGAAAAAAAGTCATTTAAAACTACTCGCAGCTATTAATGCATTGCCGGTCCGACAATACATATAGAAGTTCATTGATAAAAACGGCATGGGAATTCCCCACAGGGGAACCCCAAACCAAAATTTAAAAAAAAAGACGTGGGGGTCCCCCTAAATTCCATACCAGGCCCTTCAGGTCTCGTATGGATATTAAGGGGAACCCCGGCCAAAATTAAAAAAAAAAATGACATGGGGGTCCCCCTAAATTCCATACCAGACCCTTCAGGTCTGGTATGGATTTTAAGGGGAACCCCGCACCAAAAACGGCATGGGGTCCCCCCAAAAATCCATACCAGACCCTTATCCAAGCACGCAACCTGGCAGGCCACAGGAAAAGAGGGGGGACGATAGAGCGCCCCCCCTCCTGAACCGTACCAGGCCACATGCCCTCAACATTGGGAGGGTGCTTTGGGGTAGACCCCCAAAACACCTTGTCCCCATGTTGATGAGGACAAGGGCCTCATCCCCACAACCCTGGCCGGTGGTTGTGGGGGTCTGCGGGCGGGGGCTTATCGGTATCTGAAAGCCCCCTTTGACAAGGGGACCCCCAGATCCCGCCCCCCACTGTGTGAAATGGTAAGGGGGTACCGAAGTACTGCTACCATTTCACTAAAAAACTGTCAAAAATGTTAAAAATGACAAGAGACAGTTTTTTACAATTCCTTTATTTAAAAGCTTCTTCTTTCTTCTTTTTTCTATCTTCCTTCATCTTATTTTTCTTCTTCTGGTTCTTCTGGCTCTTCTGGTTCTTCCTCCGGTGTTCTTGTCCAGCATCTCCCCTGCGGCGTCTTCTATCTTCTTCTCCTCGGGCCGTTCCGCACCCATGGCATGGGGGGAGGCTCCCGCTCTTCTCTTCATCTTCTTCTCGTCTTCATCTTCTTCTCTTCTTTATCTTCTTCTCCAGGCTGTCTGCACCCATGCTGGCATGGAGGGAGGCTCCCGCTGTGTGACGCGTCTCCTCTTCTGACGGTTCTTAAATAACGGGGGTGGGGCCACCCGGTGACCCCCCTCTGATGCACGGGACATGACAGGACTTCATTGTGGCATTCCCTGTGACATCACAGGGAAGTCCCGTCAAGTCACCGTGCGTCACCGGGTGGCCCCACCCCCCGTTATTTAAGAACCATCAGAAGAGGAGACGCGTCACACAGCGGGAGCCTCCCTCCATGCCAGCATGGGTGCGGAGCGGCCCAGAGAAGAAGATGAAGAAGATGAAGAAGAGAAGAAGATGAAGAAGATGAAGAAAAGAAGATAAAGAAGATGAAGAAGAGAAGAAGATAAGGAAGAGAAGAAGAAAAGAAGATGAAGAAGAGAAGAAGAGCGGGAGTCTCCCCCATGCCATGGGTGCGGAGCGGCCCGAGGAGAAGAAGATAGAAGACGCCATGGAGGAGATGCTGGACGAGAACACCGGAGGAAGAACCAGAAGAAAATGAAGGAAGATAGAAGAAAGAAGAAGCAGTTAAATAAAGGAATTGTCAAAAACTGTCTCTTGTCATTTTTAACATTTTTGACAATTTTTTAGTGAAATGGTAGGGGTAAGTACCCCCTTACCATTTCACACAGGGGGGGTGGGATCTGGGGGTCCCCTTGTTAAAGGGGGCTTCCAGAGTCCGATAAGCCCCCCGCCCACAGACCCCCACAACCACCGGCCAGGGTTGTGGGGATGAGGCCCTTCTCCTCATCAACATGGGGACAAGGTGTTTTGGGGGCTACCCCAAAGCACCCTCCCAATGTTGAGGGCATGTGGCCTGGTACGGTTCAGGAGGGGGGCCGCTCTCTCGTCCCCCCTCTTTTCCTGTGGCCTGCCAGGTTGCGTGCTTGGATAAGGGTCTGGTATGGATTTTTGGGGGGACCCCACGCCGTTTTTTTTTTTATTTTGGTGCGGGGTTCCCCTTAAAATCCATACCAGATCTGAAGGGTCTGGTATGGAATTTAGGGGGACCCCCACGTCATTTTGGTTTGGTGTTCCCCTGTGGGGAATTCCCATGCCGTTTTTATTAATGAACTTTTATGTGTATTGTCGGACTGGCAATGCATTAATAGCCGCAAGTAGTTTTAAATTACTTTTTTTCTTTGAAATGTCATTTTGCTGTCAGACTGTTCCAAACACGGGAAACGTGCGCCCCTTTACAGGCATACTATAGACACCCCCCAGCTACAAAATTTAAAGGGATATTACACTTTTATTGTTTGACTTTAAGCATTATTAAAATCACTGCTCCTGAAAAAACGGCTGTTTTTAAAACTTTTTTTTGCATTGATCCATGTCCCCTGGGGCAGGACCCGGGTCCCCAAACACTTTTTATGACAATAACTTGCATATAAGCCTTTAAAATTAGCACTTTTGATTATTCATGTTCGTGTCTCATAGACTTTAAACGGTGTTCGCGTGTTCGAACAAACTTTTTTCCTGTTCGCATGTTCTGGTGCGAAGCGAACAGGGGGATGTTCGGCTCATCCCTATTCCTGAGGACTGGTGCCCAGAACTGGACAGCATACTCCAGGTGCGGCGGGACCAGAGCCTTGTAGAGCGGGAGAATTATCGTTTTATCTCTGGAGTTGATCCCTTTTTAATGCCAATATTCTGTTTGCTTTGTTAGCAGCAGCTTGGCATTGCATGCCATTGCTGAGCCTATCATCTACTAGGACCCCCAGGTCCTTTTCCATCCTAGATTCCCCCAGAGGTTCTCCCCCCAGTGTATAGATTGCATTCATATTTTTGCCACCCAAATGCATTATTTTACATTTTTCTACATTGAACCTCATTTTCCATGTAGTTGCCCCTCCCCCATTCATTTGTTCAGGTCTTTTTGCAAGGCCTCCACATCCTGCGGAGAAGTTATTGCCCTGCTTAGCTTAGTATCGTCTGCAAATACAGAGATTAAACTGTTTATCCCATCCTCCAGATCGTTTATGAACAAATTAAATAGGATTGGTCCCAGCACAGAACCCTGGGGAACCCCACTACCCACCCCTGACCATTCTGAGTACTCCCCATTTATCACCACCCTCTGAACTCGCCCTTGTAGCCAGTTTTCAATCCATGTACTCACCCTATGGTCCATGCCAATGGACCTTATTTTGTACAGTAAACGTTTATGGGAAACTGTGTCAAATACTTTTGCAAAATCCAGATACAGCACGTCTACAGGCCTTCCTTTATCTAGATGGCAACTCACCTCCTCATAGAAGGTTAATAGATTGGTTTGGCAAGAACGATTCTTCATGAATCCATGCTGATTACTGCTAATGATACCGTTCTTATTACTAAAATCTTGTATATAGTCCCTTATCATCCCCTCCAAGAGTTTACATACTATTGATGTTAGGCTAACTGGTCTGTAATTCCCAAGGGTGTATTTTGGGCCCTTTTTAAATATTGGTGCTACATTGGCTTTTCTCCAATCAGCTGGTACCATTCCAGTCAGTAGACTGTCTGTAAAAATTAGGAACAATTGTCTGGCAATCACTTAACTGGGTTCCCTAAGTACCCTTGGATGAAAGCCATCTGGTCCCGGTGATTTATTAATGTTAAGTTTCTCAAATCTAATTTTAATTCTGTCCTCTGTTAACCATGGAGGTGCTTCCTGTGTTGTGTCATGAGGATAAACACTGCAGTTTTGGTTACTGAAGCCCCCCGATTCCCTCGTGAAGACTGAGGAAAAGAATAAATTCAATACCTTCACCATCTCCCCATCCTTTGTAACCAGATGTCCTTCCTCATTCTTTATGGGGCCAATATGGTCTGTCCTCCCTTTTTTACTGTTTACATACTTAAAGAATTTCTTGGGATTTTTTTTGCTCTCCTCCGCTATGTGTCTTTCGTGTTCTATCTTAGCTGTGCTAATTGCACCCTTATATTTCTTGTTGCATTCTTTATAAAGTCTGAATGCTGATGATGATCCCTCAACCTTGTATTTTTTGAAGGCCTTCTCCTTTGCTTTTTATATGCATTTTTACATTGGAGTTAAGCCATCCAGGACTTTTGTTCGCTCTTTTAAATTTATTACCCAATGGGATACATTGGCTAATGCCCTTATTTAATATGCTCTTAAAGAAAACCCATCTCTCCTCCGTATTCTTTGTTTCTAATATTTCATCCCAATTTATGCCTTTTAGCAAGGTTTGTAGTTTAGGGAAGTTGGCTCTTTTGAAATTCAGTGTCTTTGTATTCCCTTTATATTTCCTATTTGTGTGATTTATACTGAAACGAATTGACCTATGATCGCTGTTACCTAAATTGCCCCGTATTTCCACATCTGTGATCAGGTCTGTATTGTTGGTAATCAGTAGATCCAGTAATGTTTTATTTCAAGTTGCTGCGTCTACCATCTGACCCATAAAATTGTCCTGCAAGACATTAAGGAACTGGCGAGCCTTAAATGAATGCGCGGTTCCCTCCGCCCAGTCTATGTCTGGATAATTAAAATCCCCCATTATGATAACACTTCCCATCCTTGCTGCTAATCCAGATTGTGATAGGAGATCTGTCTCCACTTCCTCCCTCAGGTTAGGGGACCTATAGCATACTCCCAGTATTATTTTCCCCTTAGCTTCATCCCTTTGGAGCTCTACCCATAAGGATTCCACCTCCTCTCTAGCTCCCTCAGTGATATCATCTCTCACATTCACTTGTACATTATTCTTGATATATAGGCATACCCCTCCCCCTTTTTTACCATCTCTATCCTTGCGGTATAGGTATACCCTTGAATGTTTGCCAGCCAATCACGAGAGCTGTTGAACCAGGTCTCTGAAATTCCCACAAAATCCAAATCCACCTCGTAAAACAGTATCTCTAGTTCACCCATCTTGTCCGCCATGCTCCTGGCATTGGTGAACATGCCACATAGTTTAGACCGGTCGCATATTGTCCTCATATTGGGTGTTTCGAGATTGCAACTAGGACTTGCTACTATACTCACCTTGTGTTTTTGTGCTTTGGTTAACCTACCACTAATGCCCCCACTACTACCCTCTGGAATATCTTCCGCGCTGGCTATCTCTGCCTCTGGACCCTCCCCCCCATTGTCTAGTTTAAAACCCCTCTAACTTTTTGGCCATCTTCATTCCCAGCAGATCTGCACCCTCCTCATTTAGGTGCAGTCCGTCCCTTCTATAGTACTGGTTACCGACTGAGAAGTCGGCCCAGTCCTCCAGGAACCCAAACCCCTCCTTACTATACCAGCTCTTCAGCCACTTGTTTACTTCCCTAATCTCCCTCTGCCTTTCTGGTGTGGCTCGATGTACGGGTAGTATTCCTGACAATACTACCTTGGAGGTCCTTTTCCTCAATTTAGCTCCTAAGTCATTAAAATCGTTCTTTAGGACACTCCATCTGCCTCTGACTTTGTCATTGATGCCAACGTGCACCATGACAGCTGGGTCTTCCCCAGCACCTCCCAGTAATCTGTCCACAAGATCCGTTATGTGCCGAACCCGAGCGCCCGGTAGACCACATACTGTTCAGCGCTTCAGGTCTTGGTTACAGATTGCCCTCTCTGTCCTTCTAAGAATTGAGTCCCCTACCACCAGAATCTGTCTTTCCTTTCCCTTTGCTGCCCCCCCACTCTCACTGGAGGAGTTCTTCCCCTGGCAGCTAGGAGAGTCCCTCAGCTCCAGCAGTGCTGGTCCCTGACTGGTTTCACCAATGTCACTCAATGGAGGGTACTTATTGGGATGCTCCAGTCCTGGATCGGCCTCCCTGGCACTTCCCCCTCTACCCTTCCTGACTGTCACCCATCTACTCTTTGCTAGTGCCTGCGCCTCTTTGTCTCCACCCGCCTCTGTGCTGGCCCCTGCCGGCACCTGCCGTGTACGTTCCTGGCTCTCCTTTAGTATGGAGGGACTTCTCAGTGCTGACAGTTGCTTCCCCAGATTCAGAACCTGGGCTTCCAGGGAAACAATGTGCTTACATTTTGCACAGCAGTATTCACCCTCGATCGGATGATTAAGGAACGCATACGTGCAGCAAGATGTACAAAGAGTCACCTCTCCACACCCGCCGGGCATCGTACCTATTAAATTTAGTGAGGATTGGAGATTTTACCCTGTCCAAATTACCTAACAGCTAGCTTCCTGACACTAATACTCAACAAGACAATACACAGGTACACAAGACAATACACAGGTACTCACAGACCTACGTGCACTCACAGAACAGTCGCAGACTTACGTGCACTCGCAATACTCAAGTATACAGTACACAATACACAAGTACTAACGATCCACAAACACTACTCAGACAACACTCAGGTACTCACACTACACAGGTACTTTGACCCCTGTTATAACCTCCTGTTTTAAACTCTGGTTTTAACTCACCACTTAGACCAGTTCCACTTGGACTGAGTTCCAACAGCCTCACAATGAGCAGGCTTAGGATGAGTCCTACACAAAGTTATATAGAAAGCAAGCACCTGTGAACAATTAACCACTCCCCTTAATTGATAGCCACTTAGACCAGTTCCACTTGGACTGAGTTCCAACAGCCTCACAATGAGCAGCAATATATATATATGTAGGAGACTGTATATATATTTAATGCACTGCAGATCACTGAATCACCTGTCTGCCTGCCTGAAAGTGTATTTGAAAACATACACCAGCAATGGCCTGCAGTCAGATTTAGCTACACAGGGTACAGTGTGTATATATATATATATATATATATATATATATATATATATATATACATACACACACACACAAAGCCAGAATGTATATATATACTAAATACACTGTAGCTAACTGAATCAACTGCCTGTCTGAACTAGTTTAAAAACAGTACACCAGGAACGGACTGCAGTGAGATCTAGCTAAACTGGATACAGTGGATATATATATACCAGTGTGACTGTATATATATATATATATATATATATATATATATATATATATATATATATATATATATATATATATATATATATATAGAAAAAGAGTCCAAGAGGTTGCTGCACTTAAAAATTTCTTTGCTTTATTTCTCAAATTGTTCAGTAAGGATTTACAAAGCAAGTATAATCCAAAAACACAGGCACGAAATGCCTACACAGTTTCAGACACAGGTAGATTCAGATATGGATGGATGGATGGATTACGTCTCGGGCTAGTCAGCTTACGCCCTTCCTAAGATCCATTGAAGCACATCTGAGGGTTTCAATCCAATCATTCATTTAAATACAGGTTAAGTGAAGTACTTCACATATGGAATCAATATGGCTAATTAGTTCAAATCGCATACCATTTAACATCTATATATGCATATATTTATCTATAACATGCCATTAAAACAAGGATAAGCAACAGGTGTCGAATCTCTCATTCTCTTCACTCTCATTATAGAATATTTGAAATACCTATAAAAACGCAGGGAAATGTTGCATTCATGAATAAATACAAAAACAAAAAGAAAAAACAAAAAAGATATCCCTATCATGAAGTTATTTTATCTGGCTACATTTCATATACTTATTCCAACAGTTAAACAAATAAATAAAGATCCAAATCAACATTTAAGCCATATGGAGCAATTGTATTCAAAAAATGTATCCAGTATACTTCTCTTTTTCTTAGAATCAATTCACGGTTGCCCCCTCTCCTATTTTTCTCAATACCTTCTAGGACCATATACTTTAGTTGTGATACATTGTGGACAAATTCCAAAAAGTGTCTCGCTAGCGGTAATTGGGTTAATTTATCTCGTATTGAGTATTTATGTCTCGCTATCCTATCTTTGATTTTTTGTGTAGTCTCCCCTACATAGACTAAACCGCATGGGCACTTTATGGCGTAAATTACATATGAAGATTGGCATGTGTAGTAACCCCGTATGGGGATGTTGAAACCCCTATGTGGATGTGTAAAGTATTTACCTTTAATCATAGAGTTACATTGTATGCATGACAAGCAGGGATATGATCCCAGATTTTTAGGTCCCAGGAAGGTTAGTTTGGCTGCTGCAGCCACAGGTTGATCAGATTTAATCAATCGATCTCGTATCGTTCTACCTTTTCTATAGGAGGACATGGGTGGATTCCAGAATTCCTGTACCATGGGGTAACTGGATCTTAAAAGATTCCAATGTCTTTTGATAATTTGATTAATTTTGTTGGAGAAGGGATGGTACTGCATAATAAAGGGGATTCTCTTCTTTTCTTTTCGGGGTGATCGATTACTATCCGTATTAGGATGATCGATATTAACTAAAGCTTGCGGATATCTTCTACTAATAAGTTTGTTTTTTATTTCATCAAGTCTCTGATCACGGCACAGCGGGTCACTCACGATCCGCTGCACCCTCATCATCTGACTTTTTGGGATGGATGAAAAAACGTTTGGGGGGTGAAAGCTATTAAAATGTAGCAATTGATTGCGATCTGTGGGTTTCACATATAAGTCAGTAGTGATCTGCCCATTGTTCAATTTAAGAAGAGTATCAAGAAAGGAGATCTCATTTTTACCAATTTCAATGTTGAACTTTAATCCAGGTACTAAATAGTTAATGTATTTATCAAATAAGTATAGGCTTTCCATGTTGCCATCCCATATAGCGAAAATATCGTCCACAAATCTGTACCAACATTGGCAATGTTTTAAAAATAAATCATTGACATAAATAAAGGACGTCTCTATCATATTCATAAATGCGTTCGCATATGGGGGTGCAACATTTGAACCCATCGCTGCTCCATTCAGTTGCAAGAAATGAGTATCCCTGAAAAGAAAATAGTTCTCTTCAAGAGTAATTTTCAAAAGGTCAAGCAGAAATGAAATCTGTTCGGTTTTATAAATGCCTGATTGAATTAACAATCGCTGACATGCCTCTATTCCTAAATCATGTGGAATGATAGTAAATAAGCTAGAGACGTCCCATGATATCAGGATGGAATCTGATGACAAGTTTATATCTTGAATTTTTGACAAAAAGTCAGTAGTATCTCTTATAAATGATTTAGTGTTTAATAGCAATGGTGTCAAACACTTATCCAGGTATTGTGCTAGATGTGTTGTCACAGATTCCATCCCTGATACAATGGGACGTCCCGGGGGATTTTTAGGGTCTTTATGAATTTTTGGTAACATATACAGTACCGGTGTAACTGGATATTCACATATCAAAAACTCCATAGTTTCATCATCAATGATTTTTTGTTTAACTGCCTTAGTTAGAGTTGTTTTTATCCTTTTTTGCACTTTAAAAACAGGACAGCAATCAAGTCTTTTATAAGTAAGAGTATCACTCAGATGTTTCATTATTTCATTTTCATACATGGATGTATCCATGACCACAATAGCTCCCCCCTTGTCAGCCGGCTTGATAGTGATATCATGCCGGGCTGACAAGGAGTTTAACGCTGCAATCTCATCTCTATTTAGATTGTGGGGTATATGGTCTCTCTTATCTCTGTCACACAAAAAACGTTTTATATCATTTTCCACTTTGTATATATATACCTCTACAGCAGCACATGAAGTGGGCGGTACTTTAGTGCTTTTTGGTTTTAAACCCATATTTTTGATCGATAATATTGATAATTCTTTAGTTGTGGCAGTGGGTACACCCGAATAGTGTGCTTTAAATCTTAATTGTCTAAAAAATCTATATAAATCCTGTTTAAGTACAAAATCATTCATTTTCTCTTTAGGGCAAAAGCCCAAACCCTTATTCAAAACACTTAGTTCAGTTTTAGACAAAACAATAGAAGAAATGTTATGTACCAGGTTTTCATCTAATGTCTCTGGCGGTTCTGGCGTCTGGTGGTTATACCCCCTGCTGTGTCTTTTCTTTGTTCGCCGGCCGCCCCTCCTGGTCCGGATTCGGTCAGGTTCCCTGGTAAAAAAGGAGTAGTTGATACACTGGTGGATGATCCAGTAGATGTCATAGAGGAGTTTGAGCTAGCAAGATTTTTTCGTTGTATTTTTCTGTAGCCCTTTGAATGGTAATATGTAGGATCAGTCCAATTGTAGACACGATCGTTTTTATAATCTTCCCGATCTCGTTCAAGTTTTGTACGTTTACGGAATTGAATATTGGTGCGAAATCTTTCTAATTTATCATTATTCATTTTCTTGAATTGCTGTAGTTCCTCTTGATTAGAACATTGTTGTAGCTGCCTTTCAAGTTCAGCAATCTCCTGCTGTATGAGAGTCCTCTCTTGTTGCAAGAATTGCACAGTTAATGTCATGATATCAAAGGAACATTTATTGAGAATCTGGGCAAATTTGGTTTTAAAGTCCTTGTTCTGTGAAAAGAGGGTTGGAGTCAGGCGAACCCTCAGCCCTCTAATGTTGATTTGGATCTTTATTTATTTGTTTAACTGTTGGAATAAGTATATGAAATGTAGCCAGATAAAATAACTTCATGATAGGGATATCTTTTTTGTTTTTTCTTTTTGTTTTTGTATTTATTCATGAATGCAACATTTCCCTGCGTTTTTATAGGTATTTCAAATATTCTATAATGAGAGTGAAGAGAATGAGAGATTCGACACCTGTTGCTTATCCTTGTTTTAATGGCATGTTATAGATAAATATATGCATATATAGATGTTAAATGGTATGCGATTTGAACTAATTAGCCATATTGATTCCATATGTGAAGTACTTCACTTAACCTGTATTTAAATGAATGATTGGATTGAAACCCTCAGATGTGCTTCAATGGATCTTAGGAAGGGCGTAAGCTGACTAGCCCGAGACGTAATCCATCCATCCATCCATATCTGAATCTACCTGTGTCTGAAACTGTGTAGGCATTTCGTGCCTGTGTTTTTGGATTATACTTGCTTTGTAAATCCTTACTGAACAATTTGAGAAATAAAGCAAAGAAATTTTTAAGTGCAGCAACCTCTTGGACTCTTTTTCTATATACAAGGTCGGTGGGAAGACCTGATTGCTGGCACTAAATCGTAAGCAGAGTGCGGTTCCCCTCCACAAGTGAATATATTTTCCCCTGGGAACAAGCACCAGCTACTATCAAGGAATCATTGCAAGGATGGCAACAGGTGGCTCATACTCATTCTCTGAAACAGAGGCTTCAAGGATTTTCACTGACACCATGGGATCCAGAGATTTTCTGATCCAGTCCTCCTCTATACAACTTACCAGAAAAATGGAGAAACTAATGCAAAGAGTCACCACTATGGAACTTCATGAGGTAACATTAGCCGAATACTATAAGTTACAAATGATACCTAGAGGGCTGAGGGTTCGCCTGACTCCAACCCTCTTTTCACAGAACAAGGACTTTAAAACCAAATTTGCCCAGATTCTCAATAAATGTTCCTTTGATATCATGACATTAACTGTGCAATTCTTGCAACAAGAGAGGACTCTCATACAGCAGGAGATTGCTGAACTTGAAAGGCAGCTACAACAATGTTCTAATCAAGAGGAACTACAGCAATTCAAGAAAATGAATAATGATAAATTAGAAAGATTTCGCACCAATATTCAATTCCGTAAACGTACAAAACTTGAACGAGATCGGGAAGATTATAAAAACGATCGTGTCTACAATTGGACTGATCCTACATATTACCATTCAAAGGGCTACAGAAAAATACAACGAAAAAATCTTGCTAGCTCAAACTCCTCTATGACATCTACTGGATCATCCACCAGTGTATCAACTACTCCTTTTTTACCAGGGAACCTGACCGAATCCGGACCAGGAGGGGCGGCCGGCGAACAAAGAAAAGGCACAGCAGGGGGTATAACCACCAGACGCCAGAACCGCCAGAGACATTAGATGAAAACCTGGTACATAACATTTCTTCTATTGTTTTGTCTAAAACTGAACTAAGTGTTTTGAATAAGGGTTTGGGCTTTTGCCCTAAAGAGAAAATGAATGATTTTGTACTTAAACAGGATTTATATAGATTTTTTAGACAATTAAGATTTAAAGCACACTATTCGGGTGTACCCACTGCCACAACTAAAGAATTATCAATATTATCGATCAAAAATATGGGTTTAAAACCAAAAAGCACTAAAGTACCGCCCACTTCATGTGCTGCTGTAGAGGTATATATATACAAAGTGGAAAATGATATAAAACGTTTTTTGTGTGACAGAGATAAGAGAGACCATATACCTCACAATCTAAATAGAGATGAGATTGCAGCGTTAAACTCCTTGTCAGTCCGGCATGATATCACCATCAAGCCGGCTGACAAGGGGGGAGCTATTGTGGTCATGGATACATCCATGTATGAAAATGAAATAATGAAACATCTGAGTGATACCCTTACTTATAAAAGACTTGATTGCTGTCCTGTTTTTAAAGTGCAAAAAAGGATAAAAACAACTCTAACTAAGGCAGTTAAACAAAAAATCATTGATGATGAAACTATGGAGTTTTTGATATGTGAATATCCAGTTACACCGGTACTGTATATGTTACCAAAAATTCATAAAGACCCTAAAAATCCCCCGGGACGTCCCATTGTATCAGGGATGGAATCTGTGACAACACATCTAGCACAATACCTGGATAAGTGTTTGACACCATTGCTATTAAACACTAAATCATTTATAAGAGATACTACTGACTTTTTGTCAAAAATTCAAGATATAAACTTGTCATCAGATTCCATCCTGATATCATGGGACGTCTCTAGCTTATTTACTATCATTCCACATGATTTAGGAATAGAGGCATGTCAGCGATTGTTAATTCAATCAGGCATTTATAAAACCGAACAGATTTCTTTTCTGCTTGACCTTTTGAAAATTACTCTTGAAGAGAACTATTTTCTTTTCAGGGATACTCATTTCTTGCAACTGAATGGAGCAGCGATGGGTTCAAATGTTGCACCCCCATATGCGAACGCATTTATGAATATGATAGAGACGTCCTTTATTTATGTCAATGATTTATTTTTAAAACATTGCCAATGTTGGTACAGATTTGTGGACGATATTTTCGCTATATGGGATGGCAACATGGAAAGCCTATACTTATTTGATAAATACATTAACTATTTAGTACCTGGATTAAAGTTCAACATTGAAATTGGTAAAAATGAGATCTCCTTTCTTGATACTCTTCTTAAATTGAACAATGGGCAGATCACTACTGACTTATATGTGAAACCCACAGATCGCAATCAATTGCTACATTTTAATAGCTTTCACCCCCCAAACGTTTTTTCATCCATCCCAAAAAGTCAGATGATGAGGGTGCAGCGGATCGTGAGTGACCCGCTGTGCCGTGATCAGAGACTTGATGAAATAAAAAACAAACTTATTAGTAGAAGATATCCGCAAGCTTTAGTTAATATCGATCATCCTAATACGGATAGTAATCGATCACCCCGAAAAGAAAAGAAGAGAATCCCCTTTATTATGCAGTACCATCCCTTCTCCAACAAAATTAATCAAATTATCAAAAGACATTGGAATCTTTTAAGATCCAGTTACCCCATGGTACAGGAATTCTGGAATCCACCCATGTCCTCCTATAGAAAAGGTAGAACGATACGAGATCGATTGATTAAATCTGATCAACCTGTGGCTGCAGCAGCCAAACTAACCTTCCTGGGACCTAAAAATCTGGGATCATATCCCTGCTTGTCATGCATACAATGTAACTCTATGATTAAAGGTAAATACTTTACACATCCACATAGGGGTTTCAACATCCCCATACGGGGTTACTACACATGCCAATCTTCATATGTAATTTACGCCATAAAGTGCCCATGCGGTTTAGTCTATGTAGGGGAGACTACACAAAAAATCAAAGATAGGATAGCGAGACATAAATACTCAATACGAGATAAATTAACCCAATTACCGCTAGCGAGACACTTTTTGGAATTTGGCCACAATGTATCACAACTAAAGTATATGGTCCTAGAAGGTATTGAGAAAAATAGGAGAGGGGGCAACCGTGAATTGATTCTAAGAAAAAGAGAAGTATACTGGATACATTTTTTGAATACAATTGCTCCATATGGCTTAAATGTTGATTTGGATCTTTATTTATTTGTTTAACTGTTGGAATAAGTATATGAAATGTAGCCAGATAAAATAACTTCATGATAGGGATATCTTTTTTGTTTTTTCTTTTTGTTTTTGTATTTATTCATGAATGCAACATTTCCCTGCGTTTTTATAGGTATTTCAAATATTCTATAATGAGAGTGAAGAGAATGAGAGATTCGACACCTGTTGCTTATCCTTGTTTTAATGGCATGTTATAGATAAATATATGCATATATAGATGTTAAATGGTATGCGATTTGAACTAATTAGCCATATTGATTCCATATGTGAAGTACTTCACTTAACCTGTATTTAAATGAATGATTGGATTGAAACCCTCAGATGTGCTTCAATGGATCTTAGGAAGGGCGTAAGCTGACTAGCCCGAGACGTAATCCATCCATCCATCCATATCTGAATCTACCTGTGTCTGAAACTGTGTAGGCATTTCGTGCCTGTGTTTTTGGATTATACTTGCTTTGTAAATCCTTACTGAACAATTTGAGAAATAAAGCAAAGAAATTTTTAAGTGCAGCAACCTCTTGGACTCTTTTTCTATATACAAGGTCGGTGGGAAGACCTGATTGCTGGCACTAAATCGTAAGCAGAGTGCGGTTCCCCTCCACAAGTGAATATATATATATATATATATATATATATATATATATTAAATACACTGCAGCTAACTGAATCACCTGCCTGCCTGAAGATTAGAAACAGTACACCAGGAATGGACCACCAGCAACACACTACACAGGGCCTATGTGCAGGCTGCCTTATATAGTGTGGGGTGTGAACCCCCTGAGCCATAATTGGCCCTGCCTTTGGCCAATTATGGCTCTCTTTGCTGATGGCGCTGTGATTGGCCAAAGCATGCAGGTCAGAGTGCATGTTTGGCCAATCATCAGCCGATGATGAAGTGCATTATGGGGTGTGACGCGCCGCTCGAATTTGGCGCGAACGCCCCATAATGTTCGATCTTCATCGAACGGGCGAACAGCCGATGTTCAAGTCGAACTCATGTTTGACTGGAACAGAAAGCTCATCCCTACTAAAATGCAATAAAAAAATTAAAGAATTCTGTTTAAGAGCTATGGGTGGAGGTGACGTTTTGATGTACAGATTTTCTAACACAGGTCAAAGTTGCAAAATTGTGTTCAGGCATTAACATTTGTTTTCCCCTCAGTCACTAAGGGGTTAAACAATCTTCACTGAGGGAGTTTACAGAATAAAATACATTTGGGTATAAAATTGTGGATGAAGGAAAAGGCTACAGAGTTCAGGAACAATGTAAAAGGGAAGCAGAGTAACACTTCTCCAGGATGCCAGTGTTCTGATGTCCCCCATAGGATAATGCCCGCCCTGTGTTGCGCAGGCACAGCGCTTGCGCCTTACAGAGGACAAAGGAGCTGCCGATAGTTTCTGTACATGAACAGCTGTTGATCAGCTGTACACAGCGCCTACGTCTACATTGTGCCACATGCTCCCGATGCTCGTGCAACTCTGCAAGGGGCAGATGTATTATTCATTGAACTCTACAAGGGGCGGGTGTATTATTCATTAAACTCTGCAAGGGGTGGGTGTACAGAGCCAGACTTACCATTGGGCTTGACTGGGCTCAAGCCCATGGGCCCCACCCAATAGGGGGCTCCGCGGGCCCCACCCATTTATGTTTTAAATATCTTCATATTTGTTACAATTTAATTATCATTTTATCCATTTGTATTGCTTTTATTAATCTCCTGGTTTGTTTTTAAATTATTACATTGTTTACTGTGTATATGGTTGTGAAACGCATCATCTTATTGGCCACGACGTCACTTCCGCTCCGTGGTGTTTGCGTTCCACCTTGGAACGCACTTCCGGTCTTTGTCTTCCTGTTTACGGACGCCATAGATACTGCACGGCGTGCAGCGCCTACACTGCCTGCCCTGGAGACATACAGAGCGTGGAGAAGAGTTACCACCACCACTCTTCTCATCATTCTCCTGCGGTGCCTCTGAGAATGATCACTTACATCGTGGACCCAGGACGAATACCAGTACAGTATCCCCCACTTATACGCTTATATATTATCTACTTTTGTGAGTAGCCATTTGGCTGTTTTGTCTTGTCCAATTAAACAGAAGTTCTTTAATACTGCACTGAGTCTGGCTCACCTTGTCCTTTTCTATTTCTGTTTTATAGAGCTGTGCTTCGCTCTCCAGGTTGCAGCCATCAGAGCAATCCTAATGACTGTTCTTATACATAATATTTGGGACTATTTAAGGACTATATAGAATTGTTCCTTGCGCCGTCTCTCCTTTTCTCTTATCTTGAGGTTTGCTGATAGGTTATTGGCAGTTACGTAGTGCCTCGTTTACTGCCGTTGAGAAAACCTGTCTGCATTAGACAGTGATGTAATGGCGGACAAACGGTATCAGAGTGGCGCGCTTAAAAGAAAACTAAAGAATGAAAGACAGCAACGCAAAAAGGAAGTTCTCAGTAAAATGAAAAGGATTACTGGATTTTTTACACCCATGACACCACAGCCTGATGTGCAAGCGGAGAATCCAGAGAACAACAACCCGAACCCGCTGGAAGTAACGGTTGGAGACGATTTGAATTCACGAGCAGGGCAGCCCATCAATGAATCGTCTCTTCAGTCAGAAACAGCGACCGAACAATGTCCAACTACAGATTCTTTATCCACTGATCCTGCTCGCTGGGGTAAAATTGATGAAAGCGTGCGTGCTTATTAGGCGTGAAAAGGTCCGGAGTCCATTCAAAGTAAGAATGCTAAAGTCAAGGCTTCTGAACGCCACTACAAACATCAGAAGAGACTGTTTTCTCTGTTCAAAGATTTTTATTGGACATAATTAACAGATACATCAATAAATAATCTCATCAGGAGATTAGGGAACAAAACTTATAGTGCATCTTCATTGACAATGTACACAAAAATACCAATGAGAAGTTTGGCATGAATGTTTACAGTAGAACAATATAATGTGCCGGTATAAATTCAGGGAATTATCATCATATTTTAAGTTTACTGAAGATGTTGACCTTAGAGAGGAAGGGTCTCAATCACAATACCGGGTTAGGCAGTAGTTTTCCTCAGTGATAGTGAGAGACAATGACTGTGAGCTGGTTTCGATCAGCTAATAATATTGCAGTAGTAGAGATTATGGCTGGGAATACCTGGGTATAGGTAAGAAGGGACAAATTGGGGGTGGGGAAAGAATATAGGAGAAGAGAGAAAAAGAAGAGAGGTAAGAGGAGTGGTCGGCGGGATCGCACGGGTCCCCAAAGGAACGCAAGGTGAGACTATAAAATCAATGACAAGACTATGGTTCCAGTAAATGGCTATCAATGTCTGAGGGGAGGAAATGTTCCACCCATGGCGCCCATGTTTTGTGGTGTGGGGGGATTCGGTCTAGAATGGTGGCTTCAATCTTACTATGAATGATAGCTTGAGTAACTCTATTTTTCACTTCTGCTATATTTAAATTCAAGGTTTTTCAGGATCTGGCTATCGTCTGTTTAGCTGTTGTAGTAAGCTGGAGAAGAAGGCAGAGTTCTGCTCTTGTGTAGTCTCTCTGCACATGATTTAGTAGTGTCAAGGATGGGTCAGAGTCTAGGGTATCACGAAGTAATGTTGAGGCCATGTGGAATATTATTGTCCAAAATTGTTTCACTATAGGGCATGACCACCAAATGAGGGCATGTGTACCCCTCTCTCCACAGCTTCGGAATCATATGGGGAAATAATTTGTTAGGAATTTAGAAATTCTTGCTGGGACAAGGTACTAGCGCATGAGGACCTTGTAATTTGCCTCCAGTGTAACGATGTTATGTGATGAGGATTTTGTATTGGTCCATATGTCTACCCAGTCTTCAGCATCAAGCTCAATCTGTAGGTCAGTGGACCACTGTGCAGTATAAGAGGGGAGATTAACTGGTGGGGAGGTGAGGTGATTATAGAGGCGGGATATGATACCTGGCGCATGTGGATCTGAGTCGCAGATACCTTCATAAATTGATAGGCCATCTAGAGGGGAGCAAGAGCCTATTATTGTTTGGACGAAATGGGCAATTTGGAGGTAGCGGAAGCATTCATTAGGAGGAAGGTCAGCCTGAGACTGTAGCGCAGGAAAGATTTTTATGGTAGTATCGGTGACCAAATCACATATTCGACTCAGCCCAGCTTGGGACCATAGTCGAAACGACCCTGGTTCAGTAAAGGCTGGATAGAAAAGTGGGTGGCCTAGGAAGGAAAGTAATGGGGAATGTGTAGAGGTTAACTTGAAAGGGCCTCGTAGGCTATCTCACAGCCTAAGAGAATGGCGTGTAACTGGGTTTGTTATAAGGCTGCGGGTAGAAGGGGGTAGCCATATTAGGTTGGTTACTATAAGGGGGGATAGTTCTATTGCTTCCAGACTGACCCACAGTGGAATTTCGGTTTTTGCATGTAATAAGGTAATTTGGGCCAACTGGTGTGCTTGATAGTAGCGGGTAAAGTTAGGAAGTCCAAGGACTCCACTAAGCTTGCTGCAGAGGAGAATGGCTCTAGACAGCCTGGGTTTTATGGAAGCCTATATATATATATATATATATATATATATATATATATATATATATATATATATATATATATATAAATACCTGGGTTTGAATGACTCGGTGGAAATAGGAGGGGATTGCAATCGGGAGTACCTTGTAAAGATATAGAAGATTTGGGAGTAAAGACATTTTAGAAGAGACTGTTTTCTAAAACTCATTTCAAACTCAAGCATTTGAATGGTGAGTACTTGCCCAGAGAATGGTTGCTCTACTCACCATCCACCGGTTGTGTGTTTTGTTTTGCTTGCTGCCTTTTTGGCGATGGTGACGGTCAATCCCTTTTTGAGTCTGGCTATAATGACTGGAAACATGCTACCAGATGCATTGCCGAGCACGAGAATAGTGACAGTCATAGAAAGGCTGTTTAATTAATCAACAGAGCAGCAGCTGACAGAGTTATAGATTCTCAGCTTAAAAAGCAGTTCGAGTCGCAATGCAATTATTGGAGTGAAGTTTTGCAAAGAGTGGTTGCAGTTGTAAAATTTCTGTCAGAGCGGGGATTGGCTTTCCGAGGCTCCAGTGAAATATTTGGTCGAGCTGACAATGGGAATTACATGGACCCATTCTTGAAATCACACATACAGATATATGGCAATGCTGGGGTAGGAACCCCCTCATATCTTTCATCAAAAACATGCGACAAATTTATCAAGCTAATGAGCAATAGAGTGCTTTCTGAAATCATTGCTGAAGTGAAAGTGACAAAGTATTTTTCCATTTGCATTGATTCAACTCCTGACATGACGCACATTGATCAGCTTACATTTATCATAAGGTATGTTTCACCAGAGGGCCTTGTAGAAGAGCGATTCTTAAAATTTCTCCCTGTATCTAGATACACAGGGAAGGCACTCTGTGATGCAGTGTTCACAGTTTTCCATGAGATGGACACAGATATCAGTAACTGCCGTGGACAGGGCTATGATAATGCCGCAAACATGTCAGGAGTGTACAATGGGCTGCAAGCTCACATCAAAGACATTAATCCACTAATAGAGTGGGTGCTGTGCGCCGCGCACGCGCTTAATCTGGCTGGAGTTAATAGTGTAAACTGCTGCACAGAGACCGCCGATTTTTTTAACTTCATTCAGACTTTGTTCAACTTCTGCTCGAAATCCACAGCTAGATGGAAGGTGGTAACTGCAGGTTTGCAGCCTAATGAAAACCACCGCATTGAGACACTAAAATCTCTCTCTGACACCAGGTGGGCTGCGCATGCACAGGCCACCAAGGCAATGTGCAGGAATTATGCCAATATTCAGGAGTCACTGATGAACATTGCAGAAGACAGCAAACAGAACCCGGCAACACAAAATGATGCTTGGTCACTGCATACAAAAATGAACAGGCTTGAGACTGCTTTTCTTTTCACTATGTGGAATTATGTTCTACAACGCTTTCATGGGACAAGTGTTGCACTTCAAGTTGTGGATCTGGACCTGTGCAATGCTGTTGATTTGGTGAAGTCACTGCGGGAATATAATGTTGGTTTGAGAGATGAATTTGATGTGTTTGGAGACCAAGCAAAAGCGATGTCTCCCACCGTTTCAGCAACATACAAACAAGACACACAAAGACAAAGAAAACACAAGACTCATGTGGGTGAGTCTGCAACACCTGAGGTTCACTTATCAGGAAGAGAACGGTTCTCATCTGGTGTGTTTCTAGTTGTGATGGATAGGCTGCTGGCTGAACTCGATCGTCGTTTTCAGTCTTATAATGACCTCAACAGCACTTTTGGTTTCCTGAACAACATACTGTATTTATCGGCATATAACACGCACAGGCGTAAAACACGCACATTCATTTTAAGAGGGAAGTTTCAGGAAAAAACGTAAATTTTAAATAAGGAACTTTGAAGCAAAATAAGGGTCAGTGCCCATCTGCAGCCTCACCATTGCCATCAATGCAGCCTGATTAATGCCCACCTGCAGCCTCACAAGTGCCATCAATGCAGCCTTATTAGTCCACATCAATACAGCCTCACCATTGCCAGCAATGCAGCAGCCTCGCCATTGCCATAAATGCAGCAGCCTCGCCATTGCCATCTATTGACTTCCTATTACAGAGGCCGCCAAGTAAACAGGAGATTCTCACTGTATGTAATCTGACGGCACTCGTCCCCCCCCCATTGCCTCCGAGGCAGCTGAAATTGAAGTATTGGCGTATAACACGCACACGCTATTTGCACCCGATTTTCATGGTGAAAAAGTGAGTGTTATACGCCAATAAATACAGTATCTACCCTCTCTGCAGAACATCTTCATAGAAAAGCAGCAGATCTACAGAAGAGATACCACACTGACCTGGAAAATGAATTTTGTGAAGAAATCATCCAGTTCAAAGAATTCATCTGCCATGATGAGCCATCATCTGCTAGGGAACTTCTTTTGTGCATTAAAAAAAGAAAACTACAGACCGTCTTCCCAAACGTGGATGTCACTCTCAGACTTTACCTGACATTACCAGTCACAAATGCAAGTGGGGAGCGCAGTTTCTCCAAACTGAAACTAGTAAAAAATAGACTAATGCCGCGTACACACGGGCAGACTTTTCAATGGACTAGGTTCAACAGTCTTTCCGACGGACTTTGCAGTGTAGGTCCACCTGACTTTCAAATGAACGGACTTGCCTACACACAATCACACCAAAGTCAGACAGATTTGTACGTGATGACGTACGACCGGACTAAAATAAGGAGGTTGATAGCCAGTAGCCAATAGCTGCCCTAGCGTCGGTTTTTGTCCGTGGGACTAGCATACAGACGAGCGGACTTTTCAACCAGACTCGAGTCCGTCGGACAAATTTGAAACATGTTTTATTTCTAGGTCCGTCAGACTTTTGGGGAACAAAAAGTCCGCTGGAGCCCACACACGATCGAATTGTCCGCCAGACTAATCCCGTCGGACCAAGTCCACCGGAAAGTCCGCTCGTGTGTACGCGGCATAAGATCCACAATTGTACAGCAGAAATTAAATCATCTCACTCTGATGTCAATTGAGAGTGACCTTCTATGTAAACTGGATTTTAATGATTTGATCAAAGACTTTGCTGAAGAAATCCAGAAGATGCCACTTCTAAATAGTAATATGTTAATATCTTTAAAATGAGATGACATGCATGAAGTCATAACCTGATCACCTTTCTCTTTCTTTCTCTACTGAAGAATATTATTAATATCTAATATTCTTGTATCTCAGAGGCGCTTCCGGATGAAATAGCATTGATAGTCAAACTGACTTAAAACAAAGTGTGAGTTTATTGTCACACAATTGGCATCATAAATACAATGTAAAAAATATAATAGTTCAGTTCAGTGTGAGTAAAAATATATGAAATAGAATAAAAAGTTATAAAGCTGTAGTAAGCTCATGAAAGCATGTGTGCTTCATGGATGCGGTCTGTCTTCATGCTGTCTTGTGTGTCCTCCAAGAAGAAACAGGAAATGACGTTCTTAGTCTTCTGGCAGAATTCAGCTGTGCCCACTTGTCAAAGTGTCTTGTGAACATGTCAGTATCATCTATCCTAGTGACTGTGTGTGTGTGTGTCTGTGTGTGTCTGTCTGCGTGTCTGTGTCACCTTCAATATGGAAACGTTGGCTTTATATGCTACATGTGAACGTGTGAACGTCATAACCTCACACCAACTTAGAACCTTGTATAGCACATATTCATTTCTGCTAACTTCAGTAAGCTATCCAAAAGAGATTCTAACTCAGTCATATATGGCATACGATTGACAAGCCCACATGTAACACTCCATACTTGAAGTAATATGCTGATCATGTAATGTCATATAACCAAACATCTATATAATATTAACACATACAACCAACTTTAACTACATTAAGTAACTATATACTAATACTTATTAATATGACTGGAACTTCAAACTAACTTAACTTAACAGTATATAATCCACAATGTATATTCCTTTAGCTACGTGGACACGTGTCTATTTTTGTCTTCTCATGACATTCTACACCAAGATACCTTATATGTCATACTCAAATTGGCTACACCAGAAAAATCCAGCAATGCTCAGCTTTAGATGAAGAATCATGTTAAATCTATTGATCAAGGTCATTCACACATACTCTATTTATCATGATTAATCATAAAACCAAATATGTTTTGCAAGCTTGCCATGAATATCATATAACACCTATAAGTGCCGAATTATGAATTTGGAATAATATTCTAACATCTACCTTGCCTGTTGTTGTTTTAAATGATCAGCCTTTCTTAAGATATGATAGTGTACTATTTTTATTTTATTGACTGTACATTTCTAATTTATGTGCATAGTTTAGATTTTTCACTACAACACTCACTTACGTACTACACACACACACTATTTATCCTGCACTTTGTTCAATGAGTTATTTTGCTTTTTCAATATGTTTTCCAGGTAAATAAGTGTTTTATTCTCATTCTGACCAAGACATTTGTGCATTGCAATAAACACACGATCACTTTGAACTTTTCTAATCATTATTTATTTATTGGGAAAAAAAAAGTTCTTCAAGCTTCAATCAGTGGTCATATAAATAGATTATTATGTTTTTTTTAACATGTAACACCGTCTACGGTACCAGTCACCTTTTAAAAGTACCGTATATACTCGAGTATAAGTCGTTCCGAGTATAAGTCGAGGCCCTAATTTACCACAAAAAAATGGGAAAAACTTATTGACCCGAGTATAAGACGAGGGTGAGAAATGCACAGCTACTGTAAGTGGAAAAGAGGGTCAACAATGCCCATTTGCAGCATCACTGTGCCCATTTGCAGCCATAGGTCCCCTGAACTTCAAACTCAGTAGTTAAGGGTTCCTAGATGCCCCCTAGCTGCAGCCAAAATTTGGGGTCTCTGAACCCAAAGGGTCCCGAAATGACATTGCTGCAGTTGGACACAGTTGACCGAATGTGGGGCCCCGTATCTCGGGGCAACTTAGTGTTAGGAACCCCAAGTGTGCAAACTCAGTGGAACTAGCACCATAACATATCCAAAGCTGGGGTTTCTAACACCAAGTGGCCCTGAGATACAGGGCCCCAAAAATCGGTTAAGAAAATGTCAAGCACTTTTCTGCAGCAGAGAATGACATTTTCCGAACCGGCTTTGGGGCCCCGTATCTCGGGGCCACTTGATCCTAGGAACCCCAACTTTGGATATGTTATGGAACCATTTCGACTGGGTTTGCACACCAAATTTGGGGTTCTTAGCACCTAATGGCCCTGAGATACGTGGCCCCAAAGTCGGTTCAGAAAATGTCAAGCACTTTTCTGCAGCAGAGAATGACATTTTCTGAACCAATTTTGGGGCCCCGTATCTTGGGGCCACTTAGTGCTAGCAACGCCAGCTTTGGATATGTTGTGGTACCAGTTCCACTGCTGATTCATCTATGAAACAAGTGTATTTGATTGAGGAATTGAATCATTCATTCAAACCCAATTTTTTTTTAATAATTCAGATTAATTAAACATTTTTAATAGACTTCAGCAATTAACATAAATTATGTAATTTTGTTTAGTTGTTTGTTCAGAATCGTGATCTCTATTTTTATTCTCAGTTTATCCAGAATTGTGTAGCTCTAATACATAGCTTGTGTATGTATTATTTTGTTCTATTTAAAGTAATGTATAGAAGGTAGGGCCCGAAAGTGACTCAAGCCCAGGGGCCCCCACCACCCTAAGTCCTGCCCTGGTCACCATAACACTATGACATCACTCAGCATGCCGAGCAGAGCAATACAATCACAGCCACTTGTCTATTATACAGAACCTCCATATTTATAGCTGTATTCCTAGGAGACCCTCATGATTGTTGCTCGGGGTTCTGAGCCTTGTGCCCCATGCATCCACCTGAACCTCCATCAGAAAGAGGAGTCAAGGCTCCAGATTCTAGGTGTGTTCCTGTAAACCTGCATAGAGAATTGGGGGCTTTTCTGGTCCCCCCACCATGGTCACATGTCACTGCAATGTGCTGAGATGTTACCAGGCAGACAAAGACACTCCCCATTACCTGGAGGAGGAGAGACCCCAATCTACAGAGGGTTGGTGGGATGATGGTGTCTGGGAGGATCTGCTACACTAATAACTCTCTTAGTTATTATTTTATACATTTCAGAGGTTTGTCAGAACTAATCACTTCCCTAATCTTATTTCCAGCCAAACTGAAGGAGACGACACATGGCAAGACATTATCAGGTTAGTCATAGTTGCCAACATTGAAAAAAAAATTATATATTATAATTAACTGTATAATAATTAGGGGGGCGGAGCATGCGTTTGTAGGCGTGGCATAGCAAAATAAATAGAAAACTGAGCTGCGGCAAAAGATGGGCATGGTTTACGTGAAATAGTGGGCGTGGCTTAAATGGGCATGGCTCAAAGGGGGTGTGGTTAGAGTCTGAGATGAATGAGGGATGGAGAGGGAAAGGGGAGCGAGGAATGAAGGGACAGCAGGCCCAGATCCTACACAACAATAGAAATATGTGTATTCTAGAAAGTTTAACAATCAGCAGATAAAGATACTCCAAACACCTGGTGTTAGCGCTTCAATCATTCCGGCACCATGATTGTTATGGTGTCAGGGTGATTGAAGTGCATTATTTCTATTATTACATTGTAATATAAAATTAAATCATTCAACTCACCATAATGCCGAATCAGTGGGATCTCTGAGTGTGTCACTAGCCACGTCACCTGCCACCAGCAGAGTCCTTCCTTGCATCAGGTGCCCCCAGCAGAGTCCGTCCTTGGATCAGGTGTCCCCAACAGACCCGTCCTTGCATCAGGTGCCCCCAGCAGAGCCCATCCTTGCATCAGGTGCCACCAGCAGAGTCTGTCCTTGCATCAGGTGTCCCCAGCAGAGTCTGTCCTTGCATCAGGTGTCCCCAGCAGAGTCCGTCCTTGCATCAGGTGCCACCAGCAGAGCCCATCCTTGCATCAGGTGCCACCAGCAGAGTCTGTCCTTGCATCAGGTGCCACCAGCAGAGTCTGTCCTTGCATCAGGTGCCACCAGCAGAGTCCGTCCTTGCATCAGGTGCCACCAGCAGAGCCCGTCCTTGCATCAGGTGCCACCAGCAGAGTCTGTCCTTGCATCAGGTGCCACCGGCAGAGTCTGTCCTTGCATCAGGTGCCCCCAGCAGAGTCCTTCCTTGCATCAGGTGCCCCCAGCAAAGCCCATCAGTGTCCCAGGCAGAGCCATAGTTACCCCTCCTGTACATAGTTCCCCCTCTCCCCCTAGTTACCCCCTGCACATAGTTACCCCCATGTGCATAGGTACTCCCCCGTACATAGTATCCCCCTGTACATAGTTCCCCCCCTGTACATAGTAACCCCTCCTGTAAATAGTTAACCCCCTCCTGTAAATAGTTAACCCCCTCCTGTATATAGTTAACCCCCCTCCTGTACATAGTTAACCCCCCTCCTGTATATAGTAAACCCCCCTCCTGTATATAGTAAACCCCCCTCCTGTATATACTTAACCCCCCTCCTCCTGTACATAGTTAACCCCCTCCCGTATATAGTTAACCCCCCTCCCGTATATAGTTAACCCCCACCTGTATATAGTTAACCCCCCTCCTGTATATAGTAAACCCCCCTCCTGTATATACTTAACCCCCCTCCTCCTGTATATAGTTAACCCCCCTCCCGTATATAGTTAACCCCCTCCTGTATATAGTTAACCCCCCTCCTGTACATAGTTAACCCCCCCTCCTGTATATAGTTAACCCCCCTTTCTGTACTTAGTTAACCCTCCCCCTCCTGTATATAGTTAACCCCCCTCCTCCTGTATATAGCTAACCCCCTCCTGTATATACTTAACCCCTCTCCTCCTGTATATACTTAACCCCCCCTCCTGTACATTAAAGTTAAATTGCTGCAGAGACAAGAAGAGCACAAGAACATGACATGAGCGGCCGGCGCCATGTGTTCAATGGAGAGGGGAGGGGCCGATCCATGCAGCTAACCCCAGCTTCAGTATTGTGAGAGGAGAAGCCAATTCATTGGCTGCACAGATCGAGCCCCCTTCCTCTCTCCACTGAACACAAAGGGGAACAATGTAGCGGCCATTTTGCTGAAGCCAGATGTTCAAAAAATGAAAAAGCAAACATTCCCGATTTCCCTGGGCAAAATCCGGAATCAGGACAGCCTCCAATCGGGGCAAGGGTCCCAAAATCGGGATTGTCCCGGGAAAATCGGGACTGTTGGCAACTATGGGTTAGTAGGACATCCACGTTTCATATGAAATATCTTCTGGATGAACATTTTGTTTTTATTGTAGTCTGGATCAGTGGTAGAACTACCAGGGTCGCAAATGTTGCACTTCAGACCGGGCCCTGGCATTCTGCCACTGTAGGGGGCCCAAGATGCAGGAAGGGGGCCCACTGCAGAACATGGGCTCAGTTCAGACTGCTGTGATCCCAAAGTTGTGCAACTTGCTTGCAATTTCCTAGTGACTTGTTTGCAATTTTGTGATTTAACATTACAGTCTATGCCACTCAAATCACACCAAAGTCATAGAAAAGTATTATAAAAAAGGTGTAGAAATTGCGCCAGCTCCTAAGAAAAAACAAAATGAAGCAGCCGACACAGCAATCTGACCGTTGCGAATGTAAAAATAATAAAAAGTGTGGCGCTAATGAGTAGTGGGACACATGTAACTAAACAAGTGGTAGTGATCCCTATAAAGGAGTGTTAAAGCTTGAAGTGTGAACTTATTAGGTGAATGGTGTTGTTTTGTAAAACATCCCTAAAAAAGGAGATATAACAATATATAGTGATGGTGAATGCTTGGATATATAAGAGAGTGAATACTCAATAACAACCTGTAGGTTCATTAAAAAACAATCGTGCATGCACTACCATATTAAAGAAACAATACAGCAAAATAATAATGCAAGGTATCTTCATATACTGAATGTGCAGTTCAGCAAAGAAATAGAAATAATGTTCATTTGGGCAAAAGCCACGAGAAAGGACGTCCAGGTCCCTAAAAAGGGTAGACATATATGGGTACTGGAAGTCTATAAATGGGTGGATGGGGTACTTCTAGTAAATCCCACAGCCATCTGGGCGTAGGCCGTCTTTATATGAGGTGATTAAGGGCTGTTTTAAAGAAATCCTTAGGTGCAAGCAGATTCCTCACTCATGTGGGTGGTTTCAACAAAGAGAAAGAAAAAGCAAAAGGATGCCCTTACCAGAAAAGGTGGACTCACAGGCCGTTGGCGGTGAGTCAAACGAGCTTGTACCGTCAAGCGGTATGGGGTGGTGATCTGTAGGAAGACTTGTGTAGAATCTTGTCAGAAGTCCTCGGGTGGTGTACCAATTTGGGATCGGGAACCCCCGGGATTCGGTTTCGGTCGCCAAGTGACCGTTTCCTCAAAGACCCGTCATATGAGCGGATAGACAGAAAAGAGAAAAAGACTTCCACAAAGTGTAAATCCTTATTTGTAGGAAGCGTTATAGCACTTTATTCAAGAGTAAACTCCAAAAAATTACAAGTAAGGGCGGTAAAATTTCGGCTCAAAAAATAAAATTGATATCAAAGGCATAAAAAGTAGTGTAAAAACAGCGCAGTGGGTAGTGGTGGGGTGTAGTCATAGAGACCCGACGCGTTTCGCCTCCAAAGGCTTCTGCTGGGGTATGAATAAGCCCCCCACACAACTGCGCTTTATATATTCTGTTTTAAATGCAGTGTAACAGCTGATTAGCGCTGTTACACCGGATGACTTCCGGGTTCGGCAGCGTCACAGGTGACAGGCAGTCACATGGTGTTTTTGTGGCCAATTGTATCTTCTAAAGGCTGGTCAAGAACCAAGCCTCACTTCTGTTCTCCAATCAGCAAAGCGTCACTCCTATTCGTCCTGGTAATCACGTGCCGGTCACATGATATGTATTCTAAGGAGTGACGATAGGCCGCTCTCGGCCTGCGTATCATAGGAGGCAGGAAGTGGGAGCTTATCGGGCTGAGGCATGGAACGCAAACATAGCGGCACTCCATGATATTAATATCTAGTTTAGATCCAATCTTATGTGATGCGGTCTATATCCCGGGAATCCTCAAAAAACTGTCTCCACAATTATATATGGTACAATTGTATATGATACATATTATGCACATAATCACTAAGGATTCTGAACATACAGGCAAACAATATAGACAGGTGACTGTATGGTATTTCAGTGTAGTAAGGATAGTAAAGGGACATGTGTAACTGGAATGGTGCAATAATTGCAAAATACAAAAAAAAAAAAAAAAGGTATAGATCATAAGGCAGAGGCTTATACAATGTGGCATTCATGAAGCACAACCCGTATATAGTGATATTAGGACGACTCATGTGTATAAAGGTCATCCTTACTACACTGAAATACCATACAGTCACCTGTCTATATTGTTTGCCTGTATGTTCAGAATCCTTAGTGATTATGTGCATAATATGTATCATATACAATTGTACCATATATAATTGTGGAGACAGTTTTTTGAGGATTCCCGGGATATAGACCGCATCACATAAGATTGGATCTAAACTAGATATTAATATCATGGAGTGCCGCTATGTTTGCGTTCCATGCCTCAGCCCGATAAGCTCCCACTTCCTGCCTCCTATGATACGCAGGCCGAGAGCGGCCTATCGTCACTCCTTAGAATACATATCATGTGACCGGCACGTGATTACCAGGACGAATAGGAGTGACGCTTTGCTGATTGGAGAACAGAAGTGAGGCTTGGTTCTTGACCAGCCTTTAGAAGATACAATTGGCCACAAAAACACCATGTGACTGCCTGTCACCTGTGACGCTGCCGAACCCGGAAGTCATCCGGTGTAACAGCGCTAATCAGCTGTTACACTGCATTTAAAACAGAATATATAAAGCGCAGTTGTGTGGGGGGCTTATTCATACCCCAGCAGAAGCCTTTGGAGGCGAAACGCGTCGGGTCTCTATGACTACACCCCACCACTACCCACTGCGCTGTTTTTACACTACTTTTTATGCCTTTGATATCAATTTTATTTTTTGAGCCGAAATTTTACCGCCCTTACTTGTAATTTTTTGGAGTTTACTCTTGAATAAAGTGCTATAACGCTTCCTACAAATAAGGATTTACACTATGTGGAAGTCTTTTTCTCTTTTCTGTCTATCCGCTCATATGACGGGCCTTTGAGGAAACGGTCACTTGGCGACCGAAACCGAATCCCGGGGGTTCCCGATCCCAAATTGGTACACCACCCGAGGACTTCTGACAAGATTCTACACAAGTCTTCCTACAGATCACCACCCCATACCGCTTGACGGTACAAGCTCGTTTGACTCACCGCCAACGGCCTGTGAGTCCACCTTTTCTGGTAAGGGCATCCTTTTGCTTTTTCTTTCTCTTTGTTGAAACCACCCACATGAGTGAGGAATCTGCTTGCACCTAAGGATTTCTTTAAAACAGCCCTTAACCACCTCATATGAAGACGGCCTACACCCAGATGTCTGTGGGATTTACTAGAAGTACCCCATCCACCCATTTATAGACTTCCAGTACCCATATATTTCTACCCTTTTTAGGGACCTGGACGTCCTTTCTCGTGGCTTTTGCCCAAATGAACATTATTTCTATTTCTTTGCTGAACTGCACATTCAGTATATGAAGATACCTTGCATTATTATTTTGCTGTATTGTTTCTTTAATATGGTAGTGCATGCACGATTGTTTTTTAATGAACCTACAGGTTGTTATTGAGTATTCACTCTCTTATATATCCAAGCATTCACCATCACTATATATTGTTATATCTCCTTTTTTAGGGATGTTTTACAAAACAACACCATTCACCTAATAAGTTCACACTTCAAGCTTTAACACTCCTTTATAGGGATCACTACCACTTGTTTAGTTACATGTGTCCCACTACTCATTAGCGCCACACTTTTTATTATTTTTATAGAAAAGTATTGCCATTTTCTTTGTTGCTGTGACTGTAGTCACATTTATTAGGACAGCACCCATTGAAATGAATGTGTTTTGACTTGTCATGCGGCTTTGCATTGAAAGTCACATGATAAGTCGCAGCAGTCTGAACCAGGGCTTATAAAGGGCCCCACTACAGGAACAAGCAGAAAGGGCCATGGGCTGAAGAAAGAGCCCCTGCCTCAGAGAGAAGAGCCCCAGCCTTGGAGGAAAGGGCCCTGGGACCAGAGGAAAGGGCCTGGGACTGATGGAAAGGGCCCCAGCAGTCAGCGGGTGCCCTTCATGGTTTCTTGCACCGGAGCCCTATAGGTTCTATTTATGCCTCTGATCTGGATGGTGTGTCCATAGTTTGGATGCTTCCACAGTCCTCCTGTATTTCATGGGATATCTTCTTTTAGGGTTCTAGTCTTTGGGTTTATGGTTAGAATACAATATTCCCAACTCTGTCTTATAAATACTATTTAATGTGTGTATGAAGAATAAAATATTCTCTTTTCTCTCATAAAGACATCAGTAAGGAACACAAAGAGTCTGACAAAGAGAGGTTCCAGAGGATTAAAGAATATAATTCCCGTATGGGGGAGGCTGTTCATCTAAAGGAAAGATTCACCAAGTTATTGATGATAAACGGACCCCAGAATAAAGAGGGAAAAGAAGAAGAAATAAGGAGTTCAGGCAGAAGACATCTACAGATCATGGAGAAAAGATCCCCAACCACAATCCAGGCCCTCTTTGACACTGATGAATATGGGTTCATCCCTGAGATTGTGGTGTTACAAGGATCTGCTGGGATTGGAAAAACAATGACCTCCAAGAAGATCATGCTGGACTGGGCCTCTGGGGATCTCTACCAAGACAAGTTTGATTTTGTGTTTTATCTGAGCTGTAGAGAAATCAACACCATCCCTGGAAACATAAGTCTTGTGGGACTTTTATCCAGAACCTGCAGACTGAGTTCAGATGACCTGGTGTCTATTCTGGAGGATCCTAGAAGTCAGAGAAAACTTCTTACCATAGTTGATGGGTTTGATGAACTGAGGTGGACTCTGGAGGAGAAATCTGAGGGTTGTCTTGACATTTCTATGGAAACCCACAAAGAAATAATTCTCCAAAGCTTGCTCAGGAGACAGGTTCTCCCACAATCTTCTCTGATCATCACCACAAGGTCACTGGCCATGGAGAAACTTAACACATTCATCAAAGATTCTCGCAATGTGGAAATCCAGGGATTTACAAGGGACAATCGAGAGGAATATGTCCATAAATTCTTTGTAAATAAAGAAGATGCAGACAAGGTTCTCAGTATAGTAAAAGACAATGACGTTGTGTACACCATGTGTGCCGTCCCCATCACATGCTGGATTGTCTGCACTGTAATGAAACAAGAAATAAGAAAAGATTTGGATGCAATTCGGTGTCATACAACGACTTCAATTTACCTTCTCTACCTGGAGGTTTTACTAACCCATCACAGCAAGAAGGAGCAGTCTGTACACAGGAAACAAACCTGTCTGAAGAAGCTGTGTGCTCTGGCCAATCAGGGAGTTCTGAACCAACAAATCTTATTTGAGAAGAAAGATCTAGAAAGACATGGACTTTCTCTGGATGAGGTGGAGTCTGTATTTCTGAATGAGAACATCTTTCATTGGGATGTCCGCAACCAAACCTGCTACAGCTTCATCCACCTGAGTGTACAGGAGTTCCTTGCTGCTCTCTATTATGGGATGGATGATGGGTCTGGGTCTATGGAAGGTACTTCCCTCCCGGAGATCTGTGAAGGGGAATCACTCCATGACCTCAGTTCAGAATACTCACATTTAGCATTATCTGTACAATTCCTGTTTGGTCTCTTAAATGAAAATCAGGTGAAGACATTCTCAGAGATCACAGGAATCACCATCTCACTCCGAGCCAAACCTGCAATCATAGAATGGTTCATGAAGGGCAGTGATCAGACTTTCCGTACTCAGGCCATCTCCTATCTGTATGAGACTCAAGATGAGAACTTCATTAGGAGAGTCATGTCTGGTTGTACAGATTTGAAGCTGTATGGCTCATATACTGGTAACTTGTGGATGAACAGGAATTATTCCAAGCAGCTGAACTATTGCTTGAAAACTTTGAAGAGAGAAAGTTTTCAGTCTTTACATTTTGAAGATCTCACTGTGGGTCCAGAGTTCCAGAAACTTCTATCTCCATTCCTACACAGGAGTCAGGCTGTCAGGTAAGTGAGTGTGAGGATATCCTAACTGAATTCAGAGAATGGGCAGGAACCTGCATACAGTATAACGGTGATTATCAGACATGTTCTCCATCTACCACACTTGTTAGAAGTCCTGGGAACTCACACTTTCCTCAGCCCTAAGCCCTGGTTCACACTACAGCAATTTTCCAGCGACATTCGGATGACATGTAAAGTCGCAGGTCAGGTGAAAACACAAAGATTTTATTGGATGTTGTCCTAATTGCTGTGATTTGAGTCACTGCAACAAAAGTAAATACTTCCTGCACTACTTTTGGGTGATTCTTGTGCTGCACGACTCCCATAGACTTCAATGTAAAATCTCCAGAAAGTCGTACATTTGTCTGAATCTTATAGACTTTGCTGCGACTTCTGAGGCTTCTTTACCCCTCACCTCTCCTCCCTGGTCATCCTTGCTGCCTAAAATCTTCCTCCCAACACATCCCAGTCACACCTGAGCATAGCGGAAACGCACATTCCCACTTCCATTATTTGTGTATTTTTCATGTGTAAGCACACATTGTGTATAGGGAGCCCATTCACTGGAATGTTCTGCCCTACATGCAACAAACACCCCAAAGTAGATCAAGAATCTTCTCAGTCATGGAGCGTCATGCATCTTGGCAGCAAAACATGTGTCTGATAACTGTGATTGGGGTGTCATTAACAATTAGCTGACATTCATATCTGCGTGTTTCCGAATACGAGGCGACCCACACAGAAAATGTGCGCTTTTTCATACGTCTAAAAAATGCACAGCAACGCACGCCACACATGCGCAGATGTAAATGAATGGTAACACAAAAGCAATGCTCCTCGCTGTGTGTTTTTGAAACATACAGCAAAGCGCATGTATTCTTGCCGTCTGCCATGCATTCAAAAATGTACAGAAGCAAATAAATAATAACACAAGTGTGACGCACATTGTCACACATTTATGAAACGCACAGCAAAGCATGGATTTTCTTGCAGGTTGCTGTGCAGTTGGAAATGTACAGATGTGAATGAATGGTAACGTATTTACAACTGACAGCAACCCACAAGAAAACGCATGCTTTTCTGCGTGATTTGTGTGACAATGCGCATCACACTTGTGTTACCATTCATCTGCATCTTCATGTTTTTGAACGCACGCCAACCCGTAAGAAAACGCATGCTTTGCTTTGCTGTGCATTTCGAAAATGTATGACAACACACGTTATACTTGCGATACCATTCGTTGGCGTCTGAATGTTTCTGAACACATGACAACCTGCAGGAAAACGCATGCTTTACCACACGTTTTAGAAACATGCATCGTGCTCGCCTTGCCATATTTGCAGTACATGCGTGATGCGCGGTCGCAGCGCATTTCTGAAACGTGCGGCAAAGCACACAATTTCTGTGCGGTTGATGTGCATTCAGAATCATGCAGATGTAAATGAAGCCTGATTGTTAATGACGCCCCAATCACGGTTATCAGACACGTTTCGTCATGTGATAAAACACGCTATAAACACGGATCATCAAAGTCACATAGGAATGCTTCTCAGTAAAGTCACTTTGAAGTCACATCTGGTCGCCGGGAAGTTGTAGAGCAAAGTCAAGCTGGAAGTCGCTGCGACTTTCATGTTGTGCTGTGTGAACCAGAGCTAAATGGTGGTTCCCACATATCACCTTCTACCAATCACATCATTTACATCATATTAACCCTTTCCCTGCCCCCAATTATACCATTTATCACACAGAACATTTGGAGGGAAAGCTTCATGTTCAGAGATCTGGGGGAGGGAAATAATGTCAGGGGTGTGACATCATCATCCCAACATTGGAGGGGCCAATTGTCTGCAGAAGTGGGCGGAGTTAGGAATGTCTGGACTGCATTTTATATCTGGAACCAAAGTGGTGTTCCAGGATTTTCCAGAAGCTGAATGGAGACCCCTGTGTAGGAAGGCCGGAGACCCCGTATACAAATCAGGGGCCTCCTTTAAGTTTTGTCTGGAGTGTGACTTCAAAGACCACTCATAGCCACCAATGAGAAGTCCTCATCAGGTCCAGTATGAGACTGTAGAGCCAGAGGGAAGGCAGCCATGTGGAAGGGAAATGTTGGGTGTTACATTGTTATTCTTGGTGTCAGAGGTCATACATTCTTGGTGGTAATTATTATCTCATTATTGGCTTTTAGATTTCGGCGTTGTACTATTTCCAATAAAGATTGTCCGGGAGAGGACAAAGCAGAAGAAGAAGATTCCTCCTCTTCAGGATATAAAATGAAGTGTGATTCTCTTTCCTTTCTGAAGAACCCGAAGAGTAAAATTCAGGAATTATGGTAAGAGAAATGAGTGATCTGCAGTGATGGGGAAATGTGACGTCTTGTGATTGTTCCCGTCTCTCAGTGTTTCCTTCTATCTCTGGGTGTCCTCCATCCTCACCCATGTAGAATCTTCCATCACCTGTCCTCTTCTCATGTCTTCTCCTCTCTCTGAGAGAATCTTTCTCTTTGTAACCTCATCCATGGGATTTGGGGTTCCCCTTATAGTAGAACAGTGACCAGGCTATGTACATATGGAATGACCATCCATATTCCTAACAAGCAGGAAATAGGATGGAATAGACCCCCTTAGGACTCGCTCACACGTCTGATGATTATGTAGAAGGAAGCAATGCTCAGTAACACTTCTATGACATTTATGATGTGTCTTCATTGTGTTTATGAAGCTCTGAAAACACTAGAAGAATGCTGGAGAAATGTCCGGGGGAGGGGTTACTCTTCTAGTGGGAGGAGCCTAAAGGGGAAGTGATGTAGAGGAAATGATCTCCTCTGATATGTGGATTTCGGATGTATTACAATAATTCTATAAAATGAAAACCAGCCGCCATGTTATCATACTCACTATCGCTCTCCTGCCCCCTGGAGGACAGATTTCCCGGTCTGAGGATAATACCCGCTTGGTGACTTGTTACCAGATCTGTTTTATTTGTATGTGTCACAATAGCTGGGATACTCGGGTCATTAATAGTTTATTATTAATAACATGTAATATATCCTCACATAGAATCACAATATATCCATGTAAGAATGCACAGAGCGGCCGGCGACCCTCCTCTCCTTCATAACAGCATAGCAGCGGCTCTCCTAGTGTATCTGACAGGCGTGATGACGTCTCCACCTTACACGTTTCGCCCTAGGCGGGGCTTCATCATGTATATTTGTGTTGTTTGTTTAAAATGTGTAAACATTAACACTTTTAGGTTTAGGGAGTCTCACTTCTAGCGCTGCACAGCTATCTTTATATCTATCCTGTAAGGGAGGTGTCACTGCACATCACCAATCATAAGTGGCCGACCACAAAGTAGGTTTTTTGCATGTACATAGTATGCTAAAGTTTGGGTGGTCTCACTCATCATGCTGCAATATTGAACACTTTGACAATATCTTACTTATAGTGTTTTTTCTAACATTGTAATATTCCTGTATAATTGTACTGAAACACGTGTGGATTGTTTAAACATTTGAAATAAAAATCCTATTTTTAGATTTAGGGAGTCTCACTTGTAGTGCTGCACAGTTCTCTTTCTATGTATTTGGTGTTGGATTTTGTGGATGAATCCTTCTGTGTTCAGCTGATTAGTATATATAATTATAAGAGGTTTTTGGCTGTGCAGTGACACATTTCCTGCCTGGCACTGTCAGTATTGCCGGCTGGTTGGTGATTTTGCCGGCACACAGAAGCTATTGGAGTTACCACACGGCTGTTCTGTACAACCAGAAGTGACCGGAGCTGCTCTGTCCTACTTCTCTATTATTTCCCAGTGCATTCTGGGATACCGGAGCCTCCGCTGTCTGTCCTCCAATGCCCAGCGATTATTGGACATCACCATGAAATGAATGGAGGCGACTGACAAGCGTGGATGTCTCATGACAGCGACATGCAGCTTCATTTATAACACGACACAACGCTACCGCTCCTGTGTGACCAGCACTGTGTGCTGCCATTGTAATATTCATGGCAGGCATGGAAGGCAGTTATCAGGCTTTAGAAATGCTGAATAAATGTCACATAATCACATGGTACTGACACACATGTGACCGAGACCTCACTGACCTCTGTAGATACAGACACCATGGATCAATTAATCCTCAATTTTCATACAATATCCAGTGAGGTCCCTCCGGTGGGTTTCAGCAATCTGCTCCCCCTCCCCCTCCTCTGAGTCATTCAGGTATGAAGGGAAATTACAGCTTGAGCTACTGAGCTCTGTAAATAACATGGATTGTACAGCAATCCGGGAAGGACAGGCAGCTAAACATGTGGAAAAGAGATTTCAGCTCCACCTGCTGGCTGAAAATGAAAATGCGAATTATTTATATAGAATATTTCATATTTATAAATCTATGAATGGAATGTTTTGTCCTGACCATAATAAAGAGAGAAAACACGATCCATTCCTCTGAAGACAAAGACCTCAGACAGTTCTCACTTCTGTACAAAAGGCCGTCCCATAACCAATACAACTCATACTCCAGAAATATCATCTGTCATTGTCTCCCTTCTGCAGGATAGGAGTTATAAGCAGAAAAAAGGCGCTTCTAAGTGCAGAAGATTAACCACTTAACAACCGGCCCATAGCCAAATGACGGCTACAGGGTGGTTGTTTAACTCTGGGAGGGCGTCCAGGGACGTACTCCCAGAATTCTGCTCTCGCGCGCCCCCAAGGGCGCGCACTCGAAAGCATCCGTGACCGGTAAATGGCCGCTGATTGCGGCCGTTTACCATGTGATCGCTCCGTCAAATGACAGAGCGATCACATGTAAACAAACCGGCGTCATCTGATGACGCCGGTTCCTCTCCTCCCCCTCTCCTCCCCTCCTGTGTACCGATCGGTACACTGTGAGCGGAGAGGGGGATGGATGGATGGTAGCAGCGTTGTGGGCTGCATCTGTAGTGCCCACAGCGCTGCACAGAGACATCCAGCCATCCATCCATCCATGCTCAGCCATCCCTCACTACTCTGCATGCCCTGCAATGCTGTGCAATACTCTGCAATTCCCTCTGCAATGCCCCACAATACTCTGCCATACCCCGCAATACCCCTGCAATACTCTGCCATACCCTGGAATACCCCGCAATACTCTGCTATTCCCTGGAATACCCCGCAATACTCTACCATACCCTGCAATACCCCGCAATACTCTGCCATACCTTGCAATACCCCGCAATACTCTGCCATACCCTGCAATACCCCGCAATACTCTACCATACCCTGCAATACCCCGCAATACTCTGCCATACCTTGCAATACCCCGCAATACTCTGCCATACCCTGGAATACCCCGCAATACTCTACCATACCCTGCAATACCCCGCAATACTCTGCCATACCTTGCAATACCCCGCAATACTCTGCCATACCCTGCAATACCCCGCAATACTCTGCCATACCTTGCAATACCCCGCAATACTCTGCCATACCCTGCAATACCCCGCAATACTCTGCCATACCCTGCAATACCCTGAAATACCCCGCAATACTCTGCCATACCCCGCAATACTCTGCCATACCCTGCAATACTCTGCCATACCCCGCAATACTCTGCCATACCCTGCAATACTCTGCCATACCCCGCAATACTCTGCCATACCCTGCAATACTCTGCCATACCCCGCAATACTCTGCCATACCCCAAAATACCCCGCAATACTCTGCCATACCCTGCAATACCCTGAAATACCCCGCAATACTCTGCCATACCCCGCAATACTCTGCCATACCCTGCAATACTCTGCCATACCCCGCAATACTCTGCCATACCCTGCAATACTCTGCCATACCCCGCAATACTCTGCCATACCCTGCAATACTCTGCCATACCCCGCAATACTCTGCCATACACTGCCATACCCTGCAATACCCCGCAATACTCTGCCATACCCTGGAATACCCCGCAATACTCTGCCATACCCTGGAATACCCCGCAATACTCTGCCATACCCTGCAATACCCTGAAATATCCCACAATACCCCACAATACTCTGCAATACTCAGTGATACCCAGCCATACTCTGCCATACTCTGCCATACCCAGCCATGCTCTGCAATACCCCGCAAAAATCTGCAATACTCTGCCATACCCAGCCATACTCTGCAATACCCCGCAATACCCAGCCATACTCTGCAATACTCGGTGATACCCAGCCATACTCTGCCATACCCAGCCTCTGTATGTGGCCAGGCTGTGGAAGTCTCACACATGTGGTATCGCCGTACTCAGGAGGAGTAGGAGAATCTATTTTGAGGTGTCATTTTTGGTATGTACATGTTATGTGTTAGAAATATTGTATAAATGGACAACTTTGTGTTAAAAAAAAAAAAAAGCGTTTTAACCACTTCCCGCCCGCCGGCCATCATACAACGTCCTTGACTTTGTGCGGGGATATCTGAATGATGGGTGCAGCTACAGGCATCATTCAGATATCAGCTTTTTCAGCCAGCGATTCCCTACACCATAAGAACGATCATAGCGGCTGTTCCACTGCTTGATCGTTCTTACGGGAGGCGAGAGGGGATGCCCCCCCTCCCGCCGCCCTCCGGTGCTTCTACCGACTCACCGATACGATCGAAATCAGGATCTTTTTTTTTCTTTTATTTCAGGCACAGCCTAGAGATGAGATGTGGGGTCTTATTGACCCCATATCTCACTGTAAAGAGGACCTGTCATGCCATATTCCTATTACAAGGGATGTTTACATTCTTTGTAATAGGAATAAAAGTGATCAAATTTTTTTTTTTTGTAAAAAAGTGTCAAACTAAAATAAATAAAGTAAAATGAACAATAAAAAAAAAAAAAAAAATTTTAAAGTGCCCCTGTCCGTGTGCTCGCATGCAGAAGCGAACGCATAGGTAAGTCCCACCCACATATGAAAACGGTGTTCAAACCACACATGTGAGGTATCGCTGCGATCGGTAGAGCAAGAGCAATAATTTTGGCCCTGGACCTCCTCTGTAACTCAAAATTTGTAACCAGTAAAAAATTTTAAAGCGTTGCCTATAGGGATTTTTAGGTGGCGAAGTTTGGCGCCATTCCACAAGCGTGTGCAATTTTGAAAGGTGACATGTTAGGTATCTATTAACTCGGCGTAACTTCATCTTTCATATTATGCAAAAACATTGGGCTAACCTTACAGTTTTGTTTTTTTTTTAAGCAAAAAACTGTTTTTTTTCCAAAAAAAACGCGTTCGAAAAATTGCTGCGCAAATATCGTGCGAGATAAAAAGTTGCAATGACCGCTATTGTATTCTCTAGGGTCTTTGCTAAAAAAACATATATATATAATGTTTTGGGGTTCTATGTAATTTTCTAGCAAATAAATGATGATTTTTACATGTAGGAGAGAAATGTCAGAATTGGCCTGGGTGCTCCAGAACACCTGAAGGTGCTCCGTGCATTTTGGGCCTCTGTATGTGGCCACGCTGTGTAAAAGTCTCACACATGTGGTATTGCCATACTCGGGAGTAATAGCAGAATGTGTTTTGGGGTGTAATTTGTGGTATGCATATGCTGTGTGTGAGAAATAACCTGCTAATATGACAATTTTGTGGAAAAAAAAACGAAAAAAAAAAAACTTAATTTTGCAAAGAATTGTGGGAAAAAATGGCAACTTCAAAAAACTCATCATGCATCTTTCTAAATACCTTGGAATGTCTTCTTTCCAAAAAGGGGTCATTTGGGGGGTATTTGTACTTTTCTGGCATGTTAGGGTCTCAAGAAATTAGATAGGCCGTCAGTACTTCAGGTGTGATCAATTTTCAGATATTGGTACCATAGCTTGTGGACTCTATAACTTTCACAAAGACCAAACAATATACACTAATTTGGGTTATTTTTACCAAAGATATGTAGCGGTATAAATTTTGGGCAAAATATATGAAGAAAAATTACTAATTTTCAAAATTTTATAACAGAAACGAAGAAAAATGTATTTTTTTACAGATTTTTCGGTCTTTTTTCTTTTATAGCGCAAAAAATAAAGAACCCAGCGGTGATTAAATACCACCAAAAGAAAGCTCTATTTGTGTAAAAAAAAAGGACAAAAAATTCATATAGATACAGTGTTGCATGACTGAGTAATTGTCATTCAAAATGTGAGAGCACTAAAAGCTGAAAATTGGTCTGCTTATTAAGGGGGTTTAAGTGCCCAGTGGTCAAGTGGTTAAAATATTTAATATCCCCAGTGGGATTAAAAACACTTGTTTTCACTAATAGTGTATTTAGCATTATTCTGATGATTCATGTCCTTGTGAGAATGTCATACACCATTTCCTACTTCTTGAGTCCCTGCCGCTACTTACCCACAGTCCTGGGAGTCTTACAACAAGCTGCGGACCCTCCTGATGCTGGATCGCTCTTACCATCAACGATGTTATGCTTATTTTACTTTCTGATCTTGTAAGTGTTTTTAACCACTTAAGGACCGCCTCACGCCGATGTACGTCGGCAAGGCGGCACGGGCAGGCAAAATCACGTACATATACGTGATTTGCCTCCCGCGGGTGGGGGGTCCGATCGGACCCCCCCGGTGCCCGAGGCAGTCCTCTTTTGTCCCCCGGCGATCGGAGGTGAGGGGGAGGCCATCTGTTCGTGGCCCCCCCCTCGCGATAGCCACCGGCCAATGGGAACATTCCTTTGCTGCTGTATGCTAAACAGCAGCAAAGGAAATGATGTCATCTCTCCTCGGCTCGGTATTTTCCGTTCCGGCGCCGAGGAGAGAAGACATCTATGTGAGTGCACAAACACTACACACACAGTAGAACATGCCAGGCACACAAAACACCCCCGATCCCCCCCGATCGCCCCCCCCGATCACCCCCCAATCACCCCCCCGTCACAAACTGACACCAAGCAGGTTTTTTTTTTTCTGATTACTGCATGGTGTCAGTTTGTGACAGTTACTGTGTTAGCACAGTTACTGTTACCCCCCTGTAGGTCTAGGATACCCCCCTAACCCCCCCTAATAAAGTTTTAACCCCTTGATCACCCCCCGTCACCAGTGTCGCTAAGCAATCATTTTTCTGATCGCTGTATTAGTGTCGCTGGTGACGCTAGTTAGGGACGTAAATATTTAGGTTCGCCGTCGGCGTTTTATAGCGTCAGGGACCCCCATATACTACCTAATAAAGGTTTTAACCCCTTGATTGCCCCCTAGTTAACCCTTTCACCACTGATCACCGTATAAGTGTTACGGGTGACGCTGGTTAGTTCGTTTATTTTTTATAGTGTCAGGGCACCCGCCGTTTATTACCGAATACAGGTTTAGCCCCCTGATCGCCCGGCGGTGATATGCGTCGCCCCAGGCAGCGTCAGATTAGCGCCAGTACCGCGAACACCCACGCACGCAGCATACGCCTCCCTTAGTGGTATAGTATCTGAATGGATCAATATCTGATCCGATCAGATCTATACTAGCGTCCCCAGCAGTTTAGGGTTCCCACAAATGCAGTGTTAGTGGGATCAGCCCAGATACCTGCTAGCACCTGCGTTTTGCCCCTCCGCCCGGCCCAGCCCAGCCCACCCAAGTGCAGTATCGATCGATCACTGTCACTTACAAAACACTAAACGCATAACTGCAGCGTTCGCAGAGTCAGGCCTGATCCCTGCGATCACTAACAGTTTTCTTGGTAGCGTTTTGGTGAACTGGCAAGCACCAGCGGCGTAGTACACCCCGGTCGTAGTCAAACCAGCACTGCAGTAACACTTGGTGACGTGGCGAGTCCCATAAGTGCAGTTCAAGCTGGTGAGGTGGCAAGCACAAGTAGTGTCCCGCTGCCACCAAAAAGACAAACACAGGCCCGTCGTGCCCATAATGCCCTTCCTGCTGCATTCGCCAATCCTAATTGGGAACCCACCGCTTCTGCAGCACCCGTACTTCCCCCATTCACATCCCCAACCAAATGCAGTCGGCTGCATGAGAGGCATTTTCTTTATGTCCTCCCGAGTACCCCTACCCAGCGAACCCCCCAAAAAAGATGTCGTGTCTGCAGCAAGTGCGGATATAGGCGTGACACCCGCTATTATTGTCCCTCCTGTCCTGATAATCCTGGTCTTTGCATTGGTGAATGTTTTGAACGCTACCATTCACTAGTTCAGTATTAGCGTAGGGTACAGCATTGCACAGACTAGGCACACTTTCACAGGGTCTCCCAAGATGCCATCGCATTTTGAGAGACCCGAACCTGGAACCGGTTACAGTTATAAAAGTTAGTTACAAAAAAAGTGTAAAAAAAATATATATACACTACCGTTCAAAAGTTTGGGGTCACATTGAAATGTCCTTATTTTTGAAGGAAAAGCACTGTACTTTTAAATGAAGCTAACTTTAAACTAGTGCTAACTTTAAACAAATATACTCTATACATTGCTAATGTGGTAAATGACTATTCTAACTGCAAATGTCTAGTTTTTGGTGCAATATCTACATAGGTGTATAGAGGCCCATTTCCAGCAACTATCACTCCAGTGTTCTAATGGTACAATGTGTTTGCTCATTGGCTCAGAAGGCTAATTGATGATTAGCAAACCCTTGTGCAATCATGTTCACACATCTAAAAACAGTCTAGCTCCTTCCAGAAGCTACAAAACTGACCTTCCTGTGAGCAGATTGAGTTTCTGGAGCATCACATTTGTGGGGTCAATTAAACGCTCAAAATGGCCAGAAAAAGAGAACTTTCATCTGAAACTCGACAGTCTATTCTTGTTCTTAGAAATGAAGGCTATTCCATGCGAGAAATTGCAAAGAAATTGAAGATTTCCTACAACGGTGTGTACTACTCCCTTCAGAGGACAGCACAAACAGGCTCTAACCAGAGTAGAAAAAGAAGTGGGAGGCCGCGTTGCACAACTAAGCAAGAAGATAAGCACATTAGAGTCTCTAGTTTGAGAAACAGACGCCTCACAGGTCCCCAACTGGCATCTTCATTAAATAGTACCCGCAAAACACCAGTGTCAACATCTACAGTGAAGAGGCGGCTGCGGGATTTTGGGCTTCAGGGCAGAGTGGCAAAGAAAAAGCCATATCTGAGACTGGCCAATAAAAGAAAAAGATTAAGATGGGCAAAAGAACACAGACATTGGACAGAGGAAGACTGGAAAAAAGTGTTGTGGACGGATGAATCCAAGTTTGAGGTGTTTGGATCACAAAGAAGAACGTTTGTGAGACGCAGAACAAATGAAAAGATGCTGGAAGAATGCCTGACGCCATCTGTTAAGCATGGTGGAGGTAATGTGATGGTCTGGGGTTGCTTTGGTGCTGGTAAGGTGGGAGCTTTGTACAGGGTAAAAGGGATTCTGAATAAGGAAGGCTATCACTCCATTTTGCAACGCCATGCCATACCCAGTGGACAGCGCTTGATTGGAGCCAATTTCATCCTACAACAGGACAATGACCCTAAACACACCTCCAAATTGTGCAAGAACTATTTACAGCAGAAGCAGGCAGCTGGTATTCTATCGGTAATGGAGTGGCCAGCACAGTCACCAGATCTGAACCCCATTGAGCTGTTGTGGGAGCAGCTTGACCGTATGGTACGCCAGAAGTGCCCATCCAACCAATCCAACTTGTGGGAGCTGCTTCTAGAAGCGTGGGGTGCAATTTCTCCAGCTTACCTCAATAAATTAACAGCTAGAATGCCAAAGGTGTGCAATGCTGTAATTGCTGCAAAAGGAGGATTCTTTGATGAAAGCAAAGTTTGATGTAAAAACAATGTTATTTCAAATACAAATCATTATTTCTAACCTTGTCAATGTCTTGACTCTATTTTCTATTCATTTCACAACGTATGGTGGTGAATAAGTGTGACTTTTCATGGAAAACACAAAATTGTTTGGGTGACCCCAAACTTTTGAACGGTAGTGTATATATATAAAATAAAAAAAATAGTTGTTGTTTTATTGTTCTCTCTCTCTCTATTCTCTCTCTATTGTTCTGCTCTTTTTTACTGTATTCTATTCTGCAATGTTTTATTGTTATTATGTTTTATCATGTTTGTTTTTCAGGTATGCAATTTTTTATACTTTACCGTTTACTGTGCTTTATTGTTAACCATTTTTTTGTCTTCAGGTACGCCATTCACGACTTTGAGTGGTTATACCAGAATGATGCCTGCAGGTTTAGGTATCATCTTGGTATCATTCTTTTCAGCCAGCGGTCAGCTTTCATGTAAAAGCAATCCTAGCGGCTAATTAGCCTCTAGACTGCTTTTAAAAGCCGTGGGAGGGAATGACCCCCCCCCACCGTCTTCCATGTTTTTCTTTGGCTCTCCTGTCTCAACAGGGAACCTGAGAATGCAGCCGGTGATTCAGCCAGCTGACCATAGAGCTGATCAGAGACCAGAGTGGCTCCAAACATCTCTATGGCCTAAGAAACCGGAAGCTACGAGCATTTTATGACTTAGATTTCGCCGGATGTAAATAGCGCCATTGGGAAATTGGGAAAGCATTTTATCACACCGATCTTGCTGTGGTCAGATTCTTTGAGGGCAGATGAGAGATCTAGGGTCTAATAGACCCCAATTTTTTCAAAAAAGAGTACCTGTCACTACCTATTGCTATCATAGGGGATATTTACATTCCCCGAGATAACAATAAAAATGATTAAAAAAAAAAATGAAAGGAACAGTTTAAAAATAAGATAAAAAAGCAAAAAAATAATAAAGAAAAAAAAAAAAAAAAAAATCAGCCCTGTCGCCCCCTGCTCTCGCGCTAAGGTGAACGCAAGCGGCTGTCTGTCGTCAAACGTAAACAGCAATTGCACCATGCATGTGAGGTATCACCACGAAGGTCAGATCGAGGGCAGTAATTTTTGCAGTAGACCTCCTCTGTAAATCCAAAGTGGTAACCTGTAAAGGCTTTTAAAGGCTTTTAAAAATGTATTTATTTTGTTGCCACTGCACGTTTGTGCGCAATTGTAAAGCATGTCATGTTTGGTATCCATGTACTCGGCCTAAGATCATCTTTTTTATTACATCAAACATTTGGGCAATATAGTGTGTTTTAGTGCATTAAAATTTAAAAAAGTGTGTTTTTTCCCCAAAAAATGCGTTTGAAAAATCGCTGCGCAAATACTGTGTGAAAAAAAAAAATGAAACACCCACCATTTTAATCTGTAGGGCATTTGCTTTAAAAAAATATATAATGTTTGGGGGTTCAAAGTAATTTTCTTGCAAAAAAAATAACTTTTTCATGTAAACAAAAAGTGTCAGGGCTTTGTCTTCAAGTGGTTAGAAGAGTGGGTGATGTGTGACATAAGCTTCTAAATGTTGTGCATAAAATGCCAGGACAGTTCAAAACCCCCCCAAATGACCCCATTTTGGAAAGTAGACACCCCAACCTATTTGCTGAGAGGCATGTCGAGTCCATGGAATATTTTATATTGTGACACAAGTTGCGGGAAAGAGACAATTTTTTTTTTTTTTGCACAAAGTTGTCACTAAATGATATATTGCTCAAACATGCCATGGGAATATGTGAAATTATACCCCAAAATACATTCTGCTGCTTCTCCTGAGTACGGGGATACCACATGTGTGAGACTTTTTTCGAGCTTAGCCGCGTACGGGACCCTGAAAACCAAGCACCGCCTTCAGGCTTTCTAAGGGCGTGAATTTTTGATTTCACTCTTCACTGCCAATCACAGTTTCGGAGGCCATGGAATGCCCAGGTGGCACAAACCCCCCCCCAAATGACCCCATTTTGGAAAGTAGACACCCAAAGCTATTTGCTGAGAGGTATAGTGAGTATTTTGCAGACCTCACTTTTTGTCACAAAGTTTTGAAAATTAAAAAAAGAAAAAAAAATGTTTTTCTTGACTTTCTTCATTTTCAAAAATAAATGAGAGCTGCAAAATACTCACCATGCCTCTCAGCAAATAGCTTGGGGTGTCTACTTTCCAAAATGGGGTCATTTGGGGGGGTTTGTGCCACCTGAGCATTCCATGGCCTCCAAAACTGTGATAGGCAGTAAAGAGTGAAATCAAAAATTTACACCCTTAGAAATCCTGAAGGCAGTGATTGGATTTCGGGGCCCCGTACGCGGCTAGGCTCCCAAAAAGCCCCACACATGTGGTATCCCTATACTCAGGAGAAGCAGCTAAATGTATTTTGGGGTGCAATTCCACATATGCCCATGGCCTGTGTGAGCAATATATCATTTAGTGACAACTTTGTGCAAAAAAAAAAAAAATGTGTCAAATTCCCGCAACTTGTGTCAAAATATAAAATATTCCATGGACTCAATATGCCTCTCAGCAAATAGCTTGGGGTGTCTACTTTACAAAATGGGGTCATTTGGGGGGGTTTTGTGCCACCTGGGCATTCCATGGCCTCCGAAACTGTGATAGGCAGTGAAGAGTGAAATCAAAAATCTACACCCTTAGAAATCCTGAAAGCTGTGATTGGTTTTCGGGGTCCTGTACGCGGCTAGGCTCCCAAAAAGTCCCACACATGTGGTATCCCCATACTCAGGAGAAGCAGCTGAATGTATTTTGGGGTGCAATTCCACATAGGCCCATGGCCTGTGTGAGCAATATATCATTTAGTGACAACTTTTTGTAAATATTTTTTTTTTTGTCATTATTCAATCACTTGGGACAAAAAAAATAAGTATTCAATGGGTTCAACATGCCTCTCAGCAATTTCCTTGGGGTGTCTACTTTCCAAAATGAGGTCATTTGGGGGGGGGGATTTGTACTGCCCTGCCATTTTAGCACCTCAAGAAATGACATAGGCAGTCATAAACTAAAAGCTGTGTAAATTCCAGAAAATGTACCCTAGTTTGTAGACGCTATAACTTTTGCGCAAACCAATAAATATACGCTTATTGACATTTTTTTTACCAAAGACATGTGGCCGAATACATTTTGGCCTAAATGTATGACTAAAATTGAGTTTATTGGATTTTTTTTATAACAAAAAGTAGAAAATATCATTTTTTTTCAAAATTTTCGTTTTTTTCCGTTTATAGCGCAAAAAATAAAAACCGCAGAGGTGATCAAATACCATCAAAAGAAAGCTCTATTTGTGGGAAGAAAAGGATGCAAATTTCGTTTGGGTATAGCATTGCATGACCGCGCAATTAGCAGTTAAAGCGACGCAGTGCCAAATTGGAAAAAGACCTCTGGTCCTTAGGCAGCATAATGGTCCGGGGCTCAAGTGGTTAATCCCACTGGGGATATTAAATATTTTAATCTTCTGCACTTAGAGGCACCTTTTTTCTTGCTCCTGTTTTTTAGAGTTTGCTTTCACTTTCAAAGCTGCTGCCCTTAGTGTTGAAGAATCACCATTACCACCACCGGACCCCTGGTCTTATATAAACACTGCCTGCTTAGTCCTGTTGTCCAGAGCGCCCTCAATTTTACATTGTGCCAGGATAGGAGTTATAAATCCTGGAAAGTTACCCCTCCCCCATCACTAGAAGAAATGATGAACATCCCTAACTCCCATCCCCTTTATGAGTCCTTGTCTACCATAAAAAGTCCCAAGTCTTCCTCTGCCAATGGCTCCCCTGCTGTGTCTGAGCCAATGAGGAGGGAGAGAGCCAAGAGAGCCTCTGCTCTTGTGCACATTGCTGGATGGAGATCAGGCTCAGGTAAGTATTGGGGGGATGGGGGCTTCTGCATGCAGAAGATGTTTTACCCTAATACAGAGAATACAGAAAATACATTAACCCACAGCTCGACAAACCCCGGGCGCCAGGTCGCATTTGCCACTAGAATTAGCGACCTGGCGCCTGGGGCGGCACAGCTGGGGGTATCCTGTCTCTGTTAGACACCCCCGCCCCCCTCCCGGCGCGATTGCATTGGCCTGCGCCGATAATTAAGGCCGTGGCTTTGCGGCCTTCTGCAGTCCTATGGTTCCTTCTGGAATTGGGCGCCCTCTTGTGGTGGCTACTGGTATGACAAGACAACCACCAATGCTAATGGAGCTTCCTCTGCCTGTTTTCACTGCCCGCCCATCTCCTTCCCTTTACTTAGAACCCCCAAACATTATATATATTTTTTATTCTAACACCCTAGAGAATAAAATGGCAGTCGTTGCAATACTTTCTGTCACACCATATTTGCGCAGCGGACTTACTTGCACTATTTTGGAAAAAATACTTTTTTTAATTAAAAAATAAGACAACAGTAAAGTTAGCCCAATTTTTTTTTATAATGTGAAAGATGATGTTACACGACACGACATTTAAAAAAATTCTACAGGTTGCATGTTTTGAGTTACAGAGGATGTCTAGAGCTAGAATTATTGCTCTCACTCTACCGATCGCGGCGATACCTCACATGTGTGGTTTGAACACCGCTTTCATATGCGGGCGCTACTCACGTATGCGTTGGCTTCTGCATGCGAGCTTGGCGGGACGGGGCGCGTTTAAAATTATTCTTTTTTTACTTATTTATTTTAACTTTTATTTTTTATTTTTTCACTGTTCTTTAAAAAAAAAGTCACTTTTATTCCTATTACAAGAAATGTAAAAATCCCTTGTAATAGAAAAAAAGCATGATAGGACCTCTTAAATATGAGATCTGGGGTCAAAAAGACCTCAGATCTCATATTTAAACTAAAATGCATTAAAGAAAAAAAATGTCATTTGAAAAAAACAAAATAAAATGTCCCTTTAAGAGCTATGGGCGGAAGTGACGATTTGACGTTGCTTCTGCCCTGCAATGACTTGGAGATGGGCGGGGGGGCTATCTTCCCCTCACTCGTCTCCATGTCAGGCCAGGGACAGGTCCGGATCACCTCTGCCGTCACCGACGGCCACGGTAAGCAGTGAAGGGCCCTGCAGCGCAGCGGTAGGGGGGGCCCTCTCCCGCCACCATTAAAAGTAATCTTGCAGCAAGTCCGCTGCAGAGATCACTTTTTTCTGAAAGAGAACCGCTGTCTCTTGAAGAGGACATCAGGGTTATGGTAGCTAGCTGCTACCATAACAACGGTATTTCTCTTCAAAGACAGGACGTATATAGTCGTCCTGCGGGAAGGAAGCGGTTAATTAAAATGAATTTATTATTTGTCATCTCCCTGCTTGGCCCCTTTCACACGGGCCGTCTGATCAGGTTTGCCTGTCAGTTTTTCACGCGGACCTGATCGGGCCCTTAGCGGGGATATTGTGGTCTTGTGTCCCTGCATGGCAGGAAATAAAAGCAGTCACATTCTAGTCATCTTTCTGTGTAAAGTTGAGATTGGTTCATTTTTATATTGAAAATAAAGCTTTGTCGGTCGTTTAAAAAAAAAACACCTGGCTCCTAACTTTTCTAACTGGCTCCTAGATTCCAAGCAAATTTGTCAAGCCCTGCATTAACCGGTTCCCAACCAGGCGCCACAGTTGTACTGCAGCAGGTTGGCTTTCCTGCATGAATCGCCATCATTATACGTCGGTCACATGCCCCGCCATCCCCACAATAATTGGATTGATTTCAGAACCAATCAGTCTACAGGCCCAGGTCAATGATTTCTGTCCTGGACCTGCTGATCGGTTCTGGTGAATGGCAGACTGTCCTCTGTCTGTGTAATGTAAACACAGGCAGAGGAAGTGATGTCATCTCCCCTCGTGGAGCCCTTTTAGTTTCCAGCAATCGAGGAGAAGACATCTACTGTGAGTACACCAACACTACACTGACACCAGGACATGTAGGTACACATTTAACCCCTTGATCACCCCCTGATTGCCCCCCCCAGTTAACCCTTTGACTCCCTGTCACAGTGTCATTAGTATAGTGTACAGATCTCTTTTCTGATCACTGTATTAGTGTCACGGGTGACATCAGTTAGGTTTTAGTGTCAGTTAGGGTCAGCATCAATCCCAGACAGCGTCAGAATAGTGCCAGGTACACTAACACACACACACTATATACCTCCATTACTAGTATAGTATCTGAACGGATCAATATCTTTAATATGATCACAACTATATTAGCTTCCCCAATAGTATAGTGTTCCCAAAAGCACGATGTAACGAGCCCCTTGCTCACTCGGTTCCACTCTCCCGACACTCCTCTGCTGCTATAGAATCAGATTGCAGATCGCACCATCTGTGTTAGGTACCTGGTAGTTGAGCCTGACTGGTAGAAGGAGACCTCTCTTAAACGCTGGTTCAGGAGCCACTGGAAGTGGGAACAGTGGTCTCTTGAGCACAGTGGGTAGGAGGGCCTGATGCAGGTTCCAGCAGAAGCAGACACTGGAACTGGAAGGATGTCCCTCAGGGATGGCTGAGCTGCGATGCAGGTAGGCTGGTGCAGGCCGGAAGGCAGGCAGATGAGAAGGCAGCAGCAGGATGCTTGGCAAAGCAGGCTGGAAGCAGCGTCACAGGACACAGGCAAAGCAAGGTCAGACAGTCCGTTTGGCAGGAGATCAGGCAGGTATAAGCAATAGGGATGATCCAAGGATAGTCAGGCAGGCAGGAGTTCGGCAACAGGTAACAAGATTAGCAAGGTCAGGCAAGCCGGGTCGGATAGGAGACTGGAGAATGGTCAGATGTAGCCGGGTCACTAGCAATACAACAAACAGGCAGGATACAGGAACTCAGGTGCAGAGCTGCAGACGAACAGCACCTGACAGAAGCACCTGTCATTCTTTTAAAGGGGCCTTGGCACCAAAACAGCACTAGCGTGAACGGGTGTGCGCACGGGCATACCCGCGTATGGGCACACGCGGGAGCGCTCCGGCGCCCCCTTGTGTGGAATTAAGCATAATTGTCCTGGAAAGGCCCTTCGTGCATCTGCGTGCACGCATATTTGCCCGACGGCCACTGATATGCCCCTGACAATCTGATTGCTCGGTCATCCAATGCTCCGGGATTAGAATTACAGCTATGTGCCGTTCTAACCCAGTTGTGATAGCTCAGAACAAACACCAGGCAGGCTGTATGTAAGTTCAACCAGGAATCTATCTTTATTGACAGGAATACAGTCTTATTTATACAATAAAAGTGGAGGTGCAGACCTCCTGCTCATATTACTCTAACAATACAGCTGTAACCTAATTAACCTAATTAACATGAGCTAATTAACTAATCCCTTTAGACAGCCTAGATGGCTCAGACATGACCTTTAGGCCAGACTGGCCGTCTTGTAGTTCAGAAAATCCAATCAACATTATCACAATCAACATAGACTCTTCTTCACACAATAGCAGAGTTAATTAACACAAACAACAATGGGGATCTAATGACTCTTAGATCCCATAGTAGACTTATTTACAATACACATTTTAGCAGACAACAGACAGACAGGTGTTGGAATTTACATCAGCATCTCCTAACAGTATCTGTCCCAGCATTATGAGTCAGCCACCATTTCTAATATGGCAAATCCAGGGTCCCCAGAGTCTGTGTGTCCTGGGGGACCAGGACCCGAATCCACAGTAATACCACCTCAAGGGTCCCCAGGCATACAGCTCACAAAGAGCACCGTTCCCCCAAATGCAAGGGCCCACGATCGATCGGCAAGAGGCTAGCATACAGTCCCCTCCAAAAGTCTCTCTCCTGGCTAGGTCTGTCACATGCCTGATGCGTACAAATTGTCCCTTAGGAATGTTGCACAACCATTGTAAATGGTGGTAGCTTCCAAGGGAAATGTACGCATTGCGGTCCGTGGGTTTAAAGTGATTTTTTAACTCTAGGAAGGTGACATGATCGTTGCCCACATTCCAAAGAGGACAATGTTGCTATTGTTCTCATCCAATTTCTGCATGAAAACATCGAGGTTAGATCTGTCGCCCTTCCAGATCATAATGATATCATCGATGTACCATTGGTAACAGATGAGTTCAGGGGGTGTGTTTTTATAGATCAATTCTTCCTCCCAGTGTGCCATAAACAGGTTGGCAACACTGGGAGCAAAGCGGGCCCCCATCGCAACACCCCTTGTTTGGAGGAAAAAACGTCTGTTATACCAAAAGTAGTTTTCGGCTAAACAAAACCTCAAACAGTCTAGAATATAATTTTTATGTCTTCTGGTCAAGTCTGATGATCCAAAGGCCCACTGGACAGAAGTTAATGCATCTTCGTGGCTAACGATCGTATACAAGGAACTAACGTCTGCCGTTATTAGCACACACGAAGATGAGAGGGGGAGAGACTCTAGAATATGAATAATATGTTTAGTGTCTTTTAGAAAGGAACAAGTTTTCATGACCATAGATTGAAGAAAAATGTCGATGCATTGACCCAGTGTAGAAAAGACTGAGTCAATCCCATTGACTATTGGGCGGCCAGGAGGATTGGTACTATTTTTGTGAATTTTGGGCAAAGAATATATAATTGGAGTATGACAGAAAAATGGGTCTAAATATGAGGCTTCTTTCGCACTAAGGACTCCAATGTGTTTTCCTTTTTCAATAAGATAGTGTAACTCTTCTTTAAACTGAAGCATTGGGTCCCTAGTGAGTAAGACATACGTATTATAGTCACCCAACATATTCTCCATTTCATTGTTGTAATAAGTTTTGCTTAGGACAACCAAGCCACCGCCCTTGTCGGCTGGGCGTATCACCAGATCTTTCCGCTCTGTCAGAGACTCGATACCCCTTTTAATAAATGCTGGATCATTAACCTTCCGGATTTTAAGTGTATCCAGATCTTTACTGACCATATTCCTGAACACTTCAACATGTTTGGTATCTCGATTGGGGGGATTAAAAACCGATTTATTGTGGAGGGTTGCGTGCATAATCAATGGTTTCTGATTACTAGGTAGGTTACGTATTGTAGTATTAGAAAGATGATATTTCTTAATGTTTAAACATCTAATAAACTTTTGCAAACTAATATAGGTTTGACATTTATTTAAGTTGCAAGTGGGGGCATATTTAAGGCCCTTATCCAGAACCTTAATCTCATCTTCACTCAAAGATGAGCTGCTAAGATTATAGATACCAGCTCCTACTGGGGTTTGACTCTTTTGAGTTTGCCTACCTCCTCGCCTTCCTCTCTGATTTTTCTTTTTCTTAGCCCACTGTCTAGGTTAACAGAGGGTGAGGCCGCATCCAGCCTCCCCCCCGGGTTGGGTGGAATGAATGGAACGCCCCTCCCCATCCCTCTTGGGGTCCTGTAAAAATCCCCTCCCCTCCTTGGTCCGGGATTTTGTAATGGTGCAAACCTATTCTGGATAGGTATAGGGTTTCTATAAGGTTGGAACCCTCTCCCTCTATTATAGGGGATACTGTGAGGTTTAGAGAGATACTGATTCTCATTAGTACGGCCATCGTTATAACTCCAATTATGCTCACTTTCAGGGCAATAAGTATCATGATAGTAATATGATTTGTCATTTGTATGAGGGGGGTTCCAAGGATATTGCCTATATGGCGACTCATAGACATCCCTCCTTATCCCCCTTCCTTTCTTATTCTTCCCTCTCTTATTATGTACAACTTTGTATTGATTACTATTGGAAGGAGTATCTAGGTTGCTGTACTCAAACTGATCATAATTAGCACCCAAATCCCCTTGTTGGATGGGTAAGGGAGTATGAGGGGGTTCTCTGTTGGTAGGTACTAGTAATGGTTGAACAGTGGCTGCATCCTCTGGTTTACTCTGCCATTTATATATGTTTCCTTTCCCAAAATCCTCCAAATCTCTTATATATTTTTCTTCTTTTTATTTTGGGTCTCGTAGTCCCATTTGACGAGCTTATTTTTCAACTCAGCTGAGAGTCTGAGAAATTCTTCAGACTCTTTATGAGACTCCATAGAACTCTTAAGTTCGGCAATCTGGGTTTCGAGAAGGATCATTTTACGTCATTTGCGTGATAGTAAAAACTCAATCAATTCAAGACCTTTACTGGTAAAGAAATCTCCCCATTCCTTCATTGAATGATCATCCATGAGACCATCGTTGGGAGGTACCTCCCATCTGAGTCTCCTAGGGATCAGCTTAGCAGTGAGGTATTGTTCGAATGAGACAATGTCCCACCATGTTTTGATTTTTTTCTCGAATAAATAACCAAGTTTTCTAAAGCCCAGGGATAGAACATTCACTTCCTCAGAGCTATAATTACTGGAAAAAATCTTTCCTAATTTAATCTCTCTTTTTTCTATATATTGAAAAATCTCCTTTGTTAATGCTGCTGAACCGAAATATATTAGACAAATTGATAATCAGAAACAGTCAGCGCAAAAACCATCACAAAAACTGAAGCTGCTGGACACTTAAGGCAAATATATAAGTCCTTTCAAGAGATACAGTAAAAAATAGTGCAGCGCTGAAGGTAAATAAAACGACTATAAAAAATGATAAATGTCCATATGAATTCATGTGCGGAAAAATAAATGTAGTAAAGAAGCCGGAAACATCAACGGTGGTAAAGGGTGCTTCATGCAAAATCTGAAGTGCTCCTTAATCCGTGATCACACCACTTGCTAGTCAAACCGCTCACCTTGTTACATGGACCCCTGAGCTAACAGGAAGGTCACACAGGCATTCACCACTTAATAGTGGTTAGGGTTAAATCTTGATTGGAAAGCCGGAAAGCTCTTCCATATAATGGCTTAAACGTTTTCATCCATAATCACATATAAAAAAAATTATATAGTGCTCTCTGTATAACTAAAACTCGGTTTACTTTATTAAAAGACAGGTACTCACATAGGAAGCACTATACCCAGTGCTAGGATAATAGGTGCATGTACATCAAAAGGTGATAGTGAATGATAAGGCGGCTGCAGTGACATCTAAGGGATAAATCCGCACGCGTATCGTCCAACAGGACTTCCTCAGTGGTCATAAGGTCCCATACGTCTGGTTGGTATTTTATAGGAAGCCCCTTATTTCACACATCTGTTGTCAATGAAGCCCCGAGCGGTAACCGTCCAATCGGAATGCACCGCCTCCCGCACGAGATAAAAGCAGGGCGTGGACCGATGCAATAGGATGACACTCGGGAGTAGGAAGTGAAAAAACATATTATTTACCATGGTTACAATAGTGATCACGTCGTCGTGATGACGCGACGTCGGATCACATGACGAGCTACGTCAGAAGATGCCTCCCTCCCGAGATAAAAGCAGGATGTGGACCGCTGCAATAGGATGACACTCGGGAGTAGGAAGTAAAATAAGCATATTGTTTAACATGGTTAACATAGTGATCATGTCGTCGTGATGACGCGAGGTCGGATCACGTGACGAGCTACGTCAGAAGGTGCCTTCCACCCGAGATAGAGGCAGGGCGTGGACCGCTGCAATAGGATGACACTCGGTCACATGGTACAAGTAGCGTCTCATCAGCTGTGTGGTGGAACGCAACCAGAGGGGGAAGGATGTGATATCACTCCCAGCCCTCGGTGGTTGCTAAGAAACGGGATGCTAGTAGAAATCCCACTCGTACACAATCTATTGCAGGCTAAAAACACTGTAATTGGCTAGCCCCACATAGCAAGCATGCTTAAAAAATGGCAGGACTATGCCTTATTAATCAAAGAATAAAGTTTTAAACGGGAGGGGATCTTAACATGGAAAAAAAACTCCTACCTGGCTTATTCTAAAACAGGACCAAAAACACTTTGTCCGCTGCTCCCCGAACACCCTCAGTTTGTGTACAAAAGGGCACCATCCCTAAGAGACAAGTTGGCCCCAGGGGTCATTGACCCACCTCTCTCGTTTGAAAATAGGATATCTAATATCCTGACTAGGGATGAGCCGAACACCCCCCTGTTCGGTTCGCACCAGAACATGCGAACAGGAAAAAAGTTTGCTCGAACACCCGAACACCGTTAAAGTCTATGGGACACGAACATGAATAATCAAAAGTGCTAATTTTAAAGGCTTATATGCAAGTTATTGTCATAAAAAGTGTTTGGGGACCTGGGTCCTGCCCCAGGGGACATGGATCAATGCAAAAAAAGTTTTAAAAACGGCCGTTTTTTCAGGAGCAGTGATTTTAATAATGCTTAAAGTCAAACAATAAAAGTGTAATATCCCTTTAAATTTCGTACCTGGGGGGTGTCTATAGTATGCCTGTAAAGGGGCGCATGTTTCCCGTGTATAGAACAGTCTGACAGCAAAATGACATTTCGAAGGAAAAAAAAACATTTAAAACTACCCGCGGCTATTGCATTGCCGACAATACACATAGAAGTTCATTGATAAAAACGGCATGGGAATTCCCCACAGGGAAACCCCGAACCAAAATTAAAAAAAAAAAAAAAAAAATGATGTGGGGGTCCCCCTAAATTCCATACCAGGCCCTTCAGGTCTGGTATGGATATTAAGGGGAACCCCGGCCAAAATAATAAAAAAAAAAAAAGACGTGGGGTTCCCCCTAAATTCCATACCAGACCCTTCAGGTCTGGTATGGATTTTAAGGGGAACCCCGCGCCAAAAAAAAAAAAAAAATCGGCGTGGGGTCCCCCCAAAAATCCATACCAGACCCTTATCCGAGCACGCAACCTGGCAGGCCGCAGGAAAAGAGGGGGGGACGAGAGTGCGGCCCCCCCCCTCCTGAACCGTACCAGGCCACATGCCCTCAACATTGGGAGGGTGCTTTGGGGTAGCCCCCCAAAACACCTTGTCCCCATGTTGATGAGGACAAGGGCCTCATCCCCACAACCCTGGCCGGTGGTTGTGGGGGTCTGCGGGCGGGGGGCTTATCGGAATCTGGAAGCCCCCTTTAACAAGGGGACCCCCAGATCCCAGCCCCCCCCCTGTGTGAAATGGTAAGGGGGTATACTTACCCCTACCATTTCACTAAAAAAGTGTCAAAAATGTTAAAAATGACAAGAGACAGTTTTTGACAATTCCTTTATTTAAATGCTTCTTCTTTCTTCTATCTTCTTTCTTCTATCTTCCTTCGTCTTCTTCTTCTTCTGGTTCTTCTGGCTCTTCTGGTTCTTCCTCCGGCGTTCTCGTCCAGCATCTCCTCCGCGGCGTCTTCTATCTTCTTCTCCTCGGGCCGCTCCGCACCCATGGCATTGGGGGGAGGCTCCCGCTCTTCTCTTCATCTTCTTCTTTATCCTCTTCTCTTCTTCCTTCTTCTCTTCTTCTCTTCTTTGTTTTCTTCTCCGGGCCGCTCCGCAGCCATCCATGCATGGTGGGAGGCTCCCGCTGTGTGACGGCGTCTCTTCATCTGACGGTTCTTAAATAACGGGGGGCGGGGCCACCCGGTGACCCCGCCCCCTCTGACGCACGGGACATGACGGGACTTCCCTGTGGCATTCCCCGTGACGTCACAGGGAAGTCCCGTCAAGTCACCGTGCGTCAGAGGGGGGCGGGGTCACCGGGTGGCCCCGCCCACCGTTATTTAAGAACCGTCAGATGAGGAGACGCCGTCACACAGCGGGAGCCTCCCACCATGCCAGCATGGCTGCGGAGCGGCCCGGAGAAGAAAACGAAGAACAGAAGAAGAGAAGAAGAGAAGAAGGAAGAAGAGAAGAGGATAAAGAAGAAGATGAAGAGAAGAGCGGGAGCCTCCCCCCAATGCCATGGGTGCGGAGCGGCCCGAGGAGAAGAAGATAGAAGACGCCGCGGAGGAGATGCTGGACGAGAACGCCGGAGGAAGAACCAGAAGAGCCAGAAGAACCAGAAGAAGACGAAGGAAGATAGAAGAAAGAAGATAGAAGAAGCATTTAAATAAAGGAATTGTCAAAAACTGTCTCTTGTCATTTTTAACATTTTTGACACTTTTTTAGTGAAATGGTAGGGGTAAGTATACCCCCTTACCATTTCACACAGGGGGGGGGGCCGGGATCTGGGGGTCCCTTGTTAAAGGGGGCTTCCAGATTCCGATAAGCCCCCCGCCCGCAGACCCCCACAACCACCGGCCAGGGTTGTGGGGATGAGGCCCTTGTCCTCATCAACATGGGGACAAGGTGTTTTGGGGGGCTACCCCAAAGCACCCTCCCAATGTTGAGGGCATGTGGCCTGGTACGGTTCAGGAGGGGGGGGGCTGCACTCTCGTCCCCCCCTCTTTTCCTGCGGCCTGCCAGGTTGCGTGCTCGGATAAGGGTCTGGTATGGATTTTTGGGGGGACCCCACGCCGATTTTTTTTTTTTTTTTGGCGCGGGGTTCCCCTTAAAATCCATACCAGACCTGAAGGGTCTGGTATGGAATTTAGGGGGAACCCCACGTCTTTTTTTTTTTAATTTTGGCCGGGGTTCCCCTTAATATCCATACCAGACCTGAAGGGCCTGGTATGGAATTTAGGGGGACCCCTACATCATTTTTTTTTTTTTTTTAAATTTTGGTTCGGGGTTTCCCTGTGGGGAATTCCCATGCCGTTTTTATCAATGAACTTCTATGTGTATTGTCGGCAATGCAATAGCCGCGGGTAGTTTTAAATGTTTTTTTTTCCTTCGAAATGTCATTTTGCTGTCAGACTGTTCTATACACGGGAAACATGCGCCCCTTTACAGGCATACTATAGACACCCCCCAGGTACGAAATTTAAAGGGATATTACACTTTTATTGTTTGACTTTAAGCATTATTAAAATCACTGCTCCTGAAAAAACGGCCGTTTTTAAAACTTTTTTTTGCATTGATCCATGTCCCCTGGGGCAGGACCCGGGTCCCCAAACACTTTTTATGACAATAACTTGTATATAAGCCTTTAAAATTAGCACTTTTGATTTCTCCCATAGACTTTTAAAGGGTGTTCCGCGGCATTCGAATTTGCCGCGAACACCCCAAATTGTTCGCTGTTCGGCGAACTTGCGAACAGCCAATGTTCGAGTCGAACATGAGTTCGACTCGAACTCGAAGCTCATCCCTAATCCTGACAGGCTTCTATGCTTGTGGGCGTTGTTCACCATGCAAACAAGCTAAGGGTAATATCAAAAAACGCAATTGGTGAATATTTCATTATGAAAGGTGGCTGCAGTGATGGATCTTTCATTATTAATTCTTACAAATTGCTATTTAATTTTAATAGTTTCAATATTTTTAATTTTTGGCCTTTTTAGTTTAAGAGTTTTTTGGTGGGAGGTTTTTTTCCATGTTGAGATCCCCTCCTGTTTAAAACTTTATTCTTTGATTAATAAGGCATAGTACTGCCATTTTTTAAGCATGCTTTCTATATGGGGCTAGACAATTACAGTGTTTTTAGCCTGCAATAGATTGTGTACGAGTGTGATTTCTACTAGCATCCTGTTTCTTAGCAACCAGTGTCGCACCAAGGGCTGGGAGTGATATCACATCCTTCCCCCTCTGGTTGCGTTCCACCACACAGCTGATAAGACGCTACTTGTACCATGTGACCGAGTGTCATCCTATTGCAGCGGTCCATGCCCTGCCTCTATCTCGGGCGGGAGGCACCTTCTGACGTAGCTCGTCACGTGATCCAACCTCGCGTCATCACGACGACATGATCACTATGGTAACCATGTTAAACAATATGCTTTTTTACTTCCTACTCCCGAGTGTCATCCTATTGCATCGGTCCACGTCCTGCTTTTATCTCGGGCGGGAGGCATCTTCTGACGTACCTCGTCATGTGATCCAACGTCGCGTCATCACAACGACGTGATCACTATGGTAACCATGGTAAACAATATGTTTTTTCACTTCCTACTCCCGAGCGGTGCATTCCGATTGGACGGTTACCGCTCGGGGCTTCATTGACAACAGATGTGTGAAATAAGGGGCTTCCTATAAAATACCAACCAGACGTATGGGACCTTATGACCACTGAGGAAGTCCTGTTGGACGATACGCGTGCGGATTTATCCCTTAGATGTCACTGCAGCCGCCTTATCATTCACTATCACCTTTTGATGTACATGCACCTATTATCCTAGCACTGGGTATAGTGCTTCCTATGTGAGTACCTGTCTTTTAATAAAGTAAACCGAGTTTTAGCTATACAGAGAGCATTATAATTTTTTTTTATATATTTCATGTGATTATGGATGAAAACGTTCAAGCCATTATATGGAAGAGGTTTCTGGCTTTCCAATCAAGATTTAACCCTAACCACTATTAAGTGGTGAATGCCTGTGTGATCTTCCTGTTAGCTCAGGGGTCCATGTAACAAGGTGAGCGGTTTGACTAGCAAGTGGTGTGAGCACGGATTAAGGAGCACTTCAGATTTTGCATGAAGCACCCTTTACCACCGTTGATGCTTCCGGCTTCTTTACTACATTTATTTTTCCGCATATGAATTCATATGGACATTTATCATTATTTATAGTCGTTTTATTTCCCTTCAGCGCTGCGCTATTTTTTACTGTATCTCTTGAAAGGACTTATATATTTGCCTTAAGTGTCCAGCAGCTTCAGTTTTTGTGATGGTTTTTGCGCTGACTGTTTGTTTCTGATTATCCATAGTGCATGCTTGGCCAATCATCAGCCAGCAATGCACTGCGATGTCGCAGTGAATTATGGGCCGTGACGCGCCACACGAATTTGGCGCGAACGGCCCATATCGTTCGCAATTTGACGAACGATCGAACAGCCGATGTTCGAGTCGAACATGGGTTTGACTCGAACACGAAGCTCATCCCTACTGGAGACACTAAAGAATGGGGGATGGAAGAATAAAGTGCTTTAATGTGAAGTGTCCCCCATGTGAATCTAGAATCCCATTATAAATGTGGAATATCCACCAATATAGTACTTGTATCTCTAATATATCCCAGAAGTTTCAGCACTAAAGGCTGAAAATGTATATCCACCCCTCCCCCCTACATTCTCTATAAGGGATCCTATTCCTGCCACAATCCGGTGACCTTCAATGGGAACTCCTGATTGGTGGACTATAGGAAGATGATGGAATATTGGGGTCACTGGGGTATCCACCATCAGAAATTCTACTGTTTTATTTCATAAACCCCCCATATCCTTTCCTTTATCTGTCAATTTCAGAAGCCCCTGTATGAGACACTGTGTGAGGTCCTGCTTAATAACCGGGTACATAAGGGGGTGACTGAGCTGTCACAGCGCCCCCTCTTTATACTGTGTAGACATAAGTACTACAACAGCTTCACCTTTTATCAGCTTCCCTAATTACAAGATCTTTCCTCTGTATAACATTTTGTATATCCTGATATTCCGCTCTAGTGATGTTATGTTACTTTTCACTAAATGGGAATAATTCCTCATATTCATCTTATAATATAATATCATGTGTCTGGATTTGTCTCTGCAGGTTGGAGGGATGTGGTGTGACTTCCTCTGGCTGTGATGATCTCCGATCCATTCTTATCAATAATCGATCCCTCACCAGACTGCAATTAACACACAATAATCTGGAAGACTCTGGAATAAAACTTCTATGTGAGGGGCTCAGACATCCTGGCTGTACTCTGCAGAGGCTGAAGTGAGAATTATCCTATAAATGATATAATATTCTGCAGGATTCTGGTATAAATCTTCTATGTGAGGGATCCAGACATGTCACCTAGAAAAAGTTATACAAAGACAGACTTCTGATTGGCCGGTTACACTGGGAGTTCCCATCATAGTCCTTCAGGTCACTCGCTGTTATTGGCTTTCATCCCCTCCCCCCTCCACTGACTATCAGAGATCAGACTTTGGCTGGGATCACACTGGAGTTCACAGCGGCTCACAGCAGGGGGTCCGGTGCATCTCCATTCACTGTTTCAGGTCCGATTTCAGCCCAAATTTTGGGCTGAATTCGGACCTGAAACAGACCAGAAGGTTCACAGGACTCCGTATTTTTTTCATTCAGTGACCAATCATAGACAGATGGTCCTCAATTAGAATCTGGAAGGACAGAGCGAGTCTCTAGGCCAGAAGTGACCCCTAGATGCCAATAAAATGCCCCCATCCTTGTAGATATAAAATTGTCACCTCACTGAGCCTCAAAGAGTAGTCCTAGTCATTTCATCTACAAGCCCAGCAGGGGACGAGGACGATACAGTGAGAAGACCCCGAACTGTCTGCCAGACATTGATTTATATCAGAGGAATCTATTTTATCTCTCATATAAAATAAAATATTAGTTGCAGAGAGATGGAAATAATTCCTCCTGATTGTAGACATGTTGGGGTACATGTACATATAACATTGTATGTGTAGTGAGGATAGAATCCAGGAGAAACCCCCAGAATGGTTCTATGGAGTCTGATCACACCAGACAAGCACTGATTGGTCTTGTTGGGATCAGACTGACATGCCGGTGTTACCAATTCAATCCTCATCCATCAGAACCATTCATGATCCATTTAGCTCTGGTTCTTTCAGAACACAGGACCGGCTTGTTCGCTGGGCAGGGAACACCCCCCAGGGTTGATTGGCTGATGGCTAAACTTCACCCACATCCATAAATTGAGGATCCTGAGATATGGACGGGGTGATTCCCATGGTGCCGGTCTAACCGGTGAATAGCGGATGTTCCTGACATGTTCCTGTCACAGGATAATCCTCAGAAAAAGTTTATTTCTGTTTTATTCTCACAGCCAGACTGTGTCTGTCCTTTTATCTTTGTTGTATTTTCTGTCATTCTTTATCTTTGTACATATTTTATACACTAAATAACAAACTAGTGTAGCTCTGCTCTATATTACACAGACAGACAACCTACCTGCAGACAGAGGTAAGTGTTACCACAACCGCAGTGTTACTATATGGCTGTTTAACTACGTAATAAACCACCGAACCACCTGATCCTGATACTTCCAAATAATAATTACACAACAACAATTATAATACAAAGCAAATACTACATACAATATATGTCTGCTACTACCACAACCTCAGTGCTGGAACAATGTGTTGCAGAATAATGAATTGGTATTAATACACTTTATACAGAAAACTAAGAACTTTATACAGGTGTTTGATACCAAACTACTATTTCTGTGACTGGCTTATAAAGGTGCATTTTGTGTTTTTTTGGTAAAATAACAAACATGTTTTACTTACCGGCTCTGTAATAGTTTTGCACAGAGCAGCCCTGATCCTCCTCTTCTGGGGTCCCACCGCTGGTACTCCTGGCTCCTCCCCCTGGCTGAGAACCCTCATAGCAAGCCGCTTGTTATTGGGGCACCTGTACATGCTCACTCCTGTGCTAGCTCTTGTGTCCATAAGATGTCCCCTGCTCCCTTTGCATTGGCTGTGATTAACAGCAGCAGAGGCCAATGGCTCCCCCTGCTGTGTCTGAGCCAATAAGGAGAGAGAGCCAAGAGAGCCTCCTCTCTTGTGCACATTGCTGGCTGGAGATTAGGCTCAGGTAATTATTGGGGGATGGGGGGAGATGCATGCAGAAGATGTTTTACCGTAATACAGAGAATACAGAAAATACATTAACCGGTTCCTGACCAGGCACCACAGTTGTAAAGCAGCAGGTTGGCTCTCCTGTGCGAATCCCTGTCATTGTACATTGGTTGCATGCGTGAGTAAGGAGGGGGGGCGCATGCACCCCTGCCGTCCCCGTAATGATTGGATTTGTTTCAGAACTGATCAGTCTGCAGGCCCAGGCCAATGATTTATGGGCTGGACCTGCTGATCGGTTCTGGTAAATGGCAGACTGTCCTCTGCCTGTGTAATGTAAACACAAGCAGAGGAAGTGATGTCATCTCCCCTTGTGGAGCCCTTTTCGGTTCCAGCTCAAGTGGAGAAGACATTGTAGCACTAACTCACGGTGGAGCTGCTGGTTTAAGCGGGTCTGTTACCTTCACTCTGCTTCCCTCTGTTTCACGGGCACCGGGTCTAGGGTTCCGTTGAGTTTACTTCTGGACGACACACGCACCAACACTGGAGTACGTTTTCAATGCTTTATTAAACAAACGACTTAGGAAGTAGCAGGAAAGAGGTAGAAAGGAAACTTGCAGAATAAACTCAAATATTCTCTGGTAGGGTTCTCTTGACAAAATCGCTCCCCTCGTGGGACACACTCCTTGCTCGTCTGGATAGGCCTCTCTCACCGGTCTAGCAGCCAGCACGCAGCACAAATCAAAGTCTCTGCCACAGACTTCTTTGGGAACAAAATCCGTACAATCCTCTGCCACAGGCTGTATAGGTTTTTCTATAGTGAAAGTCAGTCACAGTGCTTGAACCTTTAAGCTGAGCCGGCAACACTATGCTGTATAGTTACTTTTGGATACGTCCTCCAACCGAGTCACCAGGCCCCTCTATAGACCAGCACGCCGCATGATCTCTCCAAGACGGGTCCTCCCCTGGGATCTCCTCGGCTGTCCAGCTTGGTCACACAGGACCAACAGCTCAGGACCATTCCTGGGCCGCAGTGGTAGGCTCCAGACAAGCCTCTGGACCCACCCCTGCACCGCTGTATCGTGGGCCTCCCGAATGGAGGACCACGAGGTAGCTCCTTAACGCATACCTGTCGGCCAGGAGGGCCAGCAGGTGGCTGTAAAACGAACCCCAAAATATGGCATCTGTCCCAAAAATACCCTCGCCCAGAATGCAACTCGGAGGACCACCTCCACTGAGCGTGCCTCTGGGACAGAGGAGCATCCATTCGCTTCAATACATTGCCTTTCCAACCCTGACCAGTGGCAACAGCGACACCCACCGGTCAGCACGGAAACACACACAACGTCAGCCAAGCTGGAACAGAGGCAAACTTTAACCTTCCTAACACACAATTTACTAAATTTACCTAACATGCGGTAGATTGCAAATCTACCAGCGCTACAACATCTATTGTGAGTACACCAACACTACACTGACACCAGGACACATAGGCACATATTTAACCCCTTGATCACCCCCTGATCCCCCCAGGTTAATCCCTTCACTCCCGTCACAGTGCCACTAGTATAGTGTACAGATCTATTTTCTGATTACCATATTAGTGTCACGGGTGACATCAGTTAGTTTTTAGTGTCAGTTAGGGTCAATGTCAATCCCAGACAGTGTCAGATTTGTGCCAGATAGGGATGAGCTTTATGTTCGGGTCAAACATGAGTTTGACTCGAACATTGGCTGTTCACCCATTTGCCGAATAGCGAACAATTTAGTGTGTTTGCTACAAATTCAAAACACACTGGGATTTCCCAATGTCTTCCCTGTGGTGTCAGAGGGGGCGGGGCCACCCATTTAGTAAACGGGTGGCCCTGCCGCCTCTGACGCCACGGGAAGCCATTCCCCGTGCTTTAGAGGGGGGGTCATGGGGAAGTCCCAGTGCGTCAGAGGAGGGCGGGGTCACCCTTGTACATCACCATGTGGCCCCGCCCTCAGTTATAAAAGAACTGTCATCCGAGCTAAGCATCATACGGCGGGTGCATCCCATGGAGGCGGATCAGTCTCGTTTTTCTTTTTCAGTCCGGGCGCGTGAGAGAAGAAGATGAATGAACTTTGTGGGAATTTTTTTTTTTTTTTTAATAAATGACTTGTCCCCAAGCTGTGTCTTGTCGTTTTTAACATTTTGACACTTTTTTGGTAGTACTTGTACCCTTTACCATTTCACAAAGGGGAGAGACCAGGATCTGGGGGTCCCATTGTTAAAGGGGTCTTCCAGATTCCTATAAGCCCCTGTCCGCAGACCCCCACAACCACCGGGGAAGGGTTGTGGGGATGAGGCCATTGTCCCCATCAACATGGGGACATCCTCCCCATGTTGAGGGCTTGTGGTCTAATATGGTTCAGGAGAGGGGGCGCTCTCTTTCCCCCCCTCTTTTCCTGTGGCCTGCCAGGTTGTGTGCTCGGATAAGGGTCTGGTATGGATTTTTGGGGGACCCCCACAGCATTTTTTTTATTTTGTCACGGGGCTCCCCTAAAATCCATACCAAACCTGAAGGGCCTGGTATGGAATTTGGGGGGACCCCCGCTCTTTTTTTTTTTTTAATTTTGTTTCCGGGTTCCCCTTAATATTCATACCAGACCCAAAGGGCCTGGTAATGGACTGAGAGGGATCCAATGCTATTTTTTTCAATGACTTTTATATGTATTACCGAGACCCGACAATTCATTATAGCTGCGAGTCCTTTAAATTACTTTTTTTCCTTTAGCAATATCATTTTGCTCTCAGACTGTTATAAACACGGGAAACATGCACCACTTTACAGGCATACTATAGACACCCCCAGGTACAAAATTTAAAGGAATAGTTCACTTTTATTGTTCCCAAAAAAAATGCTGTTTTTAAAACTTTTTTTTTTCATTGATACATGTCCCCTGGAGCAGGACCCGGGTCCCCAAACACTTTTAATACAATAACGTACATATTAATAGGGATGGGCCGAACACCCCCCCCGGTTCGGTTCACATCCAGAACATGTGAACAGGCAAAAAATTTGTTCGAACATGCGAACACCGTTAAAGTCTATGGGACACGAACATGAAAAATCAAAAGTGCTAATTTTAAAGCTTAATATGCAAGTTATTGTCATAAAAAGTGTTTGGGGACCCGGGTCCTGCCCCAGGGGACATGGATCAATGCAAAAAAAAGTTTTAAAAACGGCTGTTTTTTCGGGAGCGGTGATTTTAATAATGTTTAAAGTGAAACAATAAAAGTGAAATATTCCTTTAAATTTCGTACCTGGGGGTGTCTATAGTATGCCTGTAAAGGGGCGCATGTTTCCCATGTTTATAACAGTCCGAGAGCAAAATGATGTTTCTAAAGGAAAAAAGTAATTTAAGAGTACTCACGGCTATAAAGAATTGTCGATCCCGGCAATACACATAAAAGTTTGTTGATAAAAACTGCATGGGGGCATGGCTTAGCAATGGCCGTGTGTAGAAGTGTTCCCCGAGAGCTCCTGGCCTTCCCCTCTCTCACCCGCAATTTTGAAGGCTTATTCACATGAAAATGAGGAATGATAACTTCTAAGAGGTACAGGACACGATCACTGACCAGAGGCAACCGGACTTCAACTCCACGGAGCAGAATTCAAAGATATTTCCGAGATTCACAGAGGGACTCACCGGGCGCCATTGTGACAGTGCCACGTGTACAGTACATGGATGAGACTGAAATGCTAGACTTACCTGTCTCCCCGACTCCGTCCACTACCCCGGATTGCTTCTCGGAGACTCCCGCTGCCTTCCAAACTGCCATGGCTGGTTCATCTCAGCAGCTAAGCGGCATGCCTGAACATCTTCGTGCCATCTTACAAGCTCTCCCCACAAAGCCAGACATTGAGGCTCTTCCCTCTAAGTCGGACATTGAAACCCTCTTCTTCGTGTGGAGGAAGCACACGCCCGTGACAAACAGGAGATCAGGGCCGAGATACATGCTTGCGGACCGAGTGGACTCCGGGGAGGGTACGATCTCATCCCTCACGCAACGGGTCTCAGCTCTAGAGCGTTCCCAGGAATCTCAGACTGCCACAGCTGTGGACCTACAGCTACACTTGGAGGACTTAGAGGACCGCAGCCGCCGCAATAACTTGCGGCTGCGGGGTCTCCCTGAGGCTACCAGATCCAAGGATTTGGAAACAACGGTAGTGGCCATCTTCCAGAAGGTTTTGGGCACCGCCCCGCCTACACTAGAGTTAAACCAAGTTCATAGAACCCTTGGACCTAAATTGCCAGACCCAGACAGATCCCGAGATGTTCTTTGCAGGATCCACCGATACACTCAGAAGGAACTCATCCTCCGTAAAGCCTGGGACCATGAGGAGGTGGAATTTGATGGTGCATTTATCAAGATTTTACCAGATCTCTCCAGAGCCACACTACAGTGTAGGGCTCTGTTAAGACCAATGCTGGACTTGGCCAGACGTCAGGGCTGCACATACCGCTTGGATATACCCATTAGTGGTGACATTTCGCAATTTCCACCTTTACTTTGCGCACCCCAACGGATCTACCTGCATTCTTCGCTTTTCTGGAAGTGGAACCGATCTCGGTCCCAAATTGGTTAGCTCTTGTCCCTCGTTCCACGGGCCGCCCGGGACCCTCCACTCAACGGAACTACCAACCCCCCCATCAACAACGCTCAAGAAGGAGGCAGCAGGCGTCTTCCGCTGAGAGTTCATGTGAGTCATAACTTCCATGTTCTTTCCTAAATTACACTAAAGCCTGATCATGTTTCATTTATTTTACCCCTGAGAATGCCGCTGTTTGTTTGCCCCTTTAAGCCGGCCTGAGGGCAGTTGACATGTTCCCGCTTTCTCCCTGAGGGTGAACGCTGTTTTGATTAATGACTGGGATTAGCAGTCCCCCCTACACAGCTCTTTCTCTTCCTCTGGCGTCAGTATAGACGAAGCTGGACACAAGGTCAGAATACAGCCCAGAGAGACCTCATTTGTCTGTTTCCTGTTGGGGATACCACCAAGGAACTCATGGAAATGGTTGGGTCCATGCTAGGATTTTCCCTGGAGACTGTTACCTAAACCCAGAGACATTTATACTATGCCCGCACGTGGGAAGTGAGGGTGTTTATGCCTCTATGCTCCTACACTCCCCGATACATAAATGGACTCCATGTGTAAGAATGGGCAAATAATAGTGCCTCCCTAAAGAGACTTTGGGTAAGATGATGTGCTGGCAGGCGCTTTACCATATGGTGATACCAATAGCTTTAGTGAGAGAGTAAATGTTTCACACTCCTGTTCACTATGCCATGGTGATGTATGATGTTTGAGATGCTGGACTCTCCCCCCTTCCTCCCAGGCCACCCCATACACTTAAAGGGTTTTCTCGAATTAATAGGTGGCGGGGGGTGGGGACATAACTATAAATTCTCCTCGAGCCCTTGTCGGCCTCTACAGGTTCGCTATGGATCAAGGTGTCCTTGAGACACACTTTTACATCACCACCCCCCAGGTTCTGTATCCTGGAGAGGGGAGCCCTGGACCTGAGGACATGGAGGAGAGGGTCCACATCATGATATCAGAATAATGTGCGGTATATGCTCTTATTCAAAGTGCCCGGTAAACTCTGGTTGGGAGGTGGATCCGAGAGGGTGAGGGTTTGTTAGGTTGGATACTGCTGAGGGCGGAGAGATCCTTAGATGGAGAACTAGACAATATGTATCAGATCAAGTTTTGGGATCCCCGAGGGGGGGCTATCTCCCTATCTGCTGGGTCTCATGTCTGGTTACCGCTCAGGTGAAGGATAAAGTTGGCAGGGGGTGACCACGAGTTTAGTTGTTATCTTGATCAGGCACGAGGACAGATTAGTACACACACGTTATATGCTTTAGTTTTAATTCACAGAAATAAGTTAATGCGACTTCTCTTTAAATATGTTCTTCCCAGTTGTGCGTTCTAGCCATTAGCATTATAGTAAAGTTACATTTCAATGCAAGGTGGGGGGGAGGGGGGAGGCCGGGGGCCTCGTCACTGGCTGTTCCTATCCGCGTTCCCACTTAGGCCTGCGCTCGATTACTGGTTCTGTACTAGTGAGCGTTTTAGCACTATTGTGCTACCTAGTTACAGTAGGTGACCGCGATATTGTGTCACTCGCCGCATTTTTCGGTGAGATTTGACACCTGAGAGCCCCGTCGCAGGAGCCAGCGCCGAGATGGCTCACTCATCGGAAAAGGAAAACTTTGTTTTCCTTCCGCGATGAGTGACAGGCAGTGCTGACAGCTGTCTAGTATGAATCCTGAGGCGGGAACACCGCGACAAATTTTAAATGAAAAAACCGGCATGGGTTCCCCCCAGGGGCATACCAGGCCCTTAAGTCTGGTATGGATTGTAAAAAATCGGCATGGGGTCCCCCCAAAATCCATACCAGACCCTTATCCGAGCATGCAGCCTGGCCGGCCAGGAAAGGGGGTGGGGATGAGCGAGCGCCCCTCCCTCCTGAGCCATACCAGGCCGCATGCCCTCAACATGGGGGGGTGGGTACCTTGGGGGAGGGGGGCGCCATGCGGGCACCCCCACCCCAAAGCACCTTGTCTCCATGTTGATGAGGACAAGGGCCTCTTCCCGACAACCCTGGCCGTTGGTTGTCGGAGTCTGCGGGTGGGGGGGCTTATCGGAATCCGGGAGCCCCCTTTAAAAGGGGGCCCCCAGATCCCGGCCCCCCACCCTGTGTGAATGAGTATGGGGTACATGGTACCCCTACCCATTCACCTAGGGAAAAGTGCCAATAAAAAAAAAAACACAGTACACAGGTTTTAAGAATAATTTATTAGTCAGCTCCGGGATCTTCTTCCGACTTTGGGGGGTCTCCTTCCGACTTCTTCCGGTGTTCGGCCTCTTCTCCCGGTGTTCGGCCTCTTCTCCCGGGCCCCGCCGCTATCTTCTTCCAGCTCTATTGCCAGCAAGGGGCCCGGTCTGCTGCCGCTGTCTCGCCGCCACTGTCTCGCCGCTTCTTCTCTTCTTCCCCGATGTTGACACGACGCTCTCTCCGGCTCGAATGCTGTGTGCGAGCTGCAGAGCCATTTATATAGGCGGTGACCCCGCCCCCTTACGACGTCATGGTCCCAGCATGCGCATGGACTCTGGGGTCACGCCCCCTTAAGACGCCAGAGTCCCTGCGCATGCTGGGACCATGACGTCGTAAGGGGGCGGGGTCACCGCCTATATAAATGGCTCCGCAGCTCGCACACAACATTCGAGCCGGAGAGAGCGTCGTGTCAACATCGGGGAAGAAGAAAAGAAGCGGCGAGACAGCGGCGGCGAGACAGCGGCAGCAGACCGGGCCCCTTGCTAGCAATATAGCTGGAAGAAGATAGCGGCAGGGCCTGGGAGAGGAGGCCGAACACCGGGAGAAGAGGCCGAACACCGGGAGAAGTCGGAAGGAGACCCCCCAAAGTCGGAAGAAGATCCCGGAGCTGACTAATAAATTATTCTTAAAACCTGTGTACTGTGTTTTTTTTTTTTTTATTGACACTTTTCCCTAGGTGAATGGGTAGGGGTACCATGTACCCCATACTCATTCACACAGGGTGGGGGGCCGGGATCTGGGGGCCCCCTTATTAAAGGGGGCTCCCGGATTCCGATAAGCCCTCCGCCCGCAGACCCCGACAACCAACAGCCAGGGTTGTCGGGAAGAGGCCCTTGTCCTCATCAACATGGGGACAAGGTGCTTTGGGGTGGGGGGCCCCGCAGGGTGCCCCCCTCCCCCAAGGCACCCACCCCCCCATGTTGAGGGCATGCGGCCTGGTACGGCTCAGGAGGAGGGCCGCTTGCTCGTCCCCACACCCCCTCTCCTGGCCGGCCAGGCTGCATGCTTGGATAAGGGTCTGGTATGGATTTTGGGGGGACCCCCACGCCGATTTTTCAGTGTAGGGGGTTCCCCTTACAATCCATACCAGACCTAAGGGCGTGGTATGCCCCTGGGGGGGAACCCACGCCATTTTTTTCATTTAAAATTTGGCGCGGTGTTCCCGCCTCAGGATTCATACCAGACAGCTGTCAGCACTGCCTGTCACTCATCGCAGAAGGAAAACAAAGTTTTCCTTTCCCGATGAGTGAGCCAGCGCGACATGCACAGTACCCTGTCGTCGAGAACCAGCGCGATGGTATCACGCTGGAAACACAATCTCGCGGTCAGGTACTGTAGACTACTTTTCTTATACCTACTTGCTGGTAACTCAGCACTACTTCTCTTTTATCTCTTTCACCTCTTTGTCTTCTAACACCCCTCTTTTTTTCCTTTCTCCCCACATCTCAAGTCCTCCCCCTCCTCTATAAGCTACCCTTGTTCCCAGAACCTTACCCACACTTAGGGGCCATGGAGGCGGTGAAGGCGGTGACTGTGTTTTCTTTAAACGCGAAGGGCCTAAATTTTCCCGGAAAAAAGGCACATGTTGCTGGGCGACCTCCACCACCATAAGGCTAAATTGGCATTCATACAGGAGACTCACTTCAAGGGAGGTAATTTACCGATACTGAAGAACAAATTCTACCCGACAGTGTACCACTCCACATTTGGTACTGTTAGATCTAGAGGTGTGTCCATACTTATTTCACGTTCTGTTCCCTGGAAGTGTGCAGATGTGAAAACTGACATAGAGGGATGATATTTGTTCCTCAGGGAAGACATTGGTGGTGTAGAAGTGACACTAGCAAACATATATGCACCCAACAGCCAACAAGATCAATTTATTGCTAAGACATTAGACATTCTGAAGGGGTTCACTAGAGGTCAGCAGATCATTGGGGGTGATTTTAATGTCCCATTGATTCCTTCCGAAGACACTTCTTCAGGACACTCCTCAATCACACCGGCAGCCAGGAAACGCATAGCTCGTTCTCTACACAAAACACAACTGATTGACGTATGGAGACTTCTACACCCGACTGAACGGGATTACACCTTTTATTCGACTCCACATAGGCAGTATTCAAGGATTGACTACTTCCTAATTCCTCATACCCAATTGCACGCCATACGCAGCTCCTCGATTAGATCTATCACATGGTCTGATCACGCCCAGGTCCTGCTGTCCTATGCCCTAACAGACTGTTTCACTACCAGGACGTGGACCTGGAGACTAAATGAAAGTCTTTTACAGGACGAAGAGACTCTCAAGGACGTAGTAAGGGAGGTGGAATCCTACTTTAAGACTAACGACACCCCTGACAGTAACCCCGGCTTTGTGTGGGAAGCCCATAAAGCGGTGATACGCGGAGTCTTAATTAAACATGGCGCACGTATTAAGAGACATCGCTTGACACAGCTGACATCGCTTCTTGATGACTTACACAAAGCAGAAGCTAGACACAAACATGCTCAAACTCCTGCAGGGGAGGCAGACTTCTGCTCTTGTGTGCCAAAATCACTGATATAATGCAATATCAAGCTAAAGCGGCGATAAAGGTTTGCCGGCGCGTGTCCTATGAATCAGGGGATAAGTGTGGTAGACTCCTGGCCAACTCCCTGAAAGAGCAGGCACTTGCGAACTACATCCCGCACATTATGACGTCTTCGGGCCAGAAAAGTACACTCCCTCGAAATATTGCACGGGAATTCAAAGATTTTTATGGTTCCCTTTACAATCTACAGAAGCCAGCTTCCTCACAAAATCAGGGTAAGTCAGGTTTGCCTAAATTACCTGCTGATGCCAGTGTTTTGCTGGATGAGCCCATATCCGTAGATGAAATAAAATCAGTGGTAGGAGCTATTAAATTGGGGAAGGCTCCGGGCCCGGATGGATACACGGCCCAATATTACAAGACCATGCTACCATACCTCGGGGAACACCTACACAAATTTTACAACTCATTGGGTTCAGGAGGGAATATTCCCCGTGACACTCTCTCAGCACATATTGCGGTAATACCCAAGGAAGGGAAGGATGCTACTGACTGTGGGAGTTATAGGCCAATTTCACTCCTCAACGTAGATCTAAATTTTTTTACCAAAATACTAGCCACTAGAATCCAACAGTACCTCCCATCCTTGATTCATCAGGACCAAGTGGGATTTGTCCCAACTAGAGAGGCCAGGGACAACACCACCAGAGTCCTTAATCTACTACATGTAGTCAATCAGAACAAGATCCCCTGTATCTTTCTAAGCACGGACGCAGAGAAGGGTGAATTGGCAATTTATGACCTCCGTCTTGAACCACATAGGACTTGGCGACACGATGTTGAACTGGATAAATTCAGTTTACACCGAACCTACAGCCCGGGTACGGGCTAACGGTGTCCTATCAGACCCTTTTACGATCAAGAACGGAACTCATCAGGGGTGCCCTTTATCCCCACTCCTTTTTGCCCAGTCGTTGGAGCCCTTCGTGTGCACGGTGCGCTCAAACTCGGACATATCTGGGGTGGCTGTGGGAGATTCTCAGCAGAAGATCGCTGCTTATGCGGATGACATGCTGTTCGCACTTACTAATCTGGTAATCTCCCTTCCAAACCTCCTGCAGGAGTTTTGGAGATATGGTAGTCTCTCCAATATGAAAATCAATTTTGAAAAGTCTGAAGCAATGAGTGTAGGTATGCCTTCATGACTACTCACAACACTTAGAGACAGTTTTAAATTGAAATGGACTGCGACGGCTCTAAAATATTTAGGTACACTTATTCCCCCCAAAATTTCTCAGATATTTGCATTAAATTTCCCTCCGTTACTATCTGCTGTACGGGCCCTGCTTGCCAAATGGAATACAGGGCTACATTCATGGTTTGGCAGATGCAATATCCTTAAGATGCGTATTCTTCCTAAATTCCTGTACCTCATGCAGGCTCTGCCGATCCAAATCCCTTCCTCTTATTTTGCCCAAACCAGCGCCCTTTTCTTTGATTTCATATGGGCTCACAAAAGGCCCAGACTTAACAGACATCAACTTATGCCGCGTACACACGAGCGGACTTTACATAGTCTATTTTTGATGGCGGTGGTCTCGGCACATTTGGACTTTCTGTTTGTGGATGTGAGGAAGAACGGCCAGATGTCTGATGGAGGAGTCTTTGCACAGACTGAGCTGTGCCAGCGTTTCCAGACTGGTGGCCTGGGATTGCCACCTGATGACCAGAATGTTGAAGCACTCCCCTCAGTTTTTATCGCTGATGAAGCGTTTGCTCTCAGTGAGCACTTGATGAGGCCGTTCCCCCAAAGGACACTCACCCCTGAGAGGAGGGTATTTAATTACCGGCTGGCCAGAGCAAGAAGAGTTGTGGAGAATGCCTTTGGGATTCTGGCCAGCCGGTTCCGTTTGTTCCTGTCAGCAATAAATCTGGCGGACCATAAAATTAATTACGTCATACTTGCTTGCTGCATCCTACATAACTTTTTACGTAGACATTCTGCGACATATATTACCTCTGTTGGGCCTGAGGCCAGACTTGTACAAGATGAAACAATGACAGGCCTAGAAATTGGCCGTATTGGCTTGGCCCCCCGAACCGCACGTCAAGTGCGTGAGCAATATGTGAATTATTTTAATGGTCGGGGGGCCATTGCTATTCAACAAGAGCTTTAATTTTTACAAAAAAATTTACAAAAATGTATCCTTGTTTGCATTTAGTTTGGTCTGTCTCCTAGTGCACTTGTAGTAGTGGCAAGTGCATTTACCTTTAGTTAATAAGGCCCTTTGTCACTGTAACCATACAAAAATTTCAAAAACATATTATTGAGAAATAATCAGCCACACACATTGTAGTAGTAAAAACATTTTACTGTGTGCACATTGAAAGGTGCATTTTTACAAATTTTTTTTTTTTCAATACTTTTTTTTTTTTGAAAATATTTTGTATTTTTTGTCTAAAAATTTTTTTTTTTGGAATAACGTTATTAAAGGCATATTTCAACAAAAATAGACCTTGTTTCAAATCTTAAAATTCACAACAGTGTTTAGAAAAACATACAAAAAAATAAAAGAACTTACAAAGTTCAACATTTTGAGAACGGTGCTGGTGATGTCACCCTTGTAAATCGTTCATTTTTCAGGTGCTCAAAATTGAGCATTACAAAAGGGTCAAGTCAACATGTGCTATCTCCCATCATGGGTGAGCAATGTACGTGTTTTTTGTGTGCAATCCCTTTTTTTGTTCCTATCACCACTAAATAATATTGAGGATGAAGGGGTTGCAAACAAAAAACAAGTACATTGATATCCCATGATGGAAGATAGCACATGATGACACACCGTGTGCATCATAAAAATATTTTTCTTACCAAAAAACTATACAAAAAAATTACAAGAAACAAACTTCACAAGGAAATGAAGAACATGATTGATGTTTTTAGGCAAAACATTATATTCTGCCCAAAACATCAATCATGTTCTTCATTTCCTGTTGCATGGAGTCCAGGCGAAGTTTCATGCTGTGAATTTGGTCACGCATTTTATCAATTTGGCCATTTCACAGCATTATCTGGCCAATCAGTCTTTGGGCACTGTCTGTGCTGAATGGCTGTGCCGCTTGGCCTTCCACAACCAGAAGCTCACCTAAAATGTGTGACAAAAAAACAAGGGTTAAAATATGCACGCCAAAATACATTAACTTAAGCTGGGGTGTCAGTCACTCACTTGGTGGGGTTGAAAGCTCACACACTTCCTCCACCTCTCCTTCCTCCAGGTCGTGGGTGGGCGTGGTCTTGAGCTTGGGCTATCTTCAACCCCAGGCTGGTGACTTGGGGGGGTCCTGGGATTCTTGGACTGTTGTCTGAGTCTTTTCTCCCCTATGATAATTCAAGAAAATGTATAGTTAAAACACAGTGATATTTTAGATTTTAAACAATAATCTGAAACGTTGGTTATGAGTTGTGAACAATTGCCTTTTTTTGTCATCAAAAATTTAGAAAACAGGATGAACATTCCCTCTGAACAACAATTATAAACAATGCACATTTTCATGCAAGTTTCACAGATGCAGACACCTCAATGATCTCCTATGTGTATTACCCCTCTAAAATTTATTTATGGTCACATAGTACACTAGTGCTCGTGAGTCCAGATGTGGAACCAGCTGCAGTGTCCTGTCCTTACATTACACTGAATCATTTTTGAAGAAGCATTATATTTTTCCAACACATCTACACCACATCAACAAATTTTTGGAATACGAAAAATTATCAAGACATAAATGTATGTCCAACCCTGTACCATCGTATTTGGTGAAAAAATAACGCCATTTTCTAAAGTATCATATGTATTTTACAAAGAACGGTCTTTACGAACGATGCTTTATAAACGAAAAAAAAATGTATCAGCATGCAAGTTAAGTATCCCAATAGGAACACACAAGTACTTACTTTTTTTAAGCAGCTTCTTTATTCGCCAATATTGTTCTGGCTCCCTAATTTTGATGTCAGACCACCGCTTCCTCAATTGTTCTTAAGAACGTTTAGTGCCAAATTTAGCTTCTAGAGCGGTGACAACTGAGGACATTATTTTGTCCTTCCGCATATCCGGGCGTGTGTACGGTCCTTTTTTGCCATCGTAGTCCTCCCTTCTCAATATGGACACCATCTCCACCATCTCTTCAAAAGCCATGTTGGTGGCCTTATATCTCCTCCAGGATGTGGATGGTTGTGGCTCCGGGCTTTCCTCCGCGCTACTTCCACTGATTCTCTCTGCCATCTTTCTCTATATACTCCCACTGCACAACGAAGCGTGAAGGGGCGGGGACAAATTGTACTAATGAATGTCAGGGGCGGGCGACGCAGGTGGAGCATGACACATGCGCAGTGTATATAAAGCTATTACGATGGCCTACGTATGTCCGTGCGGAAGTAGCGAGCGTCAGAAACGAAGGTGAGATTAAACGTGAGGGTGTGTGTGTTTGGTGAATGTGTTTGGTATGTCTGTGTGTGTGTGTGTATGTGTCCCCTAGATTCTTCACAAGTAATCCTGTGATTTGTGACTGACATTACAGTTTTGATCTTGTGTCTTGTCTTTCAGCAACAATGAATCCCTTTAAAGAGGCAGATTTTTTGTCACGATTTATTGACCTATATCAGGAAAAGAAAAACCTGTGGGAGGTCAAACACCCACTATATTACAAAAGAGATGTAAGGAAGGCAACACTGGGCACACTTTTAGAATTTGTGAAGACTCGAGTCCCCCAGGCAGACCTCAAGTTTGTGGACAAGAAAATTGGTATCTTGCGAAACATGTACAAGCAGGAACACAATAAAATCCAGGAGTCGCTCAGATCCGGTGCAGCAGCTGACCAAGTTTATGTACCCAAGTTGTGGTACTACCACAAAATGCGATTCCTGGATGACCAGACAGAAGCCAGGCAATCACTTTCGACCCTTCCCCCCACCCTTCCTCCCACCCTTCCCTCCAGCCTTCCCCCCACTCTTCCCTCCAGCCTTCCATCCACCTCCACCCCAGCTGAGGAGTCCCAGGAAGAACTGGGCCTTTTCATCCCTGATGAAGTGGATGCGCCTAGCTTCAGCCAGGTATCCTTTTTTGTGGAATTTGTGATTGTGTAAATGTTAATAATGATGTTAACGTGTAAAATTTTTAAGTGCTTCATAAAAAATTACTTCATCACAAATAATAATATGTAGACATATCACTATACAGTAGTGGCCAAAAATATACTTCTGCAAAGGTGTGCGCAGCCTCTTGCATTAGGGTGTGCACCCCAAAGCTCAAATACATATGCATGTGTATATGTACTGATGGTGTCAGTAGGGCAGTGGACAGTGTAATTTTGTTTATTTTCTTTTCCAAAAAATTATTTTCTTTTGTAACATTTTTTTGGGGGATGAAATATCAGTGGTCTAAACAGGGGGGAATATGCACCACACAAGGCGATTAGGGTGTGCCCAGGCACACCTGGCACACCCTGTGGGCACGCCTAAGTACTTTTGTTGATCACCTGAAATAATGGTGGTGTCAAATAGATAGCCTTTACTATTTGTTGAGAATTATATTTGCAAGTCATGAGCTGAAAAGTGTGTGTGATTGCGTAACACAAAATTACAACTATGTCCCTTTTTTTTGACACAGGATGACCTCAGCCAGGAGGAGGGCTTGACCAGTGGGAGAGAGGAGGAGGCCTTGCCCAGTGGGAGAGAGGAGGAGGCTGTGGCTGGGCCGAGTAGAAGCCGCACGGAGTGTCAGGTGCCTCCCCTCCGCATTCTCACCAAAAGGCCCAGGAGAATGACCCAAACTGAGCAGGAATCCCTAGCCCTCATACGTGAAGCAAGCCAAATCCTGAGTACACCACCCAATGCAGAAAAGGCGTATGGGACCTATATAGCAAGCAGATTGCTGGAGTTGGAAAAGGGCCAACGCCTCCTCTGTGAGGGTTTGATTTTTCAGGCCTATCAGAAGGGCTTGAGAGGGGAGCTTACTGCAACCATGTATCTGGCAGATGAAGCCACTCCTCCTCCTCCTCCTCCTCCTCCTCCTGCCCCAAGTACACCACCAGAGGCACAACCTCCGAGGAAGGCTGCAGAGAAGCGTGGAGGGAAGGCTGCAGAGAAGCGTGGAGGGAAGGCTCCACGGAAGAGTCGAAAGTGATTGCCTGGTTTCTGTCTGGTCTGACTGTGCTCCCTGTGCTCCCTAGTCGCAAGATATCAATTTTCTTGTCATAAAACTTGATGTGTGTCCTGGGGGACAAAAGGCTTCACAGATTCTAAAAGTGTCTCCAGTGTTGCCTTCCTATTTTTTTTTCACCAATATAAATGGATTTTATGGTTACCTTACATTATTGACTATGTGTTTTGATTCCAAAATGACATTTTGTTTGGGAGTAGGCAGGTACAGGTCAAAAAGACTATGGGGTTGATTTAATAAAAGCAAATGGACTGTGCACTTTGCAGAGGGCAGTTGCCCTCTGCAAGTGCAATTGCTCCAGAGCTTAGGAAATGAGGTAAGGCTTGAAAAAAGAGTACCCAATCCTGTGCAAGGAAAATTCAAAAAACAGCATTTTTGCTTGCACATGATTGGATGATGGAAGTCAGCAGAGCTTCTGCTCATTTACTAAGCTCGGGAGCAACTGCAATTTGCAAAGTGCACAGTCTTTTTCCCTTTAGTAAATCAACCCCTATGTGTGTTTTTGCCAAAAGGCTAAATCATTTCTAAAATCAAGTGAAAAGTACTAGTGAAAAGTTCACTTTAGAAATTGCAAAGCAAGTGCACTTGTTGGAAGTGCAGTCGCTGTAAATCTGAGGGGAAGAGCTGAAATGGGGGGAAGCTCTGCTGATTTTATCATACAATCATGTGCAATAAAAAGGTTTTTTTTGGGGGGGGTTCCTTGCATGTGCCCCTCGGATCCACAGCGAAGGCACTTCAAAATGCTCTTTCTGTGCAATTCCAAGTAGAATTTGCACTTGTAGTGAAAAATGAATTTGCCTTTGGAAAATAAACCCCCCTATGTCTAATTAACAAGGGAAACCAACCTCATTAAGGTTCATTAAAACAACACAAAATATTAAGGTTATTGTGGTAACTTTAAAATACAAAAATAAAATAAACAAAAAAAAAGTTTGTATAATTTAGCACACATTGTAAAATAGATAAGTGTTGAAATCAATAAAAAAAAATAAAGATGAGTCCAAAATCTAATTTAATACTTTATTTATGGAGATCTGGCTTTTTAAAAATATCATATTAGTCATGGCATGAGGATAAATCATGAAGAAAGTAGTTTGTGAGAACTCTGTGTGAATATAAAGCAGAAAAACAACTTCATTCCTCTCGCATTATAAATAAAAAAAAAGCGCTGTATTAAAAGATCACAGAAGAGGAATGTGCTAGCTTCAAGACGAAGGCTAGTTTTACCAGACCGAGCGCTTCCGTCTTGTAATTTCTTCAGAGCATGCGTCAGTTTGAGTTCATCGGACTAGCACACAGACGACCGGTTTGTCCACTAGAAAGAAGAGTCCGTCGGATAGATTTAAAACATGTTTCAAATCTAAGTCCGTCCAACTTTGGAGCAAACAAAGTCCGCTGGAGCCCACACACGATCAAATTGTCCGACGAAATCCAGTACGCCGGATCAAGTCTGCCGTAAAGTCCGCTCGTGTGTACGTGGCATTACGCTACCTAAATCATTTGGAGGCCTGGCGGTACCTGATCTCCGCAAATATTTTTATGCGACCCTTCTGACCAGACTTATTGACTGGAACCACCACCAGTCCACTAAGCAGTGGACCAGACTGTAACAAACTCAGTGCGACATACCCCTGAACAGAACACCATGGATCCATCATGTCCTACCTAGAAAAGTCAACAATCACCCCTTGATAGGCCTGACAGTGTGTACGTGCTCATCTCTATTTACACGGTACCGACTCTCATCATTAAATTCCCCGCTCCGTCCGATACTGGGAACACCAGAGTTTATACCTGGCTATACAGATCCAACTTTTTACCCTCTAAGAAACTCAAACTGTTTTCAAGCCTCCCACTTCCTCGTGCGTGGTCGCTGGCCCACCACAGCTGAACTCATGAGCTCGGATGGTCAATTTCGGCTGGACTACTGGGGAGCTTTTCAACTTAACCATTTTTTCAAGTCACTTCCTTCTCCCAGCAGTTTTTCTCCAACTCTAACCACTTACAAAACATACTGTTCGGTAGAGGGTCCAATGCCTCATGCCCTTTCTGCTACATATCAATTGCTGATTACACCATTAGAGGGCCCTCCATTGCAATGTATAGAAGCGTGGGAACGGGACTTGCAATGTACTTTCACGCCCCGTCAAAAGCAAAATATTAAACATTTCACCTACAGATCCTCGATATGCACAAAGATGCAGGAGATTAATTATAAAATTCTTACCAGATGGTATAACACCCCTGCAAAATTACATATTATTTTCCCATCTTCCTCAGATCTTTGCTGGAGATGTCCGAGTGAACGGGGAACTCTCCTTCATATTTTTTGGACCTGCCCCATGCTGGAGCAATTCTGGAAGACCGTCCAACGTACGGCACAGAATTTCACTGAGAGCCCTATAGTGGCGGACCCAGCCATCTTCTTACTTCATGCCTCCCATATACCCAGTAAGGCTTAAAAATAATTGCTGACGTGTCACTTGTTTGACGCTGCCAAGGCGTGCATTCCCTTATTATGGAAGTCCACACAGCCTCCTACTGTTAGTATGTGGGTTAGAAAAGTGGAGGATATCAAAAAAAGGAAGACACCAAAACGAACGGTTCTCCAAGACTTCGACCAGGTGGAACATGTTCATATTCTCAGATGAGGGACAGAACCTCCTGGAAAGTGGCTCTCCTACTTAGCATATTTCCCCCCTTTTTTGGAAGGTGTGGGTGGGTCTCTGTGGTCGGAGGGGATGCATTTGCTGCCTCCATGTGCCCCCTTACCCCAGCCCCCTTTCCTGTTTCTCTACCCCCCTCCTCCAACTTTTCTCTCTTCTTCCTTAGTTCTCTTCACCCTCTTCCCCCTCTTGACCTTCTGCTAACACTCTTCTTTATGTTCCCTATTCTACTCTACCCCTTTATCTCTATCTTCTCCTTTTGCTTGGAAATTTTCCTTCTCGAATCTTTCTTGAAAATGGGAAATGGAGAGGGAAGGCCCTACTGGATCATATAGCATTACAGTATAAGGCATTGCGACTACACATTACTGTTATAATCTCTCAGATGATGGATTTGCGAATTTTACATTGACAGAGGCTGCAACCTCATTCTTTTTTCTACTGACAGAGACTGCGTCCTCACCATTTCACACATGTCTATGTATATGCTGTTATACTGGTGTTCCTTCTCCGGATGTTGTGTTCGCAGGATCAACCCAGATACCTGCCAGCACCTGCATTTAGCCCCTCTGCCCGGCCCAGCCAACCCAAGTGAAGCATCAATAGATCACTGTCACTTACAAAACACAGCACACAAAACTGCAGCATTAGCAGAGTCATGTCTGATCCCTGCTAGCACTAACAGATCATTTTTTATAGCGATTCAAGCAGTCGCTGACAACCAGGTGCTCTTTACCTTTGAGTTGCACTAGCTGTACCTATAAATTTAGTGGCCAAAGTGTCCAAACAGAGGTACACTAGTAAAGAGGCCTACACGTTGCTGAGCATGATGGATGAGAGCGAAGGGAAAGCCTCATTGTCAGATTCAGATACAGTATACAAACCAGTAGAGAGCAGCGGCACCCTGACAGATAGCTCTGAAGATGGAGTAGTGGTCCCTGCTAAGGTCAGGCGTACCCGACCCCATTCTTCTTTTTCTGATGTGCAGCAACCGCAGGGTTCTCGTATGGAGCAGAGAGCCAGTACTAGTGCCACTCAACCTTCTGGTGAACTGGCAAGCACCAGCGGCCTAGTACATCCTGGTCACAGACAAACCAGCACTGTGATGTGGCGAGTCCCATAAGTGCAGTTCGAGCTGGTGCGGTGGCTAACACAAGTAGTGCCCTGCAGCCACCAAGAGTTCATACACAGGCCCATAGAGCCCATAATGCCCTTCATGATGTGTCTGCAAATCCTGATTGGCAGCCCACCACTTCTGCAACACCGTACTTCCTCCATTCACTGGCCAACCCAGAATTTAGATGGAAACAGCAGATTTTACTTCCCTTGACTTTTATTCAATGTTTTTCATGGAAGATCTCTATATATCTATTGTGGACCAAAGCAATTTATACGCTGGTCAATTTATTGACGCAAATCCTTATTTGACCCTTGCCAGAGAATTTGCCTGGAAACCTATTACGGTTCCCAAATTTAAGACCTTTCTGGGCCTATCCCTCTTCATGGGCATTACTAAAAAGTGTGAGTTGCGGTCATATTGGTCCACTGACCCAATTCACCATATGCCAGTGTTCTCTGCTTCCATGACCAGGGCTAGATACGAGCAAATCTTGTGGTTTATGCACTTCAGCAACAATGAACTCTGTCGTCCTTGGGGTAACCCTGAATACAATCAGCTCCACAAAATGCAGCCCCTTGTAAACCACTTCAACCAACAATTTGCAGTCTTGTTTATTCCCGATCAAGTTGTCTGCATTGATGAGTCCCTGATTAGATTTTCTGGCCACCTTGCTTTCAAACAGTATCTCCCCAGCAAGTGTGCCATATATATCAAGTTGTATAAGCTCTGTAAAAGGGGAAACAGGCTATACATTTAGGTGTATGGTTTACAAGGGAAAAGATAGCAGCGTGGAGCCCCCCAACTGCCCAGACTACATATGGAGCAGCGGTACGATTGTTTGGGACTTGGTGTCACCCTTATTTGGAAAGGGGTACCACTTGTACTTAGACAAATATTACAAGGGTGCTACTTTTTGATTCTGGAATTGGCGCATGTGGCGCCGTGCGATCTAATCACTGGGGCTTCCCCCAATGGCTTGTAGATTCCCGATTCAGATGGGGAGAGAGCCTGCTTGAGATGTAATAAATTGCATTGCAGTGAAGTTGATGGAAACACGGAATATTCTGTCCTCCATTCACACAGATACGATGGTCCAAATTCCAATGGCAACTGGTGTTGAGAATGTCCATGACTACAGCCTTAACATGGGAGGGGTGGACTCCATCGACCAGATGATGGCCCGTAAGGCCAGACGCTGGTACAAAAATTGTCTGTATACTTATTTCTATTGGCTCTGCTGAATGCTTATGCGCTATACAAAGCATCAGGAAGAAATGAATCCTTCCTAAAATTCCAGCAAGAGATCATCACAGCCCTTCTGTTTCCAAAAGGTGCTGTGGCCCAACTTCCCAATGCAAATGCGGTGAGCTGGCTGCATGAGAGGCATTTTCCGGATGTCCTCTGTGGTACCTCTAACCAAGGAACACCCCAAAGAAGATGTCATGTCTGTAGAAAATGCAGATGTAGGAGTGACACCCGCTTTTATTCTCCCTCCTATCCTGACCACACTGGTCTCTGCATTGGTGACTGTTTCCGTCGCTACCATACACTAGTGGAGTATTAGAGTAGGGTACAGCACGGCACAGTCCTAGGGCACACTTACACAGGGTCTCAAAAGATGAGATGACCATCACATTTTGAGAGACCCTACGCTGGAACGTTTATAGTTACAATAAAAGTGTATTTTTCCCCATTCATCTTTCAGGACAGCACCATAGAGAGACACCGGCTCCTCCCCTCTTAGGAAACACCGCCTTCCAATTCAATAATTAAATCTCATCATCCCACCGGCATATGGTGCTGTCCTGCTGTCCTCAGTTCAGGTGTTTCCTTCGGTGGGGACAGTGGCTTGGGAGCCGTGGCTGATCAGTCAGGGAGGCTGAAGCCAAAAAATCTTTCTGAGGAAGAGGGGGAGTCGGGTCTCTCTATCTCTTTCCCTCTACCATTTTCTTTCAGTCAGGTAAAGGCTGGGGAAGCCACGCTTACCTGTTTAAAACTGCGTTTTCACGCGCCTCAGCTTCTCTTGGGGAAAGAAGACAGCTGAGGAGGTCTGCGACGTCAGTTCCGGTGAGGGCGGGCACATCTGATGATTCCGCGTATTCCGGTTCCCGGACACGGGGAAAGAAAATGGATCGAGCATTCGGCTAGTGCGACCCCTTTGCTTTGCTGTAGAGTCAGCTGTCGGGGGAATGATCGATCACCATCCTCAGCGGACATGTCGGAGGCAGAGGTCTCTCGAACTGCTCCAGGAGACAATAGCACCAGCCATGCTAAGGTAAGTGGAACCCTGGGGTGGTGTTCCCTTACTTAATCCCAATAGCTTTACGGGCGTTCTCCCCTCACTGGTGATCGGGGGAAGGGGAGTGTGTCTGGGACCCTGGTGGTGATTTGTCCTGGGGGGGCACTCCAGGTGGTCCTCTGTAAAGCACTGGTGGGATTGGGCATTTATGGCAACTCTCTCTCTTTCTTTTTCAGAAAGCCACAGTGAAAAGCAAGTCGCCTCATGGTTCAAAGAAAAAATGCCCCTCTTGTAGAGTTAGCATGGGGGAATCCTGGACCAAGACACTTTGCAAGGAGTGCATTGATGGATTAGTCAGGGAGCAGGCAGCAGAACAGGATACAGATCTTGCTGCATCCGTCAAGGAGCTTTCTAGCACCTTTCAGTCCTTTAAAGCACGCTTTTCTAGCTTCCAGTTGCCGCAAGCCCAGAGCATTCCTTTACCAGTGCAGCAGAGTGTTGCACCTAGCCCAGTGGATACTCCCTCTGTTAGTGGAGAGAGACCAGGGGGCTCCAGAGTGGAAATTGAGGAGGAGCCAGACAGCACCGCTTCAGATTCCCAAAGGGAATCAGATGTGTAGGAGGTGGATTGGGAATCCACAAAAGCCTCTCGCTATCAGCTTCCCTGGATGAAGTGGAGGATCTCTTGGGAGCTATCCACACCACTTTGGGAATTCAGGAAGAAAAGAAGGTGTTATTGCTCCATGACCAGATGTACAAAGGTCTTGGGGAACAAGAAAGGAGGGATTTCCCAGTCCATGATGTCTTGGTCGAGGTCATAAAGAATGAATGGAAAGATCCTGAGAGGAAACCTTTCTTTTCAAGGGCTTTGAAGCAAAGGTTTCCTTTTGCAGAAGGGGAGTCTCTAGTCTGGAATAAAACCCCTAGACTGGATACTGCCTTTTCTCAGGTTTCCAGGCACATGGATCTGGCCTTCGAAGACATGGGGGTTCTTGCAGACCCCATGGACAGAAGGATGGACTCTCTCTTGAAGAAGTCCTGGGATTCCAGGGAAACCTTAAGCCTGCCATGGCGGACACAGTAGTGGCCCGCTACATGGAATATTGGCTTACTCAAATTAAAGCACACATCGAGGCAGAGATGCCAAAAGAAACTATTTTGTCTTCCTTCCCCATGCTACTGAAGGGTGTAGCATATATTGCGGGCGCTTCCGCTAAATCAGTGCGCATGTCCGCAAGGTCTTCAGCCCTCACTAATTCAGCTCGAAAGGGCTTATGGCTTAAGACGCGGCAAGGAGACAGCGCGTCTAAAGTTAAACTCTGTGGAATTCCACTCACAGGGGATCTTTTGTTTGGTCTAGGTTTGGAGGCCGTTTTGGATCGGACGGCCGATTAAGAAAAAGGCCTTTCCCATTAAAAAGAAGTTTGGAGAGCAGGCTAAAAGAAAGTCTCGCCCTCAGAGAAAGTTTGAAGCCCCAAAAGCAGAGTGGCAGAAAAAGGCTTGGGGGCAGAAGGGCAAGGGGCGGGGAGGGTCGATTTTTCACCCTCCTGAACAGCCCAAGAAAACCCAATGACGGAGTAACCACGATGGGAGGAAGATTGGGGGCCTTCCTTCCACAGTGGGAGATGATCACCTCCAACCAGTTTGTGTTAGGAATCATAAGAAGAGGTTACCAGCTAGAGTTCTCGGAACCTCCTCAGCACAGACTTCTTGTCACCGAGCTGCCAAAGTGTGCAGAAAAATCATCAGCTCTTCTATCCTCCCTACAGGAGTTGGAGGAACAAGAGGTGGTGGTGAGGGTTCCTGTAGAGGAGACAGGCAGAGGCTTTTGCTCCCACATCTTTCTGGTCCGCAAACCTTCTGGGAAAATTCAGGCTTATCATGAACCTGAAGCCTCTGAATGTCTCAATTACCTACAGGAAATTCCAGATGGATTCTATCTATTCGGTGAAGGCGCTTCTTCCTCCGAATTGCTTCATGGCATCAATAGACTTGAAGGACGCTTATCTGCACATTCCAATCGCAGAAAGTTACCAGAGTTTTCTCAGATTAGCGGTAAAAACCGGGGCAGGAATGTTTCATCTACAGTTCAAAGCACTCCCCTTTGGACTATCCTCTTCCCCCCGCATCTTCACCAAAGTCATGGTGGAGGTCCTGGCTTTCTTGCGGCTCAGAGGCATCTCTGTAGTCGCATACCTGGACGATCTACTTCTGTTTGCCCCTTACCCGGAGCAGTTGTCCCAGGATCTTTAGGTAGCAAGAGACAGCTTAGAAAATTTGGGGTGGCTCTTGAACCTGGAAAAATCCAGTTTGGTTCCGTCCCAAAAGGTCACCTTCCTGGGCTATGTATTGGATTAGACAAAACAAAAAGTGTTCCTTCCAGTAGAAAAGATCCAGAAGGTGGACAGAGCAATGTTACTGCTCCAGGGCAGCCGTCAGATCTCAGTAAGAAAAGCGATGTCAGCATTAGGCTTACTGACTTCCATGCTTCCGGCAGTTCAGTGGGCAGGGCTGCACTTTTGCCCTCTACAACTGTTTATCCTGAGTGTCTGGGACCACAGTCCAGGGTCTCTGGACTCCTTTATATCCGTGCCGAGTCAGGTCAAGAGGTCCCTCTGGTGGTGGAGGAAAGGGTCCTATCTCTCACAGGGCCTGAAGTGGGTTCTTCCAGTTTCCAGGACGGTTACGACCGATGCGAGCGGCACATGTTGGGGAGCACACCTGGATTCCAGGATGATGCAAGGCACCTGGGGGAGAGAAGATGCTAAGAAGTCCTCGAACTGGAGGGAAGTGAGAGCAATAGAGTTGGCTCTCAGAGCTTTTTAGAGAGAACTCCTGGGACAGCATGTGAGGGTCCATTCAAACAACTCATCAGCAGTGGCCTACATCAACAGGCAAGGGGGTACCAGGAGCAGATCCTTGTGGGTTCTGGCAGAATCCATCCTCAAGTGGGCCGAAGGGAGCGTTCTCTCTCTTTCGGCAATACATTTGAAAGGGGAACAAAACCAAGTAGCAGATTTTCTCAGCAGGAAAATGCTGAAGGAAGGCGACTGGGTCTTGAACCAGGACATCTTTGAGATGATCACTCAGAAGTGGGGGGTTCCTTCTGTGGACCTCTTCACCTCGAAGGCGAATACAAAAGCTTGTCTGTTCTTTTCCCTAAATAGATGGGACGGAGCAGCCGGGGTGGATGCACTAGCTCAGAGCTGGCGTTTCTCAAAGTGTTATGCCTTCCCCCCTCCTGTACTGATTCCAGCAGTTCTGAGAAAATTTTAGTCGGAAGACAACCCTCATTCTGATCGCACCACAGTGGCCAAGGAGGCCGTGGTTCGCCATCTTGAAGGGTCTGACGGTGGAACCTCCCTGGATTCTGCCTATCCAGGAGGATCTTCTTTCTCAGGGTCCAATCTGTTGCCCTCAGGTGGAGCGATGGAATCTCGCAGCGTGGCTACTGAGGAAGAATTGCTGAAGGGCAAAGGTTTCTCGGATCAGCTAGTGACAACTCTCCTAAATTGCAGGAAAAGAGAGACACAAGCCATCTACCTAAAGGTGTGGAAACGCTTTAATAGTTGGTGCACAGAAAGCTCCTTCAATGTACGAAGTTCTGTAGCAGTATTAGAGTTTCTGCAGGCAGGAGCGGACAAAGGTTTAGCCCTTAGCACCTTGAAAGGACAGGTGTCGGCACTAAGCGTGTTCCTGGAAAAGCCGCTAGCTATAGATCCTTGGATAGCTAGGTTTTTCAGAGCCTTAGGCAGACAGAGGCCAGTTCGAATTTCCCCATTCCCAGTGTGGGATCTTTCTTTAGTTTTACAGACTCTTACAGGGGATCCTTTTGAGTCATTGGAATCCTGTACTTTGAGGTTGATCACCCTCAAAACGGTGTTTTTGGTGGCAATCACCACAGCAAGGAGAGTGAGTGAACTCGAAGCCCTTTCTATTAGGGCACCTTTTTTTCAAATTTTTACGGACCATTTGATTTTTAAAACGGATCCGGCCTTTTTGCCAAAAGTGGCCTCTAGTTTTCATAGAGGGCAAGAAATTATTTTACCTACCTTCTGTTCGAATCCTGTGAGGGAAAAGGAGCATATTTTCCATAAACTGGATGTTAGAAGGTGTGTCCTTCAGTACTTAGATAGTACAGAACAGTTTAGGAAATCCAATTCTTTTTTTGTGTTATTTTCAGGGGCTAGGAAAGGGTCCAAAGCCTCTAAACGATCAATAGCCAAATGGTTAAGGTTGGCCATTAGCCAGGCCTATGTAATAGGGGGATTGGAGCCCCCGGACGGTATTAAAGCACATTCCACCAGGGCAGTGGCGACTTCTCAAACAGAGTGGGCTGGTGCTTCTCCGGAGCAGATCTGTAGAGCAGCAACGTGGTCCAGTTTTTCCATGTTTGTAAAGCACTACAGATTGGACCTGCTGTCAGCCAAAGACCAAGCTTTTGGGCGTAAAGTGCTGCAGGCAATAGTCCCTCCCTAAGGTAAGGTGCTCGCTTATCCTCTCTATGGTGCTGTCCTGAAAGATGAATGGGGAAAAACTGAGTTACTTACCGGTAACATCCTTTTCCAGGAATCTTTCAGGACAGCACTGGTACCCACCCAAATTATTGGTTATCTATGAGAACTCATCGCATGGGAGCGTCAGGTAAGATATAGATTTGTATGATGTATTCTTGTGCCTCCCCAGCTGGCCGGAGTAACTGTTGAAGAACTGAGGGGCCGGTGGGATGATGAGATTTAAATATTGAATTGGAAGGCGGTGTTTCCTAAGAGGGCAGGAGCCGGTGTCTCTCTATGGTGCTGTCCTGAAAGATTCCTGGAAAAGGATGTTACCCGTAAGTAACTCCGTTTTTTTTTAACATAAAAATAAATAAATAAAAAAGCCAAAAATAGTTGATGTTTTATTGTTCTTCTCTCTCTATTGTTCTGCACTGTTTTACTGTATTCTATGCTTAACTGTAATGTTTTATTGTTACTGTGTTTTATTGTGTTTGCTTTGCAAGTATGTCATTCTATTGTTATACTGTACTGTTACTGTGTTTTATTGTTGACCATTATCTGCTTTGCAGGTACGCCATTCAGCTGCAACATTTATTTTAAAAAGCAAGAGGGTTTGCTCTCACGATACATAAATCCACGACTCCAGCGCTGTAGGAGGTGATTTCACCACCACAGTTAAAAAAAGAGCATGGGGGCGTGGCTTGCAGCGCATGGAGTAGGACTCCTAACTTCCATCCAGTTCTCCTCCTTCTTTTACATCGCTCTTACCACTGCAGCCCCGCCCTCTGTGCCATGATCCTCTGGCTACTGTACAATATACCTTTTGGCCAAAACTGCCATATCTAGGCGTGGTCAAGTCCTGCAACCGGGCACAGAATATGCGGCCCAAGATGGTGTCCAAGCATCCCGGTTAGCAAAGGATGCTGCATAGAAGCTCTTTGCTAAATCCCAGTACACCCCAGCCAAAGTGATCAACGGCTCGGCAGAGATCAACCCTGTGATGGGAGTATTTTTTGGCGGGGGGCTGGTGGAACCCAGCTTACCTTGGAGAGCACAGGAAGCTCCTTGTCCTACTCCCCTGGCCCTCCTATGTGTAAGTCACCCTGTGTCTATTAGGGGCACAGGGTGACCGAGAACCCCAGTTGGGTCTGCCTAACCCAACTCATCGTACAATCACACCGGACTCAGCATTTCCTTTTGACAGTGTTGTCCTGGATTCTGTGTGTGGTTAGTGCTGAAAGAGAGAAGGGGCTTTTTCACTTTGGGCAGTAATATTCTTGAACAATATCCCTTAAGAATATATGAAGATAAATGTCACCTTTCCAACTGCCGGACTATTGTATGAGCTTGATCTCGTAAACTGTTGTAGTCTTTTTACTAGTTTGTTTGAAGTGTGACTGCTGTCCCATATTCCTAAGTTCCTGCCCTCGGTCTTCCTTGCAGGAAGACCGAGGGCAGGCAGGAGAGGGGAGGGGGAATTCCTCCAACAGTCTCCCTGTGTGTCCCTTATTGCTGGTTGGACAGTTTACCCCACCCTGAATCAAAGGGAGGGGTGATGTCCCCTGAGTGTTACCTCTCTGTACATGTGTTTGAATAAACAGTCTGATGTTTTTCCACCCTACACTGCTGTCTCGACAAGTGACTGGGTGGGCTAAAATTCTACCCTCCATCCATGTAAGGTACTGTTCGCAGTATGAAGTGTGAAAGCTATTATACAGAAAACAACAAAAAAACAAAAGGTTCTTTGCCTAGCAGAACTTACCCAATACAGCAGACAGAGAATCAAGATCCCAAAGACAGAACAGCAAAAATGTTCAAAAAAACTTGAAGTATGGTTGTCTTACCATGGGCCCATGTTTTTCTGGTTCTGGATGTCTTTTCCCACTCGAGGTCTGCTGAATTAGGAAAATCAGTTGGCCTCCTTTTTGGCCCACCAATTCTGTGGTGGAAATTATAAGCTTCTCCTATAAGCAAATAATTCCATGCGCTAATAAGCACAATCATAGCTCACTTGTGCTTCACACAAAGTCCCACATTCCTGGTATATGGTTATATACCTTTTTTCTTCTCTCTTGTATAATGCCGGGAAAGCACGCTTGTTCATTTCCAAGTAACACAGACAGATGCTGGTATCACATTGAGCTTAGCCAAATCCTGCAATAGAATAATCATCTGCTTTTATTTATACTGTAAACATGAATAACAAAGGAAGGTGGTGGCTTCAGAATCAGCAAATCAGAAACTTGTATTTTTTCAAAAGAACCAATCACACACATGTATATATTCAAATAGAATTCCAGTAGTGACGTGTGCAGATGGTTGTGTGGAAAGAGCAATGCAGTCAGCTTATTGTGAGACACAAAGTGTCTCACAATTTAAACACTACTTACAGGGCTCAGAACACGATCGTGTGCACATTCACACCGTTACCAATGACGCGAACCGTACTCTATCATGGCTCAGTGGGCCATAATTTTTGTATGGTTATGCTATGGTTCCCATATACGCAGATCTGTTGGCTAGGAGCGTTAATGTAGTCGCCATGAGGTGGCTAGTCTCTTGGTGCAGCATAAATGAACATCCCTAAAAGAGCAAGCAGATCTGCCATGTCCAAGGGAAGGTTTCCGAAGCCAATGGTCTTCCACCAACGTCTGTATGTGCGAATACCCTCACATGAGCGTATTACAGCAAAACTGACACTGGGGGACATCTGACAACATACATTAATAAAAATTTCCACAACACAACCCAGCTAAGGCGGACATAGAAGACTTGGATAGTACACAAACCGTACAAGCTTGACCGTACTCTTTGACATCCTTACAAAGAGAGGGCCACCAGTAGTGACAATGAAGACGGTCACAAGTACGATGTATACCAGGATGTCCAGAAAACTTGTCATGTGCCCATTCAAGGAGTTTGGGATGAAGTGTGGGAACCACAAAAGTTTTACCTGAAGAAGGCTGCATAGGCCGGAGTGGAGTATTGGCTAGAATTCGATGCAAAGTGATGATGGGACCAGGATCTAGGTGATTCTCTAAATCGTTGACATCGAACGACCTGGACAAGGCATCGGCATGAACATTTTTGGCACCAGGATGAAAGGTAATGTTGAAGATGAAGCGGGTGAAAAAGAGAGCCCAGCGAGCTTGGCGTTGGTTTCATGCGTTTCGTGGATTGAAAATATTGCAGATTTTTATGATTAGTATAGATGGTGAAGCAATGGGGGGAGCCCTCTAGTAGATGTCACCATTCTTGAAGAGCTAGTTTAATAGCCAGTAGCTCTAGACCGATCCTTTCAATTCTGTCAGCTTCTCTCATTTCACCCTACCCGTGTCTATCCTTTGGGCTCAAAATGCCTATCAACTCTGCATATGTGGACTCTGGAGCAGCCGGGAATTTCATTGAACAATCTTTGGCTTGCGAGTTGGGCATTTCCTTTGTTGCCCTGGCTATACCCCTCTCTGTGACCGCAGTAGATGGCTCCTTCTTGCCAATGGGCCCCATCCGGGTTAAAACACCTCCTATTGCATCACTCATTGGGGTTTTGAGAGATAAAAAAAACTATGTTCAGTATCCCTCCCTCAGCGCACACAGAAAAAATATTGATAAAACAAAGGTCAGCAGCTGCTATACTAAAATGAGATGCATCAGTATGTCAAAGAAAAATTTCTAAAACATTAGCAGCGCTAGTGCAAAAATAGCAAATATTTAAAAATATCAATGAAATTGCTTAAGAGTCCACTTAAACAAAGTGTCAAATGGTGATCCACTCAGTGAAAGTCCATTAAGAAAAGGCAGGTCAGTATAAACTAGAGGATCGTGGAAGAAAATATTAGCAGCGATCCCAAGTCTCCATCACCACACCACTTGTGCCACACCCCTGTAGGTAATCCACTTACCAGACCCTGCTAAGAAACACGATTATCAAAGGGATAATCACTGTTCGCTAGGGATAAGCCGAACACCCCCCGGTTCGGTTCGCACCAGAACCTGCGAACGGACCGAAAATTTGCACGAACGTTAGAACCCCATTGACGTCTATGGGACTCGAACGTTCGAAATTAAAAGTGCTCATTTTAAAGGATAATTTGCATGGTATTGTCCAAAAAAGGATTTGGTGACCCGGGTCCTGCCCCAGGGGACATGTATCAATGCAAAAAAAACTTTTAAAAACAGACGTTTTTTCGGGAGCACTGATTTTAATGATGCTTAAAGTAAAAAAAAAAAAGTGAAATATTCCTTTAAATATCGTACCCGGGGGGTGTCTATAGTATGCCTGTAAAGTGGCACGTGTTTCCCGTGCTTAGAACTGTCCCTGCACAAAATTTCATTTTTAAAGGAAAAAATGTCATTTAAAACTGCTTGCGGGTTTAATGTAATGTCGGGTCCTGGCAATATGAATGAAAATCAGTGAGACAAATGGCATGGGTACCCCCCAGTCCATTACCAGGCCCTTTGGGTCTTGTATGGATATTAATGGGAACCCCGCACTCAAATTAAAAAGAGGAAAGGTGTGGGGCCACCAGGCCCTATATAATCTGAACAGCAGTATACAGGCGGTGCAAACAAGACAGGGACTGTAGGTTTGTTGTTAAGTAGAATTTGTTTGTAATTTTGAACGGGTACATTTTTAAGTGTTTAGCTCCAGCCAAAAAATCTTTTTTAAGCTTTTTGGAAAACATAGGGAAGGGTTATCACCCCTGTGACATTTGTTTTGCTGTCTGTCCTCCTCTTCAGAAGATTTCACCTCACTTTTTGTCCCAATGACAAATGTTTTTTGAAAATTTGGGGTTTTTTGTGAAACAAGGATTGGTGATAAAGCGTCAGTGGAAAGGAGAAATGTTTTTCCCATATTAACTCTTACAGGAGAGAATTTCCCTTCCTAGGGGTAGATTTAATCTCACTTCCTGTTGTCTCCTTCCGTTTGCAAGTAGGAGTCGTTTGTAAGTTGGATGTTTGAAAGTAGGGGCCTGCCCTATATACTCTGCAGAAATTTGGGCCTTAGGTGGTGTTGTGGCCACAACACTGTAAGCCCTCACAGGGCCCTGCTGTGAAATATTAGATCAAGAATTGTAATTACATGCCCCTGTTGAACAGGGGCTGAAAAATTGGGCCTTAGGCACTGGTGCTGGTGCCACAACACTGCAATCCCTCACAGATACTCTAGTTGGAATGCAGGAACGAGCCCTGATGCAAAGTATTGCATCAAAAATTGTAATTACACGCCCCTGAACAGGGGCTGAAAAATTGGGCCTTAGGCACTGGTGATGGCGCCCAGAACCAAAAATGTTCTTACAAGCTATCAGCGTGATCATTGAGGAGGAAGAGGATAATTACTCAGGATAGTCACTCAGCATCAGCATAGGCAGTCTTTGAAGGGATCTGAGATTTCAAAAAAAATTATTCGGTTATGTCAGCATCAGGTGCTTGGTAGCTGGTGGTGATCCAAGACTGATTCTTTTTTATGAAGGTCAGTCGAACGACTGAGTCGGTGGACAGACGCACCCTGTGATTGGTTACAAAGCCTCCAGCAGCACTGAATGTGCATTCCGAAAGAACGCTGGATGTAGGACAGGCCAGTAGCTCAATTGCATACTGTGCAAGCTCTGGCCAGTGATCCATCCTCAAGACCCAGTAACCCAGAGGATTTTTGGTGGGAAAGGTGTCCAAGTCAGATCTTGCCCCTAGGTATTCCTGCACCATGTAAAATAGATGCTGGCGATGGTTGCTGGAACCAATCATACCTTGGGGCTGCGGACCAAAAAATTGTCTGAACGCATCGGTCAGACAGCCACCTTCTCCACCGCTCCTTCTTTGACTGACCGAAGCCTCAGCAACACGTTGTCCAGAAACAGGAGTTTGTAACCTCCCAATCTCTGGGAACGCGTTGCACAAACCTTTCTGCAAGGCCTCCTGAAGATGTTTCATCCTCTGCTCCCTCTGCGATGGCAAGATAAGGTTTGCAACCTTACCCTTGTAACGTGGATCAAGGAGGGTTGCCAGCCAGTATTGGTCCTTCTCCTTGATACCACGGATACGAGGATCCTTACGCAGGCTTTGCAGGATCAGGGAGGCCATGCAGCGTAGGTTTGCTGAGGCATACGGTCCGGAGTCCTCTGGGTCACTAAGGATGACATGGTCCGCAGCCACCTCCTCCCAGCCACGTACAAGTCCATTTGTTTCTTGGGACTGATCCCTTAAAGACTGCTGCTGATGCTGAGTGCCAGGCTCCACCTCCATACTGACACAATCCTCCTCCCCCTCCTCCTTGTCCTCTTCCTGTGTGATCGGGGGGCACGCAGCAACACTGTCTGGATAAAGGGGGCCTTGAGAGCTAATGAAGTCCTCTTCTTCCTGCCTCTGTTCTGCCTCAAGTGTTCTGTTCATTATTCCACGCAGCGTGTGCTCCAACAGGTGGACAAGGGGGACAGTGTCACTGATGCATGCACTGTCACTGCTCACCATCCTCGTGGCCTTCTCAAATGGTGACAGGACAATGCATGCATCCCTGATCATGGCCCACTGGCGTGGGGAAAAAACCAAGCTCCCCTGACCCTGTCCTGGTGCCATAGTCGAACAGGTGCTCATTGATGGCCCTCTGCTGCGTGTGCAGCCACTGCAGCATGGCCAACGTTGAGTTACACCTGGTGGGCATGTCACAGATTAGGTGGTTCTTGGGAAGGTTAAACTCCTTTTGGAGGTCCGCCAGCCGAGCACTGTCATTATATGACCGGCGGAAATGCACACAGACTTTCCTGGCCTGCCTCAGGACATCCAATAAGCCCGGGTACCTGCCCAAGAACCGCTGCACCACCAAGTTAAGGACATGAGCCAAACAGGGCACATGGGTCATATGTCCCTGTCGGAGGGCAGAGAGGAGGTTGGTGCCATTGTCGCAAACCACCATTCCTGCCTTAAGTTGGCATGGCATCAACCACCTCTGAACCTGCCCCTGCAGAGCTGACAGAACCTCTGCCCCAGTGTGGCTCCTGTCCCCCAAGCACAACAGCTCAAGCACCGCATGGCATCTTTTGGCCTGCGTACATGCGTAGCCCCTTGAACGCCTACAGTGCACCGCTGGTTCCGAGGACAAAGCACAGGAAGAGGCCATGGAGGAAGAAGAAGAGGAGGGGGTGGAGGAGAGAGGTGTGTCAAATCATTAGTAGTGGCATTTTGGAAGCATGGTGGCGGAACAACCTCCAACACTACTGCACCTTGTCCTGCATCCTTCCCAGCTGCCAGCAGAGTCACCCAATGCGCTGTGAAACTTAGGTAACGTCCCTGTCCATGCCTGCTGGACCATGAGTCAGAGGTAATATGCACCTTACCGCTGACCGCCCCGGCCCAGCGAGGCATGGACATTGCCTTCCACATGCCGGTAGAGAGCCGGAATCGCCTTGCATGAGAAAAAGTGGCGTTTGGGTACCTGCCACTGAGGAATCGCACATTCCACAAACTCACGGAAGGGGGCAGAGTCTACCAACTAAAAAGACAGCAGTTGAAGTGCTAGCAATTTTGCCAAGCTAGCATTCAACCGCTGGGCATGTGGATGGCTGGGAGCAAACTTCTTTCGGCGGTGCAGAAGCTAGGGCAGGGAAATTTGCCTGGTACAATCTGATGTCGGTGTACCGAAAGCAGATTGCCCACAAGTACTTGGCTGTGACACACCTAATTCTACACCTTCATTCCTCTCAGTGCAGGTCTCAGAGAGGACTGAAGGTATAGTGGGGTTGGAGATCTCAGCTGATGAGGAGCAAGGAGTGGTCCTCTTTGTTCTTTGGTGTCAGTCTTTTAGATACGCTTGCCAACGAACTGCATGGTAGATCAACATATATCTGGTCAAGCAGGTGGTACCCAAGTGGGAGATGTTTTGGCCACGCGAGATACTCTTGAGACATATGTTGGAAATAGCAGTGGTGCGATCTGATGCACTCGTCTCAAAAAAGGCCCACGCCAAAGAACTTTTTGAATAACTCACAGAGACTGCAGCGCCCTGCACATGCGGAGCTTTGTGGTGTGATGCAGTCAGTGTGCTGCCCTTAGGCTGGCCCCTGGAGGGCATCCTGCCTCGTTGGTGATGTGCCGCCTCCTCCTCCTCTCTCCTATCAGGCACCCATGTTGAGTCAGTGACCTCATCATCCCCTTCCTCCTCATCACTGGAGCAAACCTGGCAGTATGCTGCAGCAGGGGGAGCATGACTGCCAGATTGATGTCCTTCTTGGGCACCCCCTCTGTCCATGTTCACATTACTGCCTTCATCTAACTCAGTATCATCAGAGCCTTCCAAATGCTGGGCATCCTCCTGGAGCATGTACCCAACACTGTGGTCAAACAGTTCGAGGGACTCCTCAGGCGGACATGGTGGGGCTAGGGAAGGAGTCACTGATGACATTGAGCCGAGGGAAGAGGCCGCTGCTTTAGCCAGACAAAGTACCCTGAGCATGGGTGAGAGAGGATGAGGAGGATGAGGACGGCTTGGTCATCCACTCGACCAAGTCTTCCGCATGTTGTGGCTCAACACGGCCAGCTGCCAAAAAAAAGGCCAAGCGTGTCCCACAGCCACGTGCTGATAAGGATGCACCGTCTCCAGGACCAGCACTAGACACAGAGTCTGCTTGCCCTCTTTTATTATCTTTTGACTCTATAATGTACTGATACTGCAGCTAGCAAAATCAACTGCCTGCCTGTAGTATATGAACACCACCAACCTTCTACAGGTAGCTTTAGCTGAACACTGTGCAGAGCTCGCAAAAAATTAACTTATAATTTAGCTGAACACTGTGAGGAGGACGCACTACACTAACTTGTAGTTTTAGCTGAACACTGTGCAGAGGTCTCACTACACTAACTTGTAATTTTAGCTGAACACTGTGAGCAGGATGCACTACACTAACTTGTAGCTTTAGATGAACACTGTGCAGAGGTCTCACTACACTAACTTGTAGTTTTAGCTGAACACTGTGAGCAGGACGCACTACACTAACTTGTAGCTTTAGCTGAACACTGTGAGCAGGACGCACTACACTAACTTGTAGTTTTAGCTGAACACTGTGAGCAGGACGCACTACACTAACTTGTAGCTTTTGCTGAACACTGTGAGCAGGACGAACTACACTAACTTGTAGTTTTAGCTGAACACTGTGAGCAGGACACACTACACTAACTTGTAGCTTTAGATGAGCACTGTGCAGAGGTCTCACTACACTAACTTGTAGTTTTAGCTGAACACTGTGAGCAGGACGCACTACAGTAACTTGTAGCTTTAGCTGAACACTGTGCAGAGGTCTCACTACACTAACTAGTAGTTTTAGGTGAACACTGTGAGCAGGACGCACTACACTAACTTGTAACTTTAGATGAACACTGTGCAGAGGTCTCACTACACTAACTTGTAGTTTTAGCTGAACACTGTGAGCAGGACACACTACACTAACTTGTAGCTTTAGCTGAACACTGTGAGCAGGACGCACTACACTAACTTGTAGTTTTAGCTGAACACTGTGAGCAGGACGCACTACACTAACTTGTAGCTTTAGATGAACACTGTGCAGAGGTCTCACTACACTAACTTGTAGTTTTAGCTGAACACTGTGAGCAGGACGCACTGCACTAACTTGTAACTTTAGATGAACACTGTGTAGAGGTCTCACTACACTAACTTGTAGTTTTAGCTGAACACTGTAAGCAGGACGCACTACACTAACTTGTAGCTTTAGATGAACACTGTGCAGAGGTCTCACTACACTAACTTGTAGTTTTTTGCTGAATAGTGTGAGCAGGACGCACCATACTAACTTGTAGCTTTAGATGAACACTGTGAGCAGGACGCACTACACTAACTTGTAGCTTTAGCTTAACAGTGTGCAGAGGTCTCACTACACTAACTTGTAGTTTTAGCTGAACACTGTGAGCAGGATGCACTACACTAACTTGTAGCTTTAGATGAACACTGTGCAGAGGTCTCACTACACTAACTTGTAGCTTTAGCTGAACACTGTGAGCAGGACGCACTACACTAACTTGTAGTTTTAGCTGAACACTGTGAGCAGGATGCACTACACTAACTTGTAGCTTTAGATGAACACTGTGCAGAGGTCTCACTACACTAACTTGTAGTTTTAGCTGAACACTGTGAGCAGGACGCACTGCACTAACTTGTAGCTTTAGATGAACACTGTGCAGAGGTCTCACTACACTAACTTGTAGTTTTAGCTGAACACTGTAAGCAGGACGCACTACACTAACCTGTAGCTTTAGATGAACACTGTGCAGAGGTCTCACTACACTAATTTGTAGTTTTAGCTGAAAAATGTTAGCAGGACACACTACACTAACTTGTAGCTTTAGCTGAACACTGTGAGCAGGACGCACTACACTAACTTGTAGTTTTAGCTGAACACTGTGAGCAGGATGCACTACACTAACTCGTAGCTTTAGATGAACACTGTGCAGAGGTCTCACTACACTAACTTGTAGTTTTAGCTGAAAAATGTTAGCAGGACACACTACACTAACTTGTAGTTTTTTGCTGAACAGTGTGAGCAGGACGCACTACACTAACTTGTAGCTTTAGCTGAACACTGTGAGCAGGACGCACTACACTAACTTGTAGTTTTAGCTGAACACTGTGAGCAGGACGCACTGCACTAACTTGTAGCTTTAGATGAACACTGTGTAGAGGTCTCACTACACTAACTTGTAGTTTTAGCTGAACACTGTGAGCAGGACACACTACACTAACTTGTAGCTTTAGCTGAACACTGTGAGCAGGACACACTACACTAACTTGTAGCTTTAGCTGAACACTGTGAGCAGGACACACTACACTAACTTGTAGTTTTAGCTGAACACTGTGAGCAGGATGCACTACACTAACTTGTAGCTTTAGATGAACACTGTGCAGAGGTCTCACTACACTAACTTGTAGTTTTAGCTGAACACTGTGAGCAGGACGCACTGCACTAAATTGTAGCTTTAGATGAACACTGTGCAGAGGTCTCACTACACTAACTTGTAGTTTTAGCTGAACACTGTAAGCAGGACGCACTACACTAACCTGTAGCTTTAGATGAACACTGTGCAGAGGTCTCACTACACTAACTTGTAGTTTTAGCTGAAAAATGTGAGCAGGACACACTACACTAACTTGTAGCTTTAGCTGAACACTGTGAGCAGGACACACTACACTAACTTGTAGTTTTAGCTGAACACTGTGAGCAGGATGCACTACACTAACCTGTAGCTTTAGATGAACACTGTGCAGAGGTCTCACTACACTAACTTGTAGTTTTAGCTGAACACTGTGAGCAGGACGCACTGCACTAAATTGTAGCTTTAGATGAACACTGTGCAGAGGTCTCACTACACTAACTTGTAGTTTTAGCTGAACACTGTAAGCAGGACGCACTACACTAACCTGTAGCTTTAGATGAACACTGTGCAGAGGTCTCACTACACTAACTTGTAGTTTTAGCTGAAAAATGTGAGCAGGACACACTACACTAACTTGTAGCTTTAGCTGAACACTGTGAGCAGGACACACTACACTAACTTGTAGTTTTAGCTGAACACTGTGAGCAGGATGCACTACACTAACTTGTAGCTTTAGATGAACACTGTGCAGAGGTCTCACTACACTAACTTGTAGTTTTAGCTGAACACTGTGAGCAGGACACACTACACTAACTTGCAGCTTTAGCTGAACACTGTGAGCAGGACGCACTACACTAACTTGTAGTTTTAGCTGAACACTGTGAGCAGGATGCACTACACTAACTTGTAGCTTTAGATGAACACTGTGCAGAGGTCTCACTACACTAACTTGTAGTTTTAGCTGAACACTGTGAGCAGGACGCACTGCACTAAATTGTAGCTTTAGATGAACACTGTGCAGAGGTCTCACTACACTAACTTGTAGTTTTAGCTGAATACTGTAAGCAGGACACACTACACTAACCTGTAGCTTTAGATGAACACTGTGCAGAAGTCTCACTACACTAACTTGTAGTTTTAGCTGAAAAATGTGAGCTGGACACACTACACTAACTTGTAGCTTTAGCTGAACACTGTGAGCAGGACGCACTACACTAACTTGTAGTTTTAGCTGAACACTGTGAGCAGGATGCACTACACTAACTTGTAGCTTTAGATTAACACTGTGCAGAGGTCTCACTACACTAATTTGTAGTTTTTTGCTGAACAGTGTGAGCAGGACGCACTACACTAACTTGTAGCTTTAGCTGAACACTGTGAGCAGGACGCACTACACTAACTTGTAGTTTTAGCTGAACACTGTGAGCAGGACGCACTACACTAACTTGTAGCTTTTGCTGAACACTGTGAGCAGGATGAACTACACTAACTTGTAGTTTTAGCTGAACACTGTGAGCAGGACGCACTACACTAACTTGTAGCTTTAGATGAACACTGTGCAGAGGTCTCACTACACTAACTTGTAGTTTTAGCTGAACACTGTGAGCAGGACGCACTACACTAACTTGTAGCTTTAGCTAAACAGTGTGCAGAGGTCTCACTACACTAACTTGTAGTTTTAGCTGAACACTGTGAGCAGGATGCACTACACTAACTTGTAGCTTTAGATGAACACTGTGCAGAGGTCTCACTACACTAACTTGTAGTTTTAGCTGAACACTGTGAGCAGGACACACTACACTAACTTGTAGCTTTAGCTGAACACTGTGAGCAGGACACACTACACTAACTTGTAGCTTTAGCTGAACACTGTGAGCAGGACACACTACACTAACTTGTAGTTTTAGCTGAACACTGTGAGCAGGATGCACTACACTAACTTGTAGCTTTAGATGAACACTGTGCAGAGGTCTCACTACACTAACTTGTAGTTTTAGCTGAACACTGTGAGCAGGACGCACTGCACTAAATTGTAGCTTTAGATGAACACTGTGCAGAGGTCTCACTACACTAACTTGTAGTTTTAGCTGAACACTGTAAGCAGGACGCACTACACTAACCTGTAGCTTTAGATGAACACTGTGCAGAGGTCTCACTACACTAACTTGTAGTTTTAGCTGAAAAATGTGAGCAGGACACACTACACTAACTTGTAGCTTTAGCTGAACACTGTGAGCAGGACACACTACACTAACTTGTAGTTTTAGCTGAACACTGTGAGCAGGATGCACTACACTAACCTGTAGCTTTAGATGAACACTGTGCAGAGGTCTCACTACACTAACTTGTAGTTTTAGCTGAACACTGTGAGCAGGACGCACTGCACTAAATTGTAGCTTTAGATGAACACTGTGCAGAGGTCTCACTACACTAACTTGTAGTTTTAGCTGAACACTGTAAGCAGGACGCACTACACTAACCTGTAGCTTTAGATGAACACTGTGCAGAGGTCTCACTACACTAACTTGTAGTTTTAGCTGAAAAATGTGAGCAGGACACACTACACTAACTTGTAGCTTTAGCTGAACACTGTGAGCAGGACACACTACACTAACTTGTAGTTTTAGCTGAACACTGTGAGCAGGATGCACTACACTAACTTGTAGCTTTAGATGAACACTGTGCAGAGGTCTCACTACACTAACTTGTAGTTTTAGCTGAACACTGTGAGCAGGACACACTACACTAACTTGTAGCTTTAGCTGAACACTGTGAGCAGGACGCACTACACTAACTTGTAGTTTTAGCTGAACACTGTGAGCAGGATGCACTACACTAACTTGTAGCTTTAGATGAACACTGTGCAGAGGTCTCACTACACTAACTTGTAGTTTTAGCTGAACACTGTGAGCAGGACGCACTGCACTAAATTGTAGCTTTAGATGAACACTGTGCAGAGGTCTCACTACACTAACTTGTAGTTTTAGCTGAACACTGTAAGCAGGACACACTACACTAACCTGTAGCTTTAGGTGAACACTGTGCAGAAGTCTCACTACACTAACTTGTAGTTTTAGCTGAAAAATGTGAGCTGGACACACTACACTAACTTGTAGCTTTAGCTGAACACTGTGAGCAGGACGCACTACACTAACTTGTAGTTTTAGCTGAACACTGTGAGCAGGATGCACTACACTAACTTGTAGCTTTAGATTAACACTGTGCAGAGGTCTCACTACACTAACTTGTAGTTTTTTACTGAACAGTGTGAGCAGGACGCACTACACTAACTTGTAGCTTTAGCTGAACACTGTGAGCAGGACGCACTACACTAACTTGTAGTTTTAGCTGAACACTGTGAGCAGGACGCACTACACTAACTTGTAGCTTTTGCTGAACACTGTGAGCAGGATGAACTACACTAACTTGTAGTTTTAGCTGAACACTGTGAGCAGGACGCACTACACTAACTTGTAGCTTTAGATGAACACTGTGCAGAGGTCTCACTACACTAACTTGTAGTTTTAGCTGAACACTGTGAGCAGGACGCACTACACTAACTTGTAGCTTTAGCTAAACAGTGTGCAGAGGTCTCACTACACTAACTTGTAGTTTTAGCTGAACACTGTGAGCAGGATGCACTACACTAACTTGTAGCTTTAGATGAACACTGTGCAGAGGTCTCACTACACTAACTTGTAGTTTTAGCTGAACACTGTGAGCAGGACACACTACACTAACTTGTAGCTTTAGCTGAACACTGTGAGCAGGACACACTACACTAACTTGTAGCTTTAGCTGAACACTGTGAGCAGGACACACTACACTAACTTGTAGTTTTAGCTGAACACTGTGAGCAGGATGCACTACACTAACTTGTAGCTTTAGATGAACACTGTGCAGAGGTCTCACTACACTAACTTGTAGTTTTAGCTGAACACTGTAAGCAGGACGCACTACACTAACCTGTAGCTTTAGATGAACACTGTGCAGAGGTCTCACTACACTAACTTGTAGTTTTAGCTGAAAAATGTGAGCAGGACACACTACACTAACTTGTAGCTTTAGCTGAACACTGTGAGCAGGACACACTACACTAACTTGTAGTTTTAGCTGAACACTGTGAGCAGGATGCACTACACTAACCTGTAGCTTTAGATGAACACTGTGCAGAGGTCTCACTACACTAACTTGTAGTTTTAGCTGAACACTGTGAGCAGGACGCACTGCACTAAATTGTAGCTTTAGATGAACACTGTGCAGAGGTCTCACTACACTAACTTGTAGTTTTAGCTGAACACTGTAAGCAGGACGCACTACACTAACCTGTAGCTTTAGATGAACACTGTGCAGAGGTCTCACTACACTAACTTGTAGTTTTAGCTGAAAAATGTGAGCAGGACACACTACACTAACTTGTAGCTTTAGCTGAACACTGTGAGCAGGACACACTACACTAACTTGTAGTTTTAGCTGAACACTGTGAGCAGGATGCACTACACTAACCTGTAGCTTTAGATGAACACTGTGCAGAGGTCTCACTACACTAACTTGTAGTTTTAGCTGAACTCTGTGAGCAGGATGCACTACACTAACCTGTAGCTTTAGATGAACACTGTGCAGAGGTCTCACTACACTAACTTGTAGTTTTAGCTGAAAAATGTGAGCAGGACACACTACACTAACTTGTAGCTTTAGCTGAACACTGTGAGCAGGACACACTACACTAACTTGTAGTTTTAGCTGAACACTGTGAGCAGGATGCACTACACTAACTTGTAGCTTTAGATGAACACTGTGCAGAGGTCTCACTACACTAACTTGTAGTTTTAGCTGAACACTGTGAGCAGGACGCACTGCACTAAATTGTAGCTTTAGATGAACACTGTGCAGAGGTCTCACTACACTAACTTGTAGTTTTAGCTGAACACTGTAAGCAGGACGCACTACACTAACCTGTAGCTTTAGATGAACACTGTGCAGAGGTCTCACTACACTAACTTGTAGTTTTAGCTGAAAAATGTGAGCAGGACACACTACACTAACTTGTAGCTTTAGCTGAACACTGTGAGCAGGACGCACTACACTAACTTGTAGTTTTAGCTGAACACTGTGAGCAGGATGCACTACACTAACTTGTAGCTTTAGATTAACACTGTGCAGAGGTCTCACTACACTAACTTGTAGTTTTTTGCTGAACAGTGTGAGCAGGACGCACTACACTAACTTGTAGCTTTAGCTGAACACTGTGAGCAGGACGCACTACACTAACTTGTAGTTTTAGCTGAACACTGTGAGCAGGACGCACCACACTAACTTGTAGCTTTTGCTGAACACTGTGAGCAGGATGAACTACACTAACTTGTAGTTTTAGCTGAACACTGTGAGCAGGACGCACTACACTAACTTGTATCTTTAGATGAACACTGTGCAGAGGTCTCACTACACTAACTTGTAGTTTTTGCTGAACACTGTGAGCAGGATGCACTACACTAACTTGTAGCTTTAGCTAAACAGTGTGCAGAGGTCTCACTACACTAACTTGTAGTTTTAGCTGAACACTGTGAGCAGGATGCACTACACTAACTTGTAGCTTTAGATGAACACTGTGCAGAGGTCTCACTACACTAACTTGTAGTTTTAGCTGAACACTGTGAGCAGGACACACTACACTAACTTGTAGCTTTAGCTGAACACTGTGCAGAGGTCTCACTACACTAACTTGTAGTTTTAGCTGAACACTGTGAGCAGGACGCACTGCACTAAGTTGTAGCTTTAGATGAACACTGTGCAGAGGTCTCACTACACTAACTTGTAGTTTTAGCTGAACACTGTAAGCAGGACGCACTACACTAACTTGTAGCTTTAGATGAACACTGTGCAGAGGTCTCACTACACTAAATTGTAGTTTTAGCTGAACACTGTGAGCAGGATGCACCACACTAACTTGTAGCTTTAGATGAACACTGTGCAGAGGTCCCACTACACTAACTTGTAGTTTTTTGCTGAACAGTGTGAGCAGGACGCACTACACTAACTTGTAGCTTTAGCTGAACACTGTGAGCAGGACACACTACACTAACTTGTAGTTTTAGCTGAACACTGTGAGCAGGACGCACTACACTAACTAGTAGCTTTTGCTGAACACTGTGAGCAGGACGAACTACACTAACTTGTAGTTTTAGCTGAACACTGTGAGCAGGACGCACTACACTAACTTGTAGCTTTAGCTAAACACTGTGCAGAGGTCCCACTACACTAACTTGTAGTTTTAGCTGAACACTGTGAGCAGGACGCACTACACTAACTTGTAGCTTTAGATGAACACTGTGCAGAGGTCTCATTACACTAACTTGTAGTTTTAGCTGAACACTGTGAGCAGGACACACTACACTAACTTGTAGCTTTAGCTGAACACTGTGAGCAGGACGCATTACACTAACTTGTAGTTTTAGCTGAACACTGTGAGCAGGACGCACTACACTAACTTGTAGCTTTAGATGAACACTGTGCAGAGGTCTCACTATACTAACTTGTAGTTTTAGCTGAACACTGTAAGCAGAACGCACTACACTAACTTGTAGCTTTAGATGAACACTGTGCAGAGGTCTCACTACACTAACTTGTAGTTTTTTGCTGAACACTGTGAGCAGGACGCACTACACTAACTTGTAGCTTTAGCTGAACACTGTGAGCAGGACGCACTACACTAACTTGTAGTTTTAGCTGAACACTGTGAGCAGGATGCACTACACTAACTTGTAGCTTTAACTGAACACTGTGAGAAGGACAAACTCCACTAACTGTAAATAGTCTAGCTGCCTGACTGTGGTATTAATAGGATCAAAAGAACACCAGCTATTTTCTTCAGGTAGCTGTAAATACTGTAACAAGACAAGCCTGCCTGTCAGTAGGAAGATAACAGGAACGGATCTAGCTAAACTGAATACAGTGTATATATATATATGCAACACCTGGGATGCAAATATATACACAATACACTGTAAGTGCAGCTAACTCACTGACTGCCCTGCCTAATCTAGCTAACTCAAATGAAATGACACTGTCTCTCTGTCTATCTCTCAGCACGCCGGAACACACTATACAGGGCCGCTGTGCAGGCGGCCTTATATAGTGTGGGGCGCGTTCTAAACCCCCTGAGCCATAATTGGCCAAAGCCACCCTGGCTTTGGCCAATTACAGCTCTCTACCGACGGCGCTGTGATTGGCCAAGCATGCGGGTCATAGTGCATGGTTGGCCAATCATCAGCCAGCAATGCACTGCGATGCCGCTAAATGTAAATAGTCTAGAAGATAACAGGAACGGATCTAGCTGAACACTGTGAGCAGGACGCACTGCACTAAATGTAAATAGCAGGAACGGATCTAGCTGAACACTGTGAGCAGGACGCACTGCACTAAATGTAAATAGCAGGAACGGATCTAGCTGAACACTGTGAGCAGGACGCACTGCACTAAATGTAAATAGTCTAGATAGAAGATAACAGGAACAGATCTAGCTAAACTGAATACAGTGTATATATATATATGCAACACCTGGGATGCATATATATATATATATACAATACACTGTAAGTGCAGCTATCTGACTGACTGTTCTGCCTAATCTATCTAACTCAAATCAAATGACACTGTCTGTCTCTCTCTCTCTCTCTATCTATGAATGCCAGAACACACACTACACAGGGCCGCCGTGCAGGCGGCCTTATATAGTGTGGGGCGTGTACTAAATCCCCTGAGCCATAATTGGCCAAAGCCACCCTCTCTCTCTACTGACGGCGCTGTGATTGGCCAAGCATGCGGGTCATAGTGCATGCTTGGCCAATCATCAGCCAGCAATGCACTGCGATGCCGCAGTGAATTATGGGCCGTGACGCGCCACACGAATTTGGCGCAAACAGCCCATATCGTTCGCAATTCGGCGAACGATCGAACAGCCAATGTTCGAGTCGAACATGGGTTCGATTCGAACACGAAGCTCATCCCTACTGTTCACTGGACACTTTTCATCTGTATTTTGCTCATTGCAAGCAACAGATTAAAAAAAATCCACATAGCGTAATCCAGTACAACAATTATTTATTAATTTAAAATGATCTCACAAAAAAACACTCACAATCTTTGTATAATATAAGGGCATGTAACATCAATAATACGTCAGTCGTGCATTCCCCTCTAACCTCTCACTGCTCCCGCGATGTTCCCAGGAATGCGCTGGGACGCCCTCTGATGAAAGTGATGACAGAAACACGTCAGGGCATTGCTATGCAGCTATCTACAGAGTCGGCTTATCCTCTTCTGTCCTTCCCGGGAACATCACGTGAGAGGTTAGAGGGGAATGCATGACTGACATAGTATTGATGTTACATGCCCTTATATTATACAAAACATTGAGAGTATTTTTTGTGAGATAATTTTAAATTAATAAATAATTGTTGTACTGGATTACGCTATGTGGAATTTATTTATCTATTGCACTATCCTGCACAGGGATCCCCGTGTACCTGAAACTCAGGACCCAGAACCCACTCTCAGGGAGATCTTTTCTGTGATCTCATCCTGCAATACTAATCTCATCAATCTCACCACAGAGTTTAATGGAGTGAAATTAGAGGCTGCACTGATCCGGCATGATATGCAAAAACTGGGAGTACTGTGGGCTTGGAAGGCCACATGAGTACTGTTGGGGAGGATGTGGTGCCATTGCAACATGAGGTGCGGCAAGTGCAAACTCTGACCTAAAGCCATGCTGCCCACTTGAAGGATACGGATAAACAATGTGCAGGTGGTGGGCATTCCAAATTGGGCTGTGGGCATTTCTGAGGGGGAAATCCCATAGCCTTCATAGAACGCTGAATAAAAATAAAATTAAGAGCAATATGGCGCTACCTATAGAAGATAAACAGACAACAGACCCATATCATTAATGCGGTGTGACATACCACTAGGTGATGAGATGAAAATGTTCAACTAATGAATGTGATCAAAAATGGTGAGCGCAGTGATGGAGTGAGAGTAAGAGGGAGCGGGAGCAGCGCTAACTGGAGCTCTGCTCAGATCAATCAATGTCCGATGCCTGACGGCTGGTGTTAATCTCCTAACTCCTGATGCCTGACACCTGATGCACAGCCAGTCTGCATGTCTGTTTGCCTCGACGTCCACTGCTATCCGTGTGCTACTCATGGAGGATCTGTCCATTGTGATTGCTGAATATTGCTGAATATTACTTGCCTGTGGAAGAGCTGTGGGGGCTGCCTCCCGCTTTTGATGTTCTGTCTAGCACTATCTTGCACTGCTTACCCGTTTCTGGAGTGGGCTACCTACCTTTCCCTGTGACGGAAGGAGATGCCAAGGGGTTCTCGAGCAGCCAGGAAGGCGTTCGGCACCGGCCCCATCACCCAAAGCGCTTTGCTTACTGGCTTCTATCCTCTGCAATCGTCTGTAAGCTCTGAGTCCCGAAGTCCCGCGGTGTCCTCATTACCTGAGCTACTGACTTCCAAGTCTCCTGAGTCTCTCCGAGTGCCGAGTTTAGCCGAGAGCTGCCGAGTAAAGCCGACTATCATGGACTGTCCCCGAATGCTGAGTGGATATCAGTGCTCTCTGGCTTATTGAATGAAGATACTCGAGACCCGCAGTCTTCAACCGCAAAAACTGGGATACTAGAAGCTGGTTTACAGATCTTCCAACAGACTATCAGTCACCAAGAACAGGAGATTCAGACAGGTGAGCTTCTTGGGGAGCTAACTGAGGAGAATATTGGGGTGCCCATACAGGAACCACAAGAAAAATATATACCAGTACATAAATCAGACATAAGAGACAAAAAGGAGGTTAATAGAACTAGTACCACAAATACCAGTATAAATACCAGTATGCAGACGGGGCAAATAGGTGATAGACTTCCAGGCCAGGATAACCAGCTTATACATCAGTCTGCACACTATGCACATTGTACACTGGAACCTGCACCAACAGTCTTTAAAGGACTAACTGGTACAACTGGGCCTGCTGCTCCGGGTGTGCTATCTCTGCCGGCTGACCTGGGTACAAAATCCTTTCTATCCACACTATCTACTAAGGCAGACATGGACCGCATGACTGCTACTTTGCAGCAAGTGCTTAGAGAAGAGTTTAAGGAGGTCAAAGAGTCATTGTATAGCCTGACGTCCAGGGTAGATACCATCGACCAAAATCAGACCGCAGCAGAACAAAAAATAGAGATCCTGGAGGCTAAGCTAACAGCACAATCACATTTTTTACATACCATCTGACTCCAACAGGACAATTTAGAAAATAGGAGTAGGAGAAATAATTTAAAAATCCGGGGTATCCCTGAGACCATGACAGCTAAAGAGTTGCGTCCTACTGTTAAGGCTATATTAAACAAGATTCTGGGTAGGGATCCAACAGCTGACATTGAGTTAGACAGAGTTCATCGGATACAGGGTATGGCTCCTCTGACGGATGGTAGACTGAGGGATACCCTGTGTAGAGTGCATTTCTATATTATTAAAGAAAAGATTATCCCTAAGCATGGTCATTGGGTACTGTTGATTTTGATGGAGCAACTATACAGATTTTACTGGATCTTTCAAGATACACTCTACAGATGCGCCGTAGTATGAAGCCCCTTTTAGATAAGCTACGTGAAGAAGGCGCTACATACAGATGGGGTTTTCCTTTTTCCCTGCATATACAGAAAGTCCAACAATCTTTCGCACTACGTGTGCATGCAAAATTGCTTGATATGTTCACTAAGTTGTCTATGACACCGATTCTGCTTCCTGATTGGACTGACACTGATAATGATTTGACATAGTACAATATAATTTAATTTAACAGATATGCTATCTTTTACAATTAGTAATGACTTCCAAATAATGCTCCAAATAATGTATCAACTCATCTGTTCTTCATGTGTTCTTGTCTGCACTATAGTTGTCTAAGAGGTGCTAGATCAGAATAGAATTGGATGCTGGAACTTCTTCCCCTCTTCCCCTCCCCCCGCATATTCTCCCGTCCTCCTCTCCCTTTTTTTCCCTCTCTCTTTTCCTCTCTCTCATTTTTTTTCTTTCCCTATTCCTTGTGCTCGGTTTTCTTTGTTTCTCTCTCCCCCCTATGCCCACTTTGCTCACATTTTGGTGGATCTGTGGGTTGTGGGGGGGAGGGTGGGAGACGGGGGAAAAAAACTGGCAATGACAATTATAATGGGAATGGGGGAGAGAGGGAAAGAGGAAATGTTTAGATGGTATACGGATATCTCTCTCTCTCTCTCTCTCTCTCTCTCTCTCTCTCTCTCTCTCTCTCTCTCTCTATATATATATATATATATATATATATTTTTTTTTTTAGGTGGGGACAATGGGGGTTGCTTGATAGTATTCAAGTGATGTATTATGAGCGATAACACTGTGAAAAGCTACTCCAAAGAGATGAGTATATTGGAGGATGGGTATGTGTGAGGTGGAGGGATTACCCAATTGGGGGTCATTGGTCCTGACATTACAGTTGTACAGCTCCTTTTTTTCTTTGTTTGTTGGCTTGAACTGTGTGTTTGATATCTAATTTAAGTTGTGGGCATTAGGGTAAAGAATCAGATATGCCATCTATGTTAATATGATCCGAGCGACCTCCATTTTTGGTGTCACTCTCTAGCTCCTCTACATAGGAATTTTGCCTCCCAGTGCTCTCCCCTCCTGGACCACTCTAGGAGGAGATTGCAGGGGTGCGCAGGCTCAATTAGAGCCTCATTAGTAGTTTGTTGCGTATATACTTTGTGTGTGTTTTTTTTATCTCTCTCTCGCTGTCTCTCCCTCCCCACATCCACCTGCACCCGCTCTGGTAGTACATAGGAGATAGATCTCAGGTTTCACTATGACTAATGTGAGCTGTTTATCCTTGAATGCCAATGGATCAAATATACTGGAAAAGCGCACAATGGTCCTACGTGAACTCTGGCGTATGCGCACACAAGTGGTATTCATACAAGAAACCCACTTCCAATCTGGGAAGATACCAAAAGTTAAGGATGAAAGATATCCACAGGTTTTCCACAGCACAGCCCCAGACTTTAAGACGATGGGGGTGAGTATCTCGCTTTCTGGGACGGTCCCATGGTCCTGCGTTGATTAGATAAGCGATCCGTAAGGACGCTATCTTTTTCTTAAGGGCGTTTTAGCTGGCCGTCGAGTTACCTTAGTGTCTATCTACCGAATCAGGCTCAGTTGAGTTGTCTGAACGGAATTCTTAATAATTTACAGGTTTTTATGGAGGGTGGATTGATACTGGGTGGAGATCTTAACCACTTGAGCCCCGGACCATTATGCTGCCTAAGGACCAGAGGTCTTTTTCCAATTTGGCACTGCGTCACTTTAACTGCTAATTGCGTGGTCATGCAATGCTGTACCCAAACGAAATTTGCGTCCTTTTCTTCCCACAAATAGAGCTTTCTTTTGATGGTATTTGATCACCTCTGCGGTTTTTATTTTTTGCGCTATAAACGGAAAAAGACCGAAAATTTTGAAAAAAAATGATATTTTCTACTTTTTGTTATAAAAAAAATCCAATAAACTAAATTTTAGTCATACATTTAGGCCAAAATGTATTCGGCCACATGTCTTTGGTAAAAAAAATGTCAATAAGCGTATATTTATTGGTTTGCGCAAAAGTTATAGCGTCTACAAACTAGGGCACATTTTCTGGAATTTACACAGCTTTTAGTTTATGACTGCCTATGTCATTTCTTGAGGTGCTAAAATGGCAGGGCAGTACAAAACCCCCCCAAATGACCCCATTTTGGAAAGTAGACACCCCAAGGAAATTGCTGAGAGGCATGTTGAACCCATTGAATATTTATTTTTTTTGTCCCAAGTGATTGAAAAATGACATAAAAAAAAAAAAAAAAAAAATATTTACAAAAAGTTGTTACTAAATGATATATTGCTCACACAGTCCATGGGCCTATGTGGAATTGCACCCCAAAATACATTCAGCTGCTTCTCCTGAGTATGGGGATACCACATGTGTGGGACTTTTTGGGAGCCTAGCCGCGTACGGGGCCCCGAAAACCAATCACCGCCTTCAGGATTTCTAAGGGTGTAAATTTTTGCTTTCACTCTTCACTGCCTATCACAGTTTCGGAGGCCATGGAATGCCCAGGTGGCACAAAACCCCCCAAAATGACCCCATTTTGGAAAGTAGATACCCCAAGCTATTTGCTGAGAGGCATATTGAGTCCATGGAATATTTTATATTTTGACACAAGTTGCGGGAAAGTGACACTTTTTTTTTTTTTTTTTTTTTTTTTTCATAAAGTTGTCACTAAATGATATATTGCTCACACAGGCTATGGGCATATGTGGAATTGCACCCCAAAATACATTTAGCTGCTTCTCCTGAGTATGGGGATACCACATGTGTGGGACTTTTTGGGAGCCTAGCCGCGTACGGGACCCCGAAAACCAATCACTGCCTTCAGGATTTCTAAGGGTGAAAATTTTTGATTTCACTCTTTACTGCCTATCACAGTTTCGGAGGCTATGGAATGCCCAGGTGGCACAAACCCCCCCCCAAATGACCCCATTTTGGAAAGTAGACACCCCAAGCTATTTGCTGAGAGGCATGGTGAGTATTTTGCAGCTCTCATTTGTTTTTGAAAATGAAGAAAGACAAGAAAAAACATTTTTTTTTTCTTTTTTCAATTTTCAAAACTTTGTGACAAAAAGTGAGGTCTGCAAAATACTCACTATACCTCTCAGCAAATAGCTTGGGGTGTCTACTTTCCACAATGGGGTCATTTGGGGGGGTTTTGTGCCACCTGGGCATTCCATGGCCTCCGAAACTGTGATAGGCAGTGAAGAGTGAAATCAAAAATTCACGCCCTTAGAAAGCCTGAAGGCGGTGCTTGGTTTTCGGGGTCCCGTACGCGGCTAGGCTCCCAAAAAGTCTCACACATGTGGTATTCCCGTACTCAGGAGAAGCAGCAGAATGTATTTTGGGGTGTAATTTCACATATTCCCATGGCATGTTTGAGCAATATATCATTTAGTGACAACTTTGTGCAAAAAAAAAAAAAAAAAAAAATTTGTCTCTTTCCCGCAACTTGTGTCGCAATATAAAATATTCCATGGACTCGACATGCCTCTCAGCAAATAGCTTGGGGTGTCTACTTTCCAAAATGGGGTCATTTGGGGGGGTTTTGAACTGTCCTGGCATTTTATGCACAACATTTAGAAGCTTATGTCACACATCACCCACTCTTCTAAGCACTTGAAGACAAAGCCGGGCGGAGGGGCAAAACGCAGGTGCTAGCAGGTATCTGGGCTGATCCCGCTAACACTGCGTTTTTGGAAACCCTAAACTGCTGGTGACGCTAGTATAGATCTGATCGGATCAGATATTGATCCGTTCAGATACTATACCACTAAGGGAGGTGTACGGTGCGTGCGTGGGTGTTAGCGGTACTGGCGCTAACCTGACGCCTGGGGCTGGTGCTTGCCAGTTCACCAAAATGCTACCAAAAAAACTGTTAGCAATCGCAGGGATCAGGCCTGACTCTGCGAATGCTGCAGTTATGCGTTTAGTGCCTTGTAAGTGACAGTGATCGATCAATACTGCACTTGGGTGGGCTGGGCGGAGGGGCAAAACGCAGGTGCTAGCAGGTATCTGGGCTGATCCCGCTAACACTGCGTTTTTGGGAACCCTAAACTGCTGGGGACGCTAGTATAGATCTGATCGGATCAGATATTGATCCGATCAGATACTATACCACTAAGGGAGGCGTATGCTGTGTGCGTGGGTGTTAGCGGTACTGGCGCTAATCTGACGCTGCCTGGGGCGACGCAAATCACCGCCGGGCGATCGGGGGGCTAAACCTGTATTCGGTAATAAACGGCGGGTGCCCTGACACTATAAAAAATAAACGAACTAACCAGCGTCAACCGTAACGGTTATACGGTGATCAGTGGTGAAAGGGTTAACTAGGGGGCAATCAAGGGGTTAAAACATTTATTAGATAGTATATGGGGGTCCCTGTCGCTATAAAACGCTGATGGCGAACCTAAATATTTACCTCACTAACTAGCGTCACCAGCGACACTAATACAGCGATCAGAAAAATGATCGCTTAGCGACACTGGTGAGGGGGGGTGATCAAGGGGTTAAAACTTTATTAGGGGGGGTTAGGGGGGTACCCTAGACCTACAGGGGGGTAACAGTAACTGTGCTAACACAGTAACTGTCACAAACTGACACAGCAGTAATCAGAAAAAAAAAAAAAACTGCTGGTGTCAGTTTGTGACGGGGGGGGGGTGATTGGGGGGGGATCGGGGGGCGATCGGGGGGGGGATCGGAGTGTAATGTGTGCCTGGCATGTTCTACTGTGTGTGTGTGTGTTGGTGCACTCACTCACATGTCGTCTCTCCTCGGGCCGGAACGGAAACTACCAACCCGAGGGGAGATGACATCACTTCCTTTGCTGCTGTTTAGCATACAGCAGCAAAGGAGTGTTCCCATTGGCCGGCGGCGATCGCGAGGGGGGGGCCACGAACGGATGGCCTCCCCCTCGTCTCTGATCGCCGGGGGACAGAACGGGACCGCCTCGGGCGGCGGGGGGGGTCCAATCGGACCCCCCACCCGCGGGAGGCAAATCACGTACATGTACGTGATTTTGCCTGCCCGTGCCGCCTTACTGACGTAAATCGGCGTGAGGCGGTCCTTAAGTGGTTAATGTGGCTCTTGATCCTCTACTGGACATTTCTAAATCCGCTACACACCTATTTTATCAATATCTTAGACAAATAAAAAAAGCTCTACAATATATGAGGCTTGTAGATGTTTGGAGAGTTAGGCATCCAGTTGAGCGCGACTATACTTTCTATTCGGCGCCACATAATAGTTATTCTCGAATTGACTATGTATTAGTATCTCAATCTTTATTACCAGCGGTGGCAAACTCTTTAATCAGGACACAAACGGTGTCAGACCATGCTCCGGTGTCTATAGATCTCCAACTGATTAAGCCGGCTAATAGACCATGGACATGGAAACTTAATGAATCGCTGCTACAGGAAGGTCAACCTTGAAACGATCTCATTAGTGAATTGATTTGAATTTTTAATGAAAATGACTCAGAAGAAATCTCCCCACTTACTATATGGGAAACGCACAAATGCGTTATGCGAGGCATATTGATTAAAAAGGCGACGGAAATACGTAAAAAAAAACAAGCTGTGTTTCAGGCTCAATTAGATTTGGTTGCAGACTTAGAAACCAAACATAAAAAATCACTTTCCCAATCCATAGCAGTAGATCTTAGGCTACAGAAGGAAAAACTATCTTCCCTGATGAGACAAGAGACCAGTATTCAGATATTGAGAGCTATAAATGTACACTATGAACAAGTGAAAAAAACAGGTAAACTCCTGGCACATTCACTTAGGGAAAATTCACGGAGAAACTATGTCCCACATATAGACTCTGACGGAGGGAATCGTATCTTCAAATCTAGTAAAATTGCAGAGGTCTTTCGAGAATACTACCAGTCGCTATATAATCTACAGACGAATATCTCCCCAGATCAGATGGTACAAAAGCAACAATTAATTCAAGAGTATCTTGTCTCCTCAGGTCTACCATCAATTTCCGATGATGAGTCTGAGGCATTAAATGCGCCGATATCAATCGACGAATATATGAGCGCAATCAGTACACTTAAGCCACATAAAGCTCCCAGGCCCTGATGGGTATACAGTAGTCTATTATAAGGCATTTGCTTCTACCTTAGGCCCAAGATTTATAAAAGCATTCAATTGCCTTCTAGAAGATCGACCTTTACCGATGGATACTCTCAGGGCACATATTGCAGTTATTCCTAAGGAGGGCAAGGACCACGCCCAATGTAAGAACTATAGACCTATCTCACTATAAAACATTGATATAAACATTTTTACAATTATATTAGCTACAAGATTACAACCTTTCCTTCAAATTGTCATCTACCCGGATCAGGTAGCCTTTATGCCTACCAAAGAGGCAAAAGATAATACTATTAGAGCTCTAGATATTATTCATCTGGCTCACTCTCGTAAAATACCACTCTGTTATTTTCTGATGCTGAAAAAGCCTTTGACAGGGTGTACTGGATATTTTTGAAGGAGACGTTGACCCATATTGGAGTTGGGAAAGCATTCGGTAAATGGATAGAGGCTATATACTCTGCCCCATCCGCAGCAGTAAGAATTAATGAGGTGACCTCCTCATATTTTAACCACTTCCCGCCCACGGGCGTCATATGACGTCCTGAGCTTTGGGCGGGTATATCTGAATGATGCCTGTAGTTACAGACATCATTCTGATATTGCCGGTTTCAGCCGGCGAATCTCTACACCATAGGAACGATCATAGCGGCCGTTCCGCCGCTTGATCGTTCCTATGGGAGGTGAGAGGGGACGTCCCCCCCTCCCGCCGCCCTCCGGTGCTTGTTCCGACTCACCGTTACGATCGGTGAGGCGGAGAGCAGATCCGCCGGCGCCGGATGTAGATCATAGAGATTTCCGGCGGACCAGATGGTCGCCGGAGTCTCTATGATCATCGGAGGCCGGGCGCGATGTTATGACGTCACGCCCGGCCTCTCCATTCAAAAAAACGGCGCCGCTTCGGCTGGGAAGCGGCGATCGTTTTATTATTTTTTTTTATTTCAGGCTTCCCAGCCTAGTGGTGAGATATGGGGTCTTATTGACCCCATATCTCACTATTAAGAGGACCTGTCATGTTATATTCCTATTACAAGGGATGTTTACATTCCTTGTAATAGGAATAAAAGTGATCAAAAAAATTTTTTTTTCAAAAAAGTGTAAAAAAAATATATATATATATATAATTATCAATAAAAAAAAAAAAATTTTAAAGCGCCGCTGTCCCCGTGTGCTCGCACGCAGAAGCGAACGCATACGTAAGTCCCGCCCACATATGAAAACGGTGTTCAAACCATACATGTGAGGTATCGCCGCGAACGTTGGAGCGAGAGCAATCATTTTGTCACTAGACCTCCTCTGTAACTCAAAACATGTAACCAGTAAAAAAATTTCAAGCGTCGCCTATGGGGATTTTTAAGTACCGAACATTGGCGCCATTCTACGAGCGTGTGCAATTTTGAAGCGTGACATGTTAGGTATCTATTTACTCGGCGTAACTTCATCTTTCACAATATGCAAAAACATTGGGCTAACTTTACTGTTTTGTTTTTTTTTAAAACACAAAACTGTTTTTTTCCCCCAAAAAACGCGTTCGAAAAATTCCTGCGCAAATACCGTGTGAGATAAAAAGTTGTAACAACCGCCATTGTATTCTCTAGGGTTTTTGCTAAAAAAACATATATAATGTTTGGGGGTTCTATGTAATTTTCTAGCAAAAAAATTATGATTTTTACAGGAAGAGAGAAATGTCAAAATTGGCCCGGTAAGGAAGTGGTTAATATGAGCAATGGTACAAGACAGGGATGCCCTTTGTCCCCAATGATTTTTATATTAACCCTTGAACCATTTCTGCGACATATTCAACAAAATATTGATATTCAAGGCTGTGTGATCGATAAAATGGAGCATAAAACTGTGGCTTTTGCCGATGACATACTGTTCTTTATTACTTCACCAGAAACCATGTTACGAAATCTTGTAAATGAATTTGATCGCTATCGCTTACTAGCAAATTTTAAAATTAACACTCAAAAATCGGAAATATTAAATATTACGTTGTCAACTGCACGCATACAGGCTCTTCAATCGTTGTTTTCCTTTCCATGGGTATCTTCATCTTTGACATATTTAGGAGTCAAATTGACCTCCTCAATAGACAAAGTCTTCCAAGCAAATTTTCCACCTTTACTATGGGAACTTTCTTCTGATTTGGAAAGATGGAAGGTCCCTATACATGGATAGGTAGGAATGCTATCCTTAAAATGAATATTCTACCACAGTTATTGTACCTTTTTCAGACTCTGCCAATAGCTATCCCAGAGTCATTTCTGAAATCATTACCTAGTGCTTTCATTAGATTTATTTGGGCAAAAAAGCATCTTTGTCTATCCTTCAATTTATTGGCTATGTCAAAAACCCGGGGGGCATGGCTTTTCCACATCCGATAAGATACTATAAAGCAGCACACCTTGCCAGGGTACTTGCCTGGTGTAGAGATGAGGGACACAAAATCTGGGTAGCGATCGAACAATCATGTACGGAGACTCCACTCCAATGCCTGCCATGGCTACGACTAAGATCACTGGGAACTATAAGACCCCTAATAGGGGCAACCTTAAAAGTAATCCAACAGAGCCACCTTTTTTCAAAATTTGACGGGGAAATCACTCGGCTTCATCCAGTTTTGGTAAATCCACTATTTCCCCCTGGCTATACAGATAGTCATTTCAAACAAATTATGCGACATGGTAAATTTCGATTAGGGGACTTTCTTGAAGCATCAAGGCTGAAGACCAGGTTGGAAATGCAGTTGCTGTTTTGTCCACCACTGGATACATGGCGGATGCAACAGCTTACTAATTTCCTAACTTCCCTTAACAGGGGGGAGAGATCAGATCGTTTAAATACACCTCTGGAAAATGTATGTTTGCTAGAAAAGCCCTCTGTACATAGGGTATCTGAGATATATGAAATACTAATAGATCCCCCTGGAGACCTTCTTCCAAGATTCCTTTTGAAATGGGAAAGAGATCTAGATATTACATTCTCTAAGGAGCAACAGAGCTATATTTTATATTTTGCCCACTACTCCTCGACAGCTAGCAAATACCAAGAGTTATGTTATAAAATTCTTACAAGGTGGTACAAAGTTCCATCACTATTACAAAAAATGTATCCAGAGAGGATGAATACATGCTGGAGATGTGGAGAGTTAGAGGGTAACATGCTCTATATCTTTTGGTCATGTCAGGAGTTAGTGGATTTCTGGTCTAAAGTGTCAGATACTGTAAGACGCCCCAGCAAGATATCTTCTCCATCTTTCTGACCTCTCAAAGCGCAGATATCGGAACTCTCTGGTTGCCCATTTTTTGAATGCGGCAAAGGCCTGTATCCTGGCCATTTGGAAGCAAGAGTCACCTCCCTCGGTCTCGCCATGGTTTAAAAAAATAGCTGATATAGATGCCATGGAAAAAGGCATTGCAATTATAAAGGGTAAGGAGGAGAATTGTAATAAAAGATGGAATCCATGGTCTCTTTTGGTATGTACCAGGGAATACGGATGTGCGCTTGGAGAGGAGGAGCGGGTGGGGTCTTAGGGGGAGGGAAGAGAGAGTTAGAGAATTTAAATAACCTTGTAGAAAAGTCTCCTTTTTCTTCCCTTTCCTTTTTCTCCCTCTTTTTTCCTGTCCTCTTCCTCTCCTTATCGTTCTCCTTGGTAAATAGCATCTGTGAAATAAGCGGGGGGAAGAGGAGAGGGAAAATATGTACGTGTGTACGATGTGTATATGCGTATATATATATATATATATATATATATATATATATATATATATATATATATATATATTAAGGATGAGCCGAACACCCCCCGGTTCGCTTGCGAACAGACCAAAACTTCTCACGAACGGTAGAACCCCATTGAAGTCTATGGGACTCGAAAGTTCAAAATCAAAAGTGCTCATTTTAAAGGCTTATATGCATGGTATTGTCATAAAAAGTGTTTGGGGACCCGGGTCCTGCCCCAGGGGACATGGATAAATGCAAAAAAAAGTTTTAAAAACGGCCTTTTTTTGGGAGCAGTGATTTTAATAATGCTTAATGTGAAACAATAAAAGTGTAATATTCCTTTAAATTTTGTACCTGGGGGGTGTCTATAGTATGCCTGTAAAGGGGCGCATGTTTCCCATGTTTAGACAAGTCTGACAACAAAATGAAATTTCAAAGGAAAAAAAGTCATTTAAAGCTACTCGCGGCTATTAATGAATTGCCGCTCTGACAATACACATAAAAGTTCATTGATAAAAACGGCATGGAAATTCCCCACAGGGGAACCCTGAACCAAATTTTTTTTTAAATGGCGTGGGGGTCCACCTAAGTTCCATACCAGGTCCTTCAGGTCTGGTATGGATTTTAAGGGGAACCCCGTGCCAAAATTAAAAAAAAAATTGGCATGGGGTCCCCCCAAAAATTCATACCAGACCCTTATCCGAGCATGTAACCTGGCAGGCCGCAGGAAAAAAAGGGGGGATGATAGAGCACCCCCCTCCTGAACCGTACTAGGCCACATGCCCTCAACATTGGGAGGGTGCTTTGGGGTCCCCCCAAAGCAACTTGTCCCCATGTTGATGAGGACAAGGGCCTCATCCCCGCAACCCTTGGCCGGTGGTTGTGGGGGTCTGAGGGCAGGGGGGCTTATCAGAATCTGGAAGATCCCTTTAACAAGGGGACCCCCAGATCCCGGCCCCCCGTGTGAAATGGTAAGGGGTTGTGTACCCCTACCATTTCACAAAAAAACTGTCAAAAATGTTAAAAATGACAAGAGACAGTTTTTGACAATTCCTTTATTTAAATGCTTCTTCTTTCCATCTTCTTTCTTCTATCTTCCTTCTGTTTCTTCCTTCATCTTCTTCTTCTGGTTCTTCTGGTTCTTTCTCCGGTGTTCTTGTCCGGTATCTTCCTCCGTGGCGTCTTCTTCCCTTCTTCTTTGTACTTGGGCCGCTCCGCATCCATGGGAGGCTCCCGCTGTGTGACGCTTCTCGTCTTCTGACGGTTCTTAAATAACAGAGGGCGGGGCCACCCGGTGACCCCGCCCCCCTCCGATGCGTGGGGACTTGACGGGGACTTCCCTGTGGCATTCCCTGTGACGTCTGAGTGGGGCGGGGTCACCCGTTACGTAACTTACGTTACATAATGGGTGACTTACCATTTCACACGGGGGCGGGATCTGGGGGTCCCCTTGTTAAAGGGGGCTTCCAGATTCCGATAAGCCCCCCCGCTCGCAGACCCCCACAACCACCGGCCAAGGGTTGTGGGGATGAGGCCCTTGTCCTCATCAACACGGGAACAAGGTGCTTTGGGGGACCCCAAAGCACCCTCCCAATGTTGAGGGCATGTGGTCTGGTACGGTTCAGGAGGGGGGGTGCTTTATCGTCCCCCCCTCTTTTTCTGCGGCCTGCCAGGTTGCGTGCTCGGATAAGGGTATGGTATGGATTTTTGGGGGGACCCTACGCCAATTTTTTTTTTAATTTTGGCACTGGGTTCCCCTTAAAATCCATACCAGACCTGAAGGGTCTGCTATGAATTTTGAGGGGGACGCCTACGTCGTTTTTTTTTTAAATTTTGGCGCAGAGTTCCCCTTAATATCCATACCAGACCTTAAGGGCCTGGTATGGAATTTAGGGGGACCCCCATGCCAGTTTTTTTATAATTTTGGTTTGGGGTTCCCCTGTGGGGAAATCCCATGCAGTTTTTATCAATGACCTTCTATGTGTATTGTCGGACCGGCAATTCATTAATAGCCGCAAGTAGTTTTAAATGACTTTTTTTCCTTTGAAATGTCATTTTGCTGTCAGACTTTTCTAAACATGGGAAACATGCGCCCCTTTACAGGCATACTATAGACACCCTAAAGTACAAAATTTAAAGGAATATTACACTTTTCTTGTTTGACTTTAAGCATTATTAAAATCACTGCTCCCGAAAAAACAGACGTTTTTAAAACTTTTTTTTGCATTGATCCATGCCCCCTGGGGCAGGACCCGGGTCCCCAAACACTTTTTATGACAATACCTTGCATATAAACCTTTAAAATTAGCAATTTTGATTTCTCCCATAGACTTTTAAAGGGTGTTGCGCGGCTTTTGAAATTGCCGCAAACACCCCAAATTGTTCGCTGTATATATACAGTCAGGTCCATAAATATTGGGACATCGTCACAATTCTAATCTTTTTGGCTCTATACACCACCACAATGAGTTTGAAATGAAACAAACAAGATGTGCTTTAACTGCAGACTCAGATTTAATTTGAGGGTATTTACATCCAAATCAGGTGAATGGTGTAGGAATTACAACAGTTTGTATATGTGCCTCACACTTTTTTTTTTTAAATTCTATATTTTATTTTTCCAAAAACAAAGAGTACATTTTTTTATACATATAAACAAATAAACAAATAACATTATTGCTGCTTGCGTATCACAAAGTATAATTTAACATATTATAGTTCAGTTTTCCTTACATATATGACTTATTGTCAAACACAGCAAAACAAAAGGTAACAAAGCATAAGAAAAAAAAAAGCAACCCACACACAGATTCTTTCCCTGTCTCTAATATATCCATTCTACATTCACGCATACACGCATATATCCATATACGCACCTATACGCGCACGTATATGCATAAATACATATTTTCACCCTCCTCTTCCCCCCAAAACATTTCGCAAATGATGTTTACCAAGGAGAGAAAAGAAGGAAGAAAAAAAAACCTTCCTGAATTCTCCCGCTCTCTCTCCCCTCCCCCTAGGCCCCCACCTGCTCTCCGATCACACATCCGTATTCCCTAGTACAGACTAGAAGGGACCATGAGTTCCATTTTTTGTTAAATTTCTCCACCTTACCCTGTATAATTGCAGTACCTTTTTCCATAGCATATATCTCAGCTATTTTTTTAAACCATAGTGAGATGGGGGGTGATTCTTGCTTCCAAACGGCCGGGATACAAGCCTTTGCCGCATTCAGAAGGTGAACCACCAGGGAGTTCTAATATTTGCGCTTAGGAAGATCCGAAAGGTGGAGAAGATATCTTCCTGGATCGAGCCCCAATTCTTACTCTGTTAACTGTCTTACGATGTCTCCCACTTTAGACCAGAAATCTACTATCTTCCTAGATGACCAGAAGATATGTAGCATGTTGCCCTCTAGCTCTCCCCACCGCCAGCATTTATTCATCCTCTCTGGGTACATTTTTTGTAATAGTGATGGGACTTTGTACCACCTTGTAAGAATTTTGTAACATAGCTCTTGGTATTGGCTGGCTGTTGAGGAATAATGAGCAAAATGTAAAAGTTAACTCCGTTGCTCCTTAGAAAGTGTAAATATAATTGTGAGGGGACCTCTGCGCTACTATCCAATGGCACATGAGCTGCCGTGTACTGCAAAAAATCTTAACTGTGTTGCTGCAAAATCTATAGTGTACACATGACCACCACAAAATAATCAAATAAATCTGTAAATGATTTCGCGCAAAACACAAAAATGCAGAAAATTACAAATAAACATAAATTCCTAAACGTGACCTGTGTAATAGCAAGTACTGAATCACCAGTGAAGGTTAAAAGTATATATAATCAAAAAAAATATTCAATCAAAAAAGTGTAATGAAAAATAATGTGGGAATACGTGACAAATGAAATTCAATACGCTGATACTGATAATTATAAGAAAAAGTTCAATGTCGGAAATATATCTTCAGTGTGTAAGACATCTGTAGTGCTCTTAATCAATAGAGTTCATAGGTGTTTGAATAGGCGAAAATCAATGACCGTGCAAAATCCGCATGCAACTATGCTCACATTGCTCTTACCTTCAGGGGCTTAAATCAAAGCCTTATAGAACGTGCTGAGTGATGGTGGAAAGGGATCATCCGAATGTTGCCTGGTGATGGTAGCTGACTTTGGATGGATGGGTGTCCGTGCTGGATCCTCGATGGATTAGACTCCGGATCCTGGAACTCGTGCCAAGAAAACAGAAGGGAAAACAAGGGGCCTTCCGATGGTGTAGTGTAAAAACTTTGGTTTTATTTCAATAAAAACGCACTCTGCGTACAGTGTCTGTAATGGTACAGCATGTGGCGGTACACTGCCACTACCAAGTGCGAGACTTCCGGTACACAGTGTCAGCAAGGGGGGTACAAGAAGTGTTAGGCTGCTGTGTGTATCAATAGGTTGTAGTTCCGGTTCCTACGCGTTACGTCACGTGACCTCGTGATTTCCTCAGGGAATCTGATTGGCTAGGGCATTAGCCCATTTATAGTGAGTAACAGGAAGTAGCTGGGGCACCATGTTTGTGAAGTCCAGGTTATGGAAAAGGTATATAAATATTTGTGCGCTCCGTTCAGCGATCCAAATAAAGATAATATTTTACCTTATATAGTGGATAATGGATTTGTATAAATTTTATTTATTTACACGAGAAGAATGCCTCGAAAATGAAAAATCCATTCATCAGCCTGCTTCTGTCAATATAAACATGCCTGTTTAGGAAATCTATATGAGTGCTTCCATCTTGTGGTTAAACTTTAAAATAACATGGAATTTCATTATATTAAGCCATCTACAGCAGATGTTCCTGCGGGATACAGCTACGTTAGTGTAGATGTCTATAATTGTCCTACGGGTCTATTGGGACTGTTCGAATAACAAAAATGAATCTCTGTTAAAATAATTTCTTTCATGAACAACATTTTATAATAAAATAAATGAAAATATAAAAATTGTTGGTACGATAAGTGCCAACGAAATAAGAGCCTGCTAGTTTAAAAATATGTGACTGCTACCATCATGTGACGGTGTTGCTAATTAGATGGAGACTCATTGTAAATGGGTCAATACTGTCATCATGTGGGAGCATTAACTATAGGTGAATTAAAATACATGTTGTAGTACGCAGCAGGTACTTGTTAAAGATACTCCTGAGTAAGGTTAAAGTACCTTAGATAATTGAAAGGTCACTGAGTATTACTTAAATGCATATCATACAAGTAAACATCTGAATCCAAGTAATCCAGGATCAGTAAAAATCCAAAGCTTGCCGCCTCTGTCTTCGCAACATCTCCAAGATACGCCCCTTCCTAACCAATGACACCACAAAGCTTCTAATCCACTCCCTGGTCATCTCCTGCCTTGACTACTGCAACTCCCTCCTCATTGGTTTACCTCTAAATAGGCTATCCCCACTTCAGTCCATCATGAACGCTGCGGCCAGGCTCATCCACCACACAAACCGCTCAGCGTCTGCTACACCCCTCTGCCAATCCCTCCATTGGCTGCCACTCAGTCACCGAATTAAATTCAAGATACTAACTATAACTTACAAAGCCATCCACAACCTGGCCCCTAGCTACATCTCTAACTTAGTCACAAAATACCAACCTAATCGTTCTCTTCGCTCCTCCCAAGACCTCCTGCTCTCAAACTCCCTTGTCACCTCATCCCATGCTCGCCTTCAGGACTTCTCCAGAGCCTCCCCCATCCTCTGGAATGCTCTACCCCAATCCGTCCGATTTTCTCCTACTTTATCCACTTTCAGACGATCCCTGAAAACTCATCTCTTCAGAGAAGCCTATCTGGCCCCCACCTAACAACTGTACATTTATCTTCTCAATCAGCACATCACCCACAGTTATTACCTCTTGTATCTCTTGACCTTCCCTCTTAGATTGTAAGCTCTAAGGAGCAGGGCCCTCTGATTCCTACTGTATCAAATTGTTTTGTATTTGTACTGTCTACCCTCAAGTTGTAAAGCGCTACGTAAACTGTTGGCGCTATATAAATACTGTATAATAATAATAATAATAATAATAATAATAATAATAATAATGAAAATAAGGAATAGAACATCGGTACTCTGGAAATTCAGCACAAGGTTCACAAAACGAAAATCATAATAGATAAACCAATCCATATGGGCTAGTAAAACGAATATATGGTGTGCAAACAAATCAATAATCACTAATGAAGCAGTTTAGGTCAAAATCTATGTTTAACCCATTGGGTGCTAATGTATTCATTTCATGAATCCACTAGGATTCCTTTTGACTCAAGCTTCTAATTTTGTGATTCCCTCTCCATGATTTGTGATAACGCTCTATGCCCCAAAAGGTCATTTCTGTTGGGTTGCTGTTATGTATCTCGGCAAAATGCCTAGATACATTGTGTTTTGGGAATTTATTTATTATATTTTGGACATGTTCCTTTACTCTGACTTTTAGAGTTCTTTTGGTTCGTCCTACATACTGCAAATTGCAAGAACATTGTAGAATGTATACGACCCCCTCCGTGTGACAGCTAATAAAATCTTTGATTGGATATGTATGTCCCGTGCTGGTTGCCAGGAAATCCGTTTTTTTACTCTGGAAATTTCTAGAGTGTTGGCATGCAAAGCAATATTTACAAGGAAAGAAGCCTTTTCCATTGAAAAAGAAAACAAATTGGTGGAAGGAGGATCCACTACATTTTTGACTATAAGATCTCGTAGTGTCGTGGCTCGTTTATATATAATGAATGGTTTGTCTGGTAGAATGCTTTGAAGATGTTTGTCCTCTCTTAAAATGTGCCAGTATTTTTTTAGTATTTTTTCAATATCTTTATGTTGCACATTAAAATCTAGAATTAACGCCGGAGCCTCTAGCATTGGTGCTGTTTCTTTTTGAGTGTGTATCATGGTTTCCCTATCAAGAGATTGAACTGATACTATTTGTTGGTTAATGAATTCTGAATCATACCTTTTGAATGAATGAATGAATGAATGAATGATTTGTAAAGCGCTGCAAATGTGAACTGAATCGCCTCAAAGCGCTGATGCGTTTGTGTTGTCAGCTTCATTACCCTTTCTCCATGAATCTCTTTCCTAATACCTCAGCTTGTATCTTGAAGTCGGATTCCTTTGTGCAGTTACATCTGACTCTGATTAGTTGACCTTTTGGTATGTTGAAAAGCCATGGTTTGTGGTGGCAACTAGCAATGGGTAGATAGCTATTTCTTGTTACCTCCTTGAAGTGTGTTTTGGTAATGAGCCGATTATTCTCAATGCTGATATCTAGATCTAGGAATTGAATCTGTTTAGTATCAATTTTCCAGGTAAGAGAGATGTTTCTGTCATTCTGGTTCAATCCAGTTACGAATTTTTCCAGTGAATCCTTGTCCCCATTCCATACAATAATAATATTGTCGATGAATCTCTTATACAATTCTAATTTGCAGGGAGTGTTGTTATGTATCTTTTCTTCTTCCCATTGGGCTATAAACGCGTTAGCCACACTAGGGGGCATACTTGGCTCCCATAGCGATCCCTGTAATCTGCTGGTAAAATTCTTGTTGGTGCCAAAAATAATTATTTTTAAGGGAGAAATCAATACATTTAATCAGGTACTTCCTTTGTGTGCGGTGGGGATTGGAAAAATGTTTCAACACCCACTTGGTGGCTTCACACGCTTGATGGTGTTTTATACTAGTGTACAAGGAAGAAACGTCCGCGGTGGCCAATAAGGTTCTTCCTTCCAAGACGGTTGGTGTATCCAGTAACTGTAGAATATGTTTTGTATCCTTAAGATAGGCTGTTGTTCGTTGAACGGCTGGTTGAATAAAGTTGTCAATGTATTCACCTAATCTTGATGTGGCTAAATTTATGCTGTTAACAATGAGTCTTCCTGGTGGATTCTCTTGGTTCTTATGTATCTTCGGGACTGTATAGGTTACTGGAATTCTGCACTAATCTGGTACTTGATATCTGGCTTCTTTATTGTTTAAAATTGATTTTTTCACTCCCATCTGGGCGATATGTTCCAGTCCTCGTTTGATTTGAAGCGTGGGATTTTTAGGTAGTTTAGTATTGGTGGACTCATCTTGTAGTTGCCGTTGAATCTCTTTTAGATAGTTGTCTTTTGTTTGAAGCACTACTCCTCCTCCCTTATCGGCTGGCCTCATTACTAGATCTTTCCTCTTAATTAATGCTTGTATGCCTTTTTTAATGTGAATCGGATCTTTGATTTTTTTTATCTTTAATTGGTCCAAATCTTTCAAAACTAGATCTCTGAAGACTTCAATGTGTTGTTTGTCATGTATCTGAGGGTTAAATAGAGACTTGTTTTGTAGAGAACTGTGTTGTATTATGCCTTGTACAGTTGATCCATTACCATTCTTCATCTGGGGATTGCTCAGAATGGCTTTTTTGATACTAATTTTTCTCACATACTTGCGGATTCTGATATATGTGTCAAATTTATTTAAATTTTGTATTGGGGCATATTTGAGGCCTTTATCTAGAACTGCTAGGTCTTCTTTAGTTAGTTCCTGTCCACTTAAGTTGAAAATGCCTTCCCCAACTATTCTCGCTTTCTTTTGGATTCTCTTTCCTGCTCGGTGTCCTCTCTTGGTTCTGATGTTCTTCTCTGATAGTCCTCATGTTGGCGTCTTCTTGGTGTGTCGTGTCTTTCCTGTTGGTATCTTCTTGGGGATTGTCGTGTGTGTTCTTGTCTCCGTTTTGGTGAGTAGTCCCTCCAGTCCCGATCTAAAAAATCAGCCCTTTGTCTATCTTACTGATAGTAAGATTGGTGATAATCTGTATCGTGGTGAGTTAATTGTCTCAATAGTTCAAATCTATTGTGGATGGGGATTGGACTCCTCTCCCATCTGTTGTATGGGTAGGGGTATGCATACTCCCTCGTATCTCTTTGGTGTCCCTCATATTAGGGTCTATTTGAATACGGTCTTTCATAAGGTGGACCATTGTATGGTCTATTCTGCTGTGGTTTTGCATAATAATCACCATTCTGGTGTGGTTTCCTAAACGGCTTCTTGAAAGGTTTCTTTCTGTTATTCCTTGGAGTTTGGTACCTGTAATTTTAAGGTTCTTGGTACTCTTGTTCTTGTCTTGGTGTGAGGTAATCTTCTTTCCTCCATCCCCCAGACACTGGTGGTGCTGTGGAGGTACTGGCTAATGGTTCTTCTATTCTTACTTGGCGCTCTGGAGTGGAATAGGTGGAAGTGACCAGAGGATTCTCTAGTTTGGTCTGCCATTTGAAAACCTGGTCCTCCTTATAATCTGAGCAATCTCTATGATACTTCTTGGTTTTCCTTTGTTGGACTTCTAGGTCTTGGGGTATAAAGGTCTTTATTCATTTGATTGGCAAGAATGTTGAATTCATTTGAGGATTTGAACGGTTCTATTTTGAGTTTAAGATCTTCTATCTGTTGGTCTATGTAGTGCATTTTCCTACGTTTTCTTTTAAGTAGAAATTCTAGACCTTTTATACTCTTTTTGTTGAAGAATTCATACCACTTATCGATGTACTCCTTATCTAAAAGTTCATCGTTGGGTGGTAATTCCCACCTAAGTCTTCTGGGTACTATCTTCTCCCTCAGATAGCGCTCAAAGGTGTTGGTGTCCCACCAGAGACTCACCTTTTTCTCCATAGTGTGCCCCAGTTTACGTTCTAAACTGTTCACTTTGGTTTGTGTGGAAAAGACTTCATCTAAATTGATCTTTCTTTGCTCCATAAAACTAAAGACTTCCATAGTGGCTGCAAAGGTGAAATTGTGTAACTGTAAAAATAATCGTGAAGGGACCTCTGCGCTACTATCCAATGGCACATGAGCTGCCGTGTACTGCAAAAAATCTTAACTGTGTTGCTGCAAAATCTATAGTGTACACATGACCACCACAAAATAATCAAATAAATCTGTAAATGATTTTGCGCAAAACACAAAAATGCAGAAAATTACAAATAAACATAAATTCCTAAACGTGACCTGTGTAATAGCAAGTACTGAATCACCAGTGAAGGTTAAAAGTATATATAATCAAAAAAAATATTCAATCAAAAAAGTGTAATGAAAAATAATGTGGGAATACGTGACAAATGAAATTCAATACGCTGATACTGATAATTATAAGAAAAAGTTCAATGTCGGAAATATATAATATTTATATACCTTTTCCATAACCTGTACTACACAAACATGGCGCCCCAGCTACTTCCTGTTACTCACTATAAATGGGCTAATGCCTTAGCCAATCAGATTCCCTGAGGAAGTCACGAGGTCACGTGATGTAACGCGTAGGAACCGGAACTACAACCCATTGATACACACAGCAGCCTAACACTTCTTGTACCCCCTTTGCTGACACTGTGTACCGGAAGTCTCGCACTTGGTAACGGCAGTGTACCGCCGTACAGACACTGTACGCAGAGTGCGTTTTTATTGAAATAAAACCAAAGTTTTTATACTACGCCATCGGAAGGCCCCTTGTTTTCCCTTCTGTTTTCTTGGCACGAGTTCCAGGATCCGGAGTCTAATCCATCGAGGATCCAGCACGGACACCCATCCATCCAAAGTCAGCTACCATCACCAGGCAACATTCGGATGATCCCTTTCCACCATCACTCAGCACGTTCTATAAGGCTTTGATTTAAGCCCCTGAAGGTAAGGGCAATGTGAGCATAGTTGCATGCGGATTTTGCACGGTCATTGATTTTCGCCTATTTAAAAACTTATGACTTCTATTGATTAAGAGCACTACAGATGTCTTACACACTGAAGATATATTTCCGACATTGAACTTTTTCTTATAATTATCAGTATCAGCGTATTGAATTTCATTTGTCACGTATTCCCACATTATTTTTCATTACACTTTTTTGATTGAATATTTTTTTTGATTATATATACTTTTAACCTTCACTGGTGATTCAGTACTTGCTATTACACAGGTCACGTTTAGGAATTTATGGTTATTTGTAATTTTCTGCATTTTTGTGTTTTGCGCAAAATCATTTACAGATTTATTTGATTATTTTGTGGTGGCCATGTGTACACTATAGATTTTGCAGCAACACAGTTGCTAGCTGCAAAAAATTATTTAAAAGAAATGATTGATCATATACCCCAGCAGAAGTCTCTTCAGACGAAACGCGTAGGGTCATTTTGCTGTACCCAGCCACCTTTTCTCGGCTACTCGGCTAAGTTAGAAGACTTATCCATCCACCCGGGTTGTGACCAGATCCCCAACGGAGGAGGAGGATTTTGTGTCCATATAACGCAGCCGCACTGTCACGGAGTATATGACAGTATAAGCCCTGATGACTCACCGCCTTCGGCCTGTGAGTCCACTAAAGCTGGTAAGAGTACCTCATCTTCTCTTTATTTCGGGGACCGGCTTTGGGGAGATCACCATTCCACCTTGGGCCCATTATTAGTGCTTGGTTCAAGCAGCATTTAGAATATTATGGGACTGCCATTTATAACATTGATCCACTATTGAGCAGTATATGAAGCACTTGGAACTGTGTTTCTGTTTTCAGTTGATTCATTAAGATTTCATCTTTTTATTTTATTTTGTTTTTCACACCTGTTGTGAATGTGATTAGCACCTGATTTGAATATCATACGATTCAATATTTTTATTTCACTTCACCTTTTATATGTTGATTCACATATTGATTTATGTTCACTCATATAGGGGATAGTTGTATATATTTTTCCTTGTATACGTGTCTTCAAACACACTTATTCACTGTATTGTATTGATTAGTATAGCATTGCCCTCAAGGGGGTTGTTTGAATCTATTCGATGGTAACGTTATATGATCTTCTAAGGAGGATGGGAGGTCACAATTGTTTGGTGTGATTACCAAATAGAATTTTTGTTTTAGCCCTTTGATTGGGGGCCGATATTTTTATTATTTATATCACATTAGTGCTACACTTTATTTTATATATTTGGTACACAATTTGTCTAGTTGTAGTGTTAGCAGCTCCACTTTTTATGATTGGCGCGGTATTATCTTTTAATTTTTGAAACCGCATATAGATGTTATTCAAGGCCCCACGGGGGAATGTATCCATGACTTGGAACAAATAACATCTGTATTTCAAGATTTCTTTAAGGATATTCACTCATCTAAGGTTAACCCTACGGTGGAGGAATTGCTGCAATTCTTGGACCAATGTCCTCTCCCAACTTTGTCTCCCACTGCCTGTAAAACATTGAATACACCCATTAAGATTGAGGAACTAGCCGAGGTGGTAAGGGCGGTGGCTAATAGTAAATCCCCAGGTACTGATGATCTCCCTGCAAAAATCTATAAGAGATATAGTGAGCCCCTTCTTCCCTTTCTGTTAAATACCCTTAATGAGGCTCTTAGATGTGGATGTCTTCCTTACTCTATGAACGAGGCTGTTATAGTGGTAATTCCGAAACCTGGAAAGGACCCACTCCTACCTGATTCCTATAGGCCCATTTCTCTAATTAACACTGACATTAAACTGTTGGCCAGGGTACTCGTAACCAGATTGGCAGGTGTAGTTTCTGAATTGGTACATTTGGACCAGTCAGGCTTTAGATACCGGCTAGATCCACAGCACTGAATATACACAGGTTATTCCTGAATATCCAGCTTTCGTTAGATACTCCAGGCAACATAGCGGTATTCTCCCTCAACGATGCCAAGGCCTTCAATAGCGTCGAGTGGAGATACCTTTGGCCGGTACTGTGGAGGTTCAGAGTAGGAAAAACCTCTCTCTCCTCGGTGCAATTGCTGTATGCGGACCCTAAAGCGAGGATCAGGATTAACAGAGCTCTTTCAGATGCCTTTCCATTATTCAGGGAAACTAGACAGGAATGTTCTATTTCACCCCGCTATTTGCTCTGGTGTTGGAACAGCTAGCAGCCAAGATTAGAGCCTCCCCAGAGATTGTTGGATTCCATCAGGGCGGAAGGGAGGATGAACACTCCCTTTACGCAAATGATACCCTGATATATCTGGGGGACACTGCTGACTCCGTGGAATCTGTAATGAATATTATAAATCAGTTTGGGCAATACTCAGGGTTTTATTGCTGGATCCTCTAGGGCAGGGGTCTCAAACTGGCAGCCCTCCAGCTGTTGAGAAACTACAAGTCCCATGAGGCATTGCAAGGCTGACAGTTACAAGCATGACTCCCACAGGCAAAGGCATGATGGGACTTGTAGTTTTGCAACAGCTGGAGGGCCGCAAGTTTGAGACCCCTGCTCTAGGGTCTCCTCTTCCAGATTTGGCATCTCAAGAGGAGGTAGTCTGCTCTTTCAAATATCTGGGGATCGTAGTGATGGGGATACCGGAGACTACATTAAGTTGAATCTCAAACCTATTCTACAGAAGTTTAAGCAAAAATGCACTAGCTGGTGTAAATTACCTTTGTCAGTATTGTAATGGGCAGGGCTAATCTTGTCAAGATGGTGTGGGCTCCCCAAATACTATATATCCTGCATAATGACCCAGTGTAGATTCCACGTTACTGGGTTGACTGTATAGACTCCCAATATAGAGCGCTAATATGGAAGAATGGAGTGGCCCATATTAAACTAACTACACTACAGCACCCTAAGGACCTGGGCGGGATGGCAGTTCCACATTCCTATACATACTTCCTGGCTGCGCAGTTACATCACTTTTCTGGGTGGGATCTGCCGGGAACATTGGACCCTTTCAGGACCTTGGTGATTAAATCCCTTGAGGAATATTCTGCGATGTCCCAGCTGCAGATCGGACTTCCGGAGGTGTCACCAGACTGCCCAACTGTGCAGCTAATTGTTAAACTATGGAAGGAGCTTAAGAAGAGAATGGGCATGACAGGTTTTCTGGAGTGCACCCCCATCTGGCGCAATAGATCATACCCTGGACTAGCCAAAATTCCTAGCTACTCAATATGGAAGAAGGCTGGAATTACTGTAAATATCTCTCACAATTGTTTGATGGGTCCACTATGAAAACATTCGACCAATTGCGACAGGAATTTCCTCGGCTCCATAATAACTATTACCTGTATTTACAAGTAATGCTGTGTACACATGACTGGACTTTTCGACCGAACTGGTCCGACGGAATGAATCCGTCGGACAATTCGATCATGTGTGGGCTTCATCAGACCTTTTCTGTAGAAAAATCTGATGGACTTTAGAAATAAAACATGTTTCAAATCTTTCCGACGGACTATCGAAAAATCGGCTCGTCTGTATGCTAGTCCAGCAGATGAAAACCGACACTAGGGCAGCTATTGGCTACTGGCTATGAACTTCCTTATTCTAGTCCGGTCGTACGTCATCACGTTCAAATCCATTGGACTTTGGTGTGATCATGTGTAGACAAGTCTGTTTCGATGGTACTCTGTCAGAACTCAGTCGAAAAGTCCTTCAGAGTTCAGTCCATCGAAAAGTCTGGTCGTGTGTACGCGGCATAAGACATGATTTGAGAGTGCAGGGCAGAAGCTTAAATTTATTTATGTATTTTCATATGTATACATGCACAATGGCATAAACATAATGGATACATATACATTAGTTTGGCAGCACATAAAAGATTGTAAATGTTGATAAATATAATACAAGGTGTTTCATATTAGCAGGCATTAGTACATCATATTCAAAAGAGCTGCTATAAGATGGGTACATATACACATTGATAATTGCATAGTACTCAAAGAATTTTGGATGTATCAAAGGTATATATGGACTAGGGATGAGCTTCGAGTTCGAGTCGAACTCATGTTTGACTCGAACATTGGCTGTTCGCAAGTTCGCCGAACAGCGAACAATTTGGGGTGTTCGCGGCAAATTCGAATGCCGCGGAACACCCTTTAAAAGTCTATGGGAGAAATCAAAAGTGCTAATTTTAAAGGCTAATATGCAAGTTATTGTCATAAAAAGTGTTTAGGGACCTGGGTCCTGCCCCAGGGGACATGGATCAATGCAAAAAAAAGTTTTACAAACGGCCGTTTTTTCAGGAGCAGTGATTTTAATAATGCTTAAAGTCAAACAATAAAAGTGTAATATCCCTTTAAATTTCGTACCTGGGGGGTGTCTATAGTATGCCTGTAAAGGGGCGCATGTTTCCTGTGTTTAGAACAGTCTGACAGCAAAATGACATTTTGAAAAAACTCATTTAAAACTACCCGCGGCTATTGCATTGCCGACAATACACATAGAAGTTCATTGATAAAAACGGCATGGGAATTCCCCAAAGGGGAACCCCGAATCAAAAAAAAAAAAATTACGTGGGAGTCCTCCTAAATTCCATACCAGGCCCTTCAGGTCTGGTATGGATATTAAGGGGAACCCCGGCCAAAATAAAAAAAAAAATGACGTGGGGTTCCCCCTAAATTCCATACCAGACCCTTCAGGTCTGGTATGGATTTTAAGGGGAACCCCGCGCCAAAAAAAAAAAAAAAACGGCGTGGGGTCCCCCCAAAAATCCATACCAGACCCTTATCCGAGCACACAACCTGGCAGGCCGCAGGAAAAGAGGGGGGACAAGAGTGTGCCCCCCCCTCCTGAACCGTACCAGGCCACATGCCCTCAACATTGGGAGGGTGCTTTGGGGTAGCCCCCCAAAACACCTTGTCCCCATGTTGATGAGGACAAGGGCCTCATCCCCACAACCCTGGCCGGTGGTTGTGGGGGTCTGCGGGCGGGGGGCTTATCGGAATCTGGAAGCCCTCTTTAACAAGGGGACCCCCAGATCCCGCCCCCCCCCTGTGTGAAATGGTAAGGGGGTACTTACCCCTACCATTTTACTAAAAAACTCAAAAATGTTAAAAATGACAAGAGACAGTTTTTGACAATTCCTTTATTTAAATGCTTCTTCTTTCTTCCTTCATCTTCTGGTTCTTCTGGTTCTTCTGGCTCTTCTGGTTCTTCCTCCGGCGTTCTCGTCCAGCATCTCCTCCGCGGCGTCTTCTATCTTCTTCTCCTCGGGCCGCTCCGCACCCATGGCATGGGGGGAGGCTCCCGCTCTTCTCTTCATCTTCTTCTTCATCCTCTTCTCTTCTTCTCTTCTTCTCTTCTTCATTTTCTTCTCCGGGCCGCTCCGCAACCCATGCTGGCATGGAGGGAGGCTCCCGCTGTGTGACGGCGCTCCTCGTCTGACAGTTCTTAAATAACGGGGGGCGGAGCCACCCGGTGACCCCGCCCCCCTCTGACGCACGGTGACTTGACAGGACTTCCCTGTGATGTCACGGGGAATGCCACAGGGAAGTCCCGTCATGTCCCGTGCGTCAGAGGGGGGCGGGGTCACCGGGTGGCCACGCCCCCAGATATTTAAGAACTGTCAGACGAGGAGCACCGTCACACAGCGGGAGCCTCCCTCCATGCCAGCATGGTTTGCGGAGCGGCCCGGAGAAGAAAATGAAGAAGAGAAGAGAAGAGGATGAAGAAGAAGATGAAGAGAAGAGCGGGAGCCTCCCCCCATGCCATGGGTGCGGAGCGGCCCGAGGAGAAGAAGATAGAAGATGCTGCGGAGGAGATGCTGGACGAGAACACCGGAGGAAGAACCAGAAGAGCCAGAAGAACCAGAAGATGAAGGAAGATAGAAGAAAGAAGAAGCATTTAAATAAAGGAATTGTCAAAAACTGTCTCTTGTCATTTTTAACATTTTTGACAGTTTTTTAGTGAAATGGTAGGGGTAAGTACCCCCTTACCATTTCACACAGGGGGGGGGCCGGGATCTGGGGCTCCCCTTGTTAAAGGGGGCTTCCAGATTCCGATAAGCCCCCCGCCCGCAGACCCCCACAACCACCGGCCAGGGTTGTGGGGATGAGGCCCTTGTCCTCATCAACATGGGGACAAGGTGTTTTGGGGGGCTACCCCAAAGCACCCTCCCAATGTTGAGGGCATGTGGCCTGGTACGATTCAGGAGGGGGGGCCGCACTCTCGTTCCCCCCTCTTTTCCTGCGGCCTGCCAGGTTGCGTGCTCGGATAAGGGTCTGGTATGGATTTTTGGGGGGACCCCACGCCGTTTTTTTTTTTTTTTTTGGCGCGGGGTTCCCCTTAAAATCCATACCAGACCCTTCAGGTCTGGTATGGAATTTAGGGGGGAACCCCACGTCATTTTTTTTTTTAATTTTGGCCGGGGTCCCCTTTAATATCCATAACAGACCTGAAGGGCCTGGTATGGAATTTAGGAGGACTCCCACGTCATTTTTTTTTTTTTTTTTGTTCGGGGTTCCCCTTTGGGGAATTCCCATGCCGTTTTTATCAATGAACTTCTATGTGTATTGTCGGCAATGCAATAGCCGCGGGTAGTTTTAAATGAGTTTTTTCAAAATGTCATTTTGCTGTCAGACTGTTCTAAACACAGGAAACATGCGCCCCTTTACAGGCATACTATAGACACCCCCCAGGTACGAAATTTAAAGGGATATTACACTTTTATTGTTTGACTTTAAGCATTATTAAAATCACTGCTCCTGAAAAAACGGCCTTTTTTAAAACTTTTTTTGCATTGATCCATGTCCCCTGGGGCAGGACCCAGGTCCCCAAACACTTTTTATGACAATAACTTGCATATTAGCCTTTAAAATTAGCACTTTTGATTATTCATGTTCGTGTCCCATAGACTTTAACGGTGTTCGCGTGTTCGAGCAAACTTTTTTCCTGTTCGCATGTTCTGGTGCGAACCGAACAGGGGGGTGTTCGGCTCATCCCTAATATGGACCAGTGAATAAGTAATGAGCCAGACTTGTCTGAGCACCCCATGGAAACTGGACGTGTTCCATGGCCATATGCCATTCATCAGGAGTTGGGTACAGAAGTAAATATAAATAAATATGTATTAGTTAATATGTTCTACCCCTTTAAAGGGAGAAAAGACCTCATGGGGAGAACGAAATCTATACTCACAGGTTGGCTGAAGCACTGTGCTTGGCTAGCATTGAGGAGGATGGGGCCCCAAATGGTTGTCTGTTCCGGAGCTGAGGCAAGGAAACCCAACCCAGCCAAGTTTTTGCTACCTCAGACAAATAGGGCAGTATTTCACGACTATATGCCTGTTTGTTATCACATATACAGGCCACTATCTTGCTACCTTGCAGGGATAAATGGCAATCAGATGTTGGCCCTATTGATGGGGAAAGCTGGACACAAATCCTGGCTGCTGGTCTGTTAGTGTCCATATCTGCAGCACAGAAACTATCACATTTGTTTATCCTCCACCGGGCTTACAAAACTCCTATTCAACTGCATAGGTGGGGTAGGAGGGACTCCCCCTTGTGTCTGAAAAGGCCAAATACACCCAGACACTCTGATCCATCTGTTGTGGAAGTGTCCAAATCTAGTGAGATACTGGCAAGACGTGGTTGGTGTCATTAAAAATGTCTATCAGTTACAGTTACAACTGTCCCCGGTCACTTGTTTGCATATGTTGTCTTACTTAGACTACTTTATCTTGTCAGAAAATTGATGGCGTGCTACTGACTCTCTCCTCAGGTGCCTATGGCACACCCGTGGATACAACAAATGAATGGTAAACTGATCAGAGAGAAGCATGCATATAAACATAGGAATGTAAATTTACAAAAATCTGTCAGGAATGTCTGGAAACACCTGCAGTAGCTCCACCTCAGTTAGTCTGATATACTACTCCAGATGTGAGAACATTGTCTTAGATGAATTGGCTGATAGGGTGGTGGGGACAGATGGACACGGTGATGGGACGGCGGTCTACCATACACCTGGACTGCTTGCTCAAAGGACAACACACACTTTATAAGTTGGTTTTAGTTTTATTTCCGTTTTATGTTCTATTTTTGCAATAATGAACCCCATACTGCTGATGTAGAATATATTCCTAGATGTGATCTATAAACACTGTATATTGGTTTGATTCCTGTAATATATCGATATTGATGTACTGTTTATCTTACCGGAAGTTCCTTCTAATCCAGTACTTTGTAGTTTTGTACTTATTTGCAATTTTTGTACAATAAAAACTTTTTTTCTGATATAAAAAAAAGAGCATTTATGCCGAAGCATGGGGGCAGGGGGGGACATTAGGGGCGGTTTACCCCTAAGTTCGGGATATATTTTTATTTACTTTTCTTGGCAGAGATTTCTTCATCCACATCGATCAGTGTGAACGGAGGAATCTGTTAGGTTCCTCTTTCTTTCAGCTCATGGGCTGAATGAAAAAAAAAGAACGGTATTCTAATGATGGGCATACCACTGATCGATCAATGTGAATGGAGGAATCTGTTAGGTTCTATTTTTTCATTTTACAGAGAGGGGACACAAGGAGAGGAGAAAAAATGCTGCTCACCCCTAAAGAATGAGAACAAAAAAAGAGGAGTTTCCCCGGGGTGGGGTTTTTTGGCAGCAAAGTAAACAGGTTGAGTCAGTAGTATATAAAAAAATAGACATATTTATTTTACAAAAATAGCATAACATGGAAGTTAAAACAAAAAGCTCCAGTGGGAAGTACTTTAAAACTTATTGAGCTAAGCATACATTTACAGACATAATTCCATAACAACATTAAACAAGAAATGTTGACAATATGAAAATTGAGCCTGACGTGTTTCAACCCGTACACTAACGGTCTTCTTCGGGGGCGTCAGTCTGCTGGAAGACATATATGATATAGGTACACGTAGTAAAAGTTTTACTTATGCACAATACAATTACTATACAGTGCATACATGTAATATAGTTACCCAACAATGTATGTCCAGCAAGGAAAAAAGGAAGCCTCCTACATGGAGATCGCCTTAAAAATTGCCTTCTCCTCTTCCCTCAAGGGGGGTCCCACTGCACCTCCACCGCCACAGCAGCCAAGCACGGGGCAGTGATCCAGCGACGTGACTTACGAGAGGTCACACCAAGAAGCGCCCCTTATTAGGTCAAAAGACCGGCCGGAAGGCAGGCTACACCTGTAATGAGAATTCAGAGACCAACTAAGTGGAACACCCATGATATGTAATTATTAATTAAATGAATAATCAGTTGGCCACATAGGAGGCAAGAGTCTCCTAAACATACCATTTATATGGAAATAAAGGGGCCTCAAAGTGTTCAAAAGATATATATATACCAAATGTGCAAATAAGTAAGATAAGAAAACGGGAAGAGCCAGTTGAATAGAGTAGATGTATAGGGGGTCAAAGTATTAATACACGCCAGCTCAATCAATACCATTGTGTTAAAGATAATGGTGAAATAGATGTAGTGGGGAAAGAGAAAAAGAAAGGGAAATAGTGGTAAAAAGAGAGGGGTGAGAGGGTGATAAAAATTGCATTAATAATGTGCGGTGTACATGTTCCATATGGGATAAGTGAAAGCATGCGTGAGAAAAAGAGCATCAAAGAGCAAAAATTGTGAGTGGATGCCCAGAATAAAACCACAAAAGAAAAAGGATAGTGTAATTGAAATGAAAAGAGATAGTGTAAACCCAAACATTACCTTAAGGGGTGTTAAAGAGCATATGACACTGCACTATGCTGCCTCATATGATCAGACTAAAACTTGTGACCCAACCCGGGATTGGCCGCAAGCTGTGTCGGGCTCAGTGGATCAGTATCCAATCCGAGTCGACCAGTCTGAAATAAATGCATATACAAAAATATCACTATAAATAATTAAATAAAAATAAATAATTCATTTTATGAAATAAGCCATAGCTATATTGGGCAGGAGTATTGAGCAAAGACATATTGCTGGGATGTATACTTACAGTACGGGAGCTGCGTGTGCTTCTGACCCACCAAGCAGGAAGAGACTAGGAATCCATAATTGCTACCACCCATATATGTACTACTTACTAGGGGCGTGTGTTCCTTATCATGAATCCAGCACGGGTGTGCACTGGCGGTCGATTGAACCATCACAGGTGGCATGGCCGCCATACAAGCAGCCCAGTGTGGCCTCCCCGGCGTTCGGGAAGAGCCGAACAGCCCCAAAATGACATCATTCTTGTCGTAATTACGTAACACTCCCGCGTCACGTCGCACGCGTGGGGCCCCGCGCATGCACAGTGATTGGGACATCTGAGAATGTTCCGGAATGCCGCTGTCAAGGAGGAAAGATCCCCAATGCGGCACCTGGTGCCAGCCCGGGTGTCTGACAAGGAGGAAAGGGGGAGGACCCGCCAGGTGATTACTGGCTCCTCCTCCCCTTGCCGGGAAGGCACATCAAAGGACGACCCCTGACCCGGAAGCAGCAGCAGCCAAAGCGCCAGTTTTCCAAGGGGGAAGAGGAAAAAGCAAAAAACAAAACAAAACAGTAATTTACTACAAGACATTGAAAAATAAGCAAGAAAGATGTATGAAACAAAGGGGGATAAAGATAATATCTAACATAGATGGGTGTATTCCCCCAAACTTGCAAAATCATTAAATTCACATAATAGACATTTACACTTCAACAGCGGTGCTACTAGGCATCGCATGTATTATGTACACATGAGACAACAATAAACACAGGAAACTCGATCGCATCTATTGATAAATCTGCAGAATCAAAACAAAACTAGAACAAAACAAATAGGAGGGGAGATAGAGAGGGGAGAAAATTGGCCAAAGAGCCTTTATTATTTAAAACAGATATTTGGGAAGATTATATTACTGGGTTTTCCCAGAAACAAAGCCCTTTAGGAATGGGGCAAAAGAGATAGCCTCATTTAATCCTGGAACAGAGGTGGCATTTAATTTAAATTTTCACCTCCAATCACCGCCTTGATCCGGTATATGTATCCGATCGAGTGCGGTGAAGGAAACCTTGGGCACCTTGTAATTGTGCACTTCCACCACATGTCACCCAAGTGGTAGGTAGTGATTACCAATTTGCATGTGATAGACGTGTTTAGATATTCGACTGTAAAATTCTTGTTTTGTCTTACCGATGTAATATGCCCCGCATTCGCATGACATGAGGTACACCACTCCTCGTGTCTGACAGTAAAGTGTGCAAGCTTACATATCGTCCCATTTGGAAGACAGAATGTTTTCTCCCATCTTATGTATTGTCAAAAAGAACAATGTCCACAGGGAAATGATCCAAGAATTGAGCAATGTTTACGTTTTTTCTGTGCATGCTTAAACTCACTTTGAACCAATTTGTCTTTCAGCGAGGTAGCCCGTCTGAAAGTAATCGAAGGGCTAGCTGAAATAAATCCACTAACTTTCGGGTCATCCATAAGTATAGACCAGTGTTTTTGGATAATATTCCTGATCGCATTGTGTTGTTTGGAGAAGTGTAGGATGATCCTAGTAGGATCCATACCAGGGTCATTCCCCGCCTTCTTTTTTTGGGATAGCAGGTCACATTGAGATTGTGCAGCTGCTCTATTAAAGGCCTTGCGTAAACAGGAACGACTGTAGCAGCATGCTAACAGTCTAGTTTGAAGCTTGTATGCTTCTTGTTTGAAAAGAAAATCATCGGAGCAGTTCCTGGGCAATCACAGGTACTGTCCATATTGAATGGATTTTTTTAGAGCTATAGGATGAAAGCTATATGCGTGGAGTATTGTGTTTCCTGTGGTGCTTTTACGAAACAATGTACTGGAAATTTGGTCCTCGGGGGTGCGCCTCAGCTGTACGTCCAAGAAGGTCATTTGGTCATGATCATAAGTCATAGTGAACTTTAGATTATATTTGTTCTGGATAATACGATCAAAAAATTTCGATAGCATTTCCTCAGAGCCCTCCCAGATGAGGAGGACGTCATCAATGTTTCGTAGCCACATAAAGATGTGGCTTGTATACACGGCAATATCCCCGTCATCCCGGAGGGCTCTCTCCCACTCCCCCAGGTACAGGTTGGTGTAGGCCGGGGAACAGCAAGTGCCTGTAGCCACGCCCTGTACCTGGAGGTAGTGGGAGTTATTGAAGACAAAAAAATTGTGATGTAAATTATAATCAAGCCCATCGATGATAAATCCATTCAATGTTTCATCATATTTCTGACTCTCCTGAAGTAGTGCCCGTACAGCTGCGATCCCCCTATTGTGGAGGATCGAGCTGTACAGGGCCTCAACATTAATGGCCACCAGAAGTGAGTTTGCTGGGAGAGTTATTCCCTTGATCAATTGGAGTAGATGTATTGTGTCTTTCAAAAAGGAGGGCATACACAGGACAAATGGCTGTAGGAAAGAGTCAATGACCTTGCTCAAATTTTCAGATATTCCTCCATTCCCGGAGACAATTGGTCGTCCAGGAGGTTTTGTCTGGCATTTATGGATTTTGGGTAAACTATAAAACATAGCCATCCATGGGAGTTTTATCTTAATGAACTCATATTGGTCTTTAGTGATCCCTCCTCTTTCAAAAGCCGACTGAATCAAATTGTAGAATTTAGTATATGAGGTTTGTATAATTTTGATGGGGATGGTTTTATACCACTCCCCATTGTCTAGGATATCTTGGCACATACGTACGTAATCCTGATTATCCATCATGACCACGCTACCTCCCTTATCCGATGGTTTTATTGTGATTTTGGCATTGTTGCATAAAAGATCAACAGCCTTGGATTCCTCAGCAGTTAGATTTTGGGGACATATTATTTTTGCGTGGGAGTTTCAAAATATATCTAAGTGTTTGTTTAACAAAGTTCTCTATGCTTGGATTCAGACTAAGGGGAGGAAATTTACCAGAGGGTTTCTTAAAGCTTGTTGTGGGATTCTGTGGAGGTTCATTGGCATTTTGGATTAAAGTTTCCAAATTAATTTGATCTATAGGATCTAAGGTATTATTTTCCTGAAAGAAGAGCGTCAGGTCACGTAGGGACTTAAATTCCTTCATACTAAAACTAGCTCAATCGGTCGTATCGATGTTAGTATCAGTCTTTGCATGAAGGCTCCTAAAGAGGAGTTCCACCCAAAAAAAAAAAAATAAAAGTCAGCAGCTACAAATACTGCAGCTGCTGACTTTTAATTTGACACTTACCTGTCCCTGGGTCCAGCGATGCGGGGGATCGAAGCCCCCCACTCCGCTCGTCGGCGCCGGCATTTCAACTGTGGGCGCCGGGCCGGGGCTTCACAGCCTGGCACCCACTGCGCATGCGCGAGCGGCGCCATGATTAGCCGCTCAATCACCTGGGACCTGTAATGGGTCACAGATGATTGACAGGAGGGAGGGAGCAGAACGGAGCCTTTCCTGTGCCGAGGGGGAAGTGATGTCACCAGCCCAGGCAAAGGAAGAAGCAGACTACGAGGGACCACCTAGCAACAGGCATTTAGAGGTAAGTGAAAAAAAAAATATCCAAAGGTTTTTTATTTATTTTTTTAGAATTTTTGAGGTATTTTTGTTTTTTTGGTGGAACCCCACTTTAAGTAATAGCCGACATGCAAAGAGCTGTAAATCAGTGACTACTTCGAATATATCGAAGTTCTCCTGTGGGCAAAAGGTCAATCCGTGTGACATTACATCAATTTTGGCTGGGGATAGGGGATGGGATGACAAATTAATCATGCTAAAAGATTCTGTTGAATCCGCGTGACATAGGCGTCCAGATTCCCCACTCCCCTGTTTGTTTGGGATGAGGAGGATCCCCATGCCTGGTTTAAAGGACTTTGAAGTCCAGATTTTGGACATCCTACTGATAAGCTTGCATGTGTCTTAGTTGTTGAGATGTTGGAAGATGAGGGATCTGCTTCACTCCTGCCTATATTGGATGTATCAAGTTTAGGCCCGGAGGGTGTTATGTGCTCACAAATGGGAGTGCTGGAATCACCCTCCACAGTGGTCTCAACAGTACGTTTTTTTTCTATCTTGCTCTGGGGAGCCCCTATTATTGCGGCTCCTTTTGAATTTGCCACGTCCCTTAGGTGGTGTCTTTTGATTTTGACTAAGATTAGATCCATTTTTGGGCTATGATATGCTATTTGTATTATTAAATTGTTGTTGCAATGTATAATACTTATTTTTTTGATAGTTTTTTTGGAAATTAGTGTTCCATTTGTATGCTCGTCCTTCCGAGAAGGCAGTTTGGTCCCTCCAGAATTTCAACTCTTTTTTCTGCAAGACGCCGCTATTATAGGCCGATAGGCCATCCTGAAGGTTCGCCTGCAGCTCCAAATAGAGAGCGTGTTGCATGAAAGGTCTTAGATGCAGTTCTATATTGGTAATTTCTGTGTCCAACAGTACCATTTGTTTGTTATATTCTCCGGTAAGGATAGCCATCATTTCCTGGGAGCATGCATTTAAATTATCTTCCCACTCTCTTTTACATTCGGTGCTGATTTGATCCAAAATGGGAAATATTTTGACCCGAAGTCCCAAAGGGTTAATCTTCTCCTTGCTATATCTGTCTAAAGATTTAATATGCCAAAAGAGTGCAGATTTTTTCTCAAGTATTCTATTCAATTTCTGAAAGAGGGGTGAGATCAAAGTTTTTACTCGATCCCCCTGTTCAAAATCTGTCTCATAGCCTGACATCAAATTGGCCCCCTCATCTCCTTGAAAGTTACTCATATTGACGTCAACTCTTATTTATATCATGCAGGTATCAACAATGAACGAATGAGTAATCCTATATTCTGAAGCTCATGTTTCAACTCTCATGTGTCGAAGGGGTGTTTAACCACCCAAAAATATTTTACAGAGAGGGGACACAAGGAGAGGAGAAAAAATGCTGCTCACTCCTAAGGAATAAGAACAAAAAAAGAGGAGTTTCCCCGGGGTGGGGTTTTTTGGCAGCAAAGTAAACGGGTTGAGTCAGTAGTATATCAAAAAATAAACGTTTTTATTTTACAAAATAGCATAACATGGAAGTTAAAACAATGAGCTCCAGTGGGAAGTACTTTAAAACTTATTGAGGTAAGCATACATTTACAGACATAATTCCATAACAACATTAAACAAGGAATGTTGACAATATGAAAATTGAGTCTGACGCGTTTCAACCCGTACACTAAGGGTCTTCTTCGGGTGGTCAGTCTGCTGGAAGACATATATGATATAGGTACACGTGTAAAAGTTTTACTTATGCACAATACAATTACTATACAGTGCATACATGTAATATAGTTACCCAACAATGTATGTCCAGCAAGGAAAAAAGGAAGCCTCCCACATGGAGATTGCCTTAAAAATTGCCTTCTCCTCTTCCCCCAAGGGGGGTCCCACTGCACCTCCACCGCCACAGCAGCCAAGCATGGGGCAGTGATCCAGCGACGTGACTTACGAGAGGTCACACCAAGTAGCGCCCCCTATTAGGTCAAAAGACTGGCTGGAAGGCAGGCTACACCTGTAATGAGAATTCAGAGACCAACTAAGTGGAACACCCATGATATGTAATTATTAATTAAATGAATAATCAGTTGGCCACATAGGAGGCAAGAGTCTCCTAAACATACCATTTATATGGAAATAAAGGGGCCTCAAAGTGTTCAAAAGATATATATATACCAAATGTGCAAATAAGTAAGATAAGAAAACGGGAAGAGCCAGTTGAATAGAGTAGATGTATAGGGGGTCAAAGTATTAATACACGCCAGCTCAATCAATACCATTGTGTTAAAGATAATGGTGAAATAGATGTAGGTGCAATTTTTAAGGTGATCTCCATGTGGGAAGCTTCCTTTTTTCCTTGCTGGACATACATTGTTGGGTAACTATATTACATGTATGCACTGTAATAGTAATTGTATTGTGCATAAGTAAAACTTTTACACGTGTACCTATATCATATATGTCTTCCAGCAGACTGACCCCCAAAGAAGACCCTTAGTGTACGGGTTGAAACACGTCAGGTTCAATTTTCATATTGTCAACATTCCTTGTTTAATGGTGTTATGGAATTATGTCTGTAAATGTATGCTCAATAAGCTCAATACGTTTTAAAGTACTTCCCACTGGAGCTCATTGTTTTAACTTCCATGTTATGCTATTTTTGTAAAATAAATATGTCTATTTTTTGAAATACTACTGACTCAACCCGTTTACTTTGCTGCCAAAAAACCCCACCCTGGGGAAACTCCTCTTTTTTTGCTCTTTTTTCATTTAATCCACAGACTGCATGAAAAAAAAAGAACATTACAATATATGCCAAACAAGGACCAGCGACGTACTGGTATGTTGCTGGACTTTGAGTGGTTATACTGGAATGATGTCTGCAGGTTTAGGTATCATCTTGGTATCGTTCTTTTCAGCCGGCGGTCGGCTTTCATGTAAAAGCAATCCTAGTGGCTAATTAGTCACTAGACTGCTTTTACAAGCAGTGGGAGGGAACGTCCCCCCCACCGTCTTCCTTGGTTTTCCCAGGCTCTCCTGTCCCACCGGGGAACCTGAGAATGCAGCCGGTGGTTCCGCCAGCTGACCATAGAGCTGATCAGAGACCAGAATGGCTCCAATCATCTCTATGGCCTAAGAAACTGGAAGCTATGAGCATTTAATGACTTCAGTTTTACCGGATTTAAACAGCACCATTGGGAAATTGGGAAAGCATCTTATCGCACCAATCTTGGTGTGGTCAGATGCTTTAAGGGCTGAGGAGAGATCTAGAGTCTAATAGACCACAATTTAAAAAAAAAAGAAATACCTGTCACTACCTTTTGCTATCATAGGGGATATTTACATTCCCTGTGATAACAATAAGAATGATTAAAAAAAATGAAAGGGACAGTGTGGAAAAAAAAGAAAGCACCCCTGTCCCCCGCGTGCAAAGTATGATGTATGTATACAGCAATTGCACCATGCATGTGAGGTATCACCTCGAACGTCAGATTGAGGGCAGTAATTCTAGCAGTAGACCTCCTCTGTAAATCTAAAGTGGTAACCTGTAAAGGCTTTTAAAGGCTTTTAAAATGTATATAGTTTGTTGCCACTGCGCGGGGGTGCATAATTTTAAAGCATGTCGTGTTTGGTATCTATGTACTCGGCATAAGAACATATTTTATATTTCACTAAACATTTGGGCAATATAGTGTGTTTTTGTGCATTAAAATTCAAAAAAATGTTTTTTTCCCAAAAAAATTAAGTTTGAAAAATCACTGCTCAAATACTTTGTGAAAAAAAAATGCAACACCCACCATATTAATTTGTGGGGCTTCTGCTTTAAAAAATATATAATGTTTGAGGGTTCAAAATAATTTTCTTGCAAAGAAGAACCTTATGTTCATGTAAACAAAAAGTGTCAGAAAGGACTTGGTGGTTCAAGCGGTTAGAAGAGTGGGTGATGTGTGACATAAGCTTCTAATGTTGGGCATAAATTGCCAGGACAGTTCCAAATGACCCCCCAAATGACCCCATTTTGGAAAGTAGACACCCCAAGCTATTTGCTAAGAGGCATGGTGAGTATTTTGCAGATCTCATTTGTTTTGGAAATGAAGAAAGAAAAGGAAAATCTTTTTTTTTTCTTTTTTAAATTTTCAAAACTTTGTGACATAAAGTGAGAACTGCAAAATACTCACCATACCTCTCAGCAAATATCTTGGGGTGTCTACTTTCCAAAATGGGGGTTTTGTGCTATCTTGGCATTTCATTAGCCTCCGAAACTGATAGGTAGTGAGGAGTGAAATCAAAAATTGACGCCCTTAGAAGTCCTGAAGGTGGTGATTGGTTTTCGGGGTCCCGTACGCAGCTAGACTCCCAAAAAGTCTCACATGTGGTATCCCCGTACTCAGGAGAAGCAGCAGAATGTATTTTGGGGTGTAATTTCACATATAACCATGTCATGTGTGAGCAATATATCATTTCATTTTTCTTTTCTTTTTTTTGTCATTTTTCAATCACTTGTGACAAAAAATAAAATATTCAATGGACTCAACATGCCTCTCAGCAAATAGCTTGGGGTGTCTATTTTCCAAAAAGGGGTCATTTGGGGGGTTTGTACTGCCCTGTCATTTAAGCACCTCAAGAAATGAGATAGACAGTCATAAAATAAAAGCTGTGTAAATTCCAGTAAATATACCATAGTTTGTAGACACTATAACTTTTGTGCAAACCAATAAATATACACTTATTGACATTTTTTTTTACCTAAGACATGTGGCTGAATACATTTTAGACTAAATATATGATTAAAATTGAGTTTATTGGATTTTTTATAATAAAAAGTAGAAATAATTTTTTTTTTAATATTTTCTGTCTTTTTTCATTTATATTGCAAAAACAAAAATCCCAGAGGTGATAAAATATCACCAAAATAAAGCTCTATTTGTAGGAAAAAAAGGACACAAATGTCATTTGTGTACAGCATTTCATGACCGCGCAATTACCAGATACAGCAGTGCAGTGCCAAATTGTAAAAAGTGCTCTGGTCATTAAGGGGGTAAATCCTTCCGGGGCTGAAGTGGTTAAGGTAAAAAATCTTCATCCTTTACATCCTCTGTAATAATTCCTGTAACATCCTAGTATATGATCTATATCTATGGAGATGATATCTGATTGCTGGAGACACTAAAGAATGGGGGATGGAAGAATAAAGTGCTTTAATGTGAAGTGCCCCCATGTGAATGTAGAATCCCATTGTAAATGTGGAATATCCACCAATATAGTACTTGTATCTCTAATAATTCCCAGAAGTTTCAGCACTAAAGGCTGGAAATGTATATCCACCCCTCCCCCCTACATTCTCTATAAGGGATCCTATTCCTGCCACAATCCGGTGATCTTCAATGGGAACTCCTGATTGGTGGACTTTAGGAAGGTGATGGAATATTGGGGTCACTGGGGTATCCACCATAAGAAATTCTGCTGTTTTATTCATAAACCCCCCAGATCCTTTCCTTTATCTATCAATTTCAGAAGCCCCTGTATGAGACACTGTGTAAGGTCCTGCTTAATAACCGGGTACATAAGGGGGTGACTGAGCTGTCACAGCGCCCCCTCTTTATACTGTGTAGACATAAGTACTACAACAGCTTCACCTTTATCAGCTTCCCTAATAAAAAGATCTTCCCTCTGTATAACATTCTGTATATCCTGATATTCCACTCTAGCCACTTAAAGACTAGCCTCGTTTTGGATTTTAGGTGTTTACAAGTTTAAAACAGGTTTTTTTGCTAGAAAATTACTTAGAACCCCCAAACATTATATATTGTTTTTTTTCTAACATCCTAGAGAATACAATAGCGGTCATTGCAATACTTTTTTTTGCACCGTATTTGCGCAGCGGTCTTCTAAGCGCACTTTTTTTGGAAAAAATTCACTTTTTTGAAAAAAAAAATAAGACAACAGTAAAGTTAGCCCAATTTTTTTTTATATTGTGAAATATAATGTTACGCCAAGTAAATTGATACCCAACATGTCACGCTTCAAAATTGCGCCCGCTCGTGGAATAGCGTCAAACTTTTACCCTTAAAAATCTCCATAGGCGACGTTTAAAAAATTCTACAGATTGCATGTTTTGCGTTACAGAGGAGGTCTAGGGCTAGAATTATTGCTCTCACTCTACCGGTCGCGGCGATACCTCACATGTGTGGTTTGACCACCGTTTTCATATGCGGGCGCTACTCACGTATGCGTTCGCTTCTGCGTGCGAGCTCGTCGGGACAGGGCGCTTTAAATTTTTTTTTTTTTTTTTTTATTATTTATTTTATTTTATTTTATTTATTTTTTCACTGTTTTTTAAAAAAAAAAAATTTGGATCACTTTTATTCCTATTACAAGGAATGTAAACATCCCTTGTAATAGAAAAAAGCATGACAGGTCCTCTTAAATATGAGATCTGGGGTCAAAAAGTCCTCAGATCTCATATTTAGACTAAAATGCAAAAAAAAAAAAAAAAAAAAAAAAAAGTCGTTTAAAAAAATGACACTAAAAAAATTTGTGCCTTTAAGAGAGTGGGCGGAGCCGTCGAATGACGTCGCTCCGGCCGTCACGTGGTATAGAGACGGGTGGGGGCCATCTTGGCCTCACTCGTCTCAGTACCTCGGCGGTGACAGGTCCCGATCTCCTCCGCCGTTACCGATGGCTCCGGTAAGCGGCGGAGGGTGCGGGAGAGCGGCGGGAGGGGGGGTGGCACCTCTCCCGCCGCCGATAACGGTGATCTCGCGGCGAACCCGCCGCAGAGACCACCGTTATCATGTACAGAATCGCTCACTGTAAAGATGGATATCTCGGTTGTGGCAGCAGCTGCTGCCGTTACCGAGATATCCATCTTCAAAAAAATGACGTATATATACAGTGAGCGGGGCTGAAGTGGCTAGTGATGTTATGTTACTTTTCACTAAATGGGAATAATTCCTCATATTCATCTTATAATATAATATCATGTGTCTGGATTTGTCTCTGCAGGTTGGAGGATTGTGGTGTGACTTCCTCTGGCTGGGATGATCTCCGATCCATTCTTATCAATAATCAATCCCTCACCACACTGGATTTATACAGGAATAATCTGGAAGACTCTGGAATAAAACTTCTATGTGAGACGCTCAGACATCCTGGCTGTACTCTGCAGAGGCTGAGGTGAGAATTATCCTATAAATGATATAATATTCTGCAGGATTCTGGTATAAATCTTCTATGTGAGGGATCCAGACATGTCATCTAGATGAAAGTTATACAAAGACAGACTTCTGATTGGCCGGTTACACTGGGAGTTCCCATCATAGTCCTTCAGGTTACTCACTGTTATTGGCTTTCATCCCCTCCCCCTCCACTGACTATCAGAGATCAGTGGGTTCACACTGGAGGTCACAGCGGCTCACAGTAGGGGGTCCGGTGCATCTCCATTCACCGGTTCAGGTCTGATTTCTGCCTGAATTTTGGGCTGAATTCAGACCTTGAAACAGACCAGAAGACGCACAGGACTCCGTATTCTCTTCATTCAGTGACCAATCATAGACAGATGGTCCTCAATTAGAATCTGGAAGGACAGAGCGAGTCCAGAAGTAATCCCTAGATGCCAATAAAATCCCCCAATCCTTGTAGATATAAAATTGTCACCTCACTGAGCCTCAAAGAAAAGTCCTAGTCATTTCATCTACAAGCCCAGCAGAGGACGAGGCCGATACAGTGAGAAGACCCCGAACTGCCTGCCAGACATTGATTTATATCAGAGATCAGAGGAATCTATTTTATCTCTCATACAAAATAAAATATTAGTTGTAGAGAGATGGAAATAATTCCTCCTGATTGTAGACATGTTGGGGTACATGTACATATAACATTGTATGTGTAGTGAGGATAGAATCCAGGAGAAACCCCCAAAATGGTTCTATGGAGTCTGATCACACCAGACAAGCACTGATTGGTCCTGTTGGGATCAGGCTGACATGCCAGTGTTGGAAATCCAATCCTCATCCATCAGAACCATTCATGGCCCATTTAGCTCTGGTTCCTTCAGAACACAGGACCGGCTTGTGGGCTGGGCAGGGAACACCCCCCAGGGTTGATTGGCTGATGGCTAAACCCCGCCCACATCCATAAATTGAGGATCCTGAGATATGGACGGGGTGATTCCCATGGTGCCGGTCTAACCGGTGAATAGCAGATGTTCCTGACATGTTCCTGTCACAGGATAATCCTCAGAAAAAGTTTATTTCTGTTTTATTCTCACAGCCAGACTGTGTCTGTCCTTTTGTCTTTGTTGTATTTTCTGTCATTCTTTATCTTTGTACCTTTTTATACACTAAATAACAAACTAGTGTAGCTCTGCTCTATATTACACAGACAGACAACCTACCTGCAGACAGAGGTAAGTGTTACCACAACCCCAGTGTTACTATACGGCTGTGTAACTATGTAACAAACCACCTAACCACCTTTTCCTGATACTTCCAAATAATAATTACACAACAAAAATTATAATACAAAGCAAATACTACATACAATATATGTCTGCTACTACCACAACCTCAGTGCTGGAACAATGTGTTGCAGAATAATGAATTGGTATTAATACACTTTATACAGAAAACTAAGAACTTTATACAGTAATTGTAGAAATGCAGTCGGTGAGGATTTCCTCTCAGTAGTGCCACATCCAAAAACTTGTTAGAAACAAAATAAATACCCCTAAGGGGGACTTTTAAGGCATTTGTATATTTAAAGTGGAGCTCCGGGAGAAATGTTACTTTTTAGAAAAAACTCCCTCTATAATCCTCATGATGAATGTATTCTAGTAAAGGTACGCTGTAATCCAAGGTCCGCTTTGTATCTTTGTAGCATTGATTTCTTACTTTTGTAAGTTCCAGCAGGCTGCCACCATCTTATGTGTGGGCATCTGAAGCCAGACCCTATCTCTTCCTGTATTCCATGGTTACCCAGAATGCACTTCCAGATCTCGCACATGCTCAGAGCAGCACGAGCTGTGTAATAGGTTGTAGGTTGGGTTTCCATAGCAACAGCAGTGTTAGAGGAAGTTCCCGCCCCTTAGCTATGAAAACCTCCCCTCCCCCTCCAGGAAGCAGCAAATGTATCTACATTTACAAAGACTATAAATCTAGAAATACAAAAATCTCCTGAAAAAGGTAATTACTTTATAAAAGATGATAATTGTAAATGATATCCCTTGTTTCTGTGCATATATATATATATATATATATATATATATATATATATATATATATATTTGTCACGGAACATCCCACACTCCGCTTGAGTGCTTCTGTCAGTATACCGCTTCTTAAGTTCTGGAACACAAATCCAATGGATCTGGCTAGAGGAACCCCCAAGAACTAGACCACACCAGTCTTGGAATACATCAGGACTAACTCTTTATTTGAGATCTCACACACATTTATACAGCAGGCTGACTCAAAGCTAACCTAATTAACATGAGCTAATTTACTAAAAAACTTACCCAGACCAGATGACAGACTTGTGGGCACCGAGCTTCAAACAGTAGTATAAACACAATATCAGGAGCTAATTACAATTAACAATACAAACAACAATCTCCCCCCCTCCTCAGCCTAGTCATCAACAGTTCGTCTCCTAGCCAGTCCTGGAGGCTAATGTGATCAGCTCACTCAATTAACAGGTTGAGTTCAGAATCAAACAAACCAATAATAGTCTCTACATACATCCTGGGAGATATTGTGGACAAATATTACTGTCCCATTTTAAGTAGTCCAAGATATATTTTCTCACTCACCCTGTGCCAGGATAGCACAGGGTGACTTAGACATAAGAGGTATATGGGGAGCTGAAACAAGGACATCCCCTACTTTCCAAGGGATTCTGAGTTCCACGGGCCCTCCCGTCACATCTCTCCCCTTTTGGCAGAAGACTAACACAGGAGGAGACCCCAGATGGGTTGACTCTGAAGTTAGTAAGTAGCTCCAGTCCTCTAATGCCTGTACCCACACAGTACCCCAAATAAATTGTTCCAAACAAAGCATTACTCACCCAGCCAACCTCTGCCTCTCTCAGAGAACATATCTGCCGCTGGGGAGAGGCCTGGACTGGCCCTTCTCCCTGGAGTCCTTTCTGCCACTGGAGAGAAGACAGGGTGACTGGGCTCACTCTGTCATGCTGTTGGGGATCTGGGCCAACTGCACAGCATCCCTGGGGTATACAGGTGGAGACTGAAGTCCCATCCACCTTCACAGGAAATCCATCCTCTGTTAGTTGAGGGCAGAGTCCATCAGTCCTTGGCCCTGTTGCCAGCCCTTCTGCTGGAAACCCCACACCATCTGTTCCGGCTAACTGTTGGGGAGGGAGGCCAACTGCCCCGCCTCCCTGGAACTCTGTAGTTGTTGCCGGTGCTGGGTAGAGGTTGGTAACACTCTGCCCTGTTGCCAGCACTTCTGCTGGGGACTCCGCATCCTCCACTCCGGCTAACCGTTGGGGCAGGAGGCTGGCTTCCTCCACTCCCAAACTGTGTAGCTGCCATTGGGGAGGTGAGCCGGCTGCTTCCTTTTCCATTCTTATACATGCAACCAGAATCCAGGTATCACTACCGAGACTCAAAAAAGTAGCTACCTTTGCAGCAGAAAATCTGGACCGCTTGGTTCAAAAAAATACAAAATGTATTAATAATGATACACCGATACAGTTCATCATGGGTGAAGATGCAATACAACTCCATACACTATGTTTCCACGGGTCCCATACTGGAGATGGATGACCCGGATTGCCTAAAAATATACAAACACAGACAAACACGACAACACACAAACCACATACACTGCCCTAATAAAACAATTGGACAAGGAGAAAACACCCCTCTCCCACACTTACACACAAAACAAGTCCGGACGCTGGCTAGCAAGCCTTACTCGCAGAAAAAGAGAACAGCGATGTTGACTAAAAATGATAAATTATGCATGAAAAAGGTGATGTGGCAATGCCTAAAAATTCACCAAGCTGTGCTGATTTTCTGCGAGTAATCCCCGGGGGAAGATGATGTTATTGGTTGATGATCAAATACATATATGCACACACACGTGTGATTAGCCTATCTTGTAGGATTGAAAATTCCTAAATTGGAAGTACATATGAGATGAAATCACCAACTGAGAGACACTGATCTTGAAAAGTCACTTGCGTGTTTCTGATACATGGGGATCAATGCTATAGTTGATAAATAGCATATCATGCGTTTAAAAAGTTTTTTCCTCAAAATAAACAGGAGAGGACTTCATGTACCTTTAAATGGCCTTAAGACAGAGGCATCAGTCATGTGGTACACCAGTGTGTAGTCAGTTATGTAATTCAGGGAGGAGAGATGCTGAAAAAAGCCCCTGATGGGGGGTTAGTCCCAGAGATGGCTCTCACAAGGCAGCTGGTAGCGGCAGGGTCAATTATCTATGAAGTGATACTTTATAACTTCCACATAGGCTGACTTGCCTATGACATGACACATGAACATGACAGTCATGTGACGTCGGTCCACGCGATATCCCCCGTGTATGGGAAGTATCAGGAAGGACACTGGACCAGCGCATCCACACACCGCACAAACACGCTCAGTGTGCTTCAACTCACTCAAGTGATGTATCTGTACAATAGCAAGTCAGCCTATGTGGAAGTTATATGTGTCTGTGTGTGAGGTGAAGGTCACAGAACACATTTCAACAGTCAGAACAAAATGGAGTCTCTTGTGCTTAAATCACCAATATTATTATTATTATTATTATTATTATAATACAGGATTTATATAGCGCCGACAGTTTACGCAGCGCTTTACAACATTAGGGCAGACAGTACAAGTTCAATACAGGAGGAATCAGAGGGCCCTGCTCGTTAGAGCTTACAATCTAGGAGACCAATACAGAGAATGTCAAATATATATATATATATATATATATACATATATATATATATATATATATGGACATTCTCTGTATTGGTCTCCTAGATTGTAAGCTCTAACGAGCAGGGCCCTCTGATTCCTCCTGTATTGAACTTGTTTAAAAAGTAATTACCGTATATACTCGAGTATAAGTCGTTCCGAGTATAAGTCGAGGCCCTAATTTACCACAAAAAAATGGGAAAAACTTATTGACCCGAGTATAAGTCGAGGGTGAGAAATGCACAGCTACTGTAAGTGGAAAAGAGGGTCAACAATGCCCATTTGCAGCATCACTGTGCCCATTTGCATGCCTCACTGTGCCCATTTGCAGCCATAGGTCCCCTGAACTTCAAACTCGGTAGTTAAGGGTTCCTAGATGCCCCCTAGCTGCAGCCAAAATTTGGGGTCTCTGAACCCAAAGGGTCCCGAAATGACATTGCTGCAGATGGACACAGTTGATCGAATTTGGGGCCCCATATCTCAGGACCACTTGGTGCTAGGAACCCCAAATTTGGTTTGCAAACCCAGTGGAACCATAACATATCCAAAGCTGGGGTTCCTAGCACTAAGTGGCCCTGAGATACGGGGCCCCAAAACCGGTTCAGAAAATGTCATTCTCTGCTGCAGAAAAGTGCTTGACATTTTCTGAACTGATTTTTGGGGCCCTGTATCTCGGGGCCACTTAGTGCTAAGAACCCCAAATTTGGTGTGCAAACCCAGTGGAACTAGCACAATACAATTGCCAAAGCTGGGGTTTCTAGCACCAAGTGTCCCCGAGATACAGGGCCCCAAAAATCAGTTCAGAAAATGTCAAGCACTTTTCTGCAGCAGAGAATGACATTTTCTGAACCGGTTTTGGGGCCCTGTATCTCGGGGACACTTGGTGCTAGAAACCCCAGCTTTGGCAATTGTATTGTGCTAGTTCCACTGGGTTTGCACACCAAATTTGGGGTTCTTAGCACTAAGTGGCCCCGAGATACAGGGCCCCAAAAATCAGTTCAGAAAATGTCAAGGGACCCAAAGGGTCCCGAAATGACATTGCTGCAGATGGACACAGTTGACCGAATTTGGGGCCCCATATCTCAGGACCACTTGGTGCTAGGAACCCCAAATTTGGTTTGCAAACCCAGTGGAACCATAACATATCCAAAGCTGGGGTTCCTAGCACCAAGTGGCCCTGAGATACGGGGCCCCAAAGTCGGTTCGGAAAATGAAATTTTTTGCTGCAGAAAATTGCTTGACTCGAGTATAAGTCGAGGGGGGCACTTTCAACACAAAAAAATGTGCTGAAAAATTCGACTTATACTCGAGTATATACGGTAATTACCTTTTGCAAAAGCTGCCCCACCAAAACTGCCCCATCATATTACCACTATCAAAACTGCCCCATCAAAACTGCCCCATCCTATTGCCCCATCAAAATTGCCCTATTATACTGCCACCATCAAAATTGCCCCATCATAACTGCGCTGTCAGGATATCTAATTGACCAGACTGTGTGGACTACACAGAGGAAACCCAAAACACATATAAGTGAAATAATGGTGTTTATTAACAGGCGATAAGTGAAAGGAATATAAACAGTGCAAACCCACACAACAACCCACTACAAACAACAATATATATGTAAATGGAGATACCGTAATCGTAATCAAAGCCAAGCCAAGGTCATACACAGGGAAGTCAGCAGAAGGATAAGGACGGGAAACTGAACAGGACAAGGAGAGGATGGATGGATGGGGTTCAGGGCAGGGATCCAAGGGAGCCAGGAACAGAAGGGACAGGACTAGGAAGGCCTCAGGATAGGGATGGGATCAGATCAGGACAAGGCAGATAGCAGGCTCAAGGTCAAACAGGCAGCAAGGTCAGAACGCAGGGAGAGAGAGAGATACCAAGGCAAGCCTATGAGGGCTTGCCGGGTATTTGTAAGGCTGTGGTAATTGACCTCATGTCACAGCTGAGCGCAGTGTGAGCTGTTTGCTTCACACTGCCAGAGTGCACCCGTTGGTTGACGCCGGTACTACGGCCCGAGGATGCAACAGTGCCACCAGCAGGAAAGACCTCTTACTGCAGGTCCTAGGTGTTGGAAGACACCTGCTGATGGACACTGGTACTGCGATCCAAGAGACCGATAGCGCCACCAACGGGTAGACCTTCTCATGACAGTACCCCCCCCTAAAGGAGCGGCCTCCGGACGCTCCAACAAGGTGCATCTGTTCAAAGTTCATGGCCTCCAACTGAACAGATGAGGGCACATCAGGCCGGGCATCGGGTACATCAACCTGGACAGTGGGTACTGCTGGCATGTCAGAGTCATTAAGCTGGGCAGCAGACGACAGGAACCACTTGAGCTGGGCAGCAGACGACAGGAACCACTTGAGCTGGGCAGCAGACGACAGGAAACACTTGAGCTGGGCAGCAGACGACAGGAAACACTTGAGCTGGGCAGCAGACGACAGGAAACACTTGAGCTGGGCAGCAGACGACAGGAAACACTTGAGCTGGGCAGCAGACGACAGGAAACACTTGAGCTGGGCAGCAGACGACAGGAAACACTTGAGCTGGGCAGCAGACGACAGGAAACACTTGAGCTGGGCAGCAGACGACAGGAAACACTTGAGCTGGGCAGCAGACGACAGGAAACACTTGAGCTGGGCAGCAGACGACAGGAAACACTTGAGCTGGGCAGCAGATGACAGGAAACACTTGAGCTGGGCAGCAGACGACAGGAAACACTTGAGCTGGGCAGCAGACGACAGGAACCACTTGAGCTGGGCAGCAGACGACAGGAACCACTTGAGCTGGGCAGCAGACGGCAGGAACCACTTGAGCTGGGCAGCAGACGGCAGGAACCACTTGAGCTGGGCAGCAGACGGCAGGAACCACTTGAGCTGGGCAGCAGACGACAGGAACCACTTGAGCTGGGCAGCAGACGACAGGAACCACTTGAGCTGGGCAGCAGACGACAGGAACCACTTGAGCTGGGCAGCAGACGACAGGAACCACTTGAGCTGGGCAGCAGACGACAGGAACCACTTGAGCTGGGCAGCAGACGACAGGAACCACTTGAGCTGGGCAGCAGACGACAGGAACCACTTGAGCTGGGCAGCGGACACCCGGACATCAGGCTGAAGGGCAGACACTGGAACGTCAGACTGCAAAGCTGGAACATCAGACTGCAAAGCTGGAACATCAGACTGCAAAGCTGGAACATCAGACTGCAAGGCTGGAACATCAGACTGCAAAGCTGGAACATCAGACTGCAAAGCTTGAACTTCAGACTGCAAAGCTTGAACTTCAGACTGCAAAGCTTGAACTTCAGACTGCAAAGCTGGAACATCAGGCTGGAAGGCTGGAACAGCAGACTGGAAGACTGGAACATCAGACTGGAAGGCTGGAACATCAGACTGGAAAGCTGGAACGTCAGACTGGAAAGCTGGAACGTCAGACTGGAAGGCTGGAACAGCAGACTGGAAGGCTGGAACATCAGACTGGAAGGCTGGAACATCAGACTGGAAAGCTGGAACGTCAGACTGGAAAGCTGGAACGTCAGACTGGAGAGCGGGCACAGGCTGAAAAGCAGGCACCGGGACTTCAGGCTGGAAGGCCAGCTTCAAGACATCCGGCTGGAAAGCAGGGACATCGAGCTGGAAGGCAGGCATCGGGACGACAGACTGGGAGGCTGGAACATCAGACTGTAAAGCTGGAACATCAGACTGCAAAGCTGGAACATCAGGCTGGAAGGCTGGAACAGCAGACTGGAAGGCTGGAACAGCAGACTGGAAGGCTGGAACATCAGACTGGAAGGCTGGAACATGTTGGGTTACTGGCAAGATGGTGTGGGTCGGGAAGAATTTTTGCTTCTTCTTTGGTTTAGCCCGTGCAGTTTTGTTTGTAGGTGCAGGGCTGTAAGAAAAGAAAGTAGCTGGGCAGAAGGAAGACCAAGGAACTGTAGCTAGAGAGGGGTTTTGTGGGACTGTTACAGGTGGAGGAGAAGAGACAGGTGAATTGAAGACAGGATGGGTGCGACACTTGGAGACTGGGTGGTAGTATTTGGTAGGGAGCTGATTAAACTGGGTTGTAGCTGAGGTTGCCATAGGTGACGGGGAGATAGATCTTTTGGAAAGCAGATGGTTAATGGCAGGGCTGGAATATTGTGGCTTAGCTAAAGACAGGAGATCTGACCATGCCTGCAGCAAAGGTTGAACAAACGCTGATTCACATACAGCCTGACTAACCAAAGATTGTACTGAATAAATGCAATCGGATAACACCTGCTGGGAACAAGCGGAATAATGTTCATCAAAAGAAGCCGGATCGTCCTCTAATAACCATACCAGGGATTCAACCTGGTCACAACTGAAAGGAGAGGAGAAATCGTCACTACCTTCGGGAATGTATGACAAGGCTGACTTAGTACATAATTGGATCAAAGGCTGAACATCCTCAAATAACACATGACCTTGATCTACAAGTAAATGGGCTGTTTGTATCGTTTCCAGCAGTTGGTCTCGGGTCCAATCTTTAAGAGTCTGACAACAATATTCACTATCCTCTGCCGCCAGCAGGGAATAATAGATAATTCCATCAAAGTCCATTTTGCGCGCCCACCGTAACAGGACGGTTTCTCAGTGCAGCCACGTCTGGTCAGGGATGGCCTTGGTATGCTGTCAGGATATCTAATTGACCAGACTGTGTGGACTACGCAGAGGAAACCCAAAACACATATAAGTGAAATAATGGTGTTTATTAACAGGTGATAAGTGAAAGGAATATAAACAGTGCAAACCCACACAACAACCCACTACAAACAACAATATATATGTAAATGGAGATACCGTAATCGTAATCAAAGCCAAGCCAAGGTCATACACAGGGAAGTCAGCAGAAGGATAAGGACGGGAAACTGAACAGGACAAGGAGAGGATGGATGGATGGGGTTCAGGGCAGGGATCCAAGGGAGCCAGGAACAGAAGGGACAGGACTAGGAAGGCCTCAGGATAGGGATGGGATCAGATCAGGACAAGGCAGATAGCAGGCTCAAGGTCAAACAGGCAGCAAGGTCAGAACGCAGGGAGAGAGAGAGATACCAAGGCAAGCCTATGAGGGCTTGCCGGGTATTTGTAAGGCTGTGGTAATTGACCTCATGTCACAGCTGAGCACAGTGTGAGCTGTTTGCTCCACACTGCCAGAGTGCACCCGCTGGTTGACGCCGGTACTACGGCCCGAGGATGCAACAGTGCCACCAGCAGGAAAGACCTCTTACTGCAGGTCCTAGGTGTTGGAAGACACCTGCTGATGGACACTGGTACTGCGATCCAAGAGACCGATAGCGCCACCAACGGGTAGACCTTCTCATGACATGCCCCATCCTATTGCCCCCATCAAAATTGCCCCATCATACTGCCACCATCATATTACCCCCATCAAAATTGCCCCATCCTATTGTCCCATCAAAACTGCCCCATCCTATTGCCCCCATCAAAATTGCCCCATCCTATTGCCCCATCAAAACTGCCCCATCCTATTGCCCTCATCAAACTGCCCCATAAAATTTCCCCATCAAAACTGCCCCATCCGATTGCTCTCATCAACCTGCCACATCAAAACTGTCCCATAAAATTGCCCCATCAAAACTGCCCCCATCAAAACTGCCCCATCAAAACTGCCCCATCATACTGCCACCATCAAAATGGCCCCATCAAAACTGCCGCATAATATTGCCCCATCAAAACTGCCCCATCCTATTGCCCTCATCAAACTGCCCAATCAAAACAGTTTCAAAAAAATTGTCCCATCAAAACTGCCCCCATCAAAATTGGCCTCATAAAAATTGCCCCTAACAAAACTGCCCCATCCTATTGCCCCCATCAAAATTGCCCCATCATACTGCCCCCATCAAATTGCCCCTATCACAATTGCCCCATCCTTTTGCCCCATCATAATGCCCCCATCAAAATTGCCCTATCATATTGCCCCCATCAAATTTCCACCATCAAAATTGCCCCCACAAATTGCCCCCATCAAAATTGCCCCATCGTACTGATACCATCAAAATTGCCCCCATCAAAATTGCCCATCATATTGCACCTATCAAAACTGCCCAATCCTATATCCCCATTTTACTGCCACCCTCAAAAGTGCCTTATCCTATTGCCATATCAAAACTGCCCCATTAAACTGCCCCAATCAAAACTGCCCTCATCCATCCTATTGCCCCATCCTATTGCCCTATCAAAACTTCACCATCAAAATTGCCCCATTATACTCCCACCATCAAAATGGCCCCATCTAAATTGCCCCATCCTATTGCCCCCATCAAAATTGCCCCATCATACTACCCCCATCATATTGCCCCATCAAAACTGCCCCATCAAAACAGCCCCATCAAAATTGACCCCATTCTATTTCCCCAAAATTGCCCCATCATATTGCCCCAATAAAAATGCCCCATTCTATTGCCCTCATCAAACTTGTCCCCATCAAAATTGCTCCATTAACTACCACTATGAAAACTGTCCCATCAAAACTCCCCCATGAAAGCTGCACCCAACTTATTGTCCCAAAATTGCCCCACCCTATTGCCTCATCAAAATTGCCCCATCAAAACTGCCCCCTCCTATTCCTGTATTATAAATGATTAGTAATGGTATGTCCCCTCCTCCCCCGGGCTCTGTATGTAATCAGAGATGAGATGTTCCAGCCCCTCCCCCACCGCCCATCACAATGTATAAGAAGCATTGGTCACCATGGCAACAAAAGCCTGGTTACCCTTTTTATAAATGGCCGCTGCCTTGCATGACGTCATTTCCGGTTAACAAATAACGGGATGGTACGGCCCGGCGATTCCGATTGATGACACAAATCTCCCAGGAGGCATTGCAGAGCGGAAATGACGAGCTCCGCCCCCAGGGAGGGGGAAGGGAAGATTTCAATTTGAGATATAAAATATATTTTAAATGTCTGTGGATGTGTCTACTTCTGCCCCTCCCTGGAAGAACATTTCATTCTCTAAGACCCCGCCCACTGATTATTCATTGGATGTGTCTACTTCTGCCCCTCCCTGGAAAAACATTTCATTCTCTAAGACCCCGCCCACTGATTATTCATTGGATGTGTCTACTTCTGCCCCTCCCTGGAAAAACATTTCATTCTCTAAGACCCCGCCCACTGATTATTCATTGGATTTGTCTACTTATGCCCCTCCCTGGAAGAACATTTCATTCTCTAGGACCCCGCCCACTGATTATTCATTGGATGTGTCTACTTCTGCCCCTCCCTGGAAGAACATTTCACCTCTTTCCTGCTTCTCCCTCCAGTATTATCGCCTGTAAAGGGACATTACGGTGCTGTGATGATGTTTGCTCCGTTATCTCCACAAACCGAACTCTGACCTATCTGGGGATAACATTTGATGATGATAAGAAGATGTCGGAGTCAGAAGTGAGACGATGTTATGAGGTCCTCTGGAATGCCGGCTTCATTGTGAATGAAGGGTAAGATCTGTTCTATTGGAGGTAACACACGTACTAAGTCTTAGAATGTGAATAGTAAAATGTAGACAACATTGGATGGTGATGAGATGATGGAGGTGGGACGTTGTTGGGAGGTCTTCTGACACCCAGGCTGCACTGTAATGAAAATGGAAGGACGGGTGACAAACATTCTATACAATTTCTGTAGAACCCATTGGAGGTCTCTGTAGTTCTACAGATAATGAGAGAGATGATTGAGATTTCCTGGGCCAGTCACAGATTTCCCAGATGATGGAGAATTTATTCCTCATCCCAAGTTTTATCATTACAGATGGGGGATGGGGAAAATCAGATCCACCAATAATAATCTTAGTCAGGTCCTACATTCTTCCACAAGGTTTTACCTTTACAGAAAAATAACCCCCCATCCCCCGAGGTCCATCCAATGTGTCAGTATAACTGAGCCAATCAGATGTGTGTTCTCATCCTGTACACATGACAGCCCAGCACACCAGTCATACAGTCTGCTATCCCAATGGTTGGATGGACATGAGTGTGTGGCCCCTGTCATGGTGAGGGCCCCTCACTTTTCCATCATATATTACAAAGCACAGTATGAGCCCCCCCCCCCTCCTCCATCATCACAGCAACATTTCCTCCTCTAACACTCTCATTTTATTCTTCTATGAAGGGGTATACGACTCTGGTATGTATATATAGACAGAAGAAGATAAGAAGATGATGTGTGGGAGCCCCTCCCCCTCTCAGGTAATACATGGATCCGGATATGAAGAAAATGTCCGGAATGGAATGATATCAGAGTAAAGTCATATGAACTCTCAGCTTTTATTTTCTCTTTCTGATCCTTAAATATAGAATTCCAGTAATAGTAATCTTTGTGTTCTTTTCCTCTTCTAAATGGCGTCATTTCTGCTCAGTATTGGCCACTTCCTGTGTTGTTGTGTGACCGGTGCCCCCTTCACAGCACTGATCTGATAGGGGCACCCGCGCATGCGCACTCCCATCTATTGTACTACAAGCCTGCGGTGACACACTGGCTGCACCGCACATCACATCACCGCTACAGCTCTGCCTCTATTGTCATCTGATTGGAGCCCCGCCTCTGCCCCGCCTCCTCTCTATGAGTGACAGTGGCCCCCGCACTTTCAGAGCTGCATGTGGATTGGCTCCTGGATAATGTTCTGTGGCAACGGCACAAGGACCAAACATTACAACAAACTTTATTCATACAAGACACTGTCCTGTTGTGTCAAAGTTTACTGACAATACATTTTACTGACTCAATTTTCATTGGAAAAAATGTTTTATTTTAACCATCACCCCCAGCATTGTGTGTCACCCCCCAGGAAGATTCTGTGTCACCCCCCAGGAAGATTCTGTGTCACCCCCAGGAAGATTCTGTGTCACCCCCAGGAAGATTCTGTGTCACCTCCCAGGAAGATTCTGTGTCACCCCCAGGAATATTCTGTCACCCCCCAGGAAGATTCTGTATCACCCCCCCAGGAAGATTCTGTGTCACCCCCCAGGAAGATTCTGTGTCACCCCCCAGGAAGATTCTGTGTCACCCCCCAGGAAGATTCTGTGTCACCCCCCCAGGAAGATTCTGTCAACCTCCAGGAAGATTCTGTGTCACCCCCCCAAGGAAGATTCTGTGTCCCCCTAGGAAGATTCTGTGTCCCCATCCCACTGCAGAGCATTACATGTCACCCAACCCACTGCAGAGCATTACATGTCACCCATCCCACTGCAGAGTATTACATGTCACCCATCCCACTGCAGAGTATTACGTGTCACCCATCCCACTGCAGAGCATTATGTGTCACCCAACACACTGCAGAGCATTACATATCACCCATCCCACTGCAGAGTATTACGTGTCACCCATCCCACTGCAGAGCATTACATTTCACCCATCCCTTTGCAGAGCATTACGTGTCACCCAACCCACTGCAGAGCATTACATGTCACCCATCCCACCGCAGAGCATTACGTGTCAACAATCCCACTGCAGAGCATTACATGTCACCCATCCCACTGCAGAGCATTATGTGTCACCCATCCCACTGCAGAGCATTACGTGTCACCCATCCCATTGCAGAGCATTACGTGTCACCCATCCCACTGCATAACATTACGTGTCACCCATCCCACTGCAGAGCATTACGTGTCACCCATCTTACTGCAGAGCATTACGTATCACCCATCCCACTGCAGAGCATTACGTGTCACCCATCACACTACAGAGCATTACGTGTCACCCATCCCACTGCAGAGCATTACGTGTCACCCATCCCACTGCAGAGCATTACGTGTCACCCATCCCACTGCAGAGCATTACATGTAGTCACCAGTGATGGGCTGAACACCCTCTTTTTCTTTTCATGTCAAAACTTTCAAACATCACAAAAAATTGGACCCAAATGACAAACCCCATTGTAGTTTATGAGACCTGAACTGCAAAAGTCCCCATTTAGAAGGCTTTCAATGCAAGTAAATGGCCATAAAGAGGTTATGGGGGCCGGGTACTGCCCTGGGGGATACCAATGAATTTTTTTTTTAAAACAATCTTTTTTAAAGTGATTTTAATGATGCTTAAAGTGAAACAATAAAAAAAATCCTTTAACCACTTCAGCCCTGGCAGGATTTACCCCCTTCCTGACCAGAGCATTTTTTTGCAGTTCAGCACTGCTTTATTTTACCTGACAATTGCGCGGTCATGCGACGTTGTACCCAACGACGTTGTATGTCCTTTTCTTCCCACAAATAGAGATTTCTTTTGGTGGTATTTGATCGCCTCTGCAGTTTTTATTTTTGCGCTATAAACAAAAACAAAAGCAACCATTTTGAAAAAAAGCATTATTTTTTACTTTTTGCTATAATAAATATCCCAAAAAATATATATAAAAAACAAATTTCTTCCTCAGTTTAGACCGATACGTATTCTTCTACATATTTTTGGTAAAAAAAATCGCAATAAGCGTATATTGATTGGTTTGCGCAAAAGTCATGGCGTCTATAAAATAGGGGATAGATTTATGGCATTTTTTTACTAGTAATGGCGGCAATCTATGGTTTTTATTGGGACTGTGAAATTATGGCGGGCAGATCGGACACTTTTGACACTATTGTGGGATGATTGACAATTATACAGCGATCAGAGATACAAATAGCCACATTACTGTATAAATGTCACTGGCAGGGAAGGGGTTAAACACTAGGGGGTGATCAAGGGGTTAAGTGTGTTCCCTGGAAGTGTTCTAACTGTAGGGGGGATGGGCTCACTACAACATGACAGAGATCACTGCTCCCGATCACTGCAATCATTAGAACCCAGTCATGTTGCTAGGCAGAACAGGGAAATGCCTTGTTTCCCCGTTCTGCCTCTCCTCGCCACAATCCGCAATTCCTGCAGGCGCATATATCGAGTTTGCGGGACCTGCAAGCACACTCAAAAGGTGGGCATGTGCCCGCTAGGTGGCAAATTCAATGAGATGTATGTGTATGTCCCTTTGCCTGCCTGTGCCATTCTGCCGGCGTAAATGTGCGTGCGGTGGTCGGCATGTGATTAAATATAGTGCCGGGGGGGTCTCTTTAGTCTGCCTGTAAAGTGGCCCATCTGTACCCTGTATAGAACCTGCTGCAGCAAAACTGACATTTATTATTATTATATGAGATTATTATACGAGATTTATATAGCGCCAACAGTTTATGCAGCGCTTTACAATGTATAAGGGGGACAACACAATTACAGTACAGTTCAATACAAAAGGGACAGGAGGGCCCTGCTCGTAGAGCTTACATTCTAAAGGGAGGGGGTGGTGGTACAAAAGGTAATAGCTGCAAAGAATGATTTGATGGGGGTGGCTCAGGGACAGTTATGTGGGTGTGGGATAAGCTTGGTGCTCTTGCCAATAGGCTGAGTGGTGGGAGGTTAAATACCTTGTCAAGCATGTGGTACCCAAATGGTTGGTGTTTTTGCCACGCTTGATGTGACTGAGACAAAGTTTCAAATTGCAACAGTGCGATCGGCTGCACATGTACTAAAAAAGGTCCAGACAGCTGAGCTGTGGGAAGTGGGCCGGGAGATGACAGCTCCACAACATGATGGAATAGGGGGGCTGCTCTCTACTCTTCCATGATGGCTGCCTCCTTGGGGTTGTGCTTCACCCTCACTTTCCTCTCCTATCCGGCACCCAAGTCATGTCAGTGACCTCATCATCATCATCTCCTCCATCCTCATTACCACTGGAGACAACTTGGCAATACACATCACATTCACATATATATGTATTGATGAAACATTTCATGGAATGTATACAATGTAATATCTCAGTGTAATTGTACAATTATCTCTTGTAGACCGCCAGAGATTTGTCTGGTGATTGTGTCCCAGTCTTGGGTCTGCTGGACTTCTTCCATGTATAGAGGATGTCCTCACCGACACCTTGGATTTCTCTGCAACCCTCTAAAGGAAAGTCTTCTACTCTTCATGGATATAATGGTCGCCTCCCATTGTGAATTTTCTCTTCTCCCCTCTGTAGGATTCCGCACTTTACAACATTATCAATACTCACTATGATGATGATGAGGATCCGAATCATTATTAGGACTCATTCATGGCGGGAAAAGATATTTCTAAAGTTTCTCATCAATAAAAGCCGAATGGAACAATCACTAATACAGAGAAAGAGACCGCATCTTCCTTTTACTGCTGTCCTACTACTCTCCATCCTCCTCTGCATCCTCCATACTCCTCTCCATCCTCCATACTCCACTCCATCCTCCATACTACTCTCCATACTACTCTCCATCCTCCATACTACTCTCCATCCTTCATACTCCTCTCCATCCTCCATACTCCGCTCCATCCCTCATACTCCTCTCCATCCTCCATACTACTCTCTATCCTCCATACTACTCTCCATCTTCCATACTACTCTCCATCTTCTCTCTCCTCTCCATCCTCCTCCCCATCCCCCATACTCCTCTCCATCCTCCATACTCCTCTCCATCCCCTATTCTCCTCTCCATCCTTCATACTACTCTCCATCCTTCAATCTCCTCTCCATCCTCCTCTCCATCCTCCATACTACTCTCCATCCTCCTCTCCATCCTCCATACTACTCTCCATCCTCCTCTCCATCCCCCAAACTCCTCTCCATCTTCCATACTCCTCTCCATCCCCCATACTCCTCTCCATCCTCCATACTACTCTACATCCTACCCTCCATCTTCTCTCCTCTCCCTGCGCTCTCTCCTCTCCTTGGATGTAATAAAGTGATGCAGCTCTATCTAACATATACGGCATTCCCGGCTCCCAGTGTCTCTCTATTCTTGCTGCATCTCTCTACAATTTCTTTCTCCATTTTGCTGACATTATCTTGTATAAGAACAGAACACGATCCATCAGCAATCCCAAGGAGAGACGGACATCTCATAGCCGGCTCTCTGCTGCCTTATATCAGAGTTTTTGTTCCACAACCAGAACTTTATCCCCCTGAATGACAAGCTTAGCCAAGTGATCAAATTTCTAGAAGTTCATCTTTACCTCTACCAACTCCCTCATCTCTGCTCTGCATGACTCTCTGCCGAGACGGCTACTAAGATTTCATTGTGCCGAGTCCGTTCAGCCGCTTTGCCTTTCACTGACAACTTGCTGCCATTTTTATCAACATCATTTATTATATTATCTAAATGTAATCAGAACAACCCATGGATAAATTCATTTCATGTCATGGATCATTACCCAAAGGGACATTATTATCCTGATTGATTATTGGGCTACCAATATTATTACCTAGTTATTGGAAGGTGTTATTATCTATAAATTTACCCCATTGAGGTTTTTTACTCATCAATAAAGTTTTATATATTTTATTAACCTTATTCTGTGATTATTACCAACTTCTTCCCAGCTTGTTCTCCACAGCCAATACCCTCTCCCCTCTCCCTTCCCCCTCTCATCTCTCCCTTCCCCCTCTCTCTGCATTTGTTCCTTTCCTTGCCCTCTCTCTATATTTACCACATAATATGTTCCTACCATATAATGTATATACAGTATCTGACAAAAGTGAGTACACCCCTAAGTGAAAATCTCCAAATTGGGCCCAAAGTGTCAATATTTTGTCTGTCCACCATTATTTTCCAGCACTACCTTAACCTTCTTGGGCATGGACGTCACCAGAGCTTCACAGGTTGCCGCTGGAGTCCTCTTCCTCTCCTCCATGATGACATCACGGAGCTGGTGGATGTTAGAGACCTTGTGCTCCTCCACCTTCCATTTGAGGATGTCCCACAGATGCTCAATAGGGTTTAGGTCTGGAGACATGCTTGGCCAGTCCATCACCTTTACCCTCAGCTTCTTTAGCAAGGCAGTGGTGGTCTTGGAGGTGTGTTTGGGGTCATTATCATGTTGGAATACTGCCCTGTGGCCCAGTCTCTGAAGGGAGGGGATCATGCTCTGCTTCAGTATGTCACAGTACATATTGACATTCATGGTTCCCACAATGATCTGTAGCTCCCCAGTGCCGGCAGCACTTATGCAGCCCCAGACCATGACACTCCCACCACCATGCTTGACTGTAGACAAGACACACTTGTCTTTGTACTCCTCACCTGGTTGCTGCCACATATGCTTGTCACCATCTGAACCAAATAAGTTTATCTTGGTTTCATCAGACCACAGGACATGGTTCCAGTAATCCATGTCCTTAGTCTGCTTGTCTTCAGCAAACTGTTTGCAGGCATTCTTGTGCATCATCTTTAGAAGAAGCTTCCTACTGGGACGACAGCCATGCAGACCAATTTGATGCAGTGTGCGGCATATGGTCTGAGCACTGACAGGCTGACCCCCCACCCCTACAGCCTCTGCAGCAATGCTGGCAGCACTCATACATCTATTTCCCAAAGACAACCTCTGGATATGACGCTGAGCACGTGCACTCAACTTTGGTGGACCATGGCGAGGCCTGTTCTGAGTGGAACCTGTCCTGTTATACCGGTGTATGGTCTTGGCCACCGTGCTGCAGCTCAGTTTCAGGGTCTTGGCAATCTTCTTATAGCCTAGGCCATCTTTATGTAGAGCAACAATTCTTTTTTTTAGATCCTCAGAGAGTTCTTTGCCATGAGGTGTCATGTTGAACTTCCAGTGACCAGTATGAGAGAGTGAGAGCGATAACACCAAATTTAACACACCTGCTCCCCATTCAAACCTGAGACCTTGTAATACTAACGAGTCACATGACCCAGGGGAAGGAACATGGCTAATTGGGCCTAATTTGGAGATTTTCACTTAGGGGTGTACTGACTTTTTTTGCCAGTGGTTTAGACATTAATGGCTGTGTGTTGAGTTATTTTGAGGGGACAGCAAATTTACACTGTTATACAAGCTGTACACTCACTACTTTACATTGTAGCAAAGTGTCATTTCTTCAGTGTTGACACATGAAAATATAGAAGAAAAGATTTACACAAATGTGACTGAGGGGTGTACTTAATTTTGTGAGATACTGTATATATATTCCTGTCAATAAAGAGAGATTCCTGGTTGAACTTACATACAGCCTGCCTGGTGTTTGTTCTGAGCTATCACAACTGGGTTAGAACGGCACATAGCTGTAGTTCTAATCCCGGAGCATTGGATGACCGAACAATCAGATGTTGCAATCTGCAATCTGATTCTATAGCTGCAGAGGAGTGTCGAGAGAGTGGAACTGAGCGAGGAAGGGGCTCGTTACAGTGGGGTCTACTCAGGTGGAGGGGATGGTATTTGGTGAGGTGGGGTCTCCTTAGGTGAAGGGGATGATATTGGGTGAGGTGGGGTCTTCTCAGGTGGAGGGGATGGTATCGGGCAAGGAGAGGTCCCCTTGGGCAAGGAGGACGGTAATGGGTGAGGTGGGGTCTCCTCGGGCAGGGAGGATGGTATCGGGTGAGGTGAGGTGGAGTCTCCACAGGCGAAGGGGATGGCATTAGATGTGCTGGTGGTCTCCTCAGGTCGAGGGAACAATATTAGGTGAGGTGGGGTCCTCAGGTGGAGGGGATGGTATTTGGAGAGGTGGAGTCTCCTCAGGTTGAGGGGATGGTTTTTGGGGAGGTGGGGTCTCCTCAGGTGAAGGGGATGATATTGGGTTTGGTGGGGTCTTCTCAGGTGGAGGGGACGGTATCAGGCGAGGAAAGGTCTCCTTGGGCGAGGACGGTAATGGGTGAGGTGGGTTCTCAGGTGGAGGGGATGGTATTTGGTGAGGTGGGGTCTCCTCAGGTGAAGGGGATGATATTGGGTGAGGTGGGGTCTTCTCGGGTGGAGGGGGTGGTATTGGGTGAGGAGAGGTCTCCTTGGGCGAGGACGATGGGGTCTCCTCAGGTGGAGGGGATGGTATTTGGTGAGGTGGGGTCTCCTTAGATGAAGGGGATGATATTGGGTGAGGTGGGGTCTTCTCAGGTGGAGGGGACGGTATCGGGTGAGGTGGGGTCTCATCAGGTGGAGGGGATGGTATTTGGTGAGGTGGGGTCTTCTTAGGTGAAGGGGATGATATTGGGTGAGGTGGAGGGGATGGTTTCAGGCAAGGGAAGGGCCTCCTTGGGTGAGGAGGACGGTAACAGGTGAGGTGGGGTCTCCTTGTGCAAGGAGGATGGTATTGGGTGAGGTGGGGTCTCAGGTGGAGGGGATGGTATTTGGGGAGGTGGGGTCTCCTCAGGTGAAGGGGATGATATTGGGTGAGGTGGGGTCTTCTCGGGTGGAGGGGACAGTATCGGGTGAGGAGAGGTCTTCTCGGGCAATGAGGACAATAACAGGTGAGGTGGACTCTCCTCGGGCAGGGAGGATGGTATCGGGTGAGGTGAGGTGGGTTCTTCTCAGGCTAAGGGGATGGCATTAGATGAGGTGGTGGTCTCCTCAGGTCCATGGACAGATCCTCTTATCTTCTCTATTCCTCAGCAATGCCACTGACTGTCCTTGTTATTTTCTTTATGTAAATGTATCTGCATAGGAAATACAGCCATGGAAATATGGAACAGCAAAGCACATTAATAATGTGAAAGTCACACCCAACAGCAGTAATTCAAATCTGAAGTCTGATCCCATTGGAGGGCCCAGAGTGGAAGGCCAGGCTCCATCTTTGTTCATCCACAAATCACTGTGAGATGTGATGACACCGCGTGAGGCTCCTTGTGTACTGATTGGCTGGATATGAATTGGGCCCCCAATATGGCGGCACCACACCCAGCTGACATGTTCAGGGACATGACCCCTCCCTATAACCCCATCTGCAGAGTCCTGATATACACGTATGTTCTCCTGTGTGATGTCCACATCTGTCACATGACCTCTATGCCCACCATCAACCTCTCAGATTTCATGTAGTTCCACCAATTGGAAACCGGGGGGGTCAGTTCTCTCCCTCTCGCCACGTGTCATGTCCGGTGTCCCTGAGTTTGTCTGTCCGAATTTCAGTGCCGCCTCCAGAAACCTGTCCAGGTTCTCACAGCTTCCATTTCCATTGGCAGATCCCTCCAAACCGCCAGCCTTACCACCCATCGCCGAGCAGACAGCCACTGCCCAATCCAGGGCAGACAGAACAGGGGAGGGGCCCTGAGGGGGAGGAGAGAACAGATCACATGAGCAGAATTCCTGAATACACATGGATCAGACATGAAATAAAAGCCCCCATTACCTTGGGCACCTGACATGCACACAGCACCTTCCCGGAGCTCTGCCTGCTGAACAGCATTACCGCTGAGCCCGGGCAACGCTCACACAGCAGGAAGACCATCTTCATCAGGACCTGCAGGGGGCACCACACACCACCATTACTAATGGGAGAAGACAATACGGGAGGTTCTCCAAACTCTGATGACTTCACTCCCACACCTTTCACTGACACTCTATTGTCCTTTCATGCTCTTCCACCTCACTGTCTATCATCAGGTGGCTCTCCTGAGACTGGATAGGAGCAACAATCAGCCTGATAATAGGGAGCGTGCTTGAGGAGCACAGAGGAAGAGTTCCAGGGAGACAAAGGGAGGGGGAGTTCCAGTGAGGAGGAGGAGGGAGAGTTCCAGGGAGGCAGAGGGGGAGTTCCAAGGAGGCAGAGGCAGGGGGAGTTCCAGGAAGTCGGAGGGAGGGGGAGTTCCAGGAAGGCGGAGGGAGGGGACGTTCCAGGGAGGGGGAGTTCCAGGAAGGGAGCAACAATCAGCCTGATGATAGGGAACGTGCCTGTGGAGCACAGAGGAAGAGTTCCAGGGAGACAAAGGGAGGGGGAGTTCCAGTGAGGAGGAGGGAGAGTATCAGGGAGGCAGAGGGGGAGTTCCAAGGAGGCGGAGGCAGGGGGAGTTCCAGGGAGGCGGAGGGAGGGGGAGTTCCAGGAAGGGGGAGTTCCAGGAAGGTGGAGGGAGGGGGTGTTCCAGGAAGGGAGCAACAATCAGCCTTATGATAGGGAGCGTCCCTGAGGAGCACAGAGGAAGAGTTCCAGGGAGACAAATGGAGGGGGAGTTCCAGTGAGGATGATCGAGAGTTCCAGGGAGGCGGAGGCAGGGGGAGTTCCAGGGAGGCAGAGGGAGGGGGAGTTTCAGGGAGGTGGAGGGAGGGGGAGTTTGAGGGAGGGGGAGTTTCAGGGAGGTGGAGGGAGGGGGAGTTGCAGGGAGGCAGAGGGAGGGGACATTCCAGGGAGGAGGAGTTCCAGGGAGGCGGAGGGAGGGGGAGTTCCAGGCAGGGGGAATTCCAGGAAGGCAGAGGGAGGGGACGTTCCAGGAAGGCAGAGGGAGGAGACGTTCCAGGGAGGGGGAGGTCCAGGGAGGCGGAGGGAGGGGGAGTTCCAGGGAGGGGGAGATCCAGGAAGGCGGAGGGAGGAGGAGTTCCAGGGAGGAAGGACAAGATTCTCTATATCAGGAGAGGAAATGGCGATATCACACCGGAAGAGACTCCTCCTCCACACAGTTGACGATGATGGGACGCTGGCCATGCCTCTCCAGCAGACTCGGGACTCTCTCTGCAGCCTGGGGGAGGGGAAAAAGGAGCATTAGAATCTGATTGGTGGCAGGAGATCTCCCAGAATTGAATTCCGCTCTATTCCAGGAGATCCTATATCTGGGAAGATTCCATCCAAAGAAGAGCTGTGAAGTCATCCCGCCACACAGTATAAAATATATTATCCCCCGTCCCTATCCCCATGTGTAAGATAGCCCTGCCCCTCCTTTACCTTTCTCCCTATCGCCTTCCTCACAGCTGTGTTGGCCGATCGTTGCAAAGCCTTGAGAGATGCCTGTATTTCCTTCCTCTGCCACTGGAGCATGGAGGCACTGTCCACACTATGCAACGTAAAGGAACAATGACATGGTTATGGCAGCTTTGTTGGAGCTTCCAGTGATAGATTTTTGGGGAGATATGTGATCAAGGGAGACAATGTGAAATTCCTTATTTTTATTTTAGTGTTCATCATTTTTTTCCCATCGGTACCCCTTCTATTTAGTCTGTAAGTCATGTGACCACATTTCTCCCCCTGCTGTGGGATATAGCATCCTAACGCCCCTCCGGTGTGAATTCTGACACCCCGATCTTCACTCACATCTGTCACAAGTCCGACCTCTTTGGACAACCTCTGAGCATTGTTCAGGGAAGGGGTTATCATCTTCATCCGCTCAACAATGGAATCCACTTCCCTGCGTAGAACCTGTCCCGTCTCCCATGCCTGGAGAGAAAATCATAGGATGAAGGTGACCTGGGAGGTCTTATATTTTATTGTACAGGATCAAAATAACAGTAAATTTCACTGATTTTTAATTCTTAATGATCATCAATAGATAAAATAATTATAATTAAATTGTATCATGCAGAGAATTGGATGGATGTGTGCTGGGCATGGCCTCAGATATCTGACCTCTCTGACTTCTTCTCCGGTAACGGCGATAAGGCGGACAATCCCTCTCAGCAGAGGTTTCTCAGAGATGATCACCAAATCCTCAATAGCTCCCGTCTTCTGAAGGTGTCTGCATATAAACAGAAAATTTCAGGGGGATACAGAAGAATCTCAGTATGAATTTAGAGGTAGGGGGTCCAAGAATTTTTTAGAGGAATCGGGAGGTTCGGGTGTCTCAGGTGGAATCAGAGAAAATCCAGGAAATTTCATGAGGAGTTGTGGGGTGGTTCATGAGAAATGGAAGAATCAGAGGAATTGGGGGGTGTGTGCAATGAGAACTAGGGTAATCCAGGAAACCTCAGGAGGAATTGGGGGGTTGGGGGTGGCTGTAGGGTAGGGGATCCAGGAGAATCTCAGGAGGAATCAGGGGAGGACTCAGGAATTAGGAAGGGAATACAGATGAATCTCAGAAGGTATTGGAGGACCCAGGAAACCTGAGGAGGAACCTGTCTAGGGGGGTGAACAGAGGAATCCTGGGGGGTGATTATGAAAATTAGGTGAATCCAGGAAACCTCAGGAGCAATTGGGGGGTTGGGGGTGGCTGTAGGGTAGGGGATACTGAAGAATCTCAGGAAGAGTTAGGGGAGTCATAAGCATTTGGGGAACCCAGGAAACCTGAGGTGGATAATGACTGGGGGTGATACAGAGGAATCCGGGGAGGGCATCAAGAGAATTGAGGCAACCTCAGGTGAAATCTTGGGGAGTTGGAGAGTGGCTCTGGGGTAGGAGATACTGAAGAATCTCAGGAGGAATCAGGAGGGGGGACCCAGGGAACCTGAGGAAAAATATTTCTGGGGGGACACAGGAGAATCTCAAGAGGAATTGCGTGGGGGGGTCATGAGCATTTAGGGAACCCAGGAAACCTCAGGAGAAATTGGGAGGGGGGGCTAGGGGATACAGAAGAATCTCAAGAGGATCAGGAAGGGGATGCCAGAGAATCTCAGGAGGAAGTGGTTGTAAACCTAGGAAAAGGAAAAGGTGAGAGGGGTTGGGTCTTGGAGAACCCTAAGAGGAATCAATGGGTGAATAGAACACAGGAGAATATTAGGTATTAGAGGAAATGGGTGGGGGAGACTGGTGGCAGGAAATCTAAGGAGGAATCTTGGGGTAGGGGGAAATCCAGGATAATCTCAAAGAATTCAAGGGGATCCATGAAAATCTCAGGAAAAATCAGGATAGAGGGAGGGAATCCTCAGGAGGGTGGATCCAGGAAACCTTTGGAAAAATCAGTAAGAATTGGAAAGCATGGAGGTGGGGTTGAGGATTCCAGGAGAATCTTAGAAGGAACTAAAGGGAATCCAGGAGAATTTCAGGAGAGAGACATGGGGGAGAATGGTGGATGGAAGGGGAGGTGGAAGAATCCAGGAGAATCTCGAGAAATCGAGGGGCAAAACATAGAAATATCAGGAATATTCAGGATAGAGAAAGGGAATCCAGAAAAGTTTGAAAAGAATTGGCAGGAGGGGTGGATCCAGGAGACCTCAGGAGGAATCAGGAAGTGGTGGGGAATATTGGGGAATCCAAGAGAATCTCAGGCGAAATTGGAAAGTGTGGGGGTGGGGGAATCTTCAATTAAAGAATTAAAGGGGATCCAGGAGAATCTCAGGAGGAATCCGAGAGTCCAGAAGGAGTTCAGGGAGGGGTAATCAGGAGAACCCAGGAGGAACCAGGAGAGGGAAGGCGATCCAGGAGAATTTCAGGAAGGAGACACCAAACGAGACACACATTCAGTTGGGAAAAACTTGTCTCTTACGTGCCACAGCAAAGTTCCACCGACGTCTGTTGAGCAGCTCTGGAGGCCAGACTCAGCATCTCCTGAATAGGAACGGCCATTTAGACCACATGTACCGGATCTGGGTACACCTGGGGGAGGGGAGAAATGAGGAGACCATTGGTAGAGGAATGCCAGGCCACAACCACCAATGGTATCCTGTACAGTCCACCCACTGGTCTGTCTGTTAAAGCGGAACTCCATCCAGAAAGCAAACACTTCTATATACAAGATACAGCCTTACCATCACAAAAAACTCTCCTCCTTCTTCTTATCCCCAACATCTCTCTACATGTGACTGAGGGACGCTACCGTGTACAGCGAATTGCTGCCGCCAATATCTCCCAATGGTAAATGTCTCCCAATTATGTTGAACTTCCTTGAGTGGGCGGTTACAATCTGCGCAGCATCCGGTGGTGACCATCCACAGGCACTGACTGACAGCTATGCCATATGGACAGCACTGTCTCTTTCCACCCACCAACATCACCACATGCCCAATGTTTCATGGGAAATGTAGTTCTTTTTGGCTGCAAAAGTGGAAAAATGGGGGGGCGTGTCCAGACGCTGAAGAGATAGGGCGTGTTGCTGAGAAGCTCCTCTGAGCCCTCCGCAATCCAATACCATCCTGCAAAACAAACAGCTCGGCGAGCTTCTAAATTTTGCCCTATAGCCACTGAACATTTGACACATCAACCCCTGGGGAAATTGCGGAGTCCGGCTGACCAACGAGTGTTTATTGGGCCCCGGCCGGCTCCACACAACAGAGACTTGCCGCCATCTTGTGGCCTGCAGGCCCTCAACATCCATGGCTCGTGTGCCGTGATCGGCAGAGCGGAGTGAAGCTAACCTGTCTACATCTGTGGATATTATCCCTGGGGAGGACCGGGCGGTGTGAGGACACGGAAAAACTCCAGAAACTCAGCGAAAGCTAGCTCCGAACACCCGTGGCCCGCCACCATCTTGAGGCCTGTGAAGCCTCCAGCGTCCCCGGGCTCGAGTTCCGCGATCGGCGGTGTGAGGGACAGCCAACACATCCCTACCTATAGCGGGCACCTCCGGGAAATAGTTGGATGGTGTGAAAACCCTAACGGCCGGCAGAGGATCAGGAAAAGGTTGATTCCAGACACCCGCAGCCTGCCACCTACTGTACTGTACAGGACACATCCTAGGAAAGTCTGAGGCTTTGGCCTACCTTTGGAGGACGGCGGCCATCTGACCTTCATCCCACTAAGCTTGGTGAGTCACCTGAGTTACCACTCACCCCTCACACCTATAACACAAATTTCAGATACTTGTCAGCCCTACAACACACTCTCTACTGATGTGACATCAGGCATTTAAAGGGACATTCCTCCCCCTACAATTAGATTTAAAGACACTAGTCCTTATGGTCATGTCCTCAAAGAGCAAAACGCTTGATATGTGAAGATGACAGACATGTGAGACTGGGTCTCCGTCTCCCACCATCTCTCCAAGACCCTCGCTGACTGACCTATAGCTACAATATACACGGGAGTCACCTCTTCAGCCTTCCACAGCGGCCGCACACCCCATGGGCAAAATTGGGGATCAAAGACACAACTACTCAGCAACCCTTAAGCCTCAGGCCTCCTCCAAGATGGATTGCTTTCTAAGCAGACCGACATTCACGGCTTCGGGAGCCCTCGAAGACACACAGACCACTTCAGAGCAATCATAACTAAACACAGGTGGCCGGGGAGACGTGAGATGTGACATGCTTGTTCCGGGGGAGAGACCTGATGGCGGGGTGGTGGAGGCGTGCAGAGAGGCTGCAGGGATGGCGAGAGGTGAGTGCTCACGCCGGCCTCACTGAAGACACTGCCTTAGTACAGCGAGAGGAGCGGCATGGAAAGCTAGGGTGTTTTACCTGGCAACAGAAATTCAGACACCGGGTCCCGAGAAAGACAAGCCCGGCGGTAGCCCCCGGCCTGATCAGTCCACTCGGTGAGGGGCTCTGACTGCACATACAGATCGGCATCTGTCCCCGGCGCCCTGATCCTGGCTCCCTGATCCCGCCATCGGTCGGAACCCGCTCTCCCCCCGTCCCCCCCCTGCTCCACGGCATACGAAGGGAAGTGATAGCCCGGCCTTTGGCGCCCTGCTGGCAAACACAGAGAGGGAATGGAGACCGGCTTCTAAACCTCCTTGAATAGCGGCATAACCATAAAGTCTATCACGACCCCCCTTGCTGAGAAGGAGAGGAGCAGCTGGCTGAAACAATCGGAGTGTGGATGCTCTAGGTAAGATCAGCTGTCACTGAAACACATTACTGTACCCTGCTAATGGACGCTCAAAGGCAAAGCTACTAAACAATATTGAAGGTTGAGCAGGACTGTTTAACAAGTTAATCATAAGTATTCAAAAGTTTACTCAGCCTGAAGAAGTGTATTAAGAGTGTAAAAAATTTAAAGGGACTGTATAAAGGCAATCAAAGAAGCGGTCTTAGAGGGGGGGGCGAATATCATGAAAGGTCGGTCACATAAAAATTATGAGCAGAAAAAGCCTAGAGATAGCCTCAACTCTAGCTCCATTCAAAAATTCCTAAAGGAAGTGCAACTTAAAAGCCAGTCTTGGAAAACAGGCAGCAAAGCATGAAAGATAAAAAGAAAGACCCCTCTAAATACAAAGGAGCCCTGGGGGTTACCCCCAGAGGGGAGACGACCCAGGGCGATGTATATGATCAAAGTTTAGATATAGACGTGGATGCACCCCCAACAAAATCAAGAAAAAGAAATGAGTTTAAGTAAGGTAAGATTAAATCACATAATCTGGAACCCCTCGCAACACAGGTATCTGGGAGAAGACACACATATTATAACACACCTCACGTTGAAATTTTGGGATCAGATTCACAGCACTAGGATGTGGGAATATAATTCTCCCTTGATTTACTTAAAGGATAACACATATTTCCCCCCTGGGATTTTGAATAGTGAAACACAATTAAAAGACATTATTAATAGGGGAAAAATTTGCACATTTCAGGATTTAATTAAAAAAAGGGATTTATTGAAGGTGAATGGGTGGCGGTACAGTCAGCTTGAACATTTTGTTAACAGCCTTCTGGGTCCCCTAAGGGAAGAAATGGACTATAGAACGTGGGGACGTAGGCGGCGATGGAGAAATTTAGGTTGTGGCGTCCCTGTAGTCAGGTATGGACATGGGGGAGGGGAGGAGTTGGGGAGGGGGTGGAGGGGGGTTCCCGCAGATTAAGTGTTCTGTTTCTATAGTCTTTTTTGGCTCTTTTCTCTTTTTCTCTTCCATGCAGCGGATGAATTAGAGGTGTGGTGGCTGCTGGTAAGAGAAAGATTAAAAAGAAGGGATGATGGAAATTAATTTTGTGTCATACAACGTAAAAGGGCCAAACTCCCCTGGGAAAAGGCAGAAAGTGTTAAAAGAGTTACAGACCTATGAAGCAGATATAGTCTTCTTGCAGGAGACGCAACTAGTGTTAGAAGAGGGTATTAAGCTGGACTCGAGATATTATCCTAATTGGATTTATGGAGATTCTCCCATCAAACGGGCGAAGGGAGTGAGTATCGGATTCTCGAATCGGATGAAATATACATTATTAGGAAGGAGGGTGGACCCGGAGGGCCGGTAGTTATTCTTAAAGGTAAAACTGGGGGTAAAGACATATACATTGGCTAACGTGTATTGTCCGAATAGAGATCCGATAGTCTATCTTTCCCAGACCCTGAGCAGACTGATGGAATTCAGGGAGGGGGAAGTGATTCTGGCAGGGGATTTTAATCTTTGTCTTGATCCAGCCTTGGATAGGTCATCTAGCAGTAGAGAGGCAAGTAAAAAGCTACTACTGAGCCTTGGGAAAAAGTTGCATGATTGTCACTTGATGGATGTATGGAGAGTGGTAAGGGATTATTCCTTTTTCTCGGCTGCGCATGGGACCTATTCAAGGTTGGACTACATGCTAGTGGACCACAGTTTATTGGGCCATATTAAAGAGTCGAAGATAGAGATTATGACTTTGTCAGATCATGCACCAATCTCATTGAAGGTTATGTTAGAGGGTTCTAGGAGGGAGCCTTACACCTGGCGGTTAAACGAAAAACTCCTTGAGGAGGATTGGATAGTGGAGAAAATTCAACAGGAAATAGATGTGTTCTTTTTAAACAACGACAACGATGAGACCCCGGCCACGGTTGTATGGGAGGCCTTTAAAGCCTATATAAGGGGGGTAATAATATCCATAGGAGTTTGGGTAAAATGAGAGAGAACCAAAAAGAAAGAAAGCCTAATTGCGTTAATTCATCAACTTGAACAAACCCATAAAACTTCATCGGGTAATAATAAGTCCATATTACAATTAATATTGACAAGAGAAGAGTTAAAAGATTTACTAGAAAAAGAAGCATATAAGGTTATGAATAAGTTCGTAAAAGAAAGATACGTGTGGGATAATAAGGTGGGGAAACATCTGGCAGCAACAGTAAAGAGAAAAAGAGAAGAAAATTTTATAGAAAAGATTAAAAATAAAAATGGTAAGCTAAGGTATTCTTCTAAAGAGATAGGCGAAGAATTTAGACAATACTTTACAACCCTTTATTCGGTAAGCCAAAAGGAACAGTCTGGGGTTGAGAAGGAGGATAAGGTGAGAGACTTTTTAGAGGGGGCAGGCCTTCCCAAACTGTCAGAATATGAATCATTGGAGTTAGAAAGACCGTTTACGGTAGAAGAGTTAAGCATGGCTCTAAAATCATCCCCCACGGGTAAGAGACCGGGTCCGGACGGTTTCACTACCAGCTTATACAAACAATTCAAAGATTCACTTCTTCCGAGGCTCTGTAGGGTCTGGAACATCCTCGGGAAACAGGACGAAATGTGCAGGGATGCGCTAACAGCTTCAGTGACGTTGATTCCTAAAGAAGGGAAGGACCGAACCCTGTGCTCAAGCTTTAAAACATATAATGTAATTGCGCTAAAGTCCGTGGATATAGCAGAAAAAATAAATAAAGAAATAATCAAAGAATGGTTCCAGAGGGAAGTCTGTAATCAATGGATCGATAAAAGTCAGGGAACCAGGGGATTCTATTTCTCCAAGATACCAAGGGCAGCTTCCTGTTGAGTGAAGTCAATCCTCCGTATATGCATAAAAAACCGAAAAAGAAGAAAGCGCCTCTTAGGTATAAAGGATTTATTCACATGTTAAAAACATAGTAAACACTTACATTGAGGTAGATAATGTGCTGCTTCCATAAAGAACTAGTCCCAGTGTCTCTCCGTAATGACCAGTGATCGGGGGGAGCTTAGATGGACGCCGTGCGGATGGCCGCGGACCTCTGCTCGGAAGCACCGGCTGTACAAGCGGTAAAGTGGAGAAGTCACTTCCGCGTTCCAGCGGATCACATGGGAGATGACGTCACTAGGGCAGTTCAGATTAGCTGGAGACCACTACGCGTTTCAGAGCATGCGCGAAGCTCGTAGCGGGCATGCGCGCTCCTTTTTCAAGTGTATTGTGGGAAAAGCTAACCAGGAAGCTAAATAACTCTAAAGTAGTGATAAGGACCAATCATGACCCAGGAGGGGAGGGAACAATAACGGAAATGGCCATAACAACATTAGGAACGAATTCTCTATGGATTACAAACTTAATAAATGTTGATAGAGTATATTAGCAAGACGAGAATATATAATATATATGAGATCGGAATACTAAATAATACAGGATGATAGAATATTAAAAGGATGATAGAATATTAAATGGTATGATAATAGATAAAGATGACAATAAAATTAATAAAAATAAAAATAAAAATAAATATAAAAATTAAGATAAAAATGGAATAAAAAAGAACAAAGTATAAATAGGATATATGGATAAAATAATACGGGTGAGGATGAACGATAAAAATAGATAATAATTAATATATATATATATGATAAAAACATATAGTCCAGCATAGAAAAAGTACATATCTAAAATGGACTAGGACACTGGATACAAAAATTATATGTATGTCCCTATTTAAACATATCATTAATATTGGGACTAAAAATATATATATCTCATGTCAATACCCGCATGTGCGCACAATACAGAAAGTGGCAGATGTGCACACATGTACATAATTAAAACACACACGTATACACACATATACACATACAAATATATGCACACATGCGTATACGCATGCACCTATAGGGGAAAGGACCTCAGTATGTTAATGGGCTGATAACTGAAAGTTAATAAAAATAAATCAAGAATCCATATAATGGGCAGCAGGACACTCTTAATTCTATTATATTATATAAGAAGAAAACAGAACCTCAGTGTGTTGATAAGTTAATCGTAATAAAATAATATAGTTGATAATAGTTGATGAAAGTTAATATTCACATTCTATTCCATATAATATACCACAGAACGCCCTAAATTATGTTATGTTAAATTGATGGCCTGATAAATTGGAAAAGGTGGTATAAATGGGTATATTTGGATACAAGGATACATTCTATAAGATGGTACTGACTTCCAGTTCCTCATTTAACCCATTAGGTGCTAAAGTGTCTAAAATAAAAATCCAAAAAGTTTCACGCTCACAAAGTTTAGAAAAACGTTCAGCCTCGGATAATTTGCGTGGAATAGACTCAATTACCCAAACCTGTAGGCCGGCAGTGGATTTCTGGTGGCATTCGAGGAAATGTCTGGGGACGCTGTGCTCATCACAGCCTTGTTCTATAAAACGGCGATGTTTGCCGAACCGTTGTCGCAAAGGACAAATAGTGCGTCCAACGTACAGTAATTTACAAGGACATGTGAGACAATACACAACGTAATTTGTAGAGCAGTTATAGAAGCCTTCTAGTTGATATATTTTATCCTTATGTTGAAAAGTTTGTTGGCCATGTCTAACGAAAGTATAGGTTTTACATAAGGCTTTGTTGCATCTATACATGCCCGTGAGTGGAATCAGGCAAAGTGGGCTCTCTGGTTTATATGTTTTAAATTTACTAGGTGCTAATTTATTTTTTAATGTTGGGGCCCTTCTATATGTAACCATCGGTTTATCGCCGAGGTCATTAAGGAGAAAAGGATCCTGTTTAAGGATACCCCAATGTTTACGAAGTATAGATTCCATTCTTCTATGTTTGTTATGGTACCTAGTAATGAAGCGAACCGTACCACGATCAGTCTGTTTGATGGTTTTAGGTTTTTTCCCGGGGAGATAGATGGCATGGGCTTGGTCAACCAGTTTTTCAGGAAACCCCTTTTCCAGGAATTTATTTTTAAGATGAATACTCTGTGCAATATAATCCGATTCCCTGGTGCAGTTTTGCCTCAATCTGCAAAATTGCCCCTTTGGTATATTGTTTATCCACTGTGGATGGTGACAGCTCGTGAAATGCAGATATGAATTACCTGATGTCGGTTTCGTGTAATTACGGGAAAAAATAGAATTGGCATCATGAAATAATTCCAAATCAAGGAAAGGGAGACTTTCCTTGTTATGTTCAGATGTAAAAGAAAGACCAAAATCATTGGTATTGCAATGAGAAATAAAACCTTCTATAGACGATGGTGGGCCATCCCAAATGACTATAATGTCATCTATAAATCTGCCAAAAAATATAATATATCGGGCGAAGGGATTATTGCTCCATATGTATTTTTCCTCCCACAGACCCATGGTAAGATTGGCGTAGGAGGGGGCAAAATTAGTGCCCATGGCTGTGCCATGGGTCTGTAGGTAGAAATCATCATTAAAATGAAAATAATTATGACTTAAACAAAATAAAGTGGCTTCAGAAATAAATACAGCCTGTTTTCCATTAATATTGGAGTCTGAAGAGAGAAAGTGTTGTACCGCCATTAGGCCTATCTGGTGAGGAATAGAAGTGTATAAGGAATTAACATCCAAAGAGAGCCAAGAGTAGCTATCTTACCAACTGTAGGGTGCCAACAATTCCATGAGGTGTATAGAGTCTCGAATATATGAAGGGAGATTCTGTGCTAGAGGCTGTAGGAATGAATCTACATATTGAGAAAAGCCGCTAGTAATGCTATCCATGGAGGAAACAATAGGTCTACCGGGAGGATTAAGGGAATTTTTATGTACTTTAGGTAAGTAATAAAAATAAGGTGTATTATAAAAATCTTTTCTTAGAAAGGAGGCTTCAAGTTTAGTAATGATACCATCTAATAATGCAGAGTGAACTAAGGTTTCTGCTTCAACTTTGAATTGGGGCAAAGGATCAGAGGTGAGCTTTTTGTATGTAGTGCAATCTGACAGTAATCTAGATGCCTCCATAATATAGGACGTTCGATCTATAATAACGATTCCCCCTCCCTTATCGGCCGATTTGATGATGATATCGGGGTTATTGGAGAGAGAGTGAAGTGCGGCCTTTTCCCCGGAGGTGAGATTGTGAGGACGATATTTGTATGTATTATCATTATGTTCACATAATTTCTGTAGATCAGAGTATACAACTTTATAAAAGGTCTCAATATAGGGTCCCTTAGATCTCGTGGGGTAAAAAACAGATTTAGGTTTAAAACTAGTATGTTTAACAGGAGGTGAACAATCAAAATGCTGAGTGAGTAATTCAAGATCTAAACCACTGGCTATAGGGTCTAATTCTAAGTCTGAATCATAGATGCTAATGGAACTATCAGATGTATCACACATATTGTCACCAGAGGTAGGTTGTGTATTGTCTCACATGTCCTTGTAAATTACTGTACGTTGGACGCACTATTTGTCCTTTGCGACAACGGTTCGGCAAACATCGCCGTTTTATAGAACAAGGCTGTGATGAGCACAGCGTCCCCAGACATTTCCTCGAATGCCACCAGAAATCCACTGCCGGCCTACAGGTTTGGGTAATTGAGTCTATTCCACGCAAATTATCCGAGGCTGAACGTTTTTCTAAACTTTGTGAGCGTGAAACTTTTTGGATTTTTATTTTAGACACTTTAGCACCTAATGGGTTAAATGAGGAACTGGAGGTCAATACCATCTTATAGAATGTATCCTTGTATCCAAATATACCCATTTATACCACCTTTTCCAATTTATCAGGCCATCAATTTAACATAACATAATTTAGGGCGTTCTGTGGTATATTATATGGAATAGAATGTGAATATTAACTTTCATCAACTATTATCAACTATATTATTTTATTACGATTAACTTATCAACACACTGAGGTTCTGTTTTCTTCTTATATAATATAATAGAATTAAGAGTGTCCTGCTGCCCATTATATGGATTCTTGATTTATTTTTATTAACTTTCAGTTATCAGCCCATTAACATACTGAGGTCCTTTCCCCTATAGGTGCATGCGTATACGCATGTGTGCATATATTTGTATGTGTATATGTGTGTATACGTGTGTGTTTTAATTATGTACATGTGTGCACATCTGCCACTTTCTGTATTGTGCGCACATGCGGGTATTGACATGAGATATATATATTTTTAGTCCCAATATTAATGATATGTTTAAATAGGGACATACATATAATTTTTGTATCCAGTGTCCTAGTCCATTTTAGATATGTACTTTTTCTATGCTGGACTATATGTTTTTATCATATATATATATATTAATTATTATCTATTTTTATCGTTCATCCTCACCCGTATTATTTTATCCATATATCCTATTTATACTTTGTTCTTTTTTATTCCATTTTTATCTTTATTTTTATTTTTATATTTATTTTTATTTTTATTTTTATTAATTTTATTGTCATCTTTATCTATTATCATACCATTTAATATTCTATCATCCTTTTAATATTCTATCATCCTGTATTATTTAGTATTCCGATCTCATATATATTATATATTCTCGTCTTGCTAATATACTCTATCAACATTTATTAAGTTTGTAATCCATAGAGAATTTGTTCCTAATGTTGTTATGGCCATTTCCGTTATTGTTCCCTCCCCTCCTGGGTCATGATTGGTCCTTATCACTACTTTAGAGTTATTTAGCTTCCTGGTTAGCTTTTCCCACAATACACTTGAAAAAGGAGCGCGCATGCCCGCTACTAGCTTCGCGCATGCTCTGAAACGCGTAGTGGTCTCCAGCTAATCTGAACTGCCCTAGTGACGTCATCTCCCATGTGATCCGCTGGAACGCGGAAGTGACTTCTCCACTATACCGCTTGTACAGCCGGTGCTTCCGAGCAGAGGTCCGCGGCCATCCGCACGGCGTCCATCTAAGCTCCCCCCGATCACTGGTCATTACGGAGAGACACTGGGACTAGTTCTTTATGGAAGCAGCACATTATCTACCTCAATGTAAGTGTTTACTATGTTTTTAACATGTGAATAAATCCTTTATACCTAAGAGGCGCTTTCTTCTTTTTCGGTTTTTTGTGCTCAAGCTTTAGGCCAATCGCATTGTTAAATGCAGATACTAAATTATATGCGAAAGTATTGGCTCTGAGGCTTAAGGGATTAATGCCCCAACTGGTCCATCCTGACCAGGTGGGATTTATTCCAGGGAGAGAGGGCAGAGATAATGGGGTGTGGTCTCTTCTCATAGCGGAGGCCATGAGATCAAAGGGATCCCCAGGTCTACTTCTGTCGATAGATGCCGAGAAGGCGTTTGACAGAGTAGCCTGGGGATTCATGTTTAAAATGCTTGCGGTAATGGGGATAGGGCCTACCATGTTAAGATGGATCAAAATACTATATAATAATCCAACAGCATTTGTGAAAGTTAACAACGTAGCCTCTGTGCCTTTCACTATGAGAAATGGGACCAGACAGGGATGCCCGCTATCTCTGCTCCTATTCGTTCTAACCTTGGAACCCCTACTGAGTACCATTAGGAAAAACCCGGATATTAGCGGATGCTCAGTAGGAAAGGAGGAACATAAGTTGGCTGCTTTTGCCGATGATGTCCTATTCTACATCACCAAACCTAGAATCACGATCCCCAACCTATTTGCCATATTGAAAAAATTTGGAGGGATGTCAAACTACAAAATTAATATCGAGAAATCGGAAGCATTAAAAATTAATATTGATAAGCAGGAAGCTGCTAGACTCGGGGAGGTTTTTAGATTTCCCTGGAGGGATAATAAGTATCTGGGAGTTAGATTGGTGAGTTCCATAGGGAAGATTTTTTAACTTAATTTTATACTTTTCTTGATGAAATTAGAGCAGAAATAAAAAGAATTTCACATTGCCCGGTCTCGTGGATAGGGCGAATTAACATAGTTAAAATTGTGCTAGCCCCCAAGGTGCTCTATAAAATTCAAATGCTTCCAATTCCTTTGCCCCAATTTTATTTTAGAACATTAATAGGTTTATTAAGTAGATACGTTTGGAAGAATAAGAGACCTAGGATAGCGTAGAAAGTGTTGAGCAGGGATAAAGCACAGGGAGGGTTGGGTATTCCAGATTTTAGAAATTATCACAAAGCTATTGTTCTAGCACGGGCACTAGATTGGGTAAAGGGATGTAACAATAAAAGATGGGTTAATTTAGAAATGAGTTTAAGTAAGGTAAGATTAAATCACATAATCTGGAACCCCCCGCAACACAGGTATCTGGGAGAAGACACACATATTATAACACACCTCACGTTGAAATTTTGGGATCAGATTCACAGCACTAGGATGTGGGAATATAATTCTCCCTTGATTTACTTAAAGGATAATGCATATTTCCCCCCTGGGATTTTGAATAGTGAAACACAATTAAAAGACATTATTAATAGGGGAAAAATTTGCACATTTCAGGATATAATTAAAAAAAGGGATTTATTGAAGGTGAATGGGTGGCGGTACAGTCAGCTTGAACATTTTGTTAACAGCCTTCTGGGTCCCCTAAGGGAAGAAATGGACTATAGACCGTTGGAGAAACTTGTCTGTAGGGATATAGTAAAAAGAAATATCTCAGCGGTATATAAAATATTGATAAACAACGGAGGGGACAAAATTCCACTTTATATCAAAAAATAGGAAGAAGATTTGGGAGTTGTCTGTAGGGATATAGTAAAAAGAAATATCTCAGCGGTATATAAAATATTGATAAACAACGGAGGGGACAAAATTCCACTTTATATCAAAAAATAGGAAGAAGATTTGGGAGTTGGATGTGAGAAAAGTTGGGTGGGGAGCATATTGGGGGCAACGCACAGTACAGCAATAGATATGAAAACGATTGAGACCAACTATAAATGCCTGTCTAGGTGGTATATGACCCCCACTAAAATAAGCAAATTTATGCCCGATAGATCACCGAAATGTTGTAGAGGTTGTGAGGCCCTGGGCACTATGGCGCATTTATGGTGGGATTGCCCAAAAATGTAAAGCTTCTGGCAGGAGGTGATCAAGTGGATAATGGTGATAGTGGGTAGGGTCATCAAGTTAGACCCATGGGTCTGCTTGTTCCATGGTTCCGAGGGAGGTAATAGACATTATAGAACCTCGCTGATCCTGGTTCTCTTAAATTCTGCAAAGAGCGTAATTCCAAAAAAATGGCAGGAAGTGGAGGGGCCTGGGATCAGGGACTGGATTTTAAGAATCATTGAATCGTATACTATGGAAAACTCTGAGGTATTTGGTCCCTAAGAGAGGGATCAAGTAGACAAGGGGGCAGATGGGCCAGATGGGAAGTCTTTAAAAGATCAGAGCATTTTGCGGAAGCCATTCTGTGTTAAAATAGGTTGAGATATTTTTCTCTCAATGGGTGATATTGTAAGCAGGTAGTCTGCGGGAGGAAAAAAGGGGGGTATAAGTGCGGGATTTATACGTGTATGCTTGTTTTGTACTTGTGGTGGACTGTTTTACCCCTGTGTAAGAGGGGTTGTTTGTATTTCTTTTAAAAATTATGAAAAATTAAATAAAGAATTAAAAAAAAAGAACTAAACACAGGTACTCTTTTTGACACTACCCCCACCCCTACATCAGGACCTTCCCCCGCGGTGACAGCGGAAGGTTTAGATGCTAATCTACACTTTCTGCTCCAGGCTATCACCCACAATATCGCACAAGAAGTGGGAAAACTAGCCAAAGAATTGAGAGGTGAAATTGACCAACTAGGAGAATGCACCGACTCCCTAGAATATAACTTTGATGAGATGGGGCAGTATGTACAGGCGCTGGAGGAAGACAATGCTACTACAAAAAACACAATTACCCAGCTCCAAGCCCAGCAGGAAGACCTGGAAAACAGAGAATGCAGGCAAAATTTGAGATTCAGAGGTATTCCTGAAGCTGTGGAAGATAAAGACCTCCGTTCCTACCTTTTAAGCCTTTTCAATGTGGTTGCCCCCAATATCCCTGACATAGACTGGCGTTTGGATAGGGCTCACAGGTCACTTGCCCCTAAACCTCCAACAGGGGCTAACCCCAGAGATGTGATTGTCAGGTTCCATTATTATGATAGTAAAGAAGCTATGACCTTGGCAACCCGCAACCAATCCTGAATTGAATTCAAGAAATCCAAGATCCAAATCTTTAGCGACCTCTCACCTATTACTCTAGCGAGAAGGAGAAATCTTCGCCCTTTAACCCTGCATCTTTAATTCCACAAAGTAATGTATCGATGGGGTTTCCCCTTTTGCCTTTCTGCATCGCGAGATGGCATACAATACTCCTTACCTGATCTACAGGAGAGTGACACCTTTCTGCGCAACTTGGGTTTACCACCCCTCCCTGACGAAGACTCTTCGCCTCTCCCAACTACTCCTAAACCACCGATGGCTCTGAGTCGCATTTGGACACCGGTGAGACAAAAGCCATCCAAGTCAAATTTCACACCCCAGAAGTGCCACGCCTCAAGATTTCCAACTTAAATACCCTTTCCACTGACTGAGGCTGAATATACCATTTTATTTGACCCCCAGTCACTGTGTTTTTTGTTTTTTTTGAGTGGTTAACAACCCACTAGTGGGTTCATACATCCCCTGACCTGGGGGATGTGCGGCTTATTATACTACAGCTGCCCTGGATAAACGGTTTGTTAATAGTTCATTTTTCGTTTTTGGATTCCGGGCAATTTTTACTCCGAAGAGTGGTGGGAGACCTCCCGGTCCCTATGTTCGGAAGTCGCCATGCTCCCCCTCCTGACCCATGGCTTAGACCTGGGCTTCCTGGTGGCATCCGGCCTTCCAGATTTCTACTTGTTGGACATTGAGAATTTTTTTTTCCTTTTGACTTTTATTTTTATTATTTCTTCTTCATTTTGTTTTTTTCCTCAGGTTCCCTTTTTTCTTAACCCGAGCCTGCTAATCTTCATAGAATCAACATCACTCAGTCACTTTGCTACCACTGTTGCACATGTTCTTAAGATACTTGATATGTATTTCTTTTGCAGTATACCATGGAATCCCTACCCTATCGTATGTTGTATAAAATATTTAACCCTTTTTCTTTTGGCTAAGTTGTTATGGCACTGAAATTTCTGACGTATAATGTTAAAGGTTTAAACTCTATTAAAAAAAGATGGCTGGCTTTGAAAGAGTTTACAACTTCCAAGGCGGACATAATCCTTGTTCAGGAGACTCATTTCCGCCCTGGGGGATCCCTCAAATTTGCTAGCAAGCACTTCCTGACATCTTTTCTGGCTTCCGATCCATCTGGAAAGGCGGGTGTGGCTATTTTGATTAACCGACTTTGCCCTCTATGAGTTACATCTTCCCACCTGGACCCCCAGGGCAGATTTATTATTCTGAAATACTCTTTTCTCACCCAATCCCTCACTTTTGTCAATGTCTATGCTCCCAACTCTGGTCAGATCAGCTTCCTATCCTCTATGTTTGACACTCTAGATATATTTTCCCAATCCTTTATGGTGATTGGAGGGGATTTTAATGTGACTATGTCTCCTGACAAAGATAGATGTACATTGTTCACATCAACTTCACCTTCCAAAACTAACCTCCTCTCTAAATCATTTCGTAAACTAATGAAAGCTAAAAATCTATTGGACATTTGGAGGATTAAACACCCCACCCACAAACAATATAAGTTTTATTCACACTCCCACAAACTCTATTCTAGACTGGATCACTTTTTTTATTTCTACACCTCTCTTGACATCAACGGTTTCTTCTGAAATCAACTCCATAACATGGTCGGACCATTCCTCCGTCCATCTTGACATTTACCTCTCCTCTGCTTCCCCTAAAAACTGTCACTGGAGACTCAATGAGACATTTCTGCGCACCCCTGAACCTAAAGACCTCCTATCTAATGAACTAATGGAATATTTTCAACTTAACGTAGGCACAGTCTTGGAGCCCTCCACCCTGTGGGATGCGCTTAAAGCCGTCTTTCGGGGACATTGTATGTCTATAGGTTCCCGTCTACAAAAAGACGCAGCATTCCAATACTCGTCTATCATGTCTAAACTCTGGTCGGCTGAGAAACTATTGTTAACCTCCCCCACGGTGGTTGGACTCCGGACTGTGGTATCATTATGAAACCAACTTAAATCCCTGACGATGAGCAAAATTGATAAATCTCTTCTATGGTCCAAACAGAAATTCTACGAATATTCAAATAAGCCTCATAAAATGTTGGTAAACAAGTTGAAACCCCGTCCCTTTCAATCCTCCCCTGACTTTCTCAGACAAACTGATGGAACTCCCACCTATTGCCCCTTTACTATGTCTAAACTTTTTTGGAGAATTTTATCAACAACTATATAACTGTCTACAGACAGATCCTAACTATAGTTTCACACAAGAGAAATTCGATCTATTCTTTGAACACCTACAGCTACCCAAACTTTCACCCGAACACCTTGCATCCCTGAATTCAGCAGTCACACCTGAAGAGTTGGAAGAGGTAGTTAAACATCTTCCTACCCAGAAATCCCCTGGCCCGGACGGTCTACCTTATTCTTAATATAAAACTTTCCTACCGTTTTTAAGCCCCCATATGATCTCTCTATTTGCTTCACTATTCAAAGGGACTATACTACAACCTCAATTTCTTCATGCCCATATTTCTGTGATCCCAAAACCTGGCAAAGATCCTTCCATCCCTGGAAATTATAGGCCCATTGCATTACTTAATTCGGACTACAAGATATTCACAAAAGTCCTGGCTAATAGACTATCCCATATAATCCCTAGGCTTATACATAAGGATCAGGTGGGCTTTGTACGAGCCAGATATGCAGGGGACAATACGAGACGTACAGTTGACCTCATAGACCTATTAAACAAGACATCCCGGCCAGCCCTAATCTTAAGTCTTGATGCACAAAAAGCCTTCAACCGGATTAGCTGGCCATATCTGTTTGCTACCCTCTCCAACTATGGATTTGAAGGTCCTTTCATAGCAGCCCTAAGAGCCCTATATTCCTGTCCTTCATCCCAAGTTCAACTAGCTTCTTACTTATCGTCATCTTTCTCGTTAAGTAATGGAACCAGACAAGGATGCCCTTTATCCCCCCTCCTTTTCATCCTTTGTCTAGAACCCCTAGCTGCAGCCATTCGCATTCACCCTGATATACAGGGAGTTCTGTTACGCCAAAAAGAATATAAGCTGTCCTTGTTTGCAGATGATGTCCTTTTGACTTTGACTAGACCTCATATTTCTCTCCCTAATCTCATAGCTTTGTTGAAGGACTTCAGCTCTATAGCTGGATATAAAATCAATACAAGTAAAACAGAAGCTCTACCTCTACACATCCCGCCTTCAGATCTCATCATTCTCAAACAAAACTACTCTTTTCATTGGTGTCCAGACTCCCTCAAATATTTAGGTGTAAACATAACCTCCTCGTACTCAACTTTATATCAAGCTAACTATCCCTCACTCTTTCAGGACATGATTGTTTCTCTCCCCCTCTCCCATCTGGGATTATACCTGCCTGTTCAACATACCGCTCCTAAATGTAAGTTGCTACTTTGATTTTATAATGTTGAATAAATGATTTTACTTATTGGCGCTCCTCTCTCTTTTTGCTTTTTACCTGGATGGATCCGAGCTGACTTCTCTCTATAAGAAGAGCTGCCTTTTGTGAATCTGGCCACACAGTACCCTACAAGAAAAGAAAACTTTATATCCGGTGTTTTTGCTTACTTATGACTTATGCTCCAGGGATCTTCCTCTGTATTATAGTCTGCATCCTGGCTCCTATCCAAGTCTTCCCATACCATCCTGATTACACCGTGATTGATCCAGCTTCAAGACTTTATAATTACAATTTCAATAACTTTTATAGTCATTTGCATGATAACCTCTGAGCGCCAGTTTTTAATTTAATTCTTTCAGGACATTGACCGGCTCTTGCGACAATGGGATATCTATCCCATTTCTCTCTTGGGCCGCATCAATGTCCTGAAGATGTCTATAATGCCAAGACTCCTTTACCTATTTGATACCCTCCCGATCCCTATTCCCATGTCACAACTTAAAGCCATGCAGAGAACATTTCTTAACTTCATTTGGCACTATAAAGCACATAGGATCGCAAGCTCAGTAATGTTTGCACCCAAGTCACGGGGCAGGTTGGGAGCCCCAGATATTATTAAATATTATTTTGGCACACATCTTAAAACAATTATCGCTTGGTCCTCCAGAATGGCACCCAACATATGGGCAGAGATTGAAATGAGCATCACCAGACCGGTTCATCCCTGTGCCATGATCTGGGCGGATCTGAACTCTTTCATAGGCCAACTTAGAAGCATATGCCCAATGTTATTCTCCCTTGCCATATGGAAGAAATGCTCCCATCAGTTCTCTCTCGCATCCCCATGTCCTCCGCTGTTAAATGTGTTGTTCAATTCTGATATCCTTGACAGCCTATCATACAGTAGAATGCTTCCATGGACACAGGCAGGCATTTTCCAGCTTTGAAACATTGTTCATCCCCTCACTCATACACTTCTACCCTTTGAAGAACTGCAAAAGAAATACCAGATCCCTAAACAATTATTTTATTCCTACCTTCAGATTAGACACTACTTTGCCTCTAAATCCTCTACTTTGAGCCTTGATAGACCTACCCAGTTTGAACTTCTATGTGCTCAAGGACCATATCAAAAACACATCTCATTACTGACATCTACAGGTTCTTACATAACGCAACCCCTATTACCCACACTTTCCATTCGTCTATGAAAAAATGGTCCCAGTTAGTAAATCGCTCTATAGCTCTCCCTCAATGGCAGAAGATTTGGGAAGCTATTTCCAAATCATCACAATGTGTGGAACAAAAAGAGACGGCTTATAAAATATTATTTTTTTGGTATAAAACCCCTGAAATTTTGCATAGATATGATTCCAAGACTCCTCGGGTATGCTGGAGATGCCGTGGAGACATTGGCTCACATTTCCACATTTTTTGGGACTACCCACTAATACGCCCATTTTGGATGGCCATTCAGACCTTTATACAGGACTTGTTTAGTGTCTGTATCCCACTGGATCCTGTCCACTTTCTGTTAGGTCTACAGATCCCTGGCCTCTCTAAATGTGCTCAAAAATTAACCACCTTTATTTTACTTTCTGCAAAATGGGCAATACCTTTACGATGGCTTTCCCCCTCCCAGTCTTCTCTCTCACAGGTCCTACAAACGTTGGAGCAGATCTGTAGTATGGAACGCCTTACCGCAATTGTACATGATACCCTCCCGCAATTTTCCAAAATCTGGGATCTGTGGGATCATTTGGACCTTAATCCTGGTATTAGTTCCTTATCCCCGGCTGATGTAGATAGATAGAAGAAAGAAGAAGCATTTAAATAAAGGAATTGTCAAAAACTGTCTCTTGTCATTTTTAACATTTTTGACACTTTTTTTGTGAAATGGTAGGGGTACTTTTGTACCCCCTTACCATTTCACACAGGTGGGAGGACCCGGGATCTGGGGGTCCCCTTGTTAAAGGGGGCTTTCAGATTCTGATAAGCCCCCCACCCGCAGACCCCCAAGAGTTGTGGGGATAAGGCCCTTGTCCCCATCAACATGGGGACAAGGTGTTTTGGGGGCTACTCCAAAGCACCCTCCCAATGTTGAGGGCATGTAGCCTGGTACGGTTCAGGAGGGGGGGGCGCTCTCTCGTCCCCCCTCTTTTCCTGCAGCCTGCCAGGTTGCATGCTTAGATAAGGGTCTGGTATGGATTTTTGGGGAGACCCCACACCTTTTTTTTTTTTTTTTGGCGCGGGGTTCCCCTTAAAATCCATACCAGACCTGAAGGGCCTGGTATGGAATTTAGGGGGGCCCCCACGTCATTTTTTTAAAAATTTTGGTTCGGGGTTCCACTGTGGGGAATTCCCATGCCGTTTTTATCAATTAACTTTTATGTGTATTGTCGGACCGGCAATTCATTAATAGCCGCGAGTAGTTTTAAGTGACTTTTTTTCCTTTGAAATGTCATTTTGCTGTCAGACTGTTCTAAACACGGGAAACATGCACCCCTTTACAGCCATACTATAGAAACCCCCCAGGTATGAAATTTAAAGGGATATTACACTTTTATTGTTTCACCTTAAGCATTATTAAAATCACTGCTCCTGAAAAAACGGCCGTTTTTAAAACTTTTCTTGCATTGATCCATGTCCCCTGGGGCAGGACCCAGGTCCCCAAACACTTTTTATGACAATAACTTGCATATTAGCCTTTAAAATTAGCACTTTTGATTTCTCCCATAGACTTTTAAAGGGTGTTCTGCGGCTTTCGAATTTGCCACGAACGCCCCAAATTGTTCGCTGTTTAGCGAACTGGCGAATAGCCGATGTTCGAGTCGAACATGAGTTCGACTCAAACTCGAAGCTCATCCCTACTGACCACCAATGTGAGGGGGGATTTGCACTTACCACCATGTAAAGGGGGATTTTACGCCACCCACCAATATAAAGAGGGATTTCTACACTGACACCAATGTAATAGGAGCATTTACACCAACCACCAGCGTAAGGGGGAATATACAATGACCTGCATGTAAGGTAGAATTTACACTGACAACCATTGTTGAGATTTGTACTGACCACCAGTGTAAAGGAGGATTTACACTGACCACCAGTGTAAGGGCAATTCTGCACTTACCACCAATGTAAAGGGAAATGTACAATGATCACCAATGTAATGAAGAATTTACACTGACAACCAATGTAATGGGGGATTTTACATCAACAATCAATAAAGGGGGATTTCTACACTGGCCACCAATGTAAGAGGGGATTTACACTCATGTAAGGGAGCATTCGGAACTAACCACAAATGCAAGTTTGGATTGTTTTACCAATATAAAGAGGAGTTTCTACACTGGTCACCAATATAATGGGGATTTAAGCCTCATACACACGATCGGACTTCAAACAAACTTTTCCGTGGATTTCTGTCCAAAGGGCGTTGGCCGTGAACTTGGTATGCATACACATGGCAGGACTTTTTCAGCCAACTTTCACCAAATCACGTGGTTTTTCAGCTCTTTACCGCCACCCTTTGGTCAACTTCTGTATTGTTGTCTGATCTTTTGCATTGGTTCTGAGCATGTGTGTTTGTACTTTGGACTAAGGTCCTATGGACTTGTGTACGCACGATAGGATTTTGCACCATCTGACTTTTGTTGCCGGAAAGTTTGTCTGTTTGCACAGCCAACATTTGTCCGATGAAAACCGAAAAAGTTTGTCCGATGGAGCGTACACACAGTCGGATGTTGCCTTAAAACAGGTAATTTGCATGTTTGTTGTCAAAAAGTGTGATCGTGTGTATGAGCCTTTACACTGACCAATTATGTAATGAGGATTTACACTCACCACTTATGTAATGAGGATTTACAATGACCAATAATGTAATGAGGATTTACACTTACCATTATGTAATGAGGATTTACACTGACCACTTATGTAATGAGGATTTACACTGACCACTAATGTAATGAGGATTTATACTCACCACTTTTGTAATGAGGATTTACACTCAACACTTATGTAATGAGGATTTACACTCAACACTTATGTAATGAGGATTTACACTCACCACTTATGTAATGAGGATTTACACTCAACACGTATGTAATGAGGATTTACACTCACCACTTATGTAATGAGGATTTACACTCACCACCAATGTAACTGAGACATTTAGCCTGCGTTCACATTTGTGTGTATCAGGAATGCATGCAAATTTGCTTTCCTGCTGCTCTTTAGCAGATACACAGCAGTAACATTAATTGATAATAACACCCTCACACATCGGCTGAGATGTCCGTATTCACATGCAACAAGATTCACTGTTATTTTGAAAAAGGGTTCCATCTCCAATTTGCTTACCTTTGCAGAACATACTGATGTTAGGTTGAATGATCACAGTTGCAGGCAGGACTTTCAAGCTTGCCCCTTTACCTTCCCAGTGGGCAGCATTCTGTAGAAGTAAAGGTGGGTATTACCTCAGGGGGCATGATATACATATGAATGCCTCTATTTACATATCAATGCAGTGATCCATGGCTATTTACATAATAATGGCACCGCTATTTACATATCAATGCCGGTTATTTACATGTAAACACGGTGTCTGCAGGTGAGTTATCTGTATATGACAATAGGGCAGAGCTGGGCAGCATTAGTAACATAACTTCACACTGAGATATCGGGACACAGCACAGGAAAAAATTTTAAGAGACACGGGAATTTAAACTAGGATAGTTGGCAAGTATGAGGCAGCTGCTTTGGACCCCCACAACAATGATTAGGCCCAGGGCAGCTGCCCCCTTTGCCCTGCCTTAAAGACGGCCCTGAAGAATACATCATATTTATTTATCTATTGCTCCTGTATACAGGATATTCTGTATTTCTCCATTATTGATCATCACCTGTAAACACAGACCCCGCCCCCACATCCCTGCCCCCTCTTGAAATATGAAATTAGGATAATCCCTGTCTTCTCCTCTTCCAGGTCATATCGGTGAAATATGACGACTTACAGGGACTCCATGAGGACAGGACCCCCAGAGAAGGAGCCGCGGCACACAGCTGGATCCCACAAGGTACAGATCATGGAGGAGAAAACCAATCAGAGACTGAGAATTACAGGACAAGGGAGGGGGTACTGTGCAGTGTGGATGGGTCTAGGTAGGTGGGGGAGGGGTGTTCTCAGTATTGGTTGGATTGTTCTTTCTCATAAATCTCAGTCAGTAGGTGATTATTATAAGTAATGGAATCATGTGATCTCAGTCCTTGGTAAATCATATGATCTCAGTCCTCAGTAAGTCATGTGATCTCCGTCCTCAGTAAGTCATTTGATCTCAGTCCTCGGTAAGTCATGTGATCTCAGTCCTCGGTAAGTCATGTGATCTCAGTCCTCAGTAAGTCATGTGATCTCAGTCCTCGGTAAGTCATGTGATCTCAGGCCTCAGTAAGTCATGTGAGCTCCGTCCTCAGTAAGTCATGTGATCTCAATCCTCAGTAAGTCATGTGATCTCAGTCCTCAGTAAATCATGTGATCTCAGTCCTCAGTAAGTCATGTGATCTCAGTCCTCGGTAAATCATATGATCTCAGTCCTGAGTAAGTCATGTGATCTCAGTCCCCAGTAAGTCATGTGATCTCGATCCTCAGTAAGTCATGTGATCTCAATCCTCTGTAAGTCATGTGATCTCAATCCTCTGTAAGTCATATAATCTCAGTACTCAGTAAGTCATGTGATCTCAGTCCTCAGTAAGTCATGTGATCTCAGTCCTCGGTAAATCATATGATCTCAGTCCTCAGTAAGTCATGTGATCTCAGTCCCCAGTAAGTCATGTGATCTCGATCCTCAGTAAGTCATGTGATCTCAATCCTCTGTAAGTCATGTGATCTCAATCCTCTGTAAGTCATGTAATCTCAGTACTCAGTAAGTCATGTGATCTCAGTCCTCAGTAAATCTTGTGATCTCAGTCCTCAGTAAATCTTGTGATCTCAGTCCTCAGTAAGTCATGTGATCTCAGTCCTCAGTAAGTCATGAGGTCTCGTGTCCTCAGTAAATCATGTGATGTCGGTCCTCAGTAAGTCATGTGATCTCGGGTCCTCAGTAAGTCATGTGATCTCCATCCTTAGTAAGTCATGGGCTCTCAGTCCTTAGTAAGTCATGTGATCCCTGTCCTCAGTAAGTCATGTGATCTCAGTCCTCCGTAAGTCATGTGAGCTCCATCCTCAGTAAGTCATGTGATCTCAATCCTCAGTATGTCATGTGATCTCAGTCCTCAGTAAATTATGTGATCTCAGTCCTCAGTAAGTCATGTGATCTCAGTCCCCAGTAAGTCATGTGATCTCGATCCTCAGTAAGTCATGTGATCTCAATCCTCTGTAAGTCATGTGATCTCGGTCCTCAGTAAGTCATGTGATCTCAGTACTCAGTAAGTCATGTGATCTCAGTCCTCAGTAAATCATGTGATCTCAGTCCTCGGTAAGTCATGTGATCTCAGTCCTCAGTAAGTCATGTGATCTCATGTCCTCAGTAAGTAATGTGATCTCGGTCCTCAGTAAGTCATGTGATCTCGGGTCCTCAGTAAGTCATGTGATCTCCATCCTTAGTAAGTCATTGGCTCTCAGTCCTTAGTAAGTCATGTGATCCCTGTCCTCAGTAAGTCATGTGATCTCGGGTCCTCAGTAAGTCATGTGATCTCAGTCCTCAGTAAGTCATGTGATCTCCATCCTTCGTAAGTCATGTGATCTCCATCCTCCGTAAGTCATGTGATCTCCGTCCTCAGTAAGTCATGTGAGCTCAGTCCTCAGTAAGTCATGTGAGCTCAGTCCTCAGTAAGTCATGTGATCTCAGTCCTCGGTAAATCATATGATCTTAGTCCTCAGTAAGTCATGTGATCTCAGTCCCAAAGTAAGTCATGTGATCTCGATCCTCAGTAAGTCATGTGATCTCAATCCTCTGTAAGTCATGTGATCTCTGTCCTCAGTAAGTCATGTAATCTCAGTACTCAGTAAGTCATGTGATCTCAGTCCTCAGTAAATCTTGTGATCTCAGTCCTCAGTAAGTCATGTGATCTCAGTCCTCAGTAAGTCATGAGGTCTTGTGTCCTCAGTAAATCATGTGATGTCGGTCCTCAGTAAGTCATGTGATCTCGGGTCCTCAGTAAGTCATGTGATCTCCATCCTTAGTAAGTCATGGGCTCTCAGTCCTTAGTAAGTCATGTGATCCCTGTCCTCAGTAAGTCATGTGATCTCAGTCCTCCGTAAGTCATGTGAGCTCCATCCTCAGTAAGTCATGTGATCTCAATTCTCAGTATCTCATGTGATCTCAGTCCTCAGTAAATCATGTGATCTCAGTCCTCAGTAAGTCATGTGATCTCAGTCCTTGGTAAATCATATGATCTCAGTCCTCAGTAAGTCATGTGATCTCAGTCCCCAGTAAGTCATGTGATCTCGATCCTCAGTAAGTCATGTGATCTCGATCCTCAGTAAGTCATGTGATCTCAATCCTCTGTAAGTCATGTGATCTCGGTCCTCAGTAAGTCATGTGATCTCAGTCCTCAGTAAATCATGTGATCTCAGTCCTCGGTAAGTCATGTGATCTCAGTCCTCAGTAAGTCATGTGATCTTATGTCCTCAGTAAGTAATGTGATCTCGGTCCTCAGTAAGTCATGTGATCTCGGGTCCTCAGTAAGTCATGTGATCTCTATCCTTAGTAAGTCATTGGCTCTCAGTCCTTAGTAAGTCATGTGATCCCTGTCCTCAGTAAGTCATGTGATCTCAGTCCTCCGTAAGTCATGTGAGCTCCATCCTCAGTAAGTCATGTGATCTCAATCCTCAGTATCTCATGTGATCTCAGTCCTCAGTAAATCATGTGATCTCAGTCCTCAGTAAGTCATGTGATCTCAGTCCTTGGTAAATCATATGATCTCAGTCCTCAGTAAGTCATGTGATCTCAGTCCCCAGTAAGTCATGTGATCTCGATCCTCAGTAAGTCATGTGATCTCAATCCTCTGTAAGTCATGTGATCTCGGTCCTCAGTAAGTCATGTGATCTCAGTACTCAGTAAGTCATGTGATCTCAGTCCTCAGTAAATCATGTGATCTCAGTCCTCGGTAAGTCATGTGATCTCAGTCCTCAGTAAGTCATGTGATCTTATGTCCTCAGTAAGTAATGTGATCTCGGTCCTCAGTAAGTCATGTGATCTCGGGTCCTCAGTAAGTCATGTGATCTCCATCCTTAGTAAGTCATTGGCTCTCAGTCCTTAGTAAGTCATGTGATCCCTGTCCTCAGTAAGTCATGTGATCTCGGGTCCTCAGTAAGTCATGTGATCTCCATCCTCAGTAAGTCATGTGATCTCCATCCTCCGTAAGTCATGTGATCTCCATCCTCCGTAAGTCATGTGATCTCCGTCCTCAGTAAGTCATGTGATCTCAGTCCTCAGTAAGTCATGTGAGCTCAGTCCTCAGTAAGTCACGTGATCTTGGTCCTCAGTAAGTCATGTGATCTCAGTCCTCAGTAAGTCATGTGATTTTGGGTCCTCAGTAAGTCATGTGATCTCGATCCTTAGTAAGTTATGGGCTCTCAGTCCTTAGTAAGTCATGGGATCTCAGTCCTCAGTAAGTCATGTGATCTCGGTCCTCAGTAGGTCATGTGATCTCAGTCCTCAGTAAGTCATGTGAGCTCGGTCCTCAGTAAGTTATGTGATCTTGGGTCCTCAGTAAGTCGTGTGATCTCAGTCCTTAGTAAGTCATGGGTTCTCAGTCCTCAGTAAGTCATGTGATCTTGGTTATCAGTGAATTTAATTGTCCTCTTTGTCCCCCCCTCAGGACTCCTTGTGAAGAAATGGATCCCTCATCCTCTCTCCAGACTGAACTGCTCCCCACTGACTCGCTTACTTGGATTCCTCTTCACCATCTTCTTCCTCACCATCATCATCACAAGTGAGTCCTCCCTGCTGACTCTCAGCACTCAGGTGGAAGGAAGTGCATGGCATACTAGCACTTACCTTGAAACAAAGCCCTCCAGGGGCGCGCTGTCACCACTGCAGAGGCTTCCATATTCACTCGGTCTTCCCTCCGGGTTTGCAGGATGTGGCCAATCAAATTGCCAAGCCGTGATGGGGTCACTCCCACACATGCTCTGAAGGAACGGCACGGGTATGCTGGTCATTCAGAGCGCATGCACTGGTAACGTCACCGTCTGCTGTTTGGTGTCGGTGAGGAGAATGCTGACCCAATGTTGGCCTTCATGAAGGTGAATGCTGACTCACTGCCTTGGATTGCCACCTCATCCCTTTAAACCCAAACACATACTAATTACACAGGTTCTGAGGCTAATTTAATGCAGATAAGGCACCAAGTGAGTTTAATTACCATCCTAATTAGCCACAGAACCTGTGTAATTAATATGTGTTAGGTTTTAAAGGGATGAGGTGGCAACCCTATTCCTGCCAAGTGAACTATTGGTCAAGGTGCCTTTCAGAAGGCTTTCTGGGTAACGTCTCTATTTCGTTCCCAATAGTTTTTGTAGCAAGGACCCCGGCCCCTAGAGGCCTAATGGTGACCTCCAGAGTCAGGGAGAGCTGACATTCTTCTTTGTAGAGTGGGTTACTAGGCATAGTGTGTGTAATGCAAGATAGAATTAATGGGCGCCAGTCACTTTTTGAATGCAAACAAAAGATATTTATTGTCACTTAACAAGAACTGGGGGAGAGAGGGTTAGGGCCTGAACACCCTTAGGCAGATGCAATAGCAATTGGCAGACCCTGACACAGAATAGGCAGACAGCTATACAGGTTGAGGGCCTTTAAGCTGGTTGCAGGACTGTATTTGTAGAACTGCTGTCTCCTGTGGCAACTGAACTTGTAGGTTGACTTCAGCACAGATCTGTACACATACCAGACTTGGTATCCCTGTTGTGTAGGACCTTTTCTCACTGAGCTCTCAGTCTTCTCACCACACCTTCAGATCGAAGCCGCCCACTGGATCCCCTGAGCTCTTCCACAGCTAACCTGCTGTATACTCCAAGCATCACCCACCATACCTGCTGGGTCCCTGGCTTGGCTCTCAGCTAACCCGCCAAATCCTCTTCAAGTGTCACCCACACTCACCCGCTGGGTCCCTGACTTGAACACTAAAGCTTTCCCAACTTTTTCACCATCCCCAGCTAGTGAAAAAGGCTGCTCTTGTACTTCTTCAGACTTCACAAACCTGGTCTCTGATAACAGGAGTAGTTGTCCCCTACTGGCGAACGTGTCCCCTGTATCTCTGACCTCTGGTTCTCACTTGCCTCTGGTAACAGGAGTGGTCGTCCCCTGTGGCAACTGCTTCTCCTTCACCTCTGGCAACACTCAGTCCACCGTCCGGCTGAACCTCTGCAAGGATCAGGCTCCCTTCGGGTTGAGCCTCTACACACGTGGCTAGGCCTCAGGATTAGGCCTAACCTTCAGCTGCTGCTTCACATACAGCCCTCCAGGCCTTAGCCTGGGGCTAAAAGAAAACTGATCACCTGACTATTTCCCCTTAAATAGACAATCCCAGCATGCTTAGCCACAAATATGATTGGCTGAGAAATTATGTCTATTCACTAGACTCTAAAAATTCCCTGCAAATGTAGGTAATCCAAGGCTCCCCTATCTTTTTGAACTGTGGAATTGTATCGTTGAGAATGACTGAGAGTTTCTTATTGATCATTATCCAGGAAAGCTTAGTCTTAATCAGGTCAAATAGTTTAGTGGAGGATTTCCACGACTTCGTTATTGCGATGTGGGCCACCCAGTAGACGAAAGAGATCGGTCTCCTCATGCATCGCGGAGCTTGTACAATTGTGACGACCCAATTTAAGATTCATCCCCATTAATGAGTAGAGAAATTTGTAGACCCAAATCCAAAATCTACGGACTTTTGGACATTCCCATCAAATATGGAGGAACAAACCATCTTGGGAACAGCCTCTAAAGCAGCATGGGGAGGCTCATAAGCGGTCAATCTCATTGAGACCATATACCATCGAAGTAGCACTTTGTAATTTGCTTCTATAAGCAAGGTATTAATATTAGAGGTCGACCGATATATCGGCCGGCCGATATATCGGCCGATATTTGGCTTTTTTTACTTAATTGGCATCTGCCGATTGTGCTGATAAAAAAAGCCGATTCAGCGGGACTTGCAAATGACTTCTGTAATAGAAGTCAATTGCAAGTTGTCTGAAGTTTTCTTCTCTCCTCCTCTGGGCAGCCTGCCAAGTCTGATAAGAAGATACATTTGTATCTCTTTCAGGTTCTTTTATCAATAGACTGAACTCCATGGAGAAGTTTTCAGTTTAACCATTTAAAGACTAAATCTTTTTTGACATTTGTTGCTTACAAGTAAAAATCCTGTATTTTCTGCTATAAAATCACTTAGAACCCCCAAACATTATATATATATATATTTTTTTAGCAGAGACCCTAGGGAATAAAGTAGCGGTTGTTGCAATATTTTATGTCACACGGTATTTGCGCAGCGGTCTTTCAAACGCAATTTTTTTAAAAAAAAATACACTAATGAAAAAAAAAAAAAAAAAGCAGTAAAGTTAGCCCATTTTTTTTCGTCCAAAAGTTTTAATTACCTGTTTTTGTGTATTTAATATTTAAGATATAGTTATTTTTTTTTTAATCTAAATTCTACATACAAGTGAACTGATCGGAGGTTTGTTTTGTTTAATAAATGTTTAAATATAAATCATTTTCTGTATCACTTATTACTTAAGGCTGCTTTCACACTGGAGCGGGCATGCATTGACGGTAAAACGCTGTTAATTTTAGCGGCGCTTTACCGTCATTTTAGCGGCGCTATTCGGCTGCTAGCGGGGCGCTTATAACCCAGCTAGCGGCCGAAGAAGGGGTTAAATGCGCCCCTGAAGCTTTGCAGGCGCTTCGGCAGCGGTGCGCATTCATTTCAATGGGCAGGAGTGGTGGAGGAGGGGTATACACCGCTCCAAAGATGCTGCTTGCAGGACTTTTTTTTAACATCCTGCCAGCGCATCGCCTCAGTGTGAAAGCACTCGGGATATCACACAGACTGCAGGGGAGCCGTTTTACAGGCGCTATTTTTAGCCCAAAAGCGCCTGAAAAACGCCCCAGTGTGAAAGGGGTCTAACTGTTAGATTTTATGAGATGAAGGAAAAAAAAAAAAAAAATCGGCCTAATATATCGGCCCAAAAAAATCGGCATCATATATCGGCCATCGGCCACCGCGATTTCTAAATATCGGCTTTGGCATCGGCCAGAGAAAAACCCATATCGGTCGACCTCTAATTAATATATGTGCTGGATGCAGTTCCCACTAGTTTGTGCCAATCCTCAAGATCCAACTTCCACCTGCAGGTCCTGTTCCCATTTTAGCATATATCATTGTTTAGAAAACGACGACATTAGCATCAAAGGGATCCGCCCATCCAGCTTAATGATTTCCATTGAGTGAATGAGTGGACCAGTTGGGGTTTCCGATATATGATAAAGTGGTTTTTGGCACTATGGGTGCCCTGTGCCATTTTATAGATTAGATGGAAGCCCACTGGCCAACCCAACCCCCGACTGAAAAACAGTGAAGGGGAGGACACAGCACTGGATACGAGGGGGATATGAAAGGGATCCGAGTAATTATAAGTGGAGTAAATTTGTGTTATTTCTGGTCTGACTCAACTACAAAGCCATAAACTTTATCTCCAGCTTCATATAGGGCTTACATGACTTGGTGTTCTATTTATCCCTTGCATCAATTTAGACAGTTTAACTCAATGAATAAACTCACTGTATGGAGGGACAGATGATGAATCCTTTAGAATGTTCCGTTTAATGATGGATATTCATAGGTAGAAAAACGTTGGTGTTGTAAACCACATGGAAAGATGTTACAGCAATGATGGTATACTGAGCAATGAACCAGAGAGAGGAAGAGGAGGGGGATATGCATAACTACGGTTGGAGAGAGAGTTCATCTAGACAGAAGGGAACAGAGCTTAAAGGCATAGAGCAATAATAAATCACATAGTGTAACACAACACCTTCTTTCTGCAGAGGCCAAACTGACAGCGGAGGTGACGGAGGTAAAGGCCTCCATGAACCGAATTGTATCAGATGAAGTAACAGGTAACTGCAAACTCCTCTGAGGAATGTTGTATCTGCATTATAGAAACCCAATCACCCTTAATCCACTGGCATCATTCCAATTCTGAGATCCATGAAAAAGGAACAGGAAATTATGGGAATGGGCGTGGTTTGGTGAAATGTCTGACTGCTGCTGGCTGGTATCAGAATTTATTAGGAGCAAGGCCTACAGAGATCTATAGGGGCTTGGGCGCACCCTAAACACCCCATGTGGTGCAGATTTCCCCAGCTGCCCAGGCCCCTATGTCATTTACTGACCCCTTCCTTTTCTGAATGAACACAAAGAGTGATCAGTACTGATCCTTTACTCTGTTCATACATAACTGAAGCATAGTAGACTGTGTTATATAAACACACAGATGTGTGTTTGAGCTTTGGGGTGCACACCCTAATGCAATAGGCTCAGTGTCGGGACAAGGTCATCTGGAGGGCAAACATGCCAAATTGTGCCGCCCCCCCTCAAATCTCCTCCACCCCCCCAAAAAAATTGAGGACCAATCTGCATACTTACCCTCTAAGCAGAAATCCCCCCGCTTTCCAGTACACCCCCTTGCTGCCCAGCAAAAATCTTTGCCCTTCCCCATCCCCCCAGATCACATCCTTTCTCTCTGAGTATGCCCCCAGTAGGGATGAGCCGAACACCCCCCTGTTCGGTTCGCACCAGAACATGCGAAAAGGCAAAAATTTGTTCAAACACACGAACACTGTTAAAGTCTAAGGGACACGAACATGAATAATCAAAAGTGCTAATTTTAAAGGCTTATATGCATGGTATTGTCATAAAAAGTGTTTGGGGACCCGGGTCCTGCCCCAGGGGACATGTATCAATGCAAAAAAAAGTTTTAAAAATGGCCATTTTTTCGGGGGGCAGTGATTTTAATAATACTTAAAAGGAAACAATAAAAGCGTAATATTCCTTTAAATTTCATACCTGGGGGGTGTCTATAGTATGCCTGTAAAGGGGCGCATGTTTCCCGTGTTTAGAACAGTCTGACAGCAAAATGACATTTCAAAGAAAAAAAAGCCATTTAAAACTACTTGCGGCTATTAATGAATTGCCGGTCCGACAATACACATAAAAGTTAATTGATTAAAACTGCATTTGAATTCCCCACAGGGGAACCCCGAACCAAAATATAAAAAAAAAAAATGACGTGGGGGGTCCCCCTGAAATCCATACCAGGCCCTTCAGGTCTGGTATGGATATTAAGGGGAATCCCGTCCAAAATTTAAAAAAATAAATGGCGTGGGGTCCCCCTCAAAATCTAAACCAGACCCTTCAGGTCTGGTATGGATTTTAAGGGGAACCCCGTGCCAAAATGTAAAAAAAGACATGGCGTGGGGTCCCCCCAAAAATCCATACCAGACCCTTATCCGAGCACGCAACCTGGCAGGCCGCAGGAAAAGAGGGGGGGACAAGAGAGTGGCCCACCCTCCTGAACCGTACCAGGCCGCATGCCCTTAACATTGGGAGGGTGCTTTGGGGTAGCCCCCCAAAACACCTTGTCCCTATGTTGATGGGGACAAGGGCTTCATCCCCACAACCCTTGCCCGGTGGTTGTGGGGGTCTGCGGGCGGGGGGGGCTTATCGGAATCTGGAAGCCCCCTTTAACAAGGGGACCCCCGGATCCCGGCCCTCCCCCCTGTGTGAAATGGTAAGGAGGTACAAAAGTACCCCTACCATTTCACAAAAAAAGTGTCAAAAATGTTAAAAATGACAAGACAGTTTTTGACAATTCCTTTATTTAAATGCTTCTTCTTTCTTCTATCATCTATCTTCTTTCTTCTATCATTTATCTTCTTTCTTCTATCTTCCTTCGGTTTCTTCCTCCATCTTCTTCTTCTGGTTCTTCTGGTTCTTCCTCCAGTGTTCTCGTCCGGCATCTTCCTCTTCGGCGTCGGCATCTTCTTCCCTTCTTCTTCTCGGGCCGCTCCGCATCCACCATGATGGGAGGCTCCAGCTGTGTGATGCTTCTCCTCTTCTGTTGGTTCTTAAATAATGGAGGGCGGGGCCACCCAGTGACCCCGCCCCACTCTGACGCATGGTGACTTCCCTGTCCGCCCCCCTCTGATGTCACGGGGAATGCCACAGGGAAGTCCCCGTCAAGTCCCCGTGCGTTATTTAAGAACCGTCAGAAGAGGAGAAGTGTCACACAGCGGGAGCCTCCCATCATGCTGCATGCGGAGCGACCCGAAATGAAGAAGGGAAGAAGACGCCGGATGAAAATGCCGTACGAGAACACCGGAGGAAGAACCAGAAGAACCAGAAGAAGACGGAGGAAGAAACCGAAGGAAGATAGAAGATAGAAGAAAGAAGATAGAACAAAGAAGAAGCATTTAAATAAAGGAATTGTCAAAAACTGTCTCTTGTCATTTTTAACATTTTTGACACTTTTTTTGTGAAATGGTAGGGGTGTACCCCCTTACCATTTCACATAGGGGGGAGTGCTGGGATCTGGGGGTCCCCTTGTCAAGCCCCCTGCCCGCAGACCTCCACAACCACCGAGCAAGGGTTGTGGGGATGAGGCCCTTGTCCCCATCAACCTGGGGACAAAGTGTTTTGAGGGGCTACCCCAAAGCACCCTCCCAATGTTGAGGGCATGTGGCCTGGTACGGTTCAGGAGGGGGTGCACTCTCTTGTCCCCCCCTCTTTTCCTGCGGCCTACCAGGTTGCCTGCTCGGATAAGGGTCTGGTATGGATTTTTGGGGAGACCCACGCCATTTTTTTTTAATTTTGGCGCGGGGTTCCCCTTAAAATCCATACCAGACCTGAAGGGTCTGGTATAGATTTTGAGGGGGACCCCACGGCATTTATTTTTTTTGGCCGGGGTTTCCCTTAATATCCATTCCAAACCTGAAGGGCCTGGTATGGAATTTAGGGGGACCCCCACGTCATTTTTTTTTAAATTTTGGTTCGGGGTTCCCCTGTGGGGAATCCCCATGCTGTTTTTATCAATTAACTTTTATGTGTATTGTCAGACCGGCAATTCATTAATAGCCGCGAGTAGTTTTAAATGACTTTTTTCCTTTGAAATGTCATTTTGCTGTCAGACTGTTCTAAACACGGGAAACATGCGCCCCTTTACAGGCATACTATAGACACCCCCCAGGTACGATATTTAAAGGGATAAATAATCATAATCACACACATAGGTTGGACTTTATGGACTTGCGTCTTTTTTCAACCTCACCTACTATGTAACTATGTAACTATGTAACTATGTAATTACACTTTTATTGATTCACTTTAAGCATTATTAAAATCACTGCTCCCGAAAAAACGTCCGTTTTTAAAACTTTTTTTTGCATTGATACAGGTCCCCTGGGGCAGGACCCAGGTCCCCAAACACTTTTTATGACAATACCATGCATATAAGCCTTTAAAATGAGCACTTTTGATTTCTCCCATAGACTTTTAAAGGGTGTTCCGCGGCTTTCGAATTTGCCGCGAACACCCTAAATTGTTCGCTGTTCAGTGAACTGGCGAACAGCCGATGTTCGACCTGAACATGAGCTTGACTCGAACTCGAAGCTCATCCCTAGCCCCCAGTACAAATCCCCCCCAAAAAAGGCCCTCGCCCTAGCACAAATCCTCTACTCCTCAAATTTGTCAGAAACCATGAAATCAGGCCGAGACAGAAGTACAGTTAAATCACACTTGTTTAACCACTTCAATACTGGCCTATTGTCATATGACGTCCTGGGATGGGATCTCCCATCCTGGGTGGACGTCATATGACGGCCTCGGGTTCCCGGCCGCCTAGGGGGCGCGCGCGCGCGCCTGCTGCGTCACTCGGGACCCCGTGCGTGTGCCCGGCGGCCGCGATGTCCGCCGGGCACCCGCGATTGCCCGTTAACCGGGCCGGCATGTGGATCTGTGTGTGTAAACACACAGATCCACAGCCTGTCAGCTCTGAGGAGAGCGATCTGTGTTCCCAGAACGGAGGAACACTGATCGGTCTCCTCCCCTTGAGCGTCCCCTCCCCCTTCAGTTAGTAATCACTCCCTAGGAAACATATTAACCCCTCCCCGCCCCCTAGTGGTTAACCCCTTCACTGCCTGTCACATTTACACAGTAATCAATGCAATTTTATAGCATTGATCGCTGTATAAATGCGAATGGTCCCAAAAATGTGTCAAAAGTGTCCGATGTGTCCGCCATAATGTCGCAGTCATGAAAAAAAATCGCGATCGCCGCTATTACTAGTAAAAAAAATAAATAAATATTTTTTTTTTAAAAATGCCATAAATCTATCCCGTATTTTATAGACGCTATAACTTTTGCGCAAACCAATCAATATTCGCTTATTGTGATTTTTTTTACCAAAAATATGTAGAAGAATACGTATCGGCCGAAACTGAGGAAAAAATTAGTTTTTTTAAAAAAAATTGGGATATTTATTATAGCAAAAAGTAAAAAATATGGTGTTTTTTTCAAAATTGTCACTCTTCTTTTGTTTATAGCGCAAAAAATAAAAACCGCAGAGGTGATCAAATACCACCAAAAGAAAGCTCTATTTGTGGGGAAAAAAGGACGTCAATTTTGTTTGGGTACAACGTCGCACGACCGCGCAATTGTCGTTTAAAGTGCGACAGCGATGAAAACTAAAAATTGGTCTGGGAAGGAAGGGGGTGAAAATGCCCTGTATTGAACCGGTTAATAATAAAAGTAAAAGGAACAAACGTAGTCAAAACATAGCCAAAATTTGGTAATAGTCAGCCAAGCCAGACGTCAGGGATCAATGTAGTGGAACAGCAAGCAGGATCTGGATCCAGAAGGGATGTCAGCAAAGCAAGTCTTGAACAGGATCGCAGGAGAGCATCTCAGTTTCTGTGATGTTGACCAATGCAGAGCTCCTTTGGACTGGATGGCTTAAGTAGGCAGGACTGACGAGCAGGATATCATCAACAGCTGAGTCACTGTGGAGAGATGGGAGCTGGCAATTAGCCGACAGCTGAGCGGCCAGCTCTGAGAAGGAAGGGCTGAGCCTAGCCCTGACAAAATTTCCCCTTAGAGCACAGATCCTCTCCACCCAATTCCAGATTCTCCCCTCCCAGTACAACCCCCCCTCTCAGCACAAATTTTTGACCCCCCCACATCCTCCCAGCTCACATCCTTTCTCTCCCAGGATGCCCCCAGTACAAAGCCCCCCAAAAAAGTCTCCCCCATCACAAATCCTCAACTCCTCAAATTCCCCCTTAGAGCACAAATCCTCTCCTCCCAATTCCAGATTCCCCCCTCCCAGCACAAATCCCCCTGCTGAAATCCCCCCTCTCAGCACACAATTCCCCCCCATCCCTCCAGCCCACATCCTTTCTCTTCCAGTATGCACCCAGTACAACCCCCCCAAAAGTCCCTCCCCCCCAGCACAAATCCCCCTGCTGAAATCCCCCCTCTCAGTACACAATTCTGCCCCCCCATCCCTCCAGCTCACATCTTTTCTCTTCCAGTATGCACCCAGTACAAACCCCCCAAAAGTCCCTCCCCCCTAGCACAAATCCTCTACTCCTCAAATTTCCCCTTAGAGCACAGATCCTCCCCCCCAATTCCAGATTTCCCCCTCCAGGAACAAATCCCCCCCCCCAATTAAATTACCCGCCCCCTCTAGCATATCACATTTTCTAGTACTAACACCTAAAACCCCCCTCCCAGCAGAAATCATCTTCCCCCATCCTTCCTCCCAACGCAAATCCCAAATCACCTAAACCACACCTCCCCAAATTTCCCCTCCTAATACAATTCTTACCCCCTGCCACCCCCCAAATGCCCTCTCTAAACACCAATCCCTTCCCCCCAATCTGCTTGTGGTGCCTCCCCACCTCACATGATACCACAGTGCCCGGGGCAGCCATCCCTCCTGCCCCCCCTCCTGGCACTGAATAGGCTGCACACACCTCTGCAGAGATCCTTTCCTCAGCCTTCCATACAGAGCAAACGAAGAGCATTATAAGGCAAACCTCCCAACTTTCTGAGATGGGAATGAGGGACACCTATTAGCAAAAGTATGCAGGCATAGGACACACCCCCTGCCACGCCTCTCCTTAAAGAAGAACTGTACGAAAAAAACGATTGGTTAAACCCACGAGTGCTTTTTCTACCACTACTATTCCTTTAAATTGTCTTTTGGAATTTAGAAATGCAGCAATTTAGAAATTGGATGAAAGGTTTAGCTCTGGAAAACACTTTTTGCTGGATAGGTAGTGCATTTTTATATCCAACTACATAGATCAGGCCAAAGTGAGGGACAAATGGGGAGGAAAAAGGGACAGAGGGACGTTCCTGGACAGTCCCTCGAAATCCGGGACAGTCCCTCAAAATCCGGGACGGTTGGGAGCTATGCTATAGGGTGGAGAGTAATGTATAAAGACATTTCCTAAAGGTGCTTCATATTTCCACATTCCATGTAAATGCACATTCATTAATTATGCCAAAAACATAAATGATGTAAAAATATCAACATATTACGTAATAGAAACTCAAGAAAAGTCACAATTTGGATTAGGTGATGCATTTCAATTTTTGTCCACTAGATGGCATAAATCCTTTTCCATTTTATCTAGTCTTGGTTTTTTAATTGGTGGTTTAGAGAGACGGAATCCTTTTCAACCATTATTAGACTTGTGGCTGTTTTTTTTTTCTCTAGTTTTGATGGATTTGACAAATCAAGTTTTTTTTTTTTTTTTAGGGGGATCGATGTGGGATTTTTTATATTAGTCACTGTAAGAGGATGGACATCAACAAAGTACACTCACCTACCACTTTATTAGGTACACCCGTTCAGTTTCTTGGTAACACAAATTGCCAATCAGCCAATCACATGGCAGCAACTCAATGCATTTAGGCATCTAGACGTGGTGAAGACGACTTGCTGAAGTTCAAACCAAGCATCAGAATGGGGAAGAAATGGGAACTGAAGTGACTTTGAACGTTGTATGGTTGTTGGTGGCAGTCGGGCTGGACTGAGTATTTCTGGGATTTTCACACACAACCATCTCTCGGGATTACAGAGAATGGTGGGAAAAAGAGAAAATATCCAGTGAGCGGGAGTTGTGTGGAGGAAAATGCCTTGTTGGTGTCAGAGGTCAGAGGAGATTGGGCAGACTGGTTCCAGATGATAGAAAGGCAACAGTAACTCAAATAACCACTTGGTACATCCAAGGTATGGAGAATACCATCTCTGAACACACAACACACCCAACCTTGAAGCAGATGGGCTACAGCAGCAGAAGACCACACCGGGTGCCACTCCTGTCAGCTAAGAACAGGAAACTGAGGCTAAAATTGGCACAGGATCACCAAAATTGGACAATAGAAGATTGGGAAAACGTTGCCTGGTTTGATGAGTCTGGTGGGACATTCAGATGTGGGGTCAGAATTATGGTGTGGGGTTGTTTTTCAGGGGTTGGGCTTGGCCCCTTAGTTCCAGTGAAGGGAACTTTTAAGGCGTCAGCATACCAAGACAATTCTGACAATTTCATGCTCCCAACTTTGTGGGAGGAGTTTGGGGATGGCCCCTTCCTGTTCCAACATGACTGCGCACCAGTGTACAAAGCAAGGTCCATAAAGACATGGATGAGTGAGTTTGGGGTGGAGGAACTTGGCTGGTCCTGACCTCAACCCAATAGAACACCTTTGGGATGAATTAGAGCGGAGACTGCGAGCCAGGCCTTCTCGTCCAACATCAGTGCCTGACCTCACAAATACTCTTCTGGAAGAATGGTCAAACATTCCCATAGACACCCTCCTAAACCTTGTGGACGGCCTTCCCAGAAGAGTTGAAGCTGTTATAGCTGCAAAGGGTGGGCCAACCCAATATTGAACCCTACGGACTAACACTGGGATGCTGTTAAAGTTTATGTGCGTGTAAAGGCAGGCGTCACAATACTTTTGGTAATATAGTGCATGTTAATTTACCTTTTTAGTGTGGCTGCGCTTTTACCTTTTTATGTTTTGTTTTGGGGTACGGGAACACATGTCAGTATATAGCGGCCCCCAGCATTCATTTATATTTTTACACAGTTTTTGTCAGATATAAGATTTATATGTTGGAATATCACATATTTGCACCAGAGTAATGCAGTGATTTCATTGTAGTATCTATAGGGTGGAGGCCTTCCACTTAGGGGAGTCTTCTTCACAGAGTCCAGAGAGCTTTCATTGCTCGGATAGTGTTGCATTGAACGTCAGAATGTTTGGAAAATTCTGAAACTACTCGTACACATATCTGGGAGGGGAATCCCTCCCTGCAGTCAAAATATTCTTAGGCAACATGAGTTTTACTTCCTATAATTTATTATCAGACGTGCAGGGAATTTTTTTGTTTAAAAAAAGCTCTGGCTGAACAACATGTTAAAGGAGAACCATGTGCAACTAATAAAGTGGCCTGTGATGGTCAGGACCTTCTGGATTCAGACCCCAGTAAAAAAAGACTTGTACTGGACATATTGTAGTTGACTTGGTATTATCAGGTTGTTCTGGATCTAGATGCTGGTGGTGAAGACATGTGATAGACATGTTTTAGGGTCCCAGTGTGGTCAGTGTCTCCTGGATTAGGATATTGGTGGTGGAGACTTGTGTTGGACATGTTGCGGGGGGGGGGGGGGGGGGCTCTTATGGTCAGGGTCTTTTGGATTCAGATGTTAGTGCTAAAGACTTGTGATGGGCATGATGTTGTAAGGACCTATTATGGTCAGAGCCTTCTATATCCCAACACTAGTGATGAAGACACTAGTGTTGGACATGGTGCAGGGGTCCTGTTATGGTCAGGGTCTTTTTGATCTAAACATTGGTGATTAAGACTTGTGTTGGATATGTTGCAGAGGGCCTGTTATCGTAAGTGCCTTCTGGATCCAGATACTGGTGGTAAAGTTTTGTGGTGGATATATTGCAGAGGGCCTGTTATGCTCATTGCCTTCTGGAGCCAGACGCTAGTGATAAAGACTTCTGGTGGGCATGTTGTAGTGGGTCTGTTATAGTCAGGGCTTTCTGGATCTAGAAGCTGGTGGTATAGACATGTGGTGGACATGTTGCAGAGGGCCTATTATGATAAGAACCTTCTGGATCCTGACACTGGGGACAAAGACTTGTGTTGGATATGTTTCAGGGGGCTTGTTATGGTCAGGGTCTTCTGGAGCCAGGTACTGGTGGTAAAGACTTGTGGTGGACTTGTTGCTGGGGGCCTATTATGGTCAGGTCTTTCAGGATCTAGATGTCGATGGTAAAAACTTGTGTCAGGCATGTTGTAAAGACCTATAATGGTCAGAACCTTTGGGATTCAGACATTGTTGATGAAGACTTTTGCTGCACAAGTTGCATGAGGCCTGTTATAGTCATGGCACCTCTGGATCCAGATGGCAGTGGTAAAGGCTTGTGTTAGGCTTGTTGCAGGGGGCTTGTTATGATCCGGGTTGTCTGGATCCAGATGCTGGTAAAAAATTTGTGTTGGACAAATTGCAGTGGGCCTGTTATGGTCAGGGCCTTCTAGATCTAGATGGCGGTGGTAAAGACTTGTGTTGGACATGTTGCAGGGGACCTGTTATGGTCAGGACCTTCTGAACCCAGATGGCAGTGTTGAAGACTTGTGTAAGGCTTGTTGCAGGGGGTTTGTTGTTGTCAGGGTCTCTTGGAGCCACAGACTGGTAGTAGAGCATGAGGGATCAATAGAAATTTGTAGGAAACACTCCAAGACCTTATCATGGTCAACTTTGTATATAAAAAGCATAAATCCATATACACATTCAGAGCCTTAAAATTGCAGTTTATATGAGCCAGTACCATTAATACAGCTTCTATATTGTACAGTTACCATGCACCATCATTATTTTAGTTGTTCCTCTGAGAGGATTCCTCAGGTTTATAAACCAAGGCTGAGGATTTGTCATTTGAGGTTTAGCACTCCTGGCTTTGGCCCACCAATAGTCCAGGACTGCAGAAAATGAGCTAAGCCTGAAGAAACTTCTTGGTGGCACAATTTGTGCAAAAATGTCTGGCTAATAGAATAAACCTAGGAAGGCTAAAGATGAAGCATTTCAAAGAGATTATTGTGTAGCTATGAGCTCATCCATATCTGTTGGATGGGCAGGAACAGATCATTGAGGGCTGTCTTGAGAAGTTGTGCTTCTACATTGGTCTGGATTGCCCGGTAGGTAGGTTAGAAAGATACGGGGTCATCTGTACATGAGTGGTCATCTCATTGGTCATCTCAATGAGGGTAACTGAATACAAGGGTCACAGAACTAGGTAACAGGTAGTTACATATATATTAGGTGTAAAACCCATCCTCAGGTGGTCAGGGTTATAGTAGGTGACCAGATTGAGTATCTATAACCATTTCAGACAGCAAGTGTGTTCCCACCATCTACCAGACAACCCAATACCCTCCTACATCTTGTCCTCCAGTCACATACAGCATAAGGGCAATCTTTCTGGTTAAATTGTCTGGTGCCAGTGAGTCTAATGCCCTGTACACACGATCGGACTTTCCACCAACAAAACTGTGGATTTTTGTTCGAAGGTTGTTGGGTCAAACTTGTCTTGCATACACACGGTCACACAAAGGTTGGTCAACAATTACGAACGTGGGAACGCGGTGGCGTACAAGACGTATGACGAGCCGAGAAAAAGACAGTTCAGTGCGGCTCCTTCTGCTTGATTCTGAGCATGCATGAACTTTTGTGTGACAGGCTTGTGTACACACGATCGGACTTTCCGACAATAAAGTTTGGTTGGCGGAAAATTTTTGAACCTGTTCTCAAACATTTGTTGGCAGAAAGTCCGACAGCAAATGTTCGATGGAGCATACACACGGTCGGACATTCAGACAACAAGCTCACATCCAACATTTCCCGAAAGTCCGACCGGCATTAGTAGGAGCATTGATTCTTTTCCCAGAGACTTAAGGTTATCATTCAGGTTTGCTTAAAAATATGAAGCTTCTGGATGCGGTCATCTGTGAAATTGAAGAAGGTCTAAGGTAAATTAAAAGAGGTACATTGTATTTGGGTGGAATGGTTATATAATGTGACTCCTGACTGAGACTTCTGAAATATGGCTTATTTTTACATCAAATGCCCATAAATACATAAATCTGCCAACAACATCCCCCACAACTGCTCAGCTCTTCTATCCATAGACTGCTACTGGACTTGAATCTCTGTCTGGTCTTTATTGCTATCAGTATCTCTTTTGGAGAGATCCACCTTGGTCATTAAGAGGAAAAATAAAATGTTACTGTTGTCCCCAAAGCATGAAGCAAAGGGAAATGTCAGCAGAGACACCAACCCATTTCTACTGCAAGAGAACCATTTTGGTTGGATTCCATGCTAATGACCGGGTACATGAGCTGAATTAATAAGTATCTAATAGTTATTAAGTGTCTCATTTATAAGGAACCAAAAAAAAATGATATTCAGTCACCAGTAAATAAAAAATAATCATCAATTAAAATAGAAAATTAACTGCAAATGATGTAGCTGGACATGGGTGGTGGGATCGGACATCTTCTCCTGTACAGGGGTCTCTGGATATATAAATCTTGTAGAAATTATGAATTATAATCATTCTATTCTGAGCCATCCATCGAAGGTAGAATGCAGGCACTCAGAGACGTCTCTCTCCTTCTCCTCATCACCTCACTGACAAATCCAATAGAATCGATCAACACAAATCTGCGTTCTTCTTCCATTCCAGATACTCTGTCCAACGGCATTCAGAAGATTTTGGGAATTTTGTTCTCAGAGATAGAGAGCAGAGAAAACAGTAAGTTACCAACAACCTGAATAAATTACATAGATGAGTGGCCTAAAGGCTATAGAAACAGAAGTACTCCAGATGGGGACTCTGGGCAAAAATCTGCCAGGATGGGGGCCATCGAAAATTTATGTCACCCATCCTGCAGATAAGGAGTGGTCCCGGTCACTGGCAGAGCAGATAAAGACGGGGAGCAGAGCTACTGCTGTGACTGAGGGAAATGTTCAATCAGCAAATAGAGTGAAGAACACCAATGGATCAGTGTGCACATCAGTTAGTTGTAAATGTGGAGGGAGGTTCTGAATGGAGGCAAGTGGAGGGATTGGCAAAGAGGGGTGGAGGACACTGAATGGAGGTCAGTGGAGGGATTAATAGAGAGAAGTAGAGGACACTGAATGGAGCTCAATGGAGGGATTGGCAGAGAGGGGTGGAGGACACTGAATGGAGCTCAGTGGAGGGATTGTCAGAGAGGGGTGGAGGACACTGAATGGAGGCCAGTGGAGGGATTGGCAGAGCGAGATGGAGGACACTGAGAGGAGGCCAGTGGAGGGATTGGCAGAGTGAGATGGAGGACACTGAGTGGAGGCCAGTGGAGGAATTGGCAGTGAGGGGTGAAGGACACTGAATGTAAGCCATTGGATGGATTGGCAGACAGGAGTGGAGTACACTGGAGGCCAGTGGAGGGATTGGCAGAGAGGGGTGGAGGATGCTGGATAGAGGCAAGTGGAGGGATTTTAAGGGAGGGGTGGAGGACACTGAGTGGAGGCCAGGGGAGGGTCTGGCAGAGAGGGGTGAAGTGAAGGACTCCGCTAGGTGAACTTGATAGGCTGTTACAACTGATAGAAAAGATGGAAGCCATTATTTGGACCTGGTACTACTACCTCTATCCCAGGGGAGATACACCATGGCTTTATGGACTCCCTATGATACACCAGCAAGGTGGCTCTTGTCAGCAGCATCAACTCTGTCCCATAAAACACTGATAGTACCTGGCTCCTATCCGATATGGTACACTAGATTCAGAAATAAAGAATTCACGAATATGGTATGTGGATTAAGGTTAGATCCAGAAGAGACAATGGTGTCCTATGATGTCTCATCCCCTTTTCACTTGTAAACCATCTGCAGAAGCTCTGAGACAGCTGAGCAGACTTCAGACCAGACCAAGTATGTTCCTTACATGACCTTTTCTTCAACAATACCTGTTTCAAGCACATAGGTGAACTTCTTCTTCATGGCTGTGCTACGGACTCACCTGTGTCTCTCCATGTAGCATTCCTATACATGGAGGAGGTGGAGAGGAGAGAACACCCAAATGTCATTGATTCAGATATGTGGATGGTAGGTGGATGGTGGGAAGCACGCCACGATGGTGGGAAATTTTAGTACAGTGTTGCACGGCTCCGCAATTACCAGTTAACTTAGTGCAGTCCTGGTCATAACAGAGGGAAAACCTTCTGGGGATGAGTTGGTTAAGAAGTTGAAGATGACTAACCAGCAATAGCCATAACGTGACCTGGATTGGTCGGCACCTTCACAGACAGACTCTTGATAGTTGTTTCCTTCTCTATCTGGATTCCTCTTTCTCTTCCACTTTCTCTTTCTCTATCTCCTCTTTATGTCTACCCCCCTCCCCCCCACAGGGTCAACAGAACATCTGCCATCTGAACATCATTGTGTGGGAACGGATGGGAGGAGAAGAACGGCAGCTGCTATTACTTATCCTGGATGCCCCAGCAGTGGAAGTTTGCCAAGAAGGAATGCGAGCATCGGAAGAGTCACCTGGTGGTCATCACCAGCGAGGAGGAGATGGTAAGGATGGGATTGGGGCAACTTGTAGACATAATGGTGACCCAATGGCTGTTACTCAGCCAATCAGAACTTACCAGTTTGGGGTCCCCAGGGGAGACTCACTGAACCCCCATTCCACAAACAGAGGACAGGAAGGTAGCAGATTAGAAACAAGGTCTGTAGGGTTAGAAAAAGATGGCGGGACCCCCTTCCGCACACAGAGGACAGGATAGGCAGGGAAGGGATTAGAAACAAGGTCTGTAGAGTTAGAAAAGATGGCGGGACCCCCATTCCACACACAGAGGACAGGATAGGCAGGGAAGGGATTAGAAACAAGGTCTGTAGGGTTAGATAAGATGGCGGGACCCCCATTCCACACACAGAGGACAGGATAGGAAGGGAACGGATTAGAAACGAGGTCTGTAGGGTTAGAAAAGATGGTGGGACCCCCATTCCACACACAGAGGACAGGATAGGAAGGGAACGGATTAGAAACAAGGTCTGTAGGGTTAGAAAAGATAGCGGGACCCCCATTCCTCACACAAAGGACAGGATAGGAAGGAAATTGATTAGAAACGAGGTCTGTAGGTTTAGAAAAGATGGCAGGAGCCCCATTCCTCACACAGAGGACAGGATAGGAAGGAAATGGATTAGAAACGAGGTCTGTAGAGTTAGAAAAGATGGTGGGACCCCCATTCCACACACAAAGGACAGGATAGGAAGGGAAAGGATTAGAAACGAGGTCTGTAGGGTTAGAAAAGATGGGAGGACCCCCATTCCGCACACAGAGGACAGGATAGAAAGGGAACGGATTAGAAACAAGGTCTGTAGGGTTAGAAAAGATAGCGGGACCCCCATTCCACACACAGAGGACAGGATAGGAAGGGAACAGATTAGAAACGAGGTCTGTAGGGTTAGAAAAGATAGTGGGACCCCCATTCCACACACAGAGGACAGGATAGGAAGGGAAAGGATTAGAAACGAGGTCTGTAGGGTTAGAAAAGATGGCGGGACCCCATTCCGCACACAGACTACAGGATAGGAAGGGAATGCATTAGAAATGAGGTCTGTAGGGTTAGAAAAGATGGCAGGAGCCCCATTCCTCACACAGAGGACAGGATAGGAGGGAAATGGATTAGAAACGAAGTCTGTAAAGTTAGAAAAGATGGTGGGACCCCCATTCCACACACAGAGGACAGGATAGGAAGGGAACGGATTAGAAACGAGGTCTGTAGGGTTAGAAAAGATAGCGGGACCCCCATTCCTCACACAAAGGACAGGATAGGAAGGGAACAGATTAGAAACGAGGTCTGTAGGGTTAAAAAAGATGGTGGGACCCCCTTCCGCACACAGAGGACAGGATAGGCAGGGAACGCATTAGAAACGAGGTCTGTAGGGTTAGAAAAGATGGTGGACCCCCATTCCGCACACAGAGGACAGGATAGGAAGGGAACGGATTAGAAACAAGGTCTGTAGGTTTAGAAAAGATGGCAGGAGCCCCATTCCTCACACAGAGGACAGGATAGGAAGGAAATGGATTAGAAATGAGGTCTGTAAAGTTAGAAAAGATGGTGGGATCCCCATTCCACACACAGAGGACAGGATAGGAAGGGAAAGGATTAGAAACGAGGTCTGTAGGGTTAGAAAAGATGGCGGGACCCCCATTCCACACACAGAGGGGAGGATAGGAAGGGAACGGATTAGGAACAAGGTCTGTAGGGTTAGAAAAGATGGTGGGACCCCCATTTCACACACAGAGGACAGGAAAGGAAGGGAATGGATTAGAAACAAGGTCTATAGGGTTAGAAAAGATGGCGGGACCCCAATTCCGCACACAGAGGACAGGATAGGAAGGGAACGGATTAGAAACGAGGTCTGTAGGGTTAGAAAAGATGGCGGGACGCCCATTCCGCACACAGAGGACAGGATAGGAAGGGAACGGATTAGAAACGAGGTCTGTAGGGTTAGAAAAGATGGCGGGACCCCATTCCACACACAGAGGACAGGATAGGAAGGGAACGGATTAGAAACGAGGTCTGTAGGGTTAGAAAAGATGGCGGGACCCGCATTCCACACACAGAGGACAGGATAGGAAGGGAACGGATTAGAAACGAGTTATGTAGGGTTAGAAAAGATGGGGGGACCCCCATTCCACACACAGAGGACAGGATAGGAAGGGAATGGATTAGAAACAAGGTCTGTAGGGATAGAAAGATGGCGGGACCCCCATTCCACACACAGAGGACAGGATAGGAAGGGAACGGATTAGAAACGAGGTCTGTAGGAATAGAAAAGATGGCGGGACCCCCATTCCACACACAGAGGACAGGATAGGAAGGAAAAGGATTAGAAACAAGGTCTGTAGGGTTAGAAAAGATGGCGGGACCCCCATTCCGCACACAGAGGACAGGATAGGAAGGGAACGGATTAGAAACAAGGTCTGTAGGGTTAGAAAAGATGGCGGACCCCCATTCCGCATACAGAGGACAGGATAGGAAGGGAACGGATAAGAAACAAGTTCTGTAGGGTTAGAAAAGATGGCGGGACCCCCATTCCACACACAGAGGACAGGATAGTAAGGGAACGGATTAGAAACAAGGTCTGTTGGGTTAGAAAAGATGGCGGGACCCTCATTCCACACACGGAGGACAGGATAGTAAGGGAACGGATTAGAAACAAGGTCTGTAGGGTTAGAAAAGATGGCGGACCCCCATTCCGCACACAGAGGACAGGATAGGAAGGGAACGGATTAGAAACGAGGTATGTAGGGTTAGAAAAGATGGGGGGACCCCCATTCTACACACAGAGGACAGTATAGGAAGGGAATGGATTAGAAACAAGGTCTGTAGGGATAGAAAGATGGCGGGACCCCCATTCCACACACAGAGGACAGGATAGGAAGGGAACGGATTAGAAACGAGGTCTGTAGGAATAGAAAAGATGGCGGGACCCCCATTCCACACACAGAGGACAGGATAGGAAGGAAAAGGATTAGAAACAAGGTCTGTAGGGTTAGAAAAGATGGCGGGACCCCCATTCCGCACACAGAGGACAGGATAGGAAGGGAACGGATTAGAAACGAGGTCTGTAGGGTTAGAAAAGATGGCGGACCCCCATTCCGCATACAGAGGACAGGATAGGAAGGGAACGGATAAGAAACAAGTTCTGTAGGGTTAGAAAAGATGGCGGGACCCCCATTCCACACACAGAGGACAGGATAGGAAGGGAACGGATTAGAAACGAAGTCTGTAGGATTAGAAAAGATGGCTGGACCCCCATTCAACACACAGAGGACAGGATAGGAAGGGATTAGAAACAAGGTCTGTAGGGTTAGAAAAGATGGTGGGACCCCCATTACACACACAGAGGACAGGATAGGAAGGGAACGGATTAGAAACCAGGTCTGTAGGGTTAGAAAAGATGGTGGGACCCCATTCCACACACAGAGGATAGGATAGGAAGGGAACGGATTAGAAACGAGGTCTGTAGGGTTATAAAAGCTGGCGGGACCCCCATTCCACACACAGAGGACAGGATAGGAAGGGAATGGATTAGAAACGAGGTCTCTAGGGTTAGAAAAGATAGCGGGACCCCCATTCCACACACAGAGGATAGGGTAGGAAGGAAACAGATTAGAAACAAGGTCTGTAGGGTTAGAAAAAATGGTGGGACCCCCATTCCGCAAACAGAGGACAGGATAGGAAAGGAACGGATTAGAAACAAGGTCTGTAGGGTTAGAAAAGATGGCGGGACCCCAATTCCACACACAGAGGACAGGATAGGAAGGGAACGGATTAGAAACGAGGTCTGTAGGAATAGAAAAGATGGCGGGACCCCCATTCCACACACAGAGGACAGGATAGGAAGGAAAAGGATTAGAAACAAGGTCTGTAGGGTTAGAAAAGATGGCGGGACCCCCATTCCGCACACAGAGGACAGGATAGGAAGGGAACGGATTAGAAACAAGGTCTGTAGGGTTAGAAAAGATGGCGGACCCCCATTCCGCATACAGAGGACAGGATAGGAAGGGAACGGATAAGAAACAAGTTCTGTAGGGTTAGAAAAGATGGCGGGACCCCCATTCCACACACAGAGGACAGGATAGTAAGGGAACGGATTAGAAACAAGGTCTGTTGGGTTAGAAAAGATGGCGGGACCCTCATTCCACACACGGAGGACAGGATAGTAAGGGAACGGATTAGAAACAAGGTCTGTAGGGTTAGAAAAGATGGCGGACCCCCATTCCGCACACAGAGGACAGGATAGGAAGGGAACGGATTAGAAACGAGGTATGTAGGGTTAGAAAAGATGGGGGGACCCCCATTCTACACACAGAGGACAGTATAGGAAGGGAATGGATTAGAAACAAGGTCTGTAGGGATAGAAAGATGGCGGGACCCCCATTCCACACACAGAGGACAGGATAGGAAGGGAACGGATTAGAAACGAGGTCTGTAGGAATAGAAAAGATGGCGGGACCCCCATTCCACACACAGAGGACAGGATAGGAAGGAAAAGGATTAGAAACAAGGTCTGTAGGGTTAGAAAAGATGGTGGGACCCCCATTCCGCACACAGAGGACAGGATAGGAAGGGAACGGATTAGAAACGAGGTCTGTAGGGTTAGAAAAGATGGCGGACCCCCATTCCGCATACAGAGGACAGGATAGGAAGGGAACGGATAAGAAACAAGTTCTGTAGGGTTAGAAAAGATGGCGGGACCCCCATTCCACACACAGAGGACAGGATAGGAAGGGAACGGATTAGAAACGAAGTCTGTAGGATTAGAAAAGATGGCTGGACCCCCATTCAACACACAGAGGACAGGATAGGAAGGGATTAGAAACAAGGTCTGTAGGGTTAGAAAAGATGGTGGGACCCCCATTACACACACAGAGGACAGGATAGGAAGGGAACGGATTAGAAACCAGGTCTGTAGGGTTAGAAAAGATGGTGGGACCCCATTCCACACACAGAGGATAGGATAGGAAGGGAACGGATTAGAAACGAGGTCTGTAGGGTTATAAAAGCTGGCGGGACCCCCATTCCACACACAGAGGACAGGATAGGAAGGGAATGGATTAGAAACGAGGTCTCTAGGGTTAGAAAAGATAGCGGGACCCCCATTCCACACACAGAGGATAGGGTAGGAAGGAAACAGATTAGAAACAAGGTCTGTAGGGTTAGAAAAAATGGTGGGACCCCCATTCCGCAAACAGAGGACAGGATAGGAAAGGAACGGATTAGAAACAAGGTCTGTAGGGTTAGAAAAGATGGCGGGACCCCAATTCCACACACAGAGGACAGGATAGGAAGGGAATGGATTAGAAACGAGGTCTGTAGGGTTAGAAAAGATGGCGGGACCCCCATTCCACACACAGAGGGGAGGATAGGAAGGGAAAGGATTAGGAACAAGGTCTGTAGGGTTAGAAAAGATGGTGGGACCCCCATTCCACACACAGAGGATAGGATAGGAAGGGAACGGATTAGAAACAAGGTCTGTAGGGATAGAAAAGATAATGGGACCCCCATTACACACAAAAAGGACAGGATAGGGAGGGAACGGATTAGAAACGACGACTCTAGGGTTATAAAAGCTGGCGGGACCCCCATTCCACACACAGAAGACAGGATAGGAAGGGCATGGATTAGAAACGAGGTCTGTAGGGTTAGAGAAGATGGCGGGACCCCCATTCCACACACAGAGGACAGGATAGGCAGGGAACGGATAAGAAACAAGGTCTATAGGGTTATAAAAGATGGCGGGACCCCCATTCCGCACACAGAGGACAGGATTAGGAAGGGAATGGATTAGAAACGAGGTCTCTAGGGTTAGAAAAGATGGTGGGACCCCCATTCCACACACAGAGGAGAGGATAGGAAGGGAACGGATTAGAAACGAGGTCTGCAGGGTTAGAAAAGATAGCGGGACCCCCCATTCCACACACAGAGGACAGGATAGTAAGGGAGCAGATTAGAAACGAGGTCTGTAGGGTTAGAAAAGATGGCGGGACCCCCATTCCACACACAGAGGACAGGATAGTAAGGGAGCAGATTAGAAACAAGGTCTGTAGGGTTAGAAAAGATGGCGGGACCCCCATTCCACACACAGAGGACAGGATAGGAAGGGAACGGATTAGAAACGAGGTCTATAGGGTTAGAAAAGATGGTGGGACCCCCATTCCACACACAGAGGACAGGATAGGAAGGGAACGGATTAGAAACGAGGTCTATAGGGTTAGAAAAGATAGTGGGACCCCCATTCCACACACAGAGGACAGGATAGGAAGGGAAGGGGTTAGAAACGAGGTCTGTAGGGTTAGAAAAGATGGTGGGACCCCCATTCCACACACAGGGGACAGGATAGGAAGGGAATGGATTAGAAACGAGGTCTGTAGGGTTAGAAAAGATGGCGGGACCCCCATTCCACACACAGAGGACAGGATAGGAAGGGAGCAGATTAGAAACGAGGTCTGTAGGGTTAGAAAAGATGGCGGGACCCCCATTCAACACACAGAGGACAGGATGGGAAGGGAACGGATTAGAAACGAGGTCTATAGGGTTAGAAAAGATGGTGGGACCCCCATTCCACACACAGAGGACAGGATAGGAAGGGAAGGGGTTAGAAACGAGGTCTGTAGGGTTAGAAAAGATGGTGGGACCCCCATTCCACACACAGGGGACAGGATAGGAAGGGAATGGATTAGAAACGAGGTCTGTAGGGTTAGAAAAGATGGCGGGACCCCCATTCCACACACAGAGGACAGGATAGGAAGGGAGCAGATTAGAAACGAGGTCTGTAGGGTTAGAAAAGATGGCGGGACCCCCATTCAACACACAGAGGACAGGATGGGAAGGGAACGGATTAGAAACGAGGTCTATAGGGTTAGAAAAGATGGTGGGACCCCCATTCCACACACAGAGGACAGGATAGGAAGGGAACGGATTAGATACTAGGTCTATAGGGTTAGAAAAGATGGTGGGACCCCCATTCCGCACACAAAGGACAGGATAGGAAGGGAAGGGATTAGAAACGAGGTCTGTAGGGTTATAAAAGATGGCGGGACCCCCATTCCACACACAGAGGACAAGATAGGAAGGGAAGGGATTAGAAACGAGGTCTGTAGGGTTAGAAAAGATGGTGGGACCCCCATTCCACACACAGGGGACAGGATAGGAAGGGAATGGATTAGAAACAAGGTCTGTAGGGTTAGAAAAGATGGTGGGACCCCCATTCCGCACACAGAAGACAGGATAGGAAGGGAACGGATTAGAAACGAGGTCTGTAGGGTTATAAAAGATGGCAGGACCCCCATTCCACACACAAAGGACAGGATAGGAAGGGAAGGGATTAGAAACGAGGTCTGTAGGGTTAGAAAAGATGGTGGGACCCCATTCCACACACAGAGGACAGGATAGGAAGGGAACGGATTGAAGGTGAACTCCGGGATAATAAAACATTGTCTATATTCTCTCCTTATATGGTCATCTCTAGCACTGGTCATAGAAAGGGGATGATCTGTGGAGACAGGTCCTCTTCTTATGTGGTCATCTCTTCCTAGTGTGCAGTGGTCAGGAGTATATAGTGTACAGCACAGAGTACAGAGTGCAGTGGTCAGGAGTATATAATGTACAGCACAGAGTACAGAGTGCAGTGGTCAGGAGTATATAATGTACAGCACAGAGTACAGAGTGCAGTGGTCAGGAGTATGTAATGTACAGCACAGAATACAGAGTGCAGTGGTCAGGAGTATATAATGTACAGCACAGAGTACTGTGTGCAGTGGTCAGGAGTATATAGTGTACAACACAGAGTACAGAGTGCAGTGTTCAGGAGTATATAATGTACAGCACAGAGTACAGAGTGCAGTGGTCAGGAGTATATAGTGTACAACACAGAGTACAGAGTGCAGTGGTCAGGAGTATATAATGTACAGCACAGAGTACAGAGTGCAGTGTCCAGGAGTATATAGTGTACAGCACAGAGTACAGAGTGCAGTGTCCAGGAGTATATAGTGTACAGCACAGAGTACAGAGTGCAGTGGTCAGGAGTATATAGTGTACAGCACAGAGTACAGAGTGCAGTGTCCAGGAGTATATAGTGTACAGCACAGAGTACAGAGTGCAGTGGTCAGGAGTATATAATGTACAGCACAGAGTACAGAGTGCAGTGTTCAGGAGCATGTAATGTACAGTACAGAGTACAGAGTGCAGTGGTCAGGAGTATGTAATGTACAGTACAGAGTACAGAGTGCAGTGGTCAGGAGTATATAGTGTACAGCAGAGAGTACAGAGTGCTGTGGTCGGGAGTATATAATGTACAGCACAGAGTACAGAGTGCTGTGGTTGGGAGTATATAATGTACAGCACAGAGTACAGAGTGCAGTGGTCAGGAGTATGTCATGTACAGTACAGAGTGCAGTGGTTAGGAGTATATAATGTACAGCACAGAGTACAGAGTGCAGTGGTTAGGAGTATATAATGTACAGCACAGAGTACAAAGTGCAGTGGTTAGGAGTATATAATGTAGAGTACAGAGTGCAGTGGTCAGGAGTATATAATGTAAAGCACAGAGTACAGAGTGCAGTGGTCAGGAGTATATAATGTACAGCACAGAGTACAGAGTGCAGTGTTCAGGAGTATATAATGTACAGCACAGAGTACAGAGTACAGTGGTCAGGAGTATATAATGTACAGCACAGAGTACAGAGTGCAGTGGTCAGGAGTTTGTAATGTACAGCACAGAGTACAGAGTGCAGTGGTCAGGAGTATGTAATGTACAGCACAGAGTACAGAGTGCAGTGGTCAGAAGTATATAATGTACAGCACAGAGTACAGAGTGCAGTGGTCAGGAGTATGTAATGTACAGCACAGAGTACAGAGTGCAGTGGTCAGGAGTATGTAATGTACAGCACAGAGTATAGAGTGCAGTGGTCAGGAGTATATAATGTACAGCACAGAGTACAGAGTGCAGTGGTCAGGAGTATATAATGTACAGCACAGAGTACAGAGTGCAGTGGTCAGGAGTTTGTAATGTACAGCACAGAGTACAGAGTGCAGTGGTCAGGAGTATGTAATGTACAGCACAGAGTACAGAGTGCAGTGGTCAGGAGTATATAATGTACAGCACAGAGTACAGAGTGCAGTGGTCAGGAGTATGTAATGTACAGCACAGAGTACAGAGTGCAGTGGTCAGGAGTATGTAATGTACAGCACAGAGTATAGAGTGCAGTGGTCAGGAGTATATAATGTACAGCACAGAGTACAGAGTGCAGTGGTCAGGAGTATATAATGTACAGCACCGAGTACAGAGTGCAGTGGTCAGGAGTTTGTAATGTACAGCACAGAGTACAGAGTGCAGTGGTCAGGAGTATGTAATGTACAGCACAGAGTACAGAGTGCAGTGGTCAGGAGTATATCATGTACATCACAGAGTATAGAGTGCAGTGGTCAGGAGTATATAACGTACAGCACAGAGTATAGAGTGCAGTGGTCAGGAGTATATAATGTACAGCACAGAGTACAGAGTGCAGTGGTCAGGAGTATGTAATGTACAGCACAGAGTATAGAGTGCAGTGGTCAGGAGTATATAATGTACAGCACAGAGTACAGAGTGCAGTGGTCAGGAGTATATAATGTACAGCACCGAGTACAGAGTGCAGTGGTCAGGAGTTTGTAATGTACAGCACAGAGTACAGAGTGCAGTGGTCAGGAGTATGTAATGTACAGCACAGAGTACAGAGTGCAGTGGTCAGGAGTATATAATGTACAGCACAGAGTACAGAGTGCAGTGGTCAGGAGTATGTAATGTACAGCACAGAGTACAGAGTGCAGTGGTCAGGAGTATGTAATGTACAGCACAGAGTACAGAGTGCAGTGGTCAGGAGTATATAATGTACAGCACAGAGTACAGAGTGCAGTGGTCAGGAGTATGTAATGTACAGCACAGAGTACAGAGTGCAGTGGTCAGGAGTATGTAATGTACAGCACAGAGTACAGAGTGCAGTGGTCAGGAGTATATAATGTACAGTACAGAGTACAGAGTGCTGTGGTCAGGAGTATGTCATGTACAGCACAGAGTACAGAGTGCAGTGGTCAGGAGTATATCATGTACATCACAGAGTACAGAGTGCAGTGGTCAGGAGTATATAATGTACATCACAGAGTACAGAGTGCAATGGTCAGGAGTATGATATGTACAGCACAGAGCACACAGTGCAGTGGTCAGGAGTATATAATGTATATCACAGAGTACAGAGTGCAATGGTCAGGATTATGTCATGTACAGCACAGAGCACACAGTGCAGTGGATCTGGCATATGTCATGTACAGCACAGAGTACAGAGTGCAGTGGTCAGGAGTGTATAATATAAAGCACAGAGTACAGAGTGCAGTGGTTAGGAGTATATAATGTACAGCACAGAGTACAGAGTGTAGTGGTCAGGAGTTTGTAATGTACAGCACAGAGTACAGAGTGCAGTGATCAGGAGTATATAATGTACAGCACCGAGTACAGAGTGTAGTGGTCAGGAGTTTGTAATGTAAAGCACAGAGTACAGGTTGCAGTGATCAGGAGTATATAATGTACAGCACAGAGTACAGAGTGCAGTGTTCAGGAGTAATAAGAAACGTAAGAAACGATAGTTCCGCACTTAGGAAAAAAGAAGGGAGAAAAAGAACTGCAGCCTCCCTGACACAGAATATCACCTAGGTGAAATTCAAATCAACAAAAATTCTAAAGTAAGGGAATTGGTGCTGTTCGACTATATGTGCATTGAATATTGTTCGTGTATAAATACCTGTAAAAAGTATATATTATTAAGTGCAACAAATATATGTGTAAGAAATTGTAGTGAAATAGAGGAATATATGGTCGGCTTGGATCTTATATAAAGACAACAATTAAAAGACTTTATACCTGTATTCCTCACATTGAAGCCTTTGAAGCCTTTGACTTCCCCTCCCTATTCCATCCTAGGTAATATAGACCTGAGAAAACTGTGGAGTGCCCACAGGTGAGAGGCACCCCCATAATCCTCGTCCTACTGGCCTCCACGTACACTTTTCCCAACCTCCTAACTTTTCCTGCTTCTCAACACCCGACCACACCCCTTTCCTGACCATAATTCCAAAGATACGATCCCTTTCCCCATCCCTTATCAAAAAGTGAGAACTGACACACTCATAACCTATGAAGTTCAACGATAGAATGTTTTATCTTCTGACATTATACATCTTGTGTACTGAGTGTTTTCCTTGTCACCCTGGAGTGGCACGCCTATGCAGAGAAACTCAGAGGAACCTCCTGTGACTATCCAACGGGGCAGTAGAAAATGTGAAGAAGTGAGTCAGTCCTGGTCAGTATCAGCCTAAGCTTAGTCACTGATGTCTCCTTTTCTCCCGCAGGTTCTGGTTGAAAGGTCAGCCCGATAACTGGCTTGGCCATGGTCTGCAGGGTGCAGAAGATTGCGTTCAGCTGATAGAAGATGGTTGGGCCGATATTCACTGTACTCTCCTCTTCTCGTTTATCTGTGAGAAGAAAAAATCATGACCTGCTTTGAGAAACACCATCTGCTCATCATGAACAAGCACGGTTCTTTTCGTGTGAAACGCGTCAACTGATCATCATTGCAATTTTGTCTGGCTCATGACAATAAAGAAATTTCTACAGCATCTTTTGGATTCAAGTATGCGATCAACCTTTTTTCTCTTCTTGCTCATCATTCTTGCTCCCCCATACTGCTGTGGTGAAGAGCTACTAATTGGACAAAATTGATTCTGCAGGGCATTCCGGGACTTGGGCTTCACCCAGAAGTAGATGATCTGAGAAGGTCCACATCCGGAACTCCAATCTTCATATAATTCCTCTGCCTCCTCACCTAAGAGAGCCAAACAAACACAACAAGGGGTTCTAAGAATCTTTCTGTTGTTTGGAAACAATGTATTTCCTTCCAACTATTGGCATTGCTTGGCCTGTATACCCAGGGACATGTTCCTCAGGCTTGGTCCCCTCAATCTCTTTGGTGGGATAATGTTCAGCCGTACCCATGTGTGTGGTCACTGTAAAATCATCAGTAAAGTCAAATAAAGTAAAGTACCTGCAGTTCTTCAGTGAACATGGTGGTGATGATATGTTCCTGAAGCACCATTGATCAGACCTTACACCAAAAACATGGCGGATAGAGTCTGGTTTAAAGGATCCCCAGGTGCGCATTGGTGCGGCGGGTCTCCTACTGTCCAGACTGATTGTGATGAGACTCGGGTTGCAGTCTTTACCCACAGCTTCCTAGATCTGGGCTGGTGATTTCTGGTGCTGTAAATTTGGCACAAACACTTATGGCACAAAGTTTTACCGCCATTAAATTATAATCAATTACCCCTTCCCAAAAACATATAATTCTCAGACTTGTAGTGCATGTTTGGTTTTAGGGCTGACATCTGACTCCAAACTCCGTTATACTTTAGTCACAGAAATTATGAGTCCTAATTGCTAATTCCCCCTCCCAATTTACAACAACCCATACCCTCTCCTCTCTGCCCCTTTTCTAACTGCACCCCACAATTCCCCGCCCTTTTCTCCATCCCAACTCAATCCTTTCCAGTCCCTATTCTATCTTCTTTCCCACTTTATCCTTCTGACCTTGGTCACCCTCTTCTATCCTTCCTTCCTTTCCTATCTACAATTCCACCCCACCCTTCTCCATTCTGCTCTCCATCCCTAATTAAATCCAACTCTTCTTTCCACCCCACTCTATTCCTTCTCCCATTCTACTCCTCTGACCTTGGTCACCCTTTCCTATCCTTCCATGCTTTCCTACCACTGCACTTCCTCCCTTCTCCACCCTTCTCTAAATCCCCAACTCAATCCCACTCTTCTTTCCAGCCCCCCGCTCTATTTTCTCTCCCACTCTACCCCTCTGACCTTGGTTGTCCTCCCTTATCCACCCATCCATACCTACTACTCCATTCCTCCCCACCCTTCTCCACATTCCTCTTCATCCCCAACTCAATCTTACTCTTCTTTCTAGCCCCCACTCTATTTTCTCTCCCACTCTACCCCTCTGACCTTGGTCACCCTCCTCTATCCATTTATCTGTACCTACCATTCCACCCCACCCTTCTCCACCCTTCTCTCCATCCCCAACTCAATTCCACTCTAACCATATGACCTTGGTTGTCCTCCCATTGTTGTCCTTGATTGTTTTTTATAATCGTTTAGTTTTTAGCTTCATATTGTGTTTGTTTTATAGACACGCCCCTTTAATCTTGCTTGTTACATGACCCCGCCCACGTTCCCATGTCCGCCCTCTATAAAGTCCAGTCATGGTATTTCTATTTGAATCTGTTGACAAAGGAGCGCGACTTGCTTACATCGCCAAGTGCGCACGCTCTGGAAATGCATCCAGCTTTGATGACGTCATCCATCCACAGCAAGCTGTCCTGTGCATTCCAACGCCTCGCCCTGAGGACGCTCTCCGGAGCCGCCGTCCTCCATCTTCCGGAAGATCTCACAGTTGTCAGCCAGGAATCCACACTGCTCAGGACTCGGAGAGGCGTCACTGTATTATTAATACCAGGCCTGTTTATTCCTACAAAATGTGAGATGATCCACATCTACTATAGAAAGGGTTATTTCTACAATACTGAACTCAGAGGAGCCTCTCTACTTGTGTTTTACTGCAGCTGAGGAATTGGTTTCTACCCTATCATGATGGCGGCCCTGTTTGCATTTTTGGATGCTTTTTTTTTTCATTGTCACCATTTCTAAATAGACTCTTTTAGCCGATATTTTTATGGACTGACCAGACTCCATTTTTATCATCACTTCCCTTTTCTTTTTAGCAGATTTGTATCAGAATGTGTATGATGTCTGACTTGTTTTGCGCCTCTACTTGTTATATTGTTTGCTTTTGTTGAAACCTTTGTGCTGCACAGCCAGTTCTCATTGTTTCTAATTATGATTATCTCCTAAGACTTGTTCCCTTGTCCTGTATTTTTTTGTTTTTTTTCCTTTTCCCTTTCCTATTTTATCATGGATTTTATGAATGATATAGAACAACAACAATATGCGGTTCTGGACAAGTTCTATACGTTATTCCCATCATCCATTCTTCAACAAGATTATGTTCTTCCCAGTAAGAAATGCCAGTCCCTGTGTGGTAAATTTAAACAATTAGAAAGAATCATCCAAACCACCAATCAGCAGTGGTGGGATAAATTCTTTTCTTAGGAAATACATTGATAGTAAAATGACCCCCTAGAGGTCTAAGTGTCCTGAATCAATGTCCTTTCCTGGAGACTGATAATCACAAGGAATGGGCAGACATTGCCACTCTTTGTACCACAAAATGGAGGAGTCTTCTCATTGCTCATAGAACATCCAGGTCTAATAAAGTAGAAGAAGATATCCATACACTAATAGAAGACATTATCAGTCACAATACGATTATTCCCCTTATCATGGCTCCATACGCTGAAGAAAAATACCAGAACTGATGAAGATTTTTTGTTACCTACAAAATGAGGTAAATTTAGACGTGACCTCGATGATTTCAATAACGATAGAGAATATTCATGGAAAAAAAAAGGAATTATCCTTTACAGAATGATCTCCCGGTCATCTCTAGGCTGGATGATCTGTCATCTCATCTGCCTTCCAGCCCTCCATCTCTACCCTCTCACTTATCTCTCAGAGCTGCTCCTCCATGTCCTCTTATGATCCTTCCCTTAGGTCCACTCATTGTAGACAAACATCAGAGGACCAGTAGAGATCATTTCCATAATGGTCCCCCTCCCCCCTCAGAAATTAAAAACTTTTATAACAGAGAAGGTTTCCTCTACCAATAAGAATACAAATAACAATTCTGCTCTTCTTTCAGCCCTGAATCAGTTTTATAATAGACCCGCCCAGACAAGATCCTCCTGGTCGTTCGATCGCTTCCAATAAGTAGAAGTGAGTCACCGGCGCAAAATATGAAATAATAAATCGTTGTATTGTGTTTAAACCTACAAAACCTAAAAAAAACTTAAAAAATTGGTTGCTGCAATCAAATAATTCACCAATAAGTGAAAAAATAAAATTGTGTTGACTATGTTACCCCAATAAAAAACACAGCACTCTCTGAGAATCATGCATGAGCAAAAAACATTGCAAAAATATATAATATATAAATATGACATATAATTTATGGTGCACAATCTTTCTGTAATCCTTATTATTCAAACAACCAAGTAAACCCCTAATGACATCAATATATCAAATATTAAAACTTTACCTCCGTTTTTTTAGATGTGGCAAACCCTGCAGGCTCACTAATAGGGGGAGGGAGAAAGATAACAGGCTTTCAGTCCAACTAAACAAAAATATACGATCGATGAACTAATCACGTGTTGCAGCACCCAGATTACCTACATGTTAGAGTGTAGCTGTGGGCTGCAGTACCTAGGAAGAACCACAAGGGTGCTCTCGGTAAGAATAGGGGAGCATGTCAGGAACATTAAGAAAGGGTTTAAACATCACAGCGTGTGGAAGCACTTTAGGGGGACGTACATAGAAGGGACCCCCCAACATTTGAAGTTCTACGGGATACATAAAATACAACAAAACTGGAGGAACTTGAATTATGCGAAGGGAAGTGTCAAAAAATGAGACTTACTGGATATTCAAATTAAATACAATGAGGCCGTTGGGGTTGAATGTTGAACTTGATGTGAAATGTTTCATAGAGGAATATTAAGTATTTCATTTCCAATTATTATTTTTTATTTTTTTGATTTACATTTGTTTTTATCTTAATTTTATTTTTATTTTGACTTTTATTTATTTTTATTTTATTTTTATTTTATTTTTATTTTATTTTTTTTTTATTTTTATTTTTATTTAATTTTTATTTTATTTTATTTTCATTTTTATTAAGTGTTCTTGCATAGCAAAACCACTTAGTGTTACCTCACATATATATTATTATTCTTATTATAGCCAAATTTACCACCCTAACTCCTCCCACAGTTTTTACACTACATAGACAAGTAATATACCGAAACGTGTGGATTGTTCCCGATTGGTGTGCTATTACTTTGTAGAACGTTTCGCTGAATGGTTCACGAAATATGATAAATGATTGGCGAAAATGTTCAAAACTAGAGTGGGAGGTGACAAAAGCTGACAGCCCCATGATCAGCCAAAACATTATGACCACCCTATAAAAAAAAATCATTTTTGGAAAAAAAAAATAATTTTTGAAAAAAAAAATAATAATTTTTGAAAAAAAAAAACATTTTTGAAAAGAATAATCATTTTTGAAGAAAAAAAATTTTGAAAAAAAAATTTTTTTGAAAAAAAAAATCATTTTTGAAAAAAAATCATTTTTGTTTTCAATTTCTGTTTATTGAATTTTTTTAAAAATATCAAATATATCAACATTTATACAACACTTCATCAATGTTACAAATACATAAAGGTTCCTACTATAAATATTCTATAATCATTCCACCTCCTATATTCATTTATTCCTATCATCTATCCAATCTCATCTCATACAAAAATAAAAAAAAATATAATATCCCAGCCCGCCCCCCCCCCATAACCTGTTCCCTTTCATCATATAAAATTCTTCATTTCCTTTGAGAGCCGAAACTCGTCCCATTTTTGCCATATTTCTGTCAATGTATATATGACATTTCCTTCTTCTCTTCTCTGTTTTTCCATGTAGTGAATTTCCCTCATTTCACAGATCCATTCTGCAATTGTTGGTCCTTTTTCTTCCTTCTATTTACGAGTTATTATTGTTCTCTCCGCAGATGTCATTAAGTGTAAAATGCCTTTTCTGGTTTCTTTTTTTGAATCTGGTGTTGGAGAGAATAAAGAGGTTTTTATATTTGGAGTCACTATTGTTCCTGATACCTTCTGATAGATCTCCAAGATCTTCCCCCAAAATTCCCTCACCTTCTGACAACCCAACCAAATAGGTCCCATTGTCCCCCCTCTCCATCTTACATCTCCAACCGGTCTCAGAGATTTCCTTCTTCATTTCATATTACTGGACTCCTATACCACCTCATTACAATCTTACAATTTCTCTCCTGATATTTACTTCCTATAGTCCATCTCTCTAATATTTCAAACATTTTTCCCAATCTTCATCTCCTATTGAAATATATTTTTCCCATTTTTTCATACTTAATAATTCTCTAGGGGAACCTATAGGGAGTAGTAGGTCAGATATCTTTGACATTTTTTTAGTTGGATTCTTTTCCTCTACAAGTATTTTCTCGAATTTGGTTATTGGTCTCTTTATCCTCGATCGTTTCTCTTCTATATATGATTTTAATTGCTGGTATTGCAGCCAGTTATTTTTATACTCCTCTCCGATCTCCTGCAGATTTTCCCATCCTCTAATAGTTGTACCATCCTTATATCTTCATTCCTCTACCACTTCATATATTTTGTAGCCTCCAAAGCTGGAGGGAACTCAGGATTGAAGAATAAGGGCGTCATAGGCCCAATCCTAGTAGAAAGATTCCCCTTTTTATTTCAAGTATCTCAGACTTTTCATGTCATATTGATGAAAATTGTTAGTTGGCTTTTTTTGGGGTCTTAGATGGGGGCTTATCCATGGAAGGAACTTCAATTGTGACCCTACAGTCTCCTCTTCTAGTCTGACCCATTGTTTTGACTCCTTATTATGGAACCGATCGATAATCCTAGACAATGATGCTGCTTGTAGATATTTAACAAAATCTGGTAATGCCACGCCTCCATTTTTTTTTCTTTTCTAATGAATATTTCTCTCTTAATGCCGGGAGTTTTATGAGCCCAGATGAAGATCACTGCAGATTTTCTTATCTCCATCAAAAACTGTCTTTTAGGGGGAGGAATTGTATGAAAAACATAGAATAATTTTGGAAGTTTATCCATTTTAATTATATTGATTCTTGCCGTCCACGATCGAACTAACTTATCATATTTCTGTAAAAGCTCAATTGATTTACGAATTGTCACATCATAGTTCAACTCCTGTAACAATTCCAGAACTTTCGGGATCGTTATTCCCGGATACTTAATTGTTTCTTGTTTCCATTTAAACAGGAAAATCTTTTTTCATCGGTGAGAATGTTTGTTCTGTTACCGAAATATTTAATATCTCAGATTTATCATCGTTAACTTTAAAGTTACTTATTTCCCCCAATCTCTTCAATTCTTTTATTAGATTTGGAATTGTGATAATGGGATTAGTTATGTATATGAACAAGTCATCGGCATATACCGCAGTTTTATATTCCTTGTCTCTGATTTTTATACCTTTGATATCTTTATTATTCCTTATTGCGGTGACTCGATCTTCCATGACCAGTATATATAGCAGTGGGGAAGACGACTTCCTTGCCGAGTTCCATTTCATATTTCTATATATTCTGATAGAATTCCATTTCTCCTCACTTTTGTTCTGGAGTTGGAATATAATGTGACAATTCTATTAAACATCTTTGGACCCACCTATTTGTATTAAAGCTTCCTTTAAGAACCGCCATCCCAGCCAATCAAATGTCTTTTCTGCATCCGCTGTCAGAAGACGTGTCTGGATGGCGGCTCTCTGAGCATATTCTACCAGTCTTCATGTTTTTATAATATCATCTTTACTTTCTCTTCCCTTCATAAATCCCGTCTGATCTGATTCAATATAATTAGGTAAAATAGGCGTTAATCTATTAGCAATCATTTTTGAGTATAATCTTATATCTATATCGGTCAGAGAGATCGGTCGGCGAATTTTGTGTGATCTTTATCTGGCTTAAGAATCAATATAATGTGGTCTTTTGTACTTTGTGTTGTAAATATTTGTGTATTAGATATGGAGTTATAGGTTTTCTTAAGGATCGGAATAATCAGGTTTTGAAATTTTTTTTATAAAATCTGGCCGTGTATCCGTCTGGGCCGGGGCTTTTCCCTAGGACCAGCCCGGCGATTGCTTGTTGAATCTCCTCTGTAGATATTTCCCTCTCCAGATCTTCAGTTATTTCTCTAGAGAACCTCGGCAATGCCGTCTCTTCTATGTATTTATTTATCTTCTCACAATCCTCCTCCCTTTCCCTATTATCTTCATTGGATCTAATATTATACAATTTGCAATAATAAGTATGAAATGATTTAGATATCTCCTTAGGATCAGAAGTCACTTCTCCATTAGATTTTAAGATTTTTACAATCGATGTCGGGGATTGTTGTTCCTTCATTCTTCTTGCTAATAATTTGCCTGTTTTATTACCATATTGATTCCATTTTGTTCTATTTTTGTCTCTTATCCGAAGGGATTCCTCATCCAGCACTACTTGTATCTCCTTGTTTTTTACATTTATTTTATCTATGGAGTTAAGGCTCCGCTTATATTTTCTCTCTAATTTTTCAATTTCTGGCATCAGCTGGAGTTTTTTTTGTTCCTTTATTTTTTTTAAACGTGAGCCGTGTTTGATGAACACCCCCCTCCCCCGCACAGCGCATTTTATTGCTTCTCATTGTATGGGGATTGTTGTTTCATCATTTTCATGAATAGTTAAGAATTCCTTTATTGTTATAACGAAATCCTCTTCACATTCTTTATCTTTTACTAAGTTATCATCCAATCTCCATGTCCCTCTTCATCTTTCATGTTCTATTGTTTTCCAAATATATCGGGGTGTGATCTGACCCTATAAGACCCCCGATATCTGTTGATGGGGTCATCATCATTCCAAGATGGTTGATGAATAAATAGTCTATTCTATGATAAGAGTCGTGTATGTTTGAATAATATGAGAAGTTTTCTTCATTGAGGTGCTGAGCCCCCCGTACATCCACTAAGAAATGCTCACCCCCTTCTCCATCGCACCTCATAGGACCCTCACCCCCTTCTCCATCGCACCCCATAGGCCCCTCACCCACTTCTCCATCGCACCCCATAGGACCCTCACCCCCTTCTCCATCGCACCCCATAGGACCCTCACCCCCTTCTCCATCGCACCCCATAGGACCCTCACCCCCTTCTCCATCGCACCCCATAGGCCCCTCACCCACTTCTCCATCGCACCCCATAGGACCCTCACCCCCTTCTCCATCGCACCCCATAGGACCCTCACCCCCTTCTCCATCGCACCCCATAGGCCCCTCACCCACTTCTCCATCGCACCCCATAGGACCCTCACCCCCTTCTCCATCGCACCCCATAGGACCCTCACCCCCTTCTCCATTGCACCCCATAGGACCCTCACCCCATTCTCCATCGCACCCCATAGGACCCTCACCCCCTTCTCCATCGCACCCCATAGGACCCTCACCCCCTTCTCCATCGCACCCCATAAGACCCTCACCCCCTTCTCCATCACACCCCATAGGACCTTCACCCCCTTCTCCATCACACCCCATAGGACCCTCACCCCCTTCTCCATCACACCCCATAGGACCCTCACCCCCTTCTCCATCGCACCCCATAGGACCCTCACCCCCTTCTCCATCGCACCCCATAGGACCCTCACCCCTTCTTCATCGCATCCCATAGGACCCTCACCCCCTTCTCCATCGCACCTCATAGGACCCTCACCCCTTCTTCATCGCACCCCATAGGACCCTCACCCCCTTCTCCATCGCACCCCATAGGACCCTCACCCCCTTCTCCATCACACCCCATAGAACCCTCACCCCCTTCTCCATCACACCCCATAGGACCCTCACCCCCTTCTCCATCGCACCCCATAAGACCCTCACCCCCTTCTCCATCACACCCCATAGGACCCTCACCCCCTTCTCCATCACACCCCATAGGACCCTCACCCCCTTCTCCATCACACCCCATAGGACCCTCACCCCCTTCTCCATCGCACCCCATAGGACCCTCACCCCCTTCTCCATCGCACCCCATAGGACCCTCACCCCTTCTTCATCGCATCCCATAGGACCCACACCCCCTTCTCCATCGCACCTCATAGGACCCTCACCCCTTCTTCATCGCACCCCATAGGACCCTCACCCCCTTCTCCATCGCACCTCATAGGACCCTCACCCCCTTCTCCATCGCACCCCATAGGACCCTCACCCCCTTCTCCATCGCACCCCAGAGGACCCTCACCCCCTTCTCCATCGCACCCCATAGGACCCTCACCCCCTTCTCCATCACACCCCATAGGACCCTCACCCCCTTCTCCATCGCACCCCATAGGACCCCCACCCCCTTCTCCATCGCACCCCATAGGACCCTCACCCCCTTCTCCATCGCACCCCATAGGACCCTCACCCCCTTCTTCATCACACCCCATAGGACCCTCACCCCCTTCTCCATCGCACCCCATAGGACCCTCACCCCCTTCTCCATCGCACCCCATAGGCCCCTCATCCCCTTCTCCATCGCACCCCAGAGGACCCTCACCCCCTTCTCCATCGCACCCCATAGGATCCTCACCCCCTTCTCCATCGCACCCCATAGGACCCTCACCCCCTTCTCCATCGCACCCCATGGGACCCTCACCCCCTTCTCCATCGCACCCCATAGGACCCTCACCCCCTTCTCCATCGCAGGCCATAGGACCCTCACCCCCTTCTTCATCGCACCCCATAGGACCCTCACCCCCTTCTCCATCGCACCCCATAGGACCCTCACCCCTTCTCCATCGCACCCCATAGGACCCTCTCCCCTTCTCCATCGCACCCCATAGGACCCTCACCCCCTTCTCCATCGCACCCCATAGGACCCTCACCCCCTTCTCCATCGCACCCCATAGGACCCTCACCCCCTTCTTCATTTGGTCTTGATTTGGCGGATACAGATTGACAATTGTGAAGATTTTCCCAAATATCATCCCCTTTACCATCAGAAATCTGCCATCTTTTCCTTCTTCACCCATCATTATTCGATGGGGAGTGTCTCTATGAAGAGCGATCGATACACCTCTTGATTTATAATAAGAGAATGTATTGTGTACCCAGGTGACATAGTTCATATTGTTCAATTTCCGAATGTGATCTGAGCGAAAATGCTTCTCTTGACACAATATAATATCAATTTTTTGTCTGTTGAATAAACTTAGAATTTGATTTCTTTTTGAGGGAGAGTTGAGGCCTCTTGTATTAAAGGAACATAGTTTAATCCCACCCATAAATTAAAAAAAAGGAAAGAAAAACACTCAGTAATCTATTACCACCTCTCACGCAAAAAATCATTTTTGAAAAAAAAACAAATCATTTTTGAAAAAAAAAATAAAAATCATTTTTGAAAAAAAAAATGAAAATCATTTTTGAAAAAAAAAAAAAAAATCAGTTTTGAAAAAAAAAATAAAAATCATTTTTGAAAATAAAAATCATTTTTGAAACATTTTTGAAAAAAAAAATCATTTTTGAAACATTTTAAAAAAAAATAAATAAAAATCATTTTTGAAAAAAAAAATCATTTTTGAAACATTTTTGAAAAAAAAAATCATTTTTGAAAAAAAAAAACATTTTTGAAAAAGAAAAAAACATTTTTGAAAAAAAAATTCATTTTTGAAAAAAAAAATTCATTTTTGAAAAAAAAAATCATTTTTGAAACATTTTTAAAAAAAAATAAATAAAAATCATTTTTGAAAAATAAATCATTTTTGAAACATTTTTGAAAAAAAAAAATCATTTTTGAAAAAAAAAACAAAAATCATTTTTGAAAAAAAAAATCATTTTTGAAAAAAAAATTTGAAAAAGAAATAAAAATCATTTTTGAAAAAAAAAAATTTGAAAAAAAAAATAATTTTTGCAAAAATTAAAAAAAAAAATCATTTTTGAAAAGAATAATCATTTTTGAAAAAAAAATTCATTTTTGAAAAAAAAAATTCATTTTTGAAAAAAAAAATTCATTTTTGAAAAAAAAAATCATTTTTGAAACATTTTTAAAAAAAAATAAATAAAAATCATTTTTGAAAAATAAATCATTTTTGAAACATTTTTGAAAAAAAAAATCATTTTTGAAAAAAAAAAACAAAAATCATTTTTGAAAAAAAAAAAATTTTGAAACATTTTTGAAAAAAAAAATCATTTTTGAAAAAAAAATTTGAAAAAGAAATAAAAATCATTTTTGAAAAAAAAAAATTTGAAAAAAAAAATAATTTTTGCAAAAATTAAAAAAAAAATCATTTTTGAAAAGAATAATCATTTTTGAAAAAAAAAGAATTTAAAAAAAAAATTGAAAAAAAAATCATTTTTGAAAAAAAATAAAAAATTTGAAAAAAATAAAAAAAATTTGAAAAATAAAAAAAATCATTTTTGAAAAAAAAATATTTTTGAAAATAAATCATTTTTGTTTTCAATTTCTCTTTATTGATTTTTTAAAAAAATATCAAATATATAAACATTTATACAACACTTCATCAATGTTACAAATACATAAAGGTTCCTACTATAAATATTCTATAATCCTTCCACCTCCTATATTCATTTATTCCTATCATCCGTCCAATCTCATCTCATACAAAAATAAAATTATAATATCCCAGCCCCCCCATAACCTGTTTCCATTCATCATATAAAATTCTTCATTTCCTTTGAGAGCCGAAACTCGTCCCATTTTTGCCATATTTCTGTGAATTTATTTATGACATTTCCTTCTTCTCTTCTCTGTTTTTCCATGTAGTGAATTTCCCTCATTTCACAGATCCATTCTGCAATTGTTGGTCCTTTTTCTTCCTTCCATTTACGAGTTATTATTGTTCTCTCCGCAGATGTCATTAAGTGTAAAATGCCTTTTCTGGTTCCTTTTTTTGAATCTGGTGTTGGAGAGAATAAAGAGGTTTTTATATTTGGAGTCACTATTGTTCCTGATACCTTCTGATAGATCTCGAAGATCTTCCCCCAAAATTCCCTCACCTTCTGACAACCCAACCAAATATGTCCCATTGTCCCCCCTCTCCATCTTACATCTCCAACCGGTCTCAGAGATTTCCTTCTTCATTTCATATTACTGGACTCCTATACCACCTCATTACAATCTTACAATTTCTCTCCTGATATTTACTTCCTATAGTCCATCTCTCTAATATTTCAAACATTTTTCCCAATCTTCATCTCCTATTGAAAATCCCAAATCTTCTCCCTGACACATGACTTAAACATCCACCTCACCGCAAAATCATTGAATTATCATTAAAGGATTATATAAAGAACAATTCCAGTACTGACATATCCTCTCTTACACTATGGGAAGCACAGAAGACGGTCCTTAGAGGTATTTTTCAACAACAATCAGGAATTCTTAAAACAAGAGGGTAGAAATTTGGCAAAACGATTAGAGACGGAATTTAATTCAGCGTTTATGTCCTTCCAAAATAATCCACTTCTTCTGCTAGAACTCGGCATAGAAAAACACGTCTAGAATATGACCTTTATCTCACAAACTCCGCTGATAAATCAATTCATAGAACTAAACATACTTTCTATGTGAAATCCAACAAACATGGTACATTGTTAGCTAAGGCATTAAACACCATTAATAAATCTTTCATACCTATAAAACTTAAATTGGCTAATAATATATATACGAGTAATCCACAAAAAATTGTACAGAAATTCAAATCTCATCTAAAAGATCTTTATACTGAAACAAATACATTTAACACTAATGAGGCAGATTCCTTTTTCTCCCAAATAAATATCCCTCAATTGACTGAAGGACAAAAAGCACAACTAGAAAACCACATTACAGGCAAAGATGTTACAGAAGCCATTAAAGACTTAAAAATAAATAAGAGACGGGGTCCTGACGGATATTCAGCATTGTATTATAGAAGTTATAGTGATATTATTTCTCCTATACTCACAGAAGCGTTTAATGACCTCTTATATAATAAATCGTTCCGTCAAGAGTCGTTAATGGCTACCATCTGCATGATCCCGAAACCGCAATCAGATGACACCCTCAGCATAAACGATCGCCCTATATCTATGATAAACATTGATATTAAGATATTAGCGAAAATCTTAGCAGCTCAGCTAAAAAAGATTATTGTTACTCTTCTCCATAGTGATCAGGTTGGCTTTATGCCTTCACGTCAGGCTGGTGACAATATACGCAGAGCAGTCCTGTTGGCCCACATTGCTAAAACACGTAATATTCCTGCTTGTTTTCTCTCTCTTGATATCAAAAGAGCCTTTGTCTCTATTTCCTGGAGATATATGCAATATACGTTACAGAAATGGGGGTTTGGTCCAAACGACACAAATTGGATTTTTGCACTTTATAACAAACCAAAAGCATACGTCAAATATGCCGGTTATAAATCTGACTCTCTTGATATTGAGCGAAGTACTAGACAGGGATGTCCACTCTCTCCTTTACTCTTCACCCTTCTTATAGAACCACTAGCACAAAAAATTAGAAATGAACCGACAACTACTGGAATAGAAATAGCAGGTTATCATCACAGACGTTGTCTATTCGCTGATGACATTCTCTTATTTCTTTCATCACCGCAACTGTCTGGCCCTAATCTTGTGCCAACCGTCTGGCCCTAATCTTGTGCCAACCGTCTGGCCCTAATCTTGTGCCAACCGTCTGGCCCTAATCTTGTGCCAACCGTCTGGCCCTAATCTTGTGCCAACCGTCTGGCCCTAATCTTGTGCCAACTGTCTGGCCCTAATCTTGTGCCAACCGTCTGGCCCTAATCTTGTGCCAACCGTCTGGCCCTAATCTTGTGCCAACCGTCTGGCCCTAATCTTGTGCCAACCGTCTGGCCCTAATCTTGTGCCAACTGTCTGGCCCTAATCTTGTGCCAACTGCCTGGCCCTAATCTTGTGCCAACTGTCTGGCCCTAATCTTGTGCCAACTGTCTGGCCCTAATCTTGTGCCAACTCTCAATCATTTTGCTGCAATTTCAGGTCTTTACATTAACCCTAATAAATGTCTAGCTCTAAACATATCCCTCTCAAATATGGAATTATCTTCTGCAGAAATTGGACCCCCATTTCCATGGACTGACAGATCAATCCCATACCTCGGTGTGCGACTTACATCATTATTATCTGATTTATTTTCAGCCAACTATCCTCAGGCATTGAAAATACGATTGATTCCTGGTCCCACCTTCCAATTTCGTGGTTTGGTGGAATAAATGCCATTAAAATGACATTGTTATCTAAATGACTTTATTTGTTTAGAGTTTTACCAATTCCAATCCCAGCACATTATCTGAGAATTATACAAAGGAAAACAATGTCATTCATCTGGGGATCTTCCAAACCACGGATTCAGCAAAATACACTTTATCTACCTAAAATAAATGGGGGCTTAGGGTGTCCTAATTTTTCATACTATTATAGGGCAGCACATTTAGAAAGTATCACTAAATATCATACTCACCATGAAGTCCCACTTTGGGTATCTATTGAAGCTGCTGAATGTGATCCTATTTCAATTTCCAACGTACTCTGGATGTCTTCAAAAGATCGTAAAAAACTACGAAACCCGGTTACCAAACATTTTATTTCCCTCTCGGATAGATTTAAATTTAAAAATCAGTTACAATCCTTACATAATCCTTTACTCTCTTTTTTCAAAAATCCTGCGTTTTACCCTGCATGGGTATATCCCAAATCCTTCAAAGAACGGACATCTAGAGATGTAATTCACATGCACACATTTGTAAATTCTTCATCATTCATTTCTTTTCTGAATTGATGTGAAATGTATAATATTCCACAATCCGAGTTGTTCAGATACCTCCAAATCAAAAACTTTTTCGCACCGTTATTAAATACTGTAACATCTCTAACCCACTTGTCCACTATTGAAGCTATTTGTAAGAATAACCCACATTCTAGAGGTACTATTTCTGTATTATATTTAGGGTTGTCCCGATACCGATACTAGTATCGGTATCGGCACCGATACCGAGCATTTGCCCAAGTACTTGTACTCGGGCAAATGCTCCCGATGCCTCCCCCGATACCTTGACTGTCAGCTGTGATCGGCGCGTGGGGGAGTTACAAGATTCTCCCCCCGCCGGCTTTCAGCTGCTTTAGTGACATACAGCGGTGATCGCTCACAGCTGACTGTCACTGCATCCTCCTCCATGCCCCCTCCTTTCCTCTGTCCCTCTCAGCTGTCCCCTCCGTTCTGCTCTTATCTGTCCCTCTCAGCTGTCCCCTCGTTCTGCTCTTATCTGTCCCCTCCGTTCTGCTCTTATCTGTCCCCTCCGTTCTGCTCTTATCTGTCCCTCTCAGCTGTCCCCTCCGTTCTGCTCTTATCTGTCCCCTCCGTTCTGCTCTTATCTGTCCCCTCCGTTCTGCTCTTATCTGTCCCTCTCAGCTGTCCCCTCCGTTCTGCTCTTATCTGTCCCCTCCGTTCTGCTCTTATCTGTCCCCTCCGTTCTCCCCCTCAGTTCCTCCGTCCTCCCCCTCCTCCTTCCTTTGTGTATGGAGAGAGTCAGCTGACTCTGTCCATTCACATAACTGAAACATTGTAATCTCCTGTGATTACGATGTCAGTTTATGAATGGAGAGAAGCTGTGGTCTTCTCTCCATTCATTGTCAGTGCAGCTGACGCTGCAGAGAAAGGGACTGGGGATTCTCTATCCTCTGTCTCTTTCTCTGTCTCAAGGGGGAGATATCAGAGGTCTGTTAAGACCCCTGATATCTCACCAAAGCCCCCCAAAAGGGCTGATTAAAAAAAAAAAAAAAAAACAATAAAGAATAAAAGAAATATTATTGTAAAAAATAAAAATTGTAAAAAAAAAAAAAATAACACACACATACAACGTTCACCCCCTCCCCCCCCCCCCCCCCAAAAAAAGCAAGCACTGTTAAAAAAAAAAAAAAAAATGAAAAAAAAAACACTGTCACGTGACATTAAAAAAAAAGTATCGGTAATCGGTATCGGCGAGTACTTGAAAAAAAGTATCGGTACTTGTACTCGGTCCTAAAAAAGTGGTATCGGGACAACCCTAATTATATTCACATGAAATGGTTCATACCAATCATAACGAACCACAATATATACAGAAATGGGAAAAAGACTTGAAAAGAAAACTGGATAACTCTGAATGGAATCAAATATGGTCTTCAACTAAAGCAGCATCACCCAATATATTGGCACTTGAAGCAAGTTATAAAGTGTTAACAAGATGGTACCTTGTACCCGCCAGGGTGGCAAAATATCTACCAAATGACTCTGCACAGTGTTTTAGGGGATGAATGAATTGGGAACGTTGTTTCACATTTGGTGGATGTGTCCAAAAGCTCAAATATATTGGAAGGAAATTTTTAATATCGCATCTAAATTATTTGATAAGATAATTCCCTTTGATCCAGCAATAGCTCTAATTAATCTGAAACCTTTAAATATAACACATGCCCAATTCAAATTGCTAATACAATTCTTTACAGCGGCTAAACAAACACCAGCAAGAGCATGGAGATCTTCTAATCTAATCGTAAAAGAAGCATTAGATAAAATGAATAATACTATGACCCGTGCTAAAATGATAGCGATTGACATGGACACGATCCCTAAGTTTGAAAGAACGTGGCAACCCTGGATAAACGATACTATACCACAAACCTTCGATAATCAAGTACTATTGCCATGGTAAAATGAATGAAGAATTTTAACATTTATGCTTCTTTAACCACTTGACCACTGGGCACTTAAACCCCCTTCCTAACCAGACCAATTTTCAGCTTTCGGTGCTCTCACACTTTGAATGACAATTACTCAGTCATGCAACACTGTACCCAAATGAATTTTTTGTCCTTTTTTTCACACAAATGGAGCTTTCTTTTGGTGGTATTTAATCACTGCTGGGTTCTTTATTTTTTGCGCTATAAAAGAAAAAAGACCGAAAATTCTGTAAAAAAATGCATTTTTCTTCGTTTCTGTTATAAAATTTTGCAAATTAGTAATTTTTTCTTCATATATTTTGGCCAAAATTTATACCGCTACATATCTTTGGTAAAAATAACCCAAATTAGTGAATATTATTTGGTCTTTGTGAAAGTTATAGAGTCCACACGCTATGGTGCCAATCTCTGAAAATTGATCACACCTGAAGTACTGACGGCCTATCTCATTTCTTGAGACCCTAACATGCCAGAAAAGTACAAATACCCCCCAAATGACCCCTTTTTGGAAAGAAGACATTCCAAGGTATTTAGAAAGATGCATGATGAGTTTTTTGAAGTTGTCATTTTTTCCCACAATTCTTTGCAAAATCAAGATTTTTTTTTTCTTTTTTTTTTTTTTTCACAAAATTGTCATATTAGCAGGTTATTTCTCACACACCGCATATGCATACCACAAATTACACCCCAAAACACATTCTGCTATTACTCCAGAGTATGGTGATACCACATGTGTGAGACTTTTACACAGCGTGGCCACATACAGAGGCCCAACATGCAGGGGAGCACCTTCAGGTGTTCTGGAGCACCCAACTCAATTCTGACATTTCTCTCCTACATGTAAAAATCATAATTTATTTGCTAGAAAATTACATAGAAACCCAAAACATTATATATATTTTTTTAGCAAAGACCCTAGAGAATACAATGGCGGTCGTTGCAACTTTTTATCTCGCACTGTATTTGCGCGGCAATTTTTCGAACACGTTTTGTTTGAAAAAAAAACAGTTTTGTGCTTTCAAAAAAAACAAAACAGTAAAGTTAGCCCAATGTTTTTACATAATGCGAATAATGAAGTTATGCCGAGTAAATAGATACCTAACATGTCACCCTTCAAAATTGCACACGCTCATGGAATGGCGCCAAACTTCGCTACTTAAAAATCCCCATAGGAGACGCTTTAAAAAATTTTACTGGTTACATGTTGTGAGTTACAGAGGAGGTCTAGGGCCAAAATTATTGCTCTCGCTCTACCAATCGCAGCGATACCTCACATGTGTGGTTTGAACACCATTTTCATATGTGGGCGCAACTTACGTATGCGTTCGCTTCTGACTGCGAGCACACGGAGAAACGGGGAATTTTTTTTTTTATTTTTTTTTTTTATTGTTCATTTTACTTTATTTATTTTAGTTTGAGGCTTTTTTCCAAAAAATAAATTTTTTGATCACTTTTATTTCTATTACAAGGAATGTAAACATCCCCTGTAATAGGAATATGGCATGACAGGTCCTCTTTACAGTGAGATATGGGGTCAATAAGACCCCACATCTCACCTCTAGGCTGGGAAGCCTGAAATAAAAAAAAAAAAAATGATCCTGGCTTCGATCGTAGCGGTGAGTCGGTAGAAGCACCTGAGGGCGGCGAGAGGGGGGGGGTGTCCCCTCTCGCCTCCCGTAAGAATGATCAAGCAGTGGAACAGCCGCTATGATCGTTCTTATGGTGTAGGGAATCGCTGGCTGAAAAAGCTGATATCTGAATGATGCCTGTAGCTGCACCCATCATTCAGATATCCCCGCACAAAATCAAGGACGTCGTATGACGACATACCAAAAATGACCCCCCAAAATAGATTCTCCTACTCCTCCTGAGTACGGCAATATCACATGTGTGAGACTTCCACAGCCTGGCCACATACAGAGGCCGAGTACAGCCGAGTATGGCCGAGTATGGCTGAGCATGGCCGAGTATGGCGGGGCATGGCGGAGTATGGCGGAGTATGGTGGGGCATGGCGGAGTATGGCGGGGTATGGTGGAGTATGGCGGGGCATGGCGGAGTATGGCGGAGTATGGCGGGGCATGGCGGAGCATGGCGGGGCATGGCAGAGTATGGCGGGGGCATGGCGGAGCATGGCGGGGTATGGCGGAGTATGGCGGAGTATGGCGGGGCATGGTAGGGTATTGTGGAGTATGGCGGGGCATGGCGGGGCATGGCGGAGTATGGCGGGGCATGGCGGGGCATGGCGGAGCATGGCGGGGTATGGCGGAGTATGGCGGGGTATGGCGGAGTATGGCGGAGTATGGCGGGGCATGGTGGGGTATGGTGGAGTATGGCGGGGCATGGCGGGGCATGGCGGAGTATGGCGGAGTATGGCGGGGCATGGCGGGCTATGGCGGGGCATGACGGAGCATAGCGGGGTATGGCGGAGTATGGCGGGGTATGGCGGAGTATGGCGGGGTATGGTGGAGTATGGCGGGGCATGGCGGAGTATGGCGGGGCATGGCGGGGCATGGCGGAGCATGGCGGGGCATGGCGGAGCATGGCGGGGCATGGCGGGGTATGGCGGAGTATGGCGGAGTATGGCGGGGTATGGCGGGGTATGGCGGAGTATGGCGGGGTATGGCGGGGTATGGCGGAGTATGGCACAGGGTTGCACAGGATCATTGCAGAGTATTGCACAGGGTTGCAGAGTATTGCACAGGGTTGCAGAGTATTGCACAGGGTTGCAGAGTATTTCACAGGGTTGCACAGTATTGCACAGGGTTGCAGAGTATTGCACAGGGTTGCAGAGTATTGCACAGGGTTGCAGAGTATTGCACAGGGTTACAGAGTATTTCACAGGGTTGCAGAGTATTGCACAGGGTTACAGAGTATTTCACAGGGTTGCACAGGGTCATTGCAGAGCACAGGGGGGGGGGGATGGCTGAGCATGGAGGGATGGATGGATGTGACTGGACATGTCACTGAGCTGCGCTGTGGGCACTACACATCCAGCCCACAGCGCAGCTCACATCCGATCTCTCCCCCTCTGTACCGATCGGTACAGAGAGGGGAGGGAGGAACCGGCGTCATGACATGACGCCGGTTTATTTACATGTGATCGCTCCGTCATTTGACGGAGCAATCACATGGTAAACGGCCGCGATCAGTGGTTAAATAGTAGTAATGGATTATGGTCTTACCTCGCGGACTTCTCCACTCTTCCTTCTCTTCTTCACCTCCTTTCTCCTTTCTTTTAGTTTTTATGGTATATTTTTTGATTTCATAATACCCATATTGTTTAATTTATATATTTTTTTATTTTTCATATTTTCCACTCAACAGTCTCTTTGATATTGTCAAGATTGTAATAAATGTCTATTACTATTATAATAATACATAATATCTTGAACAAGTCTTATGTATTATCAATAACATTTTATTTGTTCTTGATATTAATATATTGTCTCTAAGGATATAATATTTGATTACTTACATAATTATAATTAACCATCTTCTACAAGACTGTATTATCACTATTATATGTTCCTTGTACAATGTCATTTCCATACTGAAATATATCATAAAATATTTTGACAAGGAAAAAACATGTAAATCTCTGTTTTTTAGTTTTTTATCTCCATCACATGTTTTCTCTCCTCTCTTTTCTCCTCCACTAGGGAAGAGCTTTGAGAGGATGTGAATATCAGTGTGACTTCTGTTCCATTGTATTAGGCACATCCCTTGTCAGTTAGGGCAGGAAAGGTAGTTATGTGACAATGACAATGCAGTGTGTCCTGGGGCTGTCCATTGGTAGGTACAGGTGTACAGTACCTATGAGAGCTCTGATATGGGTGACAATACACGGCTGGACGGGAGAGCTTCTACTAAGCCTTATCACCATACAAAATATACAAGGGACATTTTATATTAGGAATTGGCAGGATCAACAGCTAATATGCCATAGATTTCATTAAGAAACCTACTACTACTATATATATATACATGTACACACTATATTACCAAAAGTATTGGGACACCTGCCTTTACACACACATAAACTTTAATGACATCTCAGTCTTAGTCCGGAGGGTTCAATATTGAGTTGGCTCCGCCCTTTACAGCTATAACAGCTTCACCTCTTCTGGGAAGACCGTCCACAAGGTTTAGGAGGGTGTCTATGGGAAGGCCGTCCACAAGGTTTAGGAGGGTGTCTATGGGAAGGCCGTCCACAAGGTTTAGGAGGGTGTCTATGGGAAGGCCGTCCACAAGGTTTAGGGGGGTGTCTATGGGAAGGCCGTCCACAAGGTTTAGGAGGGTGTCTATGGGAAGCCTGTCCACAAGGTTTAGGAGGGTGTCTATGGGAAGGCCATCCACAAGGTTTAGGAGGGTGTCTATGGGAAGGCCGTCCACAAGGTTTAGGAGGGTGTCTATGAGAAGGTCGTCCACAAGGTTTAGGAGGGTGTCTATGGGAAGGCCGTCCACAAGGTTTAGGAGGGTGTCTATGGGAAGGACATCCACAAGGTTTAGGAGGGTGTCTATGGGAAGGCCGTCCACAAGGTTTAGGAGGGTGTCTATGGGAAGGCCGTCCATAAGGTTTAGGAGGGTGTCTATGGGAAGGCCGTCCACAAGGTTTAGGAGGGTGTCTATGGGAAGGCCGTCCACAAGGTTTAGGAGGGTGTCTATGGGAAGGCCGTCCATAAGGTTTAGGAGGGTGTCTATGGGAAGCCTGTCCACAAGGTTTAGGAGGGTGTCTATGGGAAGGCCGTCCACAAGGTTTAGGAGGGTGTCTATGGGAAGGCCGTCCACAAGGTTTAGGAGGGTGTCTATGGGAAGCCTGTCCACAAGGTTTAGGAGGGTGTCTATGGGAAGGCCGTCCACAAGGTTTAGGAGGGTGTCTATGGGAAGGCCGTCCACAAGGTTTAGGAGGGTGTCTATGGGAATGTTTGACTATTTTTCCAGAAGCTCATTTGTGAGGTCCGGCACTGATGTTGGATGAGAAGGCCCGGCTCACAGTCTGCTCTCTAATTCATCCCAAATGTTTTTTATCTAAAGTTTGAGGTCAGGACTCTGTGCAGGCCATTCAAGGTTTTACACCCCAAACGCTCTCATCCATGTCTTTATGGACTTGGACCTTATGTGTCTGATTTGGGAGATTTCCCTTCACTTCCTGTCCCAAAACAGGAAATGAGAGGAAATCCCTCCAAACAAAGTAAGGCAATGGCTGGTTGTCACCAGGGTCACTAGAACTAGCGTCCCCCTAGGTAGATCCCCCTCTGTTTGAGGAAAAATACAAAACGTGGGATTTTCTTTCACTTTTTGGTGATGACGGTAAACAGGACACAGAGAGCAATAAAAACCTTCCAGGGGTTCTAATCCCTCTCCACTTTACACAAAACGAACACAATAAAAGCTTTTACCTTTAGATAAACTTTAAGGTGAAACTTCAACAGATTTAAAAGGCAGAAAATCCTGGAAGTCTGTAATCATTAATATATCATGAAATCTATTGATTGTAATGAAAGGGCCCTATTTTTACTTGGTCTCTGCCTTTTTGCAGTCCCTGTACAGCAGAGCTCAGACTGGGAGAGGGAGAAGAAGCAGTTGCTTGTGTTGCAGTGTAAGGATCTGACAGAACGATGAGCCAGTTTGCTGCTTCCTTCTATTTTGCAGACACTGGGTGGGGGTGGGGAGGAGACCTGTATATGAAGGGGAGACTGCAGGAGACAACGACTGGCTCTCCTAACATTGTACACAGGACTGGGCTGTGGGGCAGAGCTGTGAAAAACTCAGAGCTGGATGGACAAATACAAATCATTCTGACAGGTAAAACAGCTGCTAAATCTGCAAGTCATGAAAGTATTTGTCTGTCTGTCTGTCCTGTGCAAAGTAACCAATCAGCTTCTAGATTTTATCTTCAAAGCTTAAAGTAGAACTCCAGGTAGAATATATATAGGATAGACTAATGCCCCGGACACACGCTCCGATTTCCCCACAGAAAACGTTCGATGGGAGCTTGTTGTCGGAAATTCTGGATCTCAAATTCTCCGACAACAAAATCTGTTGTGGTAAATTCCGATGGTGTGTACACAATTCCGACGCACAAAGTGCCGCGCATGCTCGGAATCCAGCAGAAGAGCCGCACTTGGCTATTGATCTTCATTCTTCTCGTCGTACGTCTTGTACGTCATCCCGCGTTCTTGGCGATCGGAATCTCCGCCAAGATTTGTGTGACCCGCGTGTAGAGAAGACAAGTGTGAGCCGTGGATTGTGTGGTGGGAATGTGCGATCGTGTGTACGGGGCATTAGGCGACTTTCACACTGGGGCGGTGCCGGTGTTATCGGTGAAGTGCCGCTTTAGCGCTGTTGTAGCGCCGCTTTTCGGAGGCTATCGGGGCACTTTTACCCCCTCGCTAGCGGCCAAATAAAAGGTTCGAAGCGCCCGTGTTGAGGCTGCCGAAGTGCTTTGCAGGCTCTTCAGGGGCGCTGCCCATTCCTTTCAATGGGCGGGGCGTTTTGGGCGCGGTCTATACAACAAAGATGCTGCTTGCAGGACTTTTTTTTCCTGTCCTCCAAGTGCCCCGCCCCCGGTATGAAAGAACTCGGGATTTACAGGGGCCTAAAAAGCACCCCAGTGCCAAAGGGGTGTAACGGAGGGTTAGGACCCCTGTCTGATTTATTTTTCACCATCTGTGTTCCATTGCAGAGATTTCCCTTCACTTCCTGTCCCAAAGCCAAACAGGAAGTGAGAGGAAATATCTGTAAATTGAGGGACTTCCTTGGGGACCCCCCAGGTCACCGGAATTAGTGTCCCTATTGGAAGATTTACCCCCCTCTTACTTTTCTGGGGACAACCCAAAATTTTAGATTTTCTTTTACATTCACATTCAATGTTAATAATAAACAGGAGAAATAGAGGGGGGTAAATCTCCCTAATGGGGGCGCAGACAGCAATACCAACTCACAGGGTTCTAATGCCTTTAGTTATACTTACATTCAACAAGCGAACATTAGAAGCTGATTGGTTGCTATGAAAAGCTGCACCACATTCCGTGTGCATCTGTTTTAGTAACTCTCCCCCATAGCAGAGCTCCCAACTGTCCCGGATTTCCAGGGACTGTCCCCGATTTTGAGGGACTGTCCCGGATTTCGAGGGACTGTCCTGGATTTCAAGAGGTCCCCGATTTCAAGGGACTGTCCCGGATTTCAAGGGACTGTCCCCGATTTCGAGGGACTGTCCCGGATTTCGAGGGACTGTCCCGGATTTTGAGGGACTGTCCCGGATTTCCAGGGACTGTCCCGGATTTGGAACCAAGTCCCTCTGTCCCTCTTTCCTCCTCATTTGTCCCTCATTTTGGTCTGATCTCTATAGTTGTATATAAAATTCACTTATTATCTTTCAAAAAAGTGTTTCCCGGCACTAAACCTTTCATCTAATTTCTAGATTTGCTGCATTTGTAAATGTCATAATCCAGTATAAAGGAATAGTTGTGGTAAAAAATAAAGCACTAGTGGGTTCAACTATTTTTTTTTTTTTAATATAATTTCACTTTAAGGCCTCATACACACGGACGTTTTTACAGCGGATTTTTTGAGCGTTTTTTGCAGCTTAAGAACGTCACTCCATGTTATTCAATGGGCTCATACACACCGGGTCGTTTTTCAGCTGTAACAGACATGGTCGTTTTTAATCTCCAAAAAAATCCAAGGGCCAGCGCGTTCTGAGGCTTCAGCGCTAGAGATGTTTTCACGCCGGAAAAAGCTCAAAAAAGCTTAAAAACGCGCATTAGCGATATACCGACGTTTTTTAGCGTCAGCGTTTATAAGCTGTAAAAATGTTTATGTGGGTAATTTGGGAGTGAAAAATAGCAGAGGGATGTTTTTTTGAAAAAAATGCACCTTAGCGTTAACGCTTACAAACGACGTTAAACGCACATTGACGCCAAATCAAAACACTAAAAAAATTGCGTTCTTAATGCTGCTTTTTTTCCAGGTGTTGTTACTAGCTTTACAGACCATTTTTTAAAACGTCCGTGTGTACGAGGCATAAGGCACACGGACGTTTTTACAGCCGCTTTTTTGAGCGTTTTTTTCGCAGCTTAAAAACGCCTGTCTATGTTAGTCTATGGCTTCATGCCCACCTAGGCGTTTTTGAGCTGCAAAAAAAAAAACAGGACCAGCGGGTTCTGAGAGACGTTTTTCTGCTGTAAAAACGCTCTAACGCTGATAAACGCTCAAAAACGCTCAAAAACACCGCTCACCAACGTTTTTTAACGTTTTTGATCCATTGAAAAAAAAAATTGAAAAAAATGCTAAAAAACGCTAACATGGAAAAATGCTAAAAACGCTGAAGAACGCTATTGCAAAAACGTTGAAAAAAGCTGAAAAAAAGTTAAAAAAAATCTCTGCAAAGATCCTGGCGTTTTCATAACGTTATTTTAACATCCCGCGTGCATGAGGCCTAAGGGGGCGTGGCAGGGGGTGTGTCCTATGCCTACATACTTTTACTAATAGGCGCCCCTCGTTCTCATCTCATACATTTGGGAGGTGTATTATAGTGCGGCGGTACTGTAAGTGTTTTCCTGCATTGTAAAACATCTGTCATTACAAGGACACACACAGAACAATTGTTTCCTGCATGTCCCATTCACGCTGCAATGTAGACCAGAGCCGTGCTACAGCATAAAACGCTGACATGATACATTTTATTGCAGCAGGCTGTACAGATCGGCATGGCTGCTGTACAGCAAACTGTATTAAGTGTACTTTATTACGCTTCAAATAAAGTTTGTACAAATACAAAAAAAAAACAAGCTGTGTATGATGAGCTAAATGGTGCATCACACTGCCCCCTGCAGTCGGGAACAGAGAACTGCCGGAGAGGTAAAGCGCTCCATCTCTTCCTATGTGAATACATCAAACAAACTTCTTTTTATGTGTTACAGTTTGTAAGATGTAAATATATATATATATAAAATGCAGCATTTGAAACTCAAGCAATGCTATTAGCGATGTTGTCAGTGTCTCTATGAATGTATTGATAACATGTACGGATTTAATGCCGGCCATACATTTACATGCCATGATAAACGATCGATAGACTTGGTCATTTCAAACAATCTTTTATTCAAAATTGATTTTTTGGCCATAAGAAAGAAAAAGATCCAAGATGGAATTTGACTTTATTTTGCACCAGGGTCCTTCATTTCTATTGGATAAAAACGATTGTTCATTGCTCAGCTTAACACAAACAATTATATGGTGAGAATGAAGAGGAGAGCCGGAGAGGAGAAAACACGGAAAAAGGAGAGAGAGAGAGGAGAAAACATGGAAAAAGAAGAACTTATTAATAGTGAGAGAGAGAGAGAGAGGGGGGGAGAGAGAGAGAGAGGAGAGAGAGAGAGGGGAGAGAGAGAGGAGTGAGAAGAAGGTTTGTGTGGGGGAGGGGTGGTGAAGAAAGAATAAAGCAGATGTAACCTCAATCACTAAAATGTCATTGAAGATTTAATATGATAATTATCATTTCACAAATCATCTCTATATTTTATAAATCTGCACTTTGCAATAAAGTGTTTGTTCAGCAAAAATATTTTTTTCTTTTTGATGTAATGGGGAAGGATTAGAACCCCCGCTTTCTATGAGCTCCATTCCAGTCATTTACTCTTACTTGGGGTTATCCAACAGAGAGAGAATATATATATACACACACACACATACTATATTGCCAAAAGTATTGGGACGCCTGCCTTTACACGCACATGAATTTTACTGGCATCCCAGTCTTAGACCGTAGGGTTCCATTTTGGCTTCAACTCTTCAGGGAAGGCCGTCCACAAGGTTTAGGAGGGTGTCTATGGGAATGTTTGATCATTTCTTCAAAAGCGCATTTGTGAGGTCAGGCACTGATGTTGGACGAGAAGGCCCAGCCTGCAGTCTCCGCTTTAAGTCAACCCAAAGGTGTTCTATCTGGTTGAAGTCAGGACTCTGTGCAGGCCAGTCAAGTTCCTCCACCCCAAATTTGCTCATCCATGCTATATTGCCAAAAGTATTGGGCCACTCCTCTAAATCATTTGGTGGAGGGGGATTATGGGGTGGGGAGTTGTTTTTCAGGGGTTGAGCTTGGCCCCTTAGTTCCAGTGAAGGGAACTCTTAAGGTGTCAGCATATCAAGACATTTTTGACAATTTCATGCTCCCAAGTTCATGAGAACAGTTTGGGGACGGCCCCTTCCTGTTCCAACAAGACTGCACACCAGTGCACAAACAAGGTCCATAAAAACATGGATGAGCGAGTTTTGGGTGGAGGAACTTAACTAGCCTGCACAGAGTCCTGACCTCAACCTGATAGAACACCTTTGGGATGACTTAGAGCGGAGACTGTGAGCCAGGCCTTCTCATCCAACATCAGTTCCTGACCTCACAAATGCACTTCTGGAAGAATGGTCAGACATTCCCATAGACACCCTCCTAAACCTCCTGTTCAGTCACTTCCTATTATAGGGTGGCGATGTATTCTCCCTGAATAAAGAATATTCCCTTATGGTGCTATCAGAAAAACCTAAATAAAGGTTTAATAGTCTACTGTGAAAATATATATTATACAATCCCTACAAAACATAAATACATCAACACAATTCTCTTCTGCTGTAATAAGACCTCTGGGCCCCTGGTAAAGTGAACAGGTGGTAGAAGGGCACAGAGTGGCACAAGGGCTGTACTCCAATGTTCTATTGTGTTTGTCTGCCTTGGATCACAGGATGTGTATTGCTGTGAGGAAGGAGGGAGGGGGGATTCCTCCAGCAGCCCCCCTGATAACACTGTGTACTGATGAGAAGTTAAGCACACCTGACCTGTGTGTCCATTGTGATTGGACAGTTTAACCCGCCCTCTTTTCCAAGGGTGGGGGGGGAATGTTTTGAAGTGGGATCTGTATAACATGTGTTTTTTTTAATACATTATGACAATATTACATATTTGTAATTTTCTTTAATATACTTTCATGACATATGTAAACAACTTTTTTCTACCAATGTTTTTACACTCAATAAAAGTTTGTAAACAAAAAAGATTTATTTCCTGCTTGAGACCTGAAGACGGAGCCGTGTCTCGTTTTTGGGGTGGATTATTTGTACGGGTTCCTTGTTCGGCTGATTGGAGGGTTCGGTAGCTGCCTTTGTGTTTGGTTATGAAATGTCCTAAACGACTTTAACCCCTTTCATACTCGGGGTGTTGTTACAGCCTCATATGTATAATTAGTCCCTTATCCTCGCCGGGGTGACCCATACAAACGGCTGGAAAAACTTCAACAATCTTACATTGACTACTGTGTTACATACAAGTCCAGAAAAAAAACTATTGTTTACATTTACCATAAGGGAACCTGGATCTTTATTAACCCCATACAATCATCAGAAAAATACTTACAATTCTTTAAAACGTTTTTTTTCAAAGAAATTCCTTTGCTAAAATATATGTGTACACACACATGCACACGCTACCCATCCATATGTGTCTACACATGTTATAGGGGAAGCTCTTTGCCACAAATCAATTCTTTCATTTAACAGTAAATGCAGGGAGGGAATACTTAGTGCTCCTATAGGCATGTTAAATATACTGAATGTTTGAAAACAGGAAAAATAAAAATAAAAATAAAAAATTTGAAATAAAAAAACTAAAATAAAAAAAACATGAATACACAAAAGTAGAAATAAGAAGAAATAAGAATAAAAATAAAAAATAAAAATGAATAAAAATAAAAAAAATATATAAAATAAAATACAGAAAAAAATAATAAAAATGAAACATAAGGATGGGGAATAATAAAATAATATAATAATAGAAAAATGAAAAAAATGTAAAAAAAATAAAAAAAAAAAATAGAAAAGAATGGAAAAAATGTAAATAATATAAAAAAATGTGAAAGTCGAAACTCAGCCGCACGCTGACGAACGGGACCAACAGAGACCCTTACCACTTCATACAAACCACTGGAGAAGCTTGGTGCCAGTATAGGGGCACCGGAAACATGTGAGTTGCACAACCTTTATCTAATCTTTTAATAAATGGTCAAAACATATTGCGCTACGAAGGCTGTTTGTTTTTCATGAGGACATATTCATATACCAAGCGGCAGCTGCGAGTGGATTGGTTATCCCTTAAATGAACCGAGGGCTTGAATGTATTTAAATTCTGGTGAGTGGCCAATCCTTAAGCGGTGGTGGATTTGGCACTGAAAGTCACATTTTAACAAATAAGGAGAAGCACCGCAGCAGCACAATTAATGGTGGAGAAGCTACAGCTTTACTATCACAAGTGGATAGAAACCTATTAACACAAGTGGATATATATTGGACTTTATAATCTGTATAAGTTTTTTTTATTGATGAATTTGAGTGGTGATATGAAGAGTCATGTAAAATCACATATGTATATGTAAATAATTGACTTGAAAGGTAGCGCAGTCTACACCTCATACACATTGATAAGGTTGGAAATAATGGGCTAGAGTTCTACTTAAAATAGTTTTTCATATCTCTGCATAAATGTGTACGTGTCAGTATATGTTGTAAGAATAGCTTAAGTCTTTCCAGATGTGTCCAGCGTCATGTATGTTGAAATTATACTGCTTGTTACCTTATATGGAAATTTGCTGAAATATGTGATCCTGTAACCAGCCTTATAAAAAGCCTCAATAAAGAACCGACAGGTTCAGTTGATAGTACGGGACCTTTAAGGCTCGGATCTGATATACAGAAACCTATATTCTGTGTCTTACTTCTTTAATAGAGCTAAATTTGGCAAAGCAATATAAACTAGAAGCAGTTAAGTTGAAAACTGCATCTAACAATTCTGGCGCCCGAACAGGGACACACCGATGATACTACAAGAGGTGGATGAATTGAACTGACGGAACAAAAGGACAGGCATTCCGGGAACCACAGATTGAAAACCTGCGCAGGTAAGAAAAAGCTTTATTTTTCTTATATTCTGTGCTCCCCTGATTTGTGCCTATCCGTTCTGTCAGTTATGGTTCTCCTGGTTTTAAAACACCAGCCTCTGTAGTGGTGAGTCTAGAATTACTGCATATTGTGGTTTATATTGCTGGAATTAATTGTTGTTTTTTGTTTTGTCTGTCTTGTTGAGAAAGTGAATGAGCCTTGCCAAGGTTGGTATGAATTGAAAGAATATCATCCCAATGAGCAGTGGAATGCGCCCTTACCTTGCAAGAGGACTTTGGGGGTCTGATGCTTAAGTTTGATATTCAATTTAATTCATAAACCATAGACGGGTTGAAAGTATAAGCCCTGTCTGCTCCATAAAGCAGGGATAAGAGTGTATGAGAGGGATCCCAGATACAGGGGGAATGAGGTCTCCATAAGCCCGGAGATCTAGTCGGATACCTGGTCACTTAAAGGAATGCTTGTATATGTTGTAGCTGTCAGTCTGGTCATAATATTTGTCAGTTGGCTAGCATATAAAGTAATTCGATTTCAGAAATCTCATCCGGAGAGGTTTTTAGTATTCTGGCACCCTAGGAGGAAGGCAACGAGGAACTAGTGTAGCTTTTTTAGTATTTTGTATTGTACACTAAGTGTCCCCCACGCTACCTAGGCACGGACTGTCAGAATGGGCCAGCAGAACACGAAACCCCGTCAGGGAATTGTGGTGCATTATACGGTGCCACAGATAATTAAGAACATCTATGGGAAAGATGAAGCGCGGGACTTAAAGGATGTCCTTCGTAAATTTAAGGTAAAAGGAGCAGCGGGTTTAGACCCGGATGTATGGAGTGAAATAAAAAGGGACAGACAAGGAGAGGTGTTAGAGAAGCAATGGATGAGTCAGGTTCAATGCTTAATTAAGGTCTCAAATAGAGCAAAAGAAGAGGGGTGGAAATATAATCCAGATTGTGATGGTTGGGATATGAAGGACAGAAGAAAAAAAAAAATGTTGAAATTTTAAATAATCTTAGTTCAACCATCCCACCCCCATATACTGACATAGAACGTAAACTACACAAGTTATATCCTGTACTTGAGGGTAGAGGATAGGTTTTGTATAGCAAAGCCAGCTGCTTTCTGTAGATTTTTTTTTTTGTGACACAGTTAATGAATACACATGAAGCAACCTAGCAGGATGAGGAGGATTTATGCAGACATAAAATGACTCTGACCCTGTTTAACCAGTTTATGACCGACCTGCAGACCGAGCTGAGGGGGGATGGCAATTTAGAGACAGGAGGTCAGACACATAGACTCAAGGGCTCCTTTTATTGCTAGATTAGAAGCTTTCTGTCAGGCAAAACAACAGGAGAGGGGGTCAATATCACCCATGAAACAAATGCCAGGACAGACTGTATCAGAATTTTACTTATCTATGGAAAGTATGATGGCAGATTTTGGATTTGGCTCTGCCAGTCACGATCTGAGCCTTCAATAGACAGTTTATGGAAGGATTAATTCCACAGATAAGTGAAAGACTGAAAGCCTGCATACCACCCTTAATTTGTTGCGATTTTTGGCAGAAAAAGGTTGCAAGGTTAATAAGAAAAAGTTGCAAGTGTGTCAGAAAAAGTTATCTTTTTGGGACATTGTATATCACAGGGTACAAGACATCTCACTGAGGAGAGGGTTCAAGTGATAAAGGGAATGTTACCCCCACGGAATTTCAAACAATTGCGTATGTTTTTAGGTATTGTGTCATATTGTAGACAATGGATACCACATGCTAGCGCTTTGATGCAGCCATTATACGATTGTTTGAAAATTGTACCGTGTATGCTTAATTTTCAGCAGCATTAGATCCAGTGTCCAGAGGTTCACCGTCCTGTGTACGGGCGATAGCAGCGGTGTCGTTAATCCTAGATAAGTCATCAGAAATTGTTCTAGACAATCCAGTTGTAGTGCACACCACACATGACATACATGCAATCTTGTCTCAAGTACAGCCCAAACACATTTCAATGGCTAGGCAATTAAGGTTACAGTGTACTTTACTTTTACCTCCAAATGTCACTTTTCAGCGCTGTACAACTTTAAATTTGGCCACCTTTTTACCTCTTCAGTCACCAGATTTGGCAAGGGGGAATAATAGTGCTAATAAGGAAGAAGAAGAGGAAAAAGAAAAAAAAAAATTCTCGAGAACCTCTGATAAGAGAGGACATTCTAAAAACAATGGACTTTTTAGTTTTTTTGACTACTGATGAAATAATTTATCCATCAGATATGTTGCAGTTTTTATATATCATTTTTATGTGACAGGACATGTTTATTATATCAAGATGAGATATTTTTTACACATCATTTTTTACATTCATATATAGTGTATTTTCAGAGTTGAAAGGGTTAAACATCCCTACAATAGAGTCATTCTAGTTAGAGGGAACATCTGGTGATAATTAAGACAGAGTACATTTTTCCTTAAAGGTACATGTTACAGATACACCAATCTTAAACGCTGAGCACACTTTGTACATAGATGGCAGTAGGTTTGCTGATGAGAAGGGTAAATATCACACAGGGTATGCTGTAGTGGCTGATACACAGGTAATTGAAGCACAGGCCTTACCAGCCCACATGTCAGCACAGGAAGCAGAATTAAAAGCTTTAGAACAAGCCCTAGAATACTTAAAAGAACGAGAAGGGAATATTTACACTGACTCTGCCTACGCTTATGGCGTAGCGCATGATTATGGCCATATATGGAAGGCTAGAGGTTATCTGACAGCAGCAGGTACACCTGTAAAACATGGAGAAGGGATTAAGAGAGTCCTGAACAATCTTCAAAAGGTTAAACGAGTGGCCATCATGAAGATAGCGGCACACACGAGCGCAAAAACAATTGAGGCAAAAGGAGATTTGACTGCAAAACAGGCAGCTCTAGGGGAAGGAAGCCCTGAGACCTTAGCAGCGGGAGAGGTGAGTATCCCAGAACCAACATGGCAGCAGCTGAGTAAATTACAAGAGCAAGCAGGGGAGAGCGAGAAAGATAAGTGGGTCAGAATGGGAGCAGCACCAGACCTTGACAATGTATGGAGGGAAGGAGGTAAAGTATGCCTGCCTGCCTCTCTGTACCCAGCAATGGCAGCGGCAGTTCACCTACCCACACACGTCAGTTCCAATTCCATGTATAGGATTGTGAACCAAGGATGGCTCGCCCCTGGATTCAGTAGTACTGCAAGAAACTACTGTGCAGCCTGCCAAATCTGTCTCCTGAATAACCCAGGACAGAGAGTAAAAACCCCACGAAAACACCAGGTCCGGGCCCAATACCCCTTCCAGAGACTGCAAATTGACTACATACAAATGCCTAAGAGCGGCCCTTTTGAATTTGTCCTCGTGTGTATCGATTTATTCTCAGGTTGGCCCGAAAGTTATCCAGTAAAATAAGCTACAGCAAAAGTCACAGCCAAGAAACTGAGTTAATACCTAGGTTTGGTCTTCCTGAAACTATAGAATCAGATAGGGGGATACACTTTACAGGAGAAATCATGCAGAATGTGATGACCATGTTAGGGGTTCAACAAAGTTTCCACACCCCTTATCATCCACAGAGTTCAGGATCAGTGGAAAGAGTAAATGGGACAATAAAGTTGAAAATACAAAAAGCTATGCAAGAGTTAAACAAACCCATATGAAATACTTTTTGGGAATGCACCTAGATTAGGTCTATACTTTCCACAGAGTATGCAATTGCAATGTGATAGTTTGACTGCATATGTGATACAATTACAACAACGTCTAACTAAGATCCACAAAAGTGTGTATTCTTCTCTTCCAGACCCTAACTCAATAGCAGGTACACATACACTGCTACCAGGAGATTATGTATATGTTAAGAAACACACCAGAAAGACATTGGAACCTAGATTTGAAGGTCCTTATCAAGTGCTTTTGACCACAGCCACTTCAGTGAAATTGGAAGGAAAAGCAGCCTGGATCCACGCATCACACTGCAAAAAGAGTCTTGAATCGAGAGAAACAGAATGAAGATTCTTCTAACTATGATAATAATGCTTGAATGTTTTCAAATGTTTGTTTATGCTTGGACTCCGGGTATCAATGTAACAGTTCATGAAAATAGTACTGATCTTAGATGGGTAAATCAGGATAGGAGTAGAAAACAATATCCTTACTACGAATGGTATACGGTAGGAAATTTCACGGTGTCAGGACAGGAGGGTCCTTTTTACATGATGCAGAATATGGAATCACCAGTAGTGTGGATAAAAGCTAAATCACAAGCACAAGTAAACATAACTTTCCATTGGAGGGACAATTTAACATGGCCCTTTAATAACACACCGCATAAATGTCATAAGTTAGGTCCATCTGAAACATGGAGGGAAGTAAAAGACAAATTACTACAGTTTCTTAGAACTTCGAATTCAAAAGAATACGAGATAGCACAGAAGGGAAAAGGTCCTAGACCAGCAAGGGGAAGTGGGCAATTCAATCTAATAGGTCCTCTTAGTACCAATCAATCTGCAACTTATATTTGTACAGCATGGTATTTTGTACCAGTAAGGAAATGGGAAAACACAACAGGAGGATATATACAATGGCAACATTATGGTTTCAATATAAAGATAGAAGACGCTCTACCCACCATCTTCGAATCCTCTGTATTAACTCCTATTCCTAGATCTTGCATAAATGTTTCGGTATCACAACAGAAAACAAAAATCAAATTTAATGTAACTTTTCCCCAGCTACCAGAATATAGGTATCGCCGAGAATGGTATGATACAGTTCTGGGAGCTGCAGGAACTGGAATGGGAGTAATGAATGGGATACAGATGGAAATGATACAAAATAAGTGGAAACGTGCAGGAAGTCACATAGCTGATAGTTTAATAATTACAAGCAAATGGTTACCTACAACATTCGAAACACAAATTAGCCAGGTACAATTAACTAAATATCTCAATATTATGGTTAATCACACAGCACTAGCCAGTCTGGAGTTGTGGAAAGCAAATCAGAAGTTCATAAACATTACTCAATGTGCTTTTTCTACACTATCTTATCACATTCAAATCGCACTTGGATGAACTATTTAAAGGGTTTAAATTTATAAAGTACATGGTTTGAAGTACCAGGAAAAGAAGTTGAATGTGAGGAAAGATGGTGTGCTGGAAGGTTTGATGTATACAAAGTGGAGGAGGTCCAGGTAATGTGTAAGTTAATAGTGATGCCACTCCTGATAGGAAAGGATCTACCTGAATTTTGGTATCCTGAGATTTATGGATGGAGATAGGACCACAACATATTTGTTTAGTCACAAATGATCAGGAAACTATGGAAAGTTTAAATAAAACGGCCCCTTTTTCAGGATGCGTAAAGAATGTTAAAATGCTTAAATGACAAAATGACACTTTCCTTTTTGAACCAGATGCACATAGAATATTTAATCTAGAATGGACGGTAGATAATCTTACTGATACTACTCCTTTTATAATATCATTAGAGCCCTTACGGCAAATCTTAAATGAGTCCGAAATACTTAGAAAACAAATAGAGACACAAGAACATACCCTTCAATATAATCTAATATTTGCGGTTATAGATAAAGGGAAATTAATACATTTATCCTCACAAATAAGAGATGAAACAACACATCATTGGTATGATGTATTTGCTGAATGATCACCCACTGCTACGGCAATTTTTAATTGGATGCTCAATCCGATACTTATTCTAATTTTAGTTTTTGTACTGCTTACCGTGATAAACTGTTGCTTATATAGGAAGATTAAGGCACGAACAGATTGAATGGAAAGAGAAAGGTATTAGGAACTCTAATGACAAAAAGGGTAACTTGACATCACCCCTTTTCTATTCTCTTTGCTTATAAGATGCTGGTAGATGCGGTCAGGGATAGCACTCTTTGAAGTATCGGCTGATCACTTGTTTGCAAGGACCCAGAATCGTGGAGGGGATGATGTCAAAGGGGGAAATTGATAAGGTTGGAAATAATGGGCTAGAGTTCTACTTAAAATAGTTTTTCATATCTCTGCATAAATGTGTACGTGTCAGTATATGTTGTAAGAATAGCTTAAGTCTTTCCAGATGTGTCCAGCGTCATGTATGTTGAAATTATACTGCTTGTTACCTTATATGGAAATTTGCTGAAATATGTGATCCTGTAACCAGTCTATAAAAAGCCTCAATAAAGAACCGACAGGTTCAGTTGATAGTACGGGACCTTTAAGGCTCGGATCTGATATACAGAAACCTATATTCTGTGTCTTACTTCTTTAATAGAGCTAAATTTGGCAAAGCAATATAAACTAGAAGCAGTTAAGTTGAAAACTGCATCTAACACACATAGATTTTGCACAATTCTTTCACAGTTGGAGGAATAATTTTTAATTTTCATTTAAATTGATTTCAATTACCTAGTATTTCACATCTAAACACATTGTGAGTGCGCCGGTGGCACTTTTCCACATAATACATGGAGAGAGCTAAAAAAGAGAGAAAAGAGTAAGAAAGAGAGAAGTGGAGGGAGATGGAGAAAGAATGAAGGAAGAAATATATAGAAAAGGGGGGGAGACCCGTCAGCTATAACATTTTGACCACTGACAGGTAATGTGAAGAACATTGAATATCTTGCTACAATGGCAGTAATTAGGCAGCAAGTGAACATGTTTTCCCTGAAGTTAATGTGCTGAAAACAGAAAAAATGGGCAAGTGTAAGAATGTGAGCGACCTTGACACGGGCCAAATTGTAATGGCTTGGTGGCCGGGTCAGAGCAACTCCAAAACTGCAGCTCTTGTGTGATGTTCCCGGTCTGCAGTGGTCAGGACCGACCAAAAGTGGTCCAAGGAAGGAAATTCTGTACACCGGCCACAGGGTCATGGGTGGCCAAAGCTCATTGGTTCACATAGGGAGCGAAGTTTGGCCCATGTAGTCCAATAGAAGAGCTACTGTCAGCAGTTAATGTTACTTCCGATAGAAAGGAGTCAGAACACACAGTGCATCCCAGTTTGTTGTGTATGGGACGGCCTAGTGGTAGACTGGTCAGGGTGCCCATGCTGATCTGTGTCCACAACCAAAAGTCCATCCAATGGGCACATAACATTACCATCACCAACCAACCATAGCACTCCTCTAGACCTCTGAAGGTATGATGTAGTACCAAGTCAGTAGCAGTTCTATAAGATGAGAGGTGGGGCCTCCATGGATCGGGCTTGTATCTCTAGCGCATCCCACTGATCCTCAATTGGGTTGAGATGTGGAGAATTTGGAGGCCAAGTCAACACCTCATACTCATTGTGTTCCTCAAACCATTCTTGAATTAATCAGACCAGGCCACTACCTTCCATTGGCCCATGCTCCAGTGGGCCTGTGTGCAAGATCATAAGCCGGCCCCCATTGCTTGATTAAAAAAATTGAAGCGTGCTTAGTGCATTGTGGCAAATAGTGGGCATGGATTTCATTGTGGCTGGGGTGCTGCTAGGATTGTAAAAGACCCGGGGCCTGGTGTTTTGGCGTAGTAATGTGGCGCATGTAGCGTGCCGTGGCGGACAGTGGGTTTGGCCAAATTGTGTTAACAGTGGGAGGGGCTTAAAGGGGTGTGGTTGACTAAAACAAAAGCCTTCTTGTATCCATAAAATATGCTTACATTGCTGCGCCACAAGCAAGAGTCTCACAGACATGTATAAACCTATGCATTATAATCAGAAGATAAAACTCTTCCATTACACATAAAAACATTCAGAGATTTAACATTTTATCTGAGCTTATCTTATAGAAGAACTTCACTAGAATAGTCAGGGAGTGCTTACCTACCAGAAACTGCTGAGACAAGAAGTCTGTAATGTACAATATAGTGTATATAGTGCATCCTCAGTTTACACAGTCCCCCCCATCCTCAGGCTTCACAGCCCTTAGTCTTCACAGTCCCCCCATTCCTCAGGTTTCACAGCCCTCAGGCTTCACAGTCTCCCCCCATCCTCAGGCTTCACAGCCCTCAGTCTTCACAGTCCCCCCATTCCTCAGGCTTCACAGCCCTCAGGCTTCACAGTCTCCCCCCATCCTCAGGCTTCACAGCCCTCAGTCTTCACAGTCCCCCCATTCCTCAGGCTTCACAGCCCTCAGTCTTCACAATCTCCCCCCATCCTCAGGCTTCACAGTCTCCCCCATCCTCAGGCTTCACAGCCCTCAGGCTTCACAGTCTCCCCCCATCCTTATGCTTCACAGCCCTCAGTCTTCACACTCTCCCCCCATCCTCAGGCTTTACAGCCCTCAGTCTTCACAATCTCCCCCCATCCTCAGGCTTCACAGTCTCCCCCATCCTCAGGCTTCACAGCCCTCTGGCTTCACAGTCTCCCCCCATCCTCAGGCTTCACAGCCCTCAGTCTTCACAATCTCCCCCCATCCTCAGGCTTCACAGTCTCCCCCATCCTCAGGCTTCACAGCCCTCAGTCTTCACAGTCTCCCCCATCCTCAGGCTTCACAGCCCTCAGTCTTCACAGTCTCCCCCCATCCTCAGGCTTCACAGCCCTCAGTCTTCACAGTCTCCCCCATCCTCAGGCTTCACAGCCCTCAGTCTTCACAATCTCCCCCCATCCTCAGGCTTCACAGCCCTCAGTCTTCACAGTCTCCTCCCATCCTCAGGCTTCACAGCCCTCAGTCTTCACAGTCTCCCCCCATCCTCAGGCTTCACAGCCCTCAGTCTTCACAGTCCCCCCATTCCTCAGGCTTCACAGCCCTCAGGCTTCACAGTCTCCCCCCATCCTCAGGCTTCACAGCCCTCAGTCTTCACAGTCCCCCCATTCCTCAGGTTTCACAGCCCTCAGGCTTCACAGTCTCCCCCCATCCTCAGGCTTCACAGCCCTCAGTCTTCACAGTCCCCCCATTCCTCAGGCTTCACAGCCCTCAGGCTTCACAGTCTCCCCCCATCCTCAGGCTTCACAGCCCTCAGTCTTCACAGTCTCCCCCCATCCTCAGGCTTTACAGCCCTCAGTCTTCACAATCTCCCCCCATCCTCAGGCTTCACAGTCTCCCCCATCCTCAGGCTTCACAGCCCTCAGGCTTCACAGTCTCCCCCCATCCTCAGGCTTCACAGCCCTCAGTCTTCACAGTCTCCCCCCATCCTCAGGCTTCACAGTCCTCCGTCTTCACAGTCTCCCCCATCCTCAGGCTTCACAGCCCTCAGTCTTCACAATCTCCCCCCATCCTCAGGCTTCACAGCCCTCAGTCTTCACAGTCTCCTCCCATCCTCAGGCTTCACAGCCCTCAGTCTTCACAGTCTCCCCCCATCCCCAGGCTTCACAGCCCTCCGTCTTCACAGTCTCCCCCATCCTCAGGCTTCACAGCCCTCCATCTTTACAGTCTCCTCCCATCCTCAGGCTTCACAGCCCTCAGTCTTCACAGTCTCCCCCCATCCTCAGGCTTCACAGCCCTCCGTCTTCACAGTCTCCTCCCATCCTCAGGCTTCACAGCCCTCAGTCTTCACAATCTCCCCCCATCCTCAGGCTTCACAGCCCTCAGTCTTCACAGTCTCCCCCATCCTCAGGCTTCACAGCCCTCAGTCTTCACAGTCTCCCCCCATCCTCAGGCTTCACAGCCCTCAGTCTTCACAGTCCCCCATCCCCAGGCTTCACAGCCTTCAGTCTTCACATTCTCCCCCCATCCTCAGGCTTCATAGCCCTCAGTCTTCACAGTCCCCCATCCTCAGGCTTCACAGCCCTCAGTCTTCACAGTCTCCCCCATCCTCTGGCTTCACAGCCCTCAGTCTTCAAAGTCTGTCCCCATCCTCAGGCTTCACAGCCCTCAGTCTTCACAGTCTCCTCCCATCCTCAGGCTTCACAGCCCTCAGTCTTCACAATGTCCCCCCATCCTCAGGCTTCACAGCCCTCAGTCTTCACAGTCCCCCCATTCCTCAGGCTTCACAGCCCTCAGGCTTCACAGTCTCCCCCATCCTCAGGCTTCACAGCCCTTAGTCTTCACAGTCCCCCCCCATCCTCAGGCTTTACAGCCCTCAGTCTTCACAGTCTCCCCCCATCCTCAGGCTTTACAGCCCTCAGTCTTCACAGTCTCCCCCCATCCTCAGGCTTTACAGCCCTCAGTCTTCACAATCTCCCCCCATCCTCAGGCTTCACAGTCTCCCCCATCCTCAGGCTTTACAGCCCTCAGTCTTCACAATCTCCCCCATCCCCAGGCTTCACAGTCCCCCCATCCTCAGGCTTTACAGCCCTCAGTCTTCACAATCTCCCCCCATCCTCAGGCTTCACAGTCTCCCCCATCCTCAGGCTTCACAGCCCTCAGTCTTCACAGTCTCCCCCCATCCTCAGGCTTCACAGCCCTCAGTCTTCACAGTCTCCCCCCATCCTCAGGCTTCACAGCCCTCAGTCTTCACAGTCTCCCTCCATCCTCAGGCTTCACAGCCCTCAGTCTTCACAGTCTCCCCCCATCCTCAGGCTTCACAGCCCTCCGTCTTCACAGTCTCCCCCCATCCTCAGGCTTCACAGCCCTCTGTCTTCACAGTCTCCTCCCATCCTCAGGCTTCACAGCCCTCAGTCTTCACAGTCTCCCCCCATCCTCAGGCTTCACAGCCCTCCGTCTTCACAGTCTCCTCCCATCCTGAGGCTTCACAGCCCTCAGTCTTCACAATCTCCCCCCATCCTCAGGCTTCACAGCCCTCAGTCTTCACAGTCTCCCCCATCCTCAGGCTTCACAGCCCTCAGTCTTCACAATCTCCCCCCATCCTCAAGCTTCACAGCCCTCAGTCTTCACATTCTCCCCCATCCTCAGGCTTCACAGCCCTCAGTCTTCACAGTCCCCCATCCCCAGGCTTCACAGCCCTCAGTCTTCACAGTCTCCCCCCATCCTCAGGCTTCATAGCCCTCAGTCTTCACAGTCTCCCCCATCCTCAGGCTTCACAGCCCTCAGTCTTCACAGTCCCCCATCCCCAGGCTTCACAGCCTTCAGTCTTCACAGTCTCCCCCCATCCTCAGGCTTCACAGCCCTCAGTCTTCACAGTCCCCCATCCTCAGGCTTCACAGCCCTCAGTCTTTACAGTCTCCCCCCATCCTCAGGCTTCACAGCCCTCAGTCTTCACAATCTCCCCCCCATCCTCAGGCTTCACAGCCCTCAGTCTTTACAGTCTCCTTCCATCCTCAGGCTTCACAGCCCTCAGTCTTCACAATCTCCCCCCATCCTCAGGCTTCACAGCCCTCAGTCTTCACAATCTCCTCCCATCCTCAGGCTTCACAGCCCTCAGTCTTCACAGTCTCCTCCCATCCTCAGGCTTCACAGCCCTCAGTCTTCACAGTCTCCTCCCATCCTCAGGCTTCACAGCCCTCAGTCTTCACAGTCTCCTCCCATCCTCAGTCTTCACAGTCCTTAATCTTCACAATCTCCCCCCATCCTCAGGCTTCACAGCCCTCAGTCTTCACAGTCTCCCCCCATCCTCAGGCTGCACAGCCCTCAGTCTTCACAGTCTCCCCCCATCCCCAGTCTTCACAGTCCTCAGTCTTCACAGTCTCCCCCCATCCCCAGTCTTCACAGTCCTCAGTCTTCACAGTCTTCCCCCATCCTCAGGCTTTACAGCCCTCAGTCTTCACAATCTCCCCCCATCCTCAGGCTTCACAGCCCTCAGTCTTCACAGTCTCCCCCCATCCTCAGGCTTCACAGCCCTCAGTCTTCACAGTTTCCCCCCATCCTCAGTCTTCACAGTTTCCCCCCATCCTCAGGCTTCACAGCCCTCAGTCTTCACAGTTTCCCCCCATTCTCAGTTTGCACAGTCTACCCCCCATCCTCGGTATGAACAGACCTTCCCATCCTAAAGCTTCACAGCCCCCCCCCATGATAAGGGTCTGGTACTGGTGAATGGAATCCTTTGCTGCTTTATTTACAGACAGAAGTAAGTAACCAGGAACTGCCATTTCCCAGTGATACAAACAGATTTTTTGTAAATGTCTATACTGGAGGTTTTACTCATTGCACAGATTTGCCACTTCACAGGCTGGTTCTAAATATCCCCCAGGCTATTCAAACAAATTTAGCATTTTTAATAATTCACAAGCATTGGTAAAATCTCTGCCACCCCCAAAGGGAATGTAAACTTTTTTTTTTGGTACATGTTCCCAGCAGTGGTCAGCCACCCCCGCCATTTGTTTGACAATCGCTTGTCTATTATCCTAGAAAATGGACAGCAATGTTTTTAACATTTGGCTCTCATTGACTTCCACAGGGTTCAGATTCAGCCCCCGAGATTTTGTCATCTTTGCCAAACCCACCAGAAATCAAACCCAGGTACATTTGTCTCATCTCTAGTCAACAGTTGGTGAGTTCCAAAGATCTATGCTCAGAGCAAAAGGATAAAACCCATTGTGACATCACTGCTCCACCTCCCCATCTTGTCCAATCAGAGAGTGCTTTGAATTCATTGAGAAAATGCAAAGGTTTCCCTGAATGGCGCTCAGGCCTGGACCTTTAAGCCAGGGCCAATCACTGTAGTAGCATTCTACTTCCAGCTTCTAGGGGGAACATGGCACATAGCTGAACCATTCTTCACACCATAGAAATGCAGTCCGGGTGCGTTCCATGTGCTTTTCTGCATGTGCGTTTTTGATGCCTTCAAGTGCGTTTTTGATGCAGTCCAGTGCTTCTTTCCCCCCTCTTTTTTCTTAGCCTTAAACAAGGACAAGTGTGTTTCAGTGCATTTTTGGTGCATTTAGGTGTGTTCCGGTGCATTTTTGAAGCATTTTACAGCGTTCCAGTCCAGTCCAGTGCAGGGAAAATGCAGCATGTTCTATTTTTTTCTGGAACTGGAACACACTGGAACTGCAAGCACTGGTGTGAACTATGCCATTGTAAATCATATACCCTACTTTCCATGCGTTTTTGATGCAGAGAAAAGCACACTGGATTTCATGTGGTGTGAACTGACCCAAACATGTTGCATTTTTCCTGCACTGGACTGGACTGGCACTCAGTAAAATGCATCAAAAAAGCACTGAAATGCTCTGGAACGCATCAAAAACGCACTGGACCCTAGTATAGTGGGGAAAAAAAGGAAAAGAGAAGAAAAAAAGCACCTGGAATGCATCCCGAAATGAATAAAAAATGCACCAAAATTGCACTGCAGAAATGTGCATAGAGAAAGGTGTCCAGAACTGATGTGTGTTTTTATGGTGGGAACCAACCCTGAGCCTAGGATCACACTGATGCCATGCGGGAAATGATTACAGCGCTGGTTCCCGCATCGCTCCTCTCCTGCAGGAAGTTCAACACTGCAGTGGCGGAATTATAGGGGTCGTTGAGGTTGCCATGGCGACCGGGCCCCTTGCTGCAGGGGGGCATCCAGTACTTTGATAGGAGGAGCGCAGACAAACTCCCCAATCCTAAGCCGAACTGTATTCGGCACTGTGCAGGGAGCTGGTCACATTGATTACAAAGTGAAAGCACAGTGCTGTGCTCTTTGTCTCCCCCTACAGTGCAGTACCCGGCAGGAGGAGCTAAAGGTAAAGGTCTGCCGTTTTTTATCTACTGTATGTGTGTTTTATATGTATGTGCATGTATGTATGTGTGTGTGTGTGTGCATGTATGTGTGTATGTATGTGTGTGTGTGCATGTATGTATATGTGCATGTGTGTGTATGTATGTATGTGTGTGTGCATCTATGTATATGTATGTATGTGTTTATATCAGTGGTGGTGCGTCCATAGGGGCGCATGGGCGCCGCCCCCTCTCTCCAGACACCCCTCTATCACAAATAGATAGATTTATGCATAGGGTGAATGTATCTATGGCTGCGACTGCCCCCCTATTCAGATGCTTGGCCCCTTTTTGGACGCCGGGCGCCTGAATTACACCGGCGGGGGTGTTTTTAAAGCACTAATAGGCTTCAAAATAGGTGAACTGCGAGTGCCATGCTTGGCGCTCACAGTCCACTCAGGTGTGTTAGAAAAGCGAATAAATATTCGCTTTCCTAACACTGAACCGCCTCTCCACCAATCAGGTGCTCAGGTCTGTTACCTGTCACCTGATTGGCTGAAACGACAGGCGCCGCTATTGGATGCCTATCAGGAGGAGAGGATGGGAGGAGACGCATGGAGAACCCCGCTCGTCGCCGTCACCTGCTGCCCCACCAAGACAGGGTAAGTGCCGGGCAGACTGCGAGCGGGCAGGGGGGGTCACAGTGGCTGCGTTTGATGGGCACAGTGACTGCGTTTGAGGGCACAGTGGCTGCGTTTGAGGGCACAGTGGTGACAATTGATGGGCACAGTGGCTGCGTTTGATGGGCACAGTGACTGCGTTTGAGGGCACAGGGGTGGCAATTGATGGGCACAGTAACTGCCTTTGAGGGCACAGTGGTGGCAATTGATAGGCACAGTGGCTGCGTTTGATGGGCACAGTGGCTGCGTTTGAGGGCACAGTGGTGGCAATTGATAGGTACAGTGGCTGCGTTTGATGGGCACAGTGACTGCGTTTGAGGGCACAGTGGTGGCAATTGATGGGCACAGTGGCTGCGTTTGATGGGCACAGTGACTGCGTTTGAGGGCACAGTGGTGGCAATTGATAGGCACAGTGGCTGCGTTTGATAGGCACACTGGCTGCGTTTGATGGGCACAGTGTCTGTGTTTGAGGGCACAGTGGCTGCGTTTGATGGGCACAGTGGCTGCATTTGAGGGCACAGTGGTGACAATTGATGGGCACAGTGGCTGTGTTTGATGGGCACAGTGACTGCATTTGAGGGCACAGGGGTGGCAATTGATGGGCACAGTGGCTGCGTTTGATGGGCACAGTGATTGCGTTTGAGGGCACAGGGGTGGCAATTGATGGGCACAGTGGCTGCGTTTGATGGGCACAGTGGCTGCGTTTGAGGGCACAGTGGTGGCAATTGATAGGCACAGTGGCTGCGTTTGATGGGCACAGTGGCTGCGTTTGAGGGCACAGTGGTGGCAATTGATAGGCACAGTGGCTGCGTTTGATGGGCACAGTGACTGCGTTTGAGGGCACAGTGGTGGCAATTGATGGGCACAGTGGCTGCGTTTGAGGGCACAGTGGTGGCAATTGATGTGCACAGTGGCTGCATTTGATAGGCACAGTAACTGCGTTTGATAGGCACAGTGGCTGTGTTTGATGGGCAAAGTGGCTGCGTTTGATGGGCACAGTGGCTGCGTTTGAGGGCACAGTGGTGGCAATTGATAGGCACAGTGGCTGCGTTTGATGGGCACAGTGGTTGCGTTTGAGGGCACAGTGGTGGCAATTGATAGGCACAGTGGCTGCGTTTGATGGGCACAGTGACTGCGTTTGAGGGCACAGTGGTGGCAATTGATGGGCACAGTGGCTGCATTTGATGGGCACAGTGGCGGCAATTGATGTGCACAGTGAGGCTGCAATTGATGCGTTTTTTAAAGAATTCTTCAGTTTGCTTGCGTCCCCCAAAAAATTTTGAGCACCATCTGCCACTGGTTTATATGTGTGTGTATTTATGTATGTGTGTGTTTGTGTGTATGTATGTGTGTTTACATGTATATATGCACATTTTATGTATGCGCTTTTAATCCTGACCCCCTATATGTGTCCCATTAGAACCAATTTTTTTTTTTGCTTGTTCAAAGTACCAGCAAAAAAAAATACTGTTCCTCTGAAAAGTGATCCATGCTCAGATCGCTTTTCAGAGGCATTTGACAGCCGGTAAAGAGGCAATATGTTGCCTCCTGACCGCCTGTTTTAACCCCTTAAATGCATCATCACTATGCTGCAACTGCATGCAATGCACACAGTTGCGGAGTGGTTGCAGTGCATTCCCCTAGGGGTATACTTCAAGGGTGCCCTGACTGGAAAAAGATTGAGAAACACCGACATAGAGGAACCCATCTCTCCATTTTCCTCCTGCAGCTCCTGAATGCCTGTGGGAGGGAAAGGAGGAGAAGCGGGGGAGGAGAGAAATCGATTCCTTTACATGCAGCCACCCACTTGTGACCGGACCCTGGTGTTCCGCCATCGGGCTCGGAGAAAAGAGCCCTGTCCGGGGGTCAGGGGGGTCCTTCATGGTTTATTGCATCGGGGCCCTGAAGATTCTAGTTACGCCTCTGCAACACGGCCTTCTGCGAATCGCTGCGGGTGTCATTACATTGTTAATGACGCCCCCCAGATCACTTCACAGATCGCAGTGTGAACTGTGAACTCGCACAGGAATCGGATGGCATAGGTGAGAACGCCCAGGAGATCCGATTCTAGTGCGGGGAAAAAAAAGTCCCTGCACTTCTTTCTGTGTGAATCTACAACGGCATGTCTGAAATCGCATCTCACAGACATCGCATGTGATCGGTACTGCAGGTGCGGGTGCGAATCACATGCCATGTCTGTGATGGCAGTAGTGTGAACCTAGGCTTAGGGCCGCTTCACACTGCTGCAATGCGGGAAGCTTGCGAATCCACTGCGGGTTCCCGCATCGCATGTTTCCCGGCGCAAGTTCACACTGCCCTATATGCCAACTGCTGGGAGTGTCTGGTAAAGCCTAATGACACCCCCAAATCAGTTCACCTATCGCAGTGCAATCTGCAAACTCGGACAGGAATCGCATCGCATGGGTGTGAACAAACAACAGGGTCCTGTGCGAGTTTGATGAAAATTCAGCCATACGATCTTTATAGCTAAAATAGCACAGACATCGCATGTGATTTTCAGTGCAGTGCGGTGCGAATCACATCCGATCTCTGACATCGCACCAGTGTGAACCGGCCCTTAATGTTCAAAAAATATCATATACAATATAACATTTTGATAAAATATTATAAAATATAATATACAATATAATATATCCAATATAACATTTACAATATATCAAATATAAATATTTTATAAAATATTATAAAAATATAATATATACAAAAACAACAAAAAAATCCCTCTGAAGGTTTAATACTACTTTAAATAAAATAAAGAGAAACATTTAATAAGACAGTAATGGGGAATCCAGAGGGGCAGATGACTATGCAATGATTCCATAATGAAGAAGAGATGTGTAGAGCTCCCAGCACTGATAAATTCAGGGGGGAGTGGCTTAGTGACAGCTCTCCCCGCCCCTCCTCACTACTGTTGCTGCTGCCATCGCCGATCCGATCAGTAGCCGGTGTTCTGCCGAGAAAGTTCCCCTCGGCGGATAAGGACCCCCCTGTACTGCGCAGGCGCAGCGCTGGCGCAGTACAAGCCAGCGGAAATAGCCGAATAGTTGTAAATTAGCTGTACACGGCGCCTGTAAGAGGGCCCCTCGTGGGCTTGCTTCGCTTGCCACGCTTCGGGCACGACTTCGCTTCGCTCTGCACTTTTTTATTCTCCCTCTAGGTTCACTTGGATGGTGGGGCTTGAACCTGGACTCAGGGCGCAGGCGCCGTGTACAGCTGACTGAAGGTTTTCAGCTTCGGCTATTTTCGGCGGCTCCTTGGTCATTCGTACTGCGCAAGCGCTGCGTCTGCGCAGTACAGTGGGGTCCTTATCCACCGGGGGAACTTTCTTGGCAAGACACCGGGAGCCGCACACCCAGGAGCGCACACTTCTTCGTACATAGCCCCACTTGGCTGCCTGTAGAAGTGTATAGAAGAGGCGGTGAACGAATCCCTGAGCCAGGAGAGGGTGACGTTCTTGTTTTGCGGATGAACACCTTGGCCACCTTGTGGCTGATAATAGAGCTGCAGTCAGATCGCTGCTCATCACTTTGCTTAGGAACTGGTTGCTGCGGGCTGTGTGTGCGAAGCTCTGTATAGAGGCAGGGCTGTGTGTTGTGTGTGTGCACAGTGCTCCCTCCTCTACACCCTGATCATTGTGCTACACAAGGCCATACATTTGTAACTAGCAGGAAAACACAACAAAAGAAAAAAAGAAATAACCAACTCCAGGAACTGTCCAGCAGCTTCACCTCCTGAACATGAAAGTCCCTCATTTCTACCTGCTTGGATTACTTGTCACTAGGGATGAGCCGAACACCCCCCGGTTCGGTTCGCACCAGAACCCGCGAACGGACCGAAAGTTCGCACGAACGTTAGAACCCCATTGACGTCTATGGGACTCAAACGTTCGAAATCAAAAGTGCTCATTTTAAAGGCTAATTTGCATGGTATTGTCCTAAAAAGGGTTTGGGGACCCGGGTCCTACCCCAGGGGACATGTATCAATGCAAAAAAAACTTTTAAAAACGGCCGTTTTTTCGGGAGCAGTGATTTTAATGATGCTTAAAGTAAAAAAAAAAAAAAGTGAAATATTCCTTTAATTATCGTACCTGGGGGGTGTCTATAGTATACCTGTAAAGTGACGCGTGTTTCCCGTGTTTAGAACAGTCCCTGCACCAAATGTCATTTTTAAAGGAAAAAATCTCATTTAAAACTGCTTGCGGGTTTAATGTAATGTCGGGTCATGGCAATATGGATGAAAATCAGTGAGACAAACAGCATGGGTACCCCCCAGTCCATTACCAGGCCCTTTGGGTCTTGTATGGATATTAAGGGGAACCCCGCACCCAAATTAAAATAAGGAAAGGTGTGGGGCCACCAGGCCCTATATACTCTGAACAGCAGTATACAGGTGGTGCAAACAAGACAGGGACTGTAGGTTTGTTGTTAAGTAGAATCTGTTTGTAATTTTGAACGGGTACATTTTTAACGTGTTTAGCTCCAGCCAAAAAATCTTTTTTAAGCTTTTTGGAAAACATAGGGAAGGGTTATCACACCTGTGACATTTGTTTTGCTGTCTTTCCTCCTCTTCAGAAGATTTCACCTCACTTTTTTGTCCCAATGAAAAATGTTTTTTGAAAATTTGGGTTTTTTTTGTGGAACAAGGATTGGAAAGCATCAGTGGAAAGGAGAAATTGTTTTCCCATATTAACTCTTACAGGAGAGAATTTCCCTTCCTAGGGGTAGATTTCATCTCACTTCCTGTTGTCTCCTTCCGTTTGCAAGTAGGAGTCGTTTGTAAGTTAGATGTTTGAAAGTAGGGTCCTGCCCTATATACTCAGCAGAAATTTGGGCCTTAGGTGTTGCTGTGGCCACAACACTGTAAGCCCTCACAGGGCCCTGCTGTGAAATATTAGATCAAGAATTGTAATTACATGCCCCTGTTGAACAGGAGCTGAAAAATTAGGCCTTAGGCACTGGTGCTGGTGCCACAACACTGCAACCCCTCACAGACACTCTAGTTGGAACGCAGGAACGAGCCCTGCTGCAAAGTATTGCATCAAAAATGGTAATTACACGCCCCTGTTAGACAGGGGCAGAAAAATTGGGCCTTAGGCACTGGTGCTGGTGCCACAACACTGCAACCCCTCACAGACACTCTAGTTGGAATGCAGGAACGAGCCCTGCTGCAAAGTATTGCATCAAAAATTGTAATTACACGCCCCTGTTAGACAGGGGCAGAAAAATTGGGCCTTAGGCACTGGTGCTGGTGCCACAACACTGCAACCCCTCACAGACACTCTAGTTGGAATGCAGGAACGAGCCCTGCTGCAAAGTATTGCATCAAAAATTGTAATTACACGCCCCTGTTAGACAGGGGCAGAAAAATTGGGCCTTAGGCACTGGTGCTGGTGCCACAACTCTGCAACCCCTCACAGACACTCTAGTTGGAATGCAGGAACGAGCCCTGCTGCAAAGTATTACATCAAAAATTGTAATTACACGCCCCTGTTAAACAGGGGCTGAAAAATTGTGCCTTAGGCACTGGTGGTGGCGCCCAGAACCAAAAATGTTCTTACAAGCTATCAGCGTGATGATTGAGGAGGAAGAGGATAATTAATCAAGGATAGTCACTCAGCATCAGCATAGGCAGTCTTTGAAGGGATCTGAGATTTCAAAAAAAATTATTCGGTTACATCAGCATCAGGTGCTTGGTAGCTGGTGGTGATCCAAGACTGATTCATTTTTATGAAGGTCAGCTGATCGACCGAGTCGGTGGACAGACGCACCCTGTGATCGGTTACCACGCCTCCAGCAGCACTGAATGTGCGTTCCGAAAGAACGCTGGATGCAGGACAGGCCAGTAGCTCAATTGCATACTGTGCAAGCTCTGGCCAGTGATCCATCCTCAAGACCCAGTAACCCAGAGGATTTTCGGTGGGAAAGGTGTCCAAGTCTGATCTTGCCCCTAGGTATTCCTGCACCATGTAAAACAGACGCTGGCGATGGTTGCTGGAACCGATCATACCTTGGGGCTGCGGACCAAAAAATTCTCTGAACGCATCGGTCAGACGGCCACCTTCTCCACCGCTCCTTCTTTGACTGACCGAAGCCTCAGCAACACGTTGTCCAGAAACAGGAGTTTGTAACCTCCCAGTCTCTGGGAACGCGTTGCACAGACCTTTCTGCAAGGCCTCCCGAAGATTTTTCATCCTCTGCTCCCTCTGCGATGGCAAGATAAGGTCCGCAACCTTACCCTTGTAACGTGGATCAAGGAGGGTTGCCAGCCAGTATTGGTCCTTCTCCTTGATACCACGAATACGAGGATCCTTACGCAGGCTTTGCAGGATCAGGGAGGCCATGCAGCGTAGGTTTGCTGAGGCATTCGGTCCGGAGTCCTCTGGGTCACTAAGGACGACAACGTCCGCAGCCACCTCCTCCCAGCCACGTACAAGTCCATGTGTTCCTTGGGACTGATCCCTTAAAGACTGCTGCTGATGCTGAGTGCCAGGCTCCACCTCCATACTGACACAATCTTCCTCCTCCTCCTCCTCCTCGTCCTCTTCCTGTGTGATCGGCGGGCACGCAGGAACACTGTCTGGATAAAGGGGGCCTTGAGAGCTAAGGAAGTCCTCCTCTTCCTGCCTCTGTTCTGCCTCAAGTGCCCTGTCCATTATTCCACGCAGCGTGTGCTCCAACAGGTGGACAAGGGGGACAGTGTCACTGATGCATGCACTGTCAGTGCTCACCATCCTCGTAGCCTCCTCAAATGGTGACAGGACAGTGCATGCATCCCTGATCATGGCCCACTGGCGTGGGGAAAAAAAACCAAGCTCCCCTGACCCTGTCCTGGTGCCATAGTCGCACAGGTACTCATTGATGGCCCTCTGCTGCGTGTGCAGCCGCTGCAGCATGGCCAACGTTGAGTTCCACCTGGTGGGCATGTCACAGATTAGGCGGTTCTTGGGCAGGTTAAACTCCTTTTGGAGGTCCGTCAGCCGAGCACTGGCATTATATGACCGGCGGAAATGCACACAGACTTTCCTGGCCTGCCTCAGGACATCCTGTAAGCCCGGGTACCTGCCCAAGAACCGCTGCACCACCAAGTTAAGGACGTGAGCCAAACAGGGCACATGGGTCATTTGTCCCTGTCGGAGGGCAGAGAGGAGGTTGGTGCCATTGTCGCAAACCACCATTCCTGCCTTAAGTTGGCGTGGCGTCAACCACCTCTGAACCTGCCCCTGCAGAGCTGACAGAACCTCTGCCCCAGTGTGGCTCCTGTCACCCAAGCACACCAGCTCAAGCACCGCATGGCATCTTTTGGCCTGCGTACTTGCATAGCCCCTTGAACGCCTACGGAGCACCTCTGGTTCCGAGGAAGAGGCCATGGAGGAAGAATAAGAGGAGGGGGTGGAGGAGAGAGGTGTGTCACAATCAGCATTTTGGAGGCGTGGTGGCGGAACAACCTCCAACACTACTGCACCTTGTCCTGCATCCTTCCCAGCTGCCAGCAGAGTCACCCAATGCGCCGTGAAACTTAGGTAACGTCCCTGTCCATGCCTGCTGGACAATGAGTCAGCGGTAATATGCACCTTACCGCTGACCGCCCTGTCCAGCGAGGCATGGACATTGCCTTCCACATGCTGGTAGAGAGCCGGAATCGCCTTCCATGAGAAAAAGTGGCGTTTGGGTACCTGCCACTGAGGAACCGCACATTCCACAAACTCACGGAAGGGGGAAGAGTCTACCAACTGAAAAGGCAGCAGTTGAAGTGCTAGCAATTTTGCCAAGCTAGCATTCAACCGCTGGGCATGTGGATGGCTGGGAGCAAACTTCTTTCGGCGGTGCAGCAGCTGGGGCAGGGAAATTTGCCTGGTACAATCTGACGTCGGTGTACCAAAAGCAGATTGCCCACAAGTACTTGGCTGTGACACACCTAATTCTACACCTTCATTCCTCTCACTGCAGGTCTCAGAGAGGACTGAAGGTCTAGTGGGGTTGGAAATCTCAGCTGATGAGGAGCAAGGAGAGATCCTCTTTGTTCTTTGGTGTGGGTCTTTTAGATACGCTTGCCAACGAACTGCATGGCAGGTCAACATATGTCTGGTCAAGCATGTGGTACCCAAGCGGGAGATGTTTTGGCCAAGCGAGATACGCTTGAGACATATGTTGCAAATAGCAGCGGTGCGATCTGATGCACTCGTCTCAAAAAAGGCCCACACCAAAGAACTTTTTGAATAACGCGCAGAGACTGCAGCGCCCTGCACATGTGGAGCTTTGGGGTGTGATGCAGTCAATGTGCTGCCCTTAGGCTGGCCCCTGGAGGGCATCCTGCCTCGTTGGTGATGTGCCGCCTCCTCCTCCTCCTCCTCCTCCTCTCTCCTATCAGGCACCCACGTTGAGTCAGTGACCTCATCATCCCCTCCCTCCTCATCACTGGAGCAAACCTGGCAGTATGCTGCAGCAGGGGGAGCATGACTGCCAGATTGCTGTCCTTCTTGGGCACCCCCTCTGTCCGTGCTCATGTTACTGCCTTCATCGAGCTCAGTATCATCATCAGAGCCTTCCAAACGCTGGGCATCCTCCTGGAGCATGTACCCAACACTGTGGTCAAACAGTTCGAGGGAATCCTCAGGAGGACATGGTGGAGCTAGGGAAGGAGTCACTGATGACATTGAGCTGAGGGAAGAGGCCGCTGCTTTGCCAGACAAAGCACCCTGGGCATGGGTGAGAGAGGATGAGGAGGATGAGGACGGCTTGGTCATCCACTCGACCAAGTCTTCCGCATGTTGCGGCTCAACACGGCCAGCTGCCGAAAAAAAGGCCAAGCGTGTCCCATGGCCACGTGCTGATGAGGATGCACCGTCTCCACGACCAGCACTAGACACAGAGCCTGCTTGCCCTCTCTTATTGGCTTGTGACTGTCTGCCTCTCCTTCTTGGCCTTCCAGACATACTAATGGCCTGTAGCTGCACTAAGCTGGGATAGAACACCTGTAATTTTCTTCAGGTAGCTTTATATACTGTAACCAGACAAGCCTGCCTGTCAGTAGGAAGATAACAGGAACGGATCTAGCTGAACACTGTGAGCAGGACGCACTGCACTAAATGTAAATAGTCTAGCTGCCTGACCGTGGTACTAATAGGATCAAATAGAACACCTGTAATTTTCTTCAGGTAGCTTTATATACTGTAACCAGACAAGCCTGCCTGTCAGTAGGAAGATAACAGGAACGGATCTAGCTGAACACTGTGAGCAGGACGCACTGCACTCAATGTAAATAGTCTAGAAGATAACAGGAACGGATCTAGCTGAACACTGTGAGCAGGACGCACTGCACTAAATGTAAATAGCAGGAACGGATCTAGCTGAACACTGTGAGCAGGACGCACTGCACTAAATGTAAATAGCAGGAACGGATCTAGCTGAACACTGTGAGCAGGACGCACTGCACTAAATGTAAATAGCAGGAACGGATCTAGCTGAACACTGTGAGCAGGACGCACTGCACTAAATGTAAATAGTCTAGAAGATAACAGGAACGGATCTAGCTGAACACTGTGAGCAGGACGCACTGCACTAAATGTAAATAGTCTAGAAGATAACAGGAACGGATCTAGCTGAACACTGTGAGCAGGACGCACTGCACTAAATGTAAATAGCAGGAACGGATCTAGCTGAAAACTGTGAGCAGGACGCACTGCACTAAATGTAAATAGCAGGAACGGATCTAGCTGAACACTGTGAGCAGGACGCACTGCACTAAATGTAAATAGCAGGAACGGATCTAGCTGAACACTGTGAGCAGGACGCACTGCACTCAATGTAAATAGTCTAGAAGATAACAGGAACGGATCTAGCTGAACACTGTGAGCAGGACGCACTGCACTAAATGTAAATAGTCTAGAAGATAACAGGAACGGATCTAGCTGAACACTGTGAGCAGGACGCACTGCACTAAATGTAAATAGTCTAGAAGATAACAGGAACGGATCTAGCTGAACACTGTAAGCAGGACGCACTGCACTCAATGTAAATAGTCTAGAAGATAACAGGAACGGATCTAGCTGAACACTGTGAGCAGGACGCACTGCACTAAATGTAAATAGTCTAGAAGATAACAGGAACGGATCTAGCTGAACACTGTAAGCAGGACGCACTGCACTCAATGTAAATAGTCTAGAAGATAACAGGAACGGATCTAGCTGAACACTGTGAGCAGGACGCACTGCACTAAATGTAAATAGCAGGAACGGATCTAGCTGAACACTGTGAGCAGGACGCACTGCACTAAATGTAAATAGCAGGAACGGATCTAGCTGAACACTGTGAGCAGGACGCACTGCACTAAATGTAAATAGTCTAGAAGATAACAGGAACGGATCTAGCTGAACACTGTGAGCAGGATGCACTGCACTAAATGTAAATAGTCTAGAAGATAACAGGAACGGATCTAGCTAAACTGAATACAGTGTATATATATATATACAACACCTGGGATGCATATATATACACAATACACTGTAAGTGCAGCTAACTGACTGACTGTTCTGCCTAATCTATCTAACTCAAATCAAATGACACTGTCTCTCTCTCTCTCTATCTCTCAGCACACCGGAACACACACTACACAGGGCCGCCGTGCAGGCGGCCTTATATAGTGTGGGGCGTGTACTAAATCCCCTGAGCCATAATTGGCCAAAGCCACCCTGGCTTTGGCCAATTACAGCTCTCTCTACTGACGGCGCTGTGATTGGCCAAGCATGCGGGTCATAGTGCATGCTTGGCCAATCATCAGCCAGCAATGCACTGCGATGCCGCAGTGAATTATGGGCCGTGACGCGCCACACGAATTTGGCGCGAACGGCCCATATAGTTCGCAATTCGGCGAACGGGCGAACAGCCGATGTTCGAGTCGAACATGGGTTCGACTCGAACACGAAGCTCATCCCTACTTGTCACCAGTGGGCAAGGTAGGAATCCACTACCATTCATCAACTCTCAACTAGTTGTCATCCTTCACCCTGATCAGCCACTTATCCATCTGCATGTATGGAGGGGAGGATCATGGAAGTCACACTATGTCTAGGGATCTTCTAGGCATTGCATTCTTTATTAGTAATGTTGTGTTGGTTCTGACAAAGATATGAACTGTGATCAGAGATTAAACAGCTCCAAAATTCCATTTTCCCTGCTGGAATAAATTAGGATGACATCTGATCCTTTTTTTTATTGATCGCAACGACCGCTGCGTTCCCTATTTGTTTGTGCGATTAAGGTCTTCTTTTTATTTTTTTTTCTACTAAGTGTCTCTTGGGTGACTTTTATAATCACACTGTCTGTTGCCATACTTCTTTGCTTACATTTTAGCCTTGAAGTTCACCTTGAATGAATTTGATGATGGCCGGTATCAATCCATTTCTAAAATTGTTTCGTAATGTTCTGTTTTTTTTTCTTTTGCGAGCGAAGGGTTGTAATTATGAAGTCACCAAAACATCGAGTTGTGCATGTTAATATTGGGCTATTATCACCAAGGTTGGAGCCGTCTTGTTTTCCTCCAGCAGGGGGAGCTGGCGTTCCATATTTGAACTTCTTTTTTTTTTTTGGTGGCTGGTTCACCTTCTTGCCTAAACTATGTGTTGGAAAAAGCTTTGACACGCTCCTTCTATAATACCTCAAGCACGACGACCTTTTTTGACAAGAATCCTTCGTGATTCTTGGGTGCAAAAAAAAAAAAACAATAACTAAAAAAAAAAAAATGATCATAAATTGAGAAAATAGTTATAGATATAAATGAAGCTATTCTGGTAAGGCAAGCCTGGTAGCCAAATAGGGAGCAGAGGCTTGGAATCCAATTAGTGTTCAGTAGAAGGGCTGCCTGCTAGCATAATGAGATGTTGGAAGGAGCTACATTAATATTTCAGCTCAGGATGGGGCTGAAAACAAATATGGTAGCCATTTAATGGTCAGTTTGCAGAACTGTAACAACATCCTTACTCTTTGGAGATGCATGCCAAGCTGGGTGGTCTCTTTATTAGCATAGTGGATGGGATAGGCAGGGACCGCCAACTGCTTGTGTTTACTGCCAGGTACATGACATGATGGATCACACACAAGATCCACAATAACCACATTACCCCTTTTGGAGATCCAGGGATTTCTGTAATGCTTTGTGCTGGAGCATAACGTTTATCTATATTTTATACATGTGCAACTATTTCATTTCTTGCTCGTGATTGGTCAGCCTTCTGCAAAAATTCTAGATGCCTTCATGCAATGGAGCTTTCTTTGCTCTGTTTCTGCACGAGCTGTGTTGATGTAATGGGTGGAGTAGGTAATGCCATCTTAATTTATATATTAGTATCCTTTTTGTAATGGTTTGTAAAAACAAAAAACATTCTGCTAAGCTTTATGTGTAACTAAAAGCCTAAATAACAGAATTCTAATATTTGGGAAACATACAATCATCTGTGTAAATATATGGTATTCACATGCACCGAACTGTAAAAAATATGCCAGGGAGTTCTGAATTTCTGCTGCTGTTTGTGGCCACTCCTTCTTAGCAGGTCACACCTGATTGGTTGAAACCAGCGAACCAGAGCATTTCTTGTGATGAAATTCATGTGTGACTCCTACTTGATACAAAATTTACAAAGGTGTCAGGTTGTCAGGTACTGAGCGCCAAAGCAGCACCATTAAATGTAAAGTAGAGAGACTACTATGTACTGCTTGTTATAAGTCATTTATTTGTATGTGGGGTTTTTAAGACCTGCATCTGTGCTTAATTAGCTAAACAACGCTTTATGATATGTATTATTATGTAATATGTATTGTTATTATGATATGTATTATTATGTAATATGTAATGTTATTATGATATGTATTATTATGTAATATGTATTGTTATTATGATATGTATATTAGTTGGAAAGTATGGTGATGATTTACTAAGGGCAAACAGGCTGTTCACTTTGCAGGAGAAATTGCACTTGACAAATTAATTAGCCCCCCAGGCTTAGTGAACATGCTGAAGCTCTGCTGACTTCCATCATCCAATCATGTGCCAGAAAATAGTTTTTTTTGTTTTTGTTTTGTTTTTCTTGCATGTGATTGGTTATACTTTGCTAGTGAAACTTCACCACATTGGGGTAAATTCCATTGCAAAGTGCAACTTCCCTTGGAAAGTGGACAGCCTATTTGCCTTGATAAGTCAAGCCTTCTGTGTGAGTAATGGTGTGGCCCCTTGTGGGTGTGCATGTAGGTAGGTATGTGTCTAGCTCAATAGCTGCATCATTCTTCCAAAAGGAATAGTTAAAGTAGGTTATGTAGCGGCTGAGCATATTGATCAGCATGTACAGTATGTAGTCATTCCAGTTCACTGCTTCTTCTTACACAAGTTTTTTTTTTTTTTAATTCTGATGGGAATTTTCCAGCGTGTATAAATCATGGTAATTAAAACTTGTATTAATGCAGAGCGGATCACTGGCAATGGAGAGTTTCCATATCATGAATCCTTACTGAGATTTATCTTTACAGCTGGAGCGTCACATCTGCTGTCACACTACATACTGTCGGGAAGCCCCACTTTCACTGATAAATTAAAGTTCATTATAGTAAATAAAAAAAATGATATATATATATATATATATATGCATTGCATATGGGAAATACTTTTTTTTGCAGGTACAGTGGATGGGGCCACCTACTGCTTAGAGTGTTTTTGTTGATGATGATCTGGTGTTGTGGGAACTGATGAGTGATGTGAACATGACGGATGGACTTTTCTAGCCCTAAGCACTGTACAGTCCTTGTTTCTTCCTTTCCTTATATAAAAATCAGAGAGAAATAAAGAGTAAGTTATTGTAGTCTGGTGCAGGTTTTCAGGCAGAGATAGCTTAGTGCTGTGTGAATAAATATTTGTATCGCTTTCATTTTTAGAGATAATATTTTCACCACTGGCAATGTTGGGAATAAATGTATTGCTGTGCTAATGTATAGACAGTTAAAGAGTAATGTATAGAGGTTAGGCTTTGGGTTTAACCACTTGCCTACAGGGCACTTTCACCCCCTTCCTGCCCAGACCAATTTTCAGCTTTCAGCGCTCTCACACTTTGAATGACAATTACTCAGTCATGCAACACTGTACGCAAATGAAATTTGCGTTCTTTTTTTCACACGAATAGAGCTTTCTTTTGGTGGTATTTAATCACTAGTGGTTTTTTATTTTTTGTGCTATAAATAAAAAAAGACTGAAAATTTGGTAAAAAAATGCCTTTTTCTTTGTTTCTGTCATAAAATTTTGCAAATTAGTAATATTTCTTCATAAATTTTGGCCAAAATTTATACGACTACATATCTTTGGTAAAAATAACCCTAATTAGTGTATATTATTTGGTTTTTGTGAAGGTTATAGTCTACAAGCTATGGTGCAAATCATTGAAAATTGATCACACCTGATCACACCTGATGTACTGAAGACTTATCTAATTCCTTGAGACCCTAACAAGCCAGGAAAGTACAAATACCCACAAAATGACCCCATTTTTTAAAGCAGACACCCCAATGTATAATCTATGAGGCATAATGAGTCTTTTGAACGGTTCATTTTTTTCCAGAAGTTTTTGGAAAATGTGGAAAAAAAATGAAAACGCATTTTTTTTCCACAAAGTTGTCCATTTTTAAGATATTTCCAACACATAGCATGTACATAGCAAAAATGACACTCCAAAATACATTCTGCTACTCTTCCTGAGTACAGCAATACCACATGTGTGAGACTTTTACACAGCCTGGCCACATATAGAGGCCCGCCAGGCAAGTAGCACCTTCAGGCGTTCTACAAGCATAAATTACACATCTCATTTCTCAACCACCTATTACAGTTTTGAAGGCCCTGGAGCCCCAGGACAATGGAAACGCCCACAAAATGACCCCATTTTGGAAAGCAGACACCCCAATGTATAATCTATGAGGCATAATGAGTCTTTTGAACGGTTCATTTTTTTCCAAAAGTTTTTGGAAAATGTGGAAAAAAAATGAAAACGCATTTTTTTTCCACAAGGTTGTCCATTTGTCCATAATAAAATTATATGCATATTCTCATCAGAAATGGGTTTAATATGTTGCTATGTATATTTATAAACAATATTCCACCAATAATCCCCATGTAGAAAAATAATTACATGCATATTCATATCATAAATGGGTAAAATATGTTGCTATGTATGTTTATAAACAATATTCCACCAATAATCCCCTTGTAGAAATATAATTATATGCATATTCTCATCAGAAATGGGTTTAATATGTTGCTATGTATATTTATGTGTAGTATACCTTCTTAGGTGTCCATGTGGTTTGGAGTACGTGGGACGAACCACTAGGAAACTACATGTCAGGTTGGGTGAGCACATCACCAATATTAAACAGGGATTTGACAAACATAGTGTCTCCAGATACTATGATTTAGTTCATAAAAGAGACCCTAAGGGTACCGTTTTCATAGGTATTGAAAAATATGTTCCACACTGGCGTGGCAGTAATGGGAAGCGAACTATCTCCAGATCAGAAACTAACTGGATTTATAAGCTTGGCTGCCATGCCCCTAACGGTTTGAACATAGAGTGGGACATTAATTGTTTTATAAATAATGGTTAATGTCCCCCTCTAATGGTTAATGTTCCCCCCCAACATATCTCTGTTGTTTTCTTTCCTGATGTTTTCTGATGTGTCTCATTTAGATTGATGAGCAGATCATGGTTCATACATAAATAATTATTCCATGCTACCCAGTTATTCAACACCACTGTAGAAAGGGATGGTTTTTGTTCCATGACTTTATATTGATCAATCTTCTTTTGGGATTGGGTTTTACTCATCCTTTCTATTTACCCTCAGTATTTTATGCATTTATACTGCTCATATGCTTCCTTACAGCACTGAGTGTTTAGTATTTTGGTTATATGTATTTTATTTAATTTTGGAAAGATTATTACTAATTTTGCAATACCATGTCTTTTTGGTTAGAATTTTTTATGTCTTTTGGGTAATACCCAATAGAATCCACTAGATGGCATTAGGTGTAATTTCCCACGTCCTCTTGGTTATAAATTCTTGCTCTATCAATGCGGTCTCTTGGGTAATATTTCTCAAGATCCACTAGAGGGCATTTAATATATTTTCCCACGTATTTGTATCTACTTAACTCAGAGGTAATATAAGGAAGCCTATCTTCGTAATCAATCGAGGGGTCCCTCCCTCTTTTAAGTGGTTGATGCCAGATATTTTTAGACCAATTAAAGCTTGTTCCTGTTTAGATTAGCCAATCGCAGCGCTCTCTGTTACCCTGTTGAGGTTTATAATGCGCATGCGTGTGCGTCGGTGCGTACCCCTGATGACGTCAGTTGTGACGAAACGGCCGTAGGGTCACAATACTATACGCACTGCGCATGCACGCTTTTAATTTAAACGGTGGTATTGTCGTTTTTATCTTTCTGCTGCTTTTATGAAGGATCCGCATTTCGTTTGTATTTATTTACTGTTTTAAATTAAACAAACTGAAGATATCTACACCAGCGGAGTCTCTTCTTTTGTTTTTTCCCCCTTTTTTGGTATCATACCATTTGTTTGGGCTGGAGCCTAGGAAGCTACTACCAATAGCCATATGTGAAGTGGTCCCAGAATAGGATCCTGGAAAGCACCCCCAGCGGTAGCCAGCTTGCTGCCTAGGATGGAGGTTGTGGTGCTTATTCGGTGGTGTCCTCTGGAGTATCCCCAAGGTGGTCTCTCTCCGTCTACTAAGCCTGTTTGGACCCCCCTGAGTAAGGGCAGTCACAGGCTTTCTGGTAAGCCTCCAATTTACTATCAGGTGGTGGGCAACACTGAATGGTGAAGATTGATTCCTGACACTGTATGGAATATCTACACATCTTTTTGGGACTTTTTAATTTCTTTGTAATTTTTTTGTGACTGTTTTTTCACACAAAACTACTTGTGTTCACTTAGATTTACTTAATGCACTGCTAATTTGTTGCTTATGAGTGTTATTTACACTTTTTTATTAGGGTGTTTGCTGTATTGCTCAACAAAATTTTATTAATATTTGTTTATATCACTTAGTCCAGCGCTTAACTTTTTGATTGCCTATCGGCTGTGGAGAACAAGATGAGAAGAAGTTGGTAATAATCACAGAATAAGGTCAATAAAATATATAAAACTTTATTGATGAGTAAAAAACCTCAATGGGGTAAATCTATAGAGAATAACACCTTCCAATAACTAGGTAATAATATTGGTAGCCCAATAATCAATCAGGATAATCGCATCCCTTTGGGTAATGATCCATGACATGAAATGAATTTATCCATGGGTTGTTCTGATTACATTTAGATGATATAATAAAAATGGCAGCAAGTTGTCAGTGAAAGGCAAAGCGGCTGAATGGACTCGGCACAATGAAATCTTAGTAGCCGTGTTGGCAGAGAGTCATGCAGAGCAGAGATGGTGGAATTTGGCAGAAGTAAAGATGAACTTCTAGAAATGGGATCACTTGGCTAAGCTTGTCATTCAGGGGGATAAAGTTCTGGTTGTGGAACAAAAACTGTGATATAAGGCAGCAGAGAGCCGGCTATGAGATGTCCGTCTCTCCTTGGGATTGCTGATGGATCGGGTTCTGTTCTTATACAAGATAATGTCAGCAACATGGAGAAAGCAATTGCAGAGAGATGCAGCAAGAAGAGAGAGACACTGGGAGCCGGGAATGCCGTATATGTTAGATAGAGCCGCATCACTTTATTACACCCAAGGAGAGGAGAGAGAGAGAGAGAGAGAGAGAGAGAGATTGCAGGGAGAGGAGAAAGGACAGAGAGAGTGAGGGAAAAAGAGAGAAAATGCAACAAAAGGAGAGTGCAGGGAGAGGAGAGAGAGGTTGGATAGTAGTATGGAGGATGGAGAGGAGGATGGAAAGGAGTATAGAGGATGGAGAGGAGTATGGATAGGAGTGGAGGATGGAGAGGAGGATGGAGAGCAGTATGGAGGATGGAGAGGAGGATGGAGAGCAGTATGGAGGATAGACAGTTGTATGGAGGATGGAGAGCAGTGTGGAGGATGGAGAGCAGTATGGAGGATGGAGAGAAGTATGGAGGATGGAGAGGAGTATGGAGGATGGAGAGTAGTGTGGATGATGGAGAAGAATATGGAGGATGGAGAGGAGGATGGAGAGGAGGATGGAGAGAAGCATAGAGGATGGAGAGGAGTGGAGTATGGAGGATGGAGAGCAGTATGGAGGATGATGAGTAGTATGGAGTATGGAGGATGGAGAGTAGTATGGAGGATGGAGAAGAGTACGGAGGATGGAGAGTAGAATGGAGGATGGAGAGGAGTATAAAGGATGGAGAGTAGTATGGAGGATGGAGAGCAGTATGGAGGATGGAGAGCAGTATGGAGGATGGAGAGAAGTATGGAGGATGGAGAGGAGTATGGAGGATGGAGAGTAGTGTGGAGGATGGAGAGTAGTGTGCATGATGGAGAAGAGTATGGAGGATGGAGAGGAGGATGGAGAGGAGCATAGAGGATGGAGAGGAGTATGGATAGGAGTGGAGGATGGAGAGGAGGATGGAGAGCAGTATGGAGGATGGAGAGGAGGATGGAGAGCAGTATGGAGGATAGACAGTTGTATGGAGGATGGAGAGCAGTGTGGATGATGGAGAAGAATATGGAGGATGGAGAGGAGGATGGAGAGGAGGATGGAGAGAAGCATAGAGGATGGAGAGGAGTGGAGTATGGAGGATGGAGAGCAGTATGGAGGATGATGAGTAGTATGGAGCATGGAGGATGGAGAGTAGTATGGAGGATGGAGAAGAGTACGGAGGATGGAGAGTAGAATGGAGGATGGAGAGGAGTATAAAGGATGGAGAGTAGTATGGAGGATGGAGAGCAGTATGGAGGATGGAGAGCAGTATGGAGGATGGAGAGAAGTATGGAGGATGGAGAGGAGTATGGAGGATGGAGAGTAGTGTGGAGGATGGAGAGTAGTGTGCATGATGGAGAAGAGTATGGAGGATGGAGAGGAGGATGGAGAGGAGCATAGAGGATGGAGAGGAGTGGAGGATGGAGAGGAGTATGGAGGATGGAGAGGAGTATGAAGGATGGAGAGTAGTATGGAGGATGGAGAAGAGTATGGAGGATGGAGAGGATTATGGAGGATGGAGAGCAGTAGGATAGCAGTAAGAGGAAGCTGCAGTCTCTTTCTCTGTATTAGTGATTGTTCCAGTCGGCTTTTATTGATGAAAAACTTTAGAAAATGTATTTTTCCCGCCATGAATCCTAATAATGAGTCGGATCCTCATCATCATCATAGTAAGTATTGATAATATTGGAAAGTGCGGAATCCTACAGAGGGGAGAAGAGGGAATTCACAATGGGAGGCGACCATTATATCCATGAAGAGTAGAATACTTTCCTTTAGAGGGTTGCAGAAAAATCTGAGGTGTCGGTGAGGACATCCTCTATACATGGAAGAGGTCCAGCAGACCCAACACCGGGACACAATCACCAGACACATCTTTGGCGGTCTACAAGAGATAATTGTACAATTACACCGAGATATTACATTGTATACATTCCATGAAATGTTTCATCAATACATATATATGTGAATGTGATGTGTATTTGCCAAGTTGTCTCCGGTGGTAATAAGGATGGAGGAGATGATGATGAGGTCACTGACGTGACTTGGGTCCTGGATAGAGCAGAGGAGGAAAGTGAGGGTGAGGCACAACCCCAACGAGGCAGCCATCATGGAAGAGTAGAGAGCAGCCACTCTATTCCATCACATTGTGGAGCTGTCATCTCCCGGCCCACTTCCCACAGATCAGCTGTCTGGACCTTTTTTAGCACATGTGCAGCAGATCGCACTGTTGCAATTTGAAACTTTGTCTCAGGCACATCAACCGTGGCAAAAACACCATCCATTTGTGTACCACATGCTTGACAAGGCATTTAACCTCCCACCACTCAGCCTATTGGCAAGAGCACCAAAGTCTGCCAAAGAGACACCAGAATTTATCTAACAAATCTCTAATCTTGTTCCCAGTGCACTACATTGTGACCTCATCATACAGACCGGTCCCCCAAGCCGTTATTTATAAAGAAAAAAAATTGACATTTAAATAGTTTTTCCTGCAAGCTTTCTTTTATAAATGTCAGTTTTGCTGCAGCAGGTTCTATACAGGGTACAGATGGGCCACTTTACAGGCAGACTAAGGAAACCCCCCCGGCACTATATTTAATCACATGCCGACTGCCGCACGCACATTTACGTCAGCAGAATGGCACAGGCAGGCAAAGGGATGTACACATACATCTGCCGCCTAGCCTAGCGGGCACATAGCCACCCTGGGAGTGTGCCTGCGGGTCCCGCAAACACGATATTCGCCGTCAGGAATTGTGGATTTTGGCAAGGAGAGGCAGAACGGGGAAACAAGGCATTTCCCTGTTCTGCCTAGCAACATGACAGGGATCTACTGATCCCCAGTGATCGGGAGCAGTGATCTCTGTCATGTTGTAGTGAGCCCATCCCCCTACAGTTAGAACACATCCAGGGAACACACTTAACCCCTCGATCACCCCCTAGTGTTTGACCCCTTCCCTGCCAGTTATACAGTAATCAGTGGCTATTTGTATCTATGATCGCTGTATAATTGTCAATCGTCCCAAAATAGTGTCAAAAGTGTCTGATCTGCCCGCCATAATTTCACAGTCCCGATAAAAATCACAGATTGCCGCCAAACTAGTAAAAAAAATAATAATAAAAAAATGCCATAAATCTATCCCCTATTTTGTAGATGTTATAACTTTTGCGCAAACCAATCAAAGTACGCTTATTGTGATTTTTATTACCAAAAATATGTAGAAGAATACGTATCGGTCTAAACTGAGGAAGAAATTTGTTTTTTTATATATTTTTTGGGGATATTTATTATAGCAAAAAGTAAAAATATTGCTTTTTTTCAAAATGGTTGCTTTTTTTTGTTTATAGCGCAAAAAATAAAAACTGCAGAGATGATCAAATACCACCAAAAGAAATCTCTTTTTGTGGGAAGAAAAGGACGTCAATTTTGTTTGGATACAACATCACACGACCGCGCAATTGTCAGTTAAAATAAAGCAGCGCCGAATCGCAAAAAATTGCTCTGGTCAGGAAGGAGGTAGATCCTTCCAGGGCTGAAGTAGTTAAAGGATTTATTTTTTATTTTTATTGTTTCACTTTAAGCATCATTAAAATCACTTCTCCTTTTAAAAAGATTGTGTAGCGCTGATAGATTTTTAATCTACCGCTGTTAGGTAAATTTAGTGGGTCGCTTATTAGAGGAAGTTAGATTTGCCTCTGTTCCAGCTTGGCTGATGTTGCGTGTACTTCCACATTGAGCCGGTGGGTGTCGTTGTCACCATCGGCCGGTGTTGGAAAAGCAACGTGTTGAAGCGTATGAGTGCTCCTCTGTCACGGAGACAACTCGGTGGAGGTGGTCCTCCGAGTTGCATTCTGGGAGAGGGTATTTATGGGACAGACGCCATGTTTTAGGGTTCGTTTTCAGCCACCTGCTGGCCCTCCTGGCCGACAGGTATGCATTAAGAGTACCACCTCGTGGTCCTCCGTTCCGGAGGCCCATGTCGCTGCGGCGTGTGGGTGGGCCCAGAAGCCTGTCTGGGGCCTACCACAAGCGGCAGAGGAATGGTCCTGAGCTGTCTATCCTGAGTGAAGAAGCTGGACAACCGAGGAGATCCCAGGGGAGGACCCGTCATGGAAGGATCACGCAGAGTGCTGGTCTGGAGCGGGGCCTGGTGACTCGGTTGGAGGACGCATCCTGAAGTAATCTTACAGTATAGTACTGCTGGGTTGGCTTAAAGGTTCAAGTACTGTGTCTGACTTTCATCACAAACCAATACATCCTGTGGCAGAGGATCGTACGGGTTTTATTCCAAACAAGTCTATGGCAGAGACTTTTGTTCGTGCTACGTACTGGCTGCTAGACAAGTGAGAGAAGTCTATCCAAGCGGGTAAAGATTAAATCCCACAGGGGAGCGCTTTCAATTACAAGTGATCAACATTCAGAGAAGTGTTCTAAAGAATACTAAGAAAGGTATTTGAGCTTCCCTGCAGCTTTCCTTCTACCTCTTTCCTGCTACTTGCCTTGTTCGTTTATTAAAGCATTGGAAAACCTACTCAAGTGTTTGGTGCTTATATCGTCCAGAGGTAAACTCAACGGAACCCCAAACCTGGTGCCGGTGAAACAGAGGTATCAAGAGTGAAAGTAACAAGCCCGCTTAAACGAGCAGCTCCACCGTGAGTTATTGCTACATGTGGGGGCGTCGTCCGGGATTTGTTGGCCATCAATTCTCGCAACCTGGAGAGGTGTTTCACCAGGAGTTTACAGTGAGAGCTGGACTTTGTTAATTTTTCAGAAGAAGAGGTTAAAAGTTGCAGGGTGTCAGGGGAATGCCAGAATCAGGGCCTGTCAGTATAGGCATTTCCCCATGCGCCTGCGTGGTGGAATTGCACATTGGCGCGTACCGTTTCACAGTCAGCGATTACGAGCGCGTGTCCCGAACGGATCAGCTCACGTGGGTGCACGACGCAGCGCATCAATACGAACGCGTGCACGCACATTGATTGGGACGTTCCCCTGGCAGGCCTATATAAAGACAGCTATGTCCTGTGTTTGTTGCTGGTTTGTCTTTTCAGCTCCTGTAACCTGTTCCTGAATCTGTGTACCTGTGCCTACCCGTTGTGACCTGGACCGACCCCGACTCTGCTTGAACCTCTCTTGTGCTTGACCCTCGGCTGCCTTCTGGACTTCGCTACCTGCCTGATTACCTGTGTTTGACCCTCGGCCTGTTCCTGGACTTTCCTCTGCCTTACCCTACTGTGGATTATCTGCCTGCCTGATTACCTGTGTTTGACCCTCGGCCTGTTCCTGGACTTGTCTCTGCCTAACCCAGTGTTGGACTATTTGCCTACCTGAATATCTGTGTTTGACCCCCGGCCTGCATCCGGACCTCTGCCTTGTGGTTGACCCTCAGTATTCGGCTCAGCCACCCTGCACGGATCTCTTCACGACCTGAAGAATCGCCCAGCTCCTCTACTACCTGCTGGCGACCCGTGCTCCTTCGTGCCCAATACCCGCTGTGCCATCTCCAGAGGGTATCGTGCGCCCAGCTGCAAGGGGAGCCTCTCTCAGCAACTCGGCCTTGGTAAGTACCTGACAGTACAAACCAGCCATGAGAGAGGCCGACAGAGCTGGCTCTCCCCTTGAGGCACTCTGCCAGCAGGTTACAGCCCTCACCCAGGCAGTCCAGAGACTCCAAGACGGCTATTTCCAGATAGAGGGTCGTCTGCAACATCTAACCACATTTCCTAACCCCTCGGACGCTGCATCAGCATCTGCCAGTGGAACATCTTCCTCTCGGGATCAAGCTAACCCAGCTCCTGCAGCAGTAATGGTCTTACCTGAACCTAGGGTTCCCATTCCGGAACGATTCTCCGGGAACCGGAAGAAGTACAGGGCATTTAGAAATGCTTGCTTACTATACTTTGCCCTTCAACCCAGGACTTTTTATTCTGAGACTGTGAAAGTGGGGTTCATTATCTCTTTGCTTTCTGACGAACCACAATCCTGGGCTCACAACCTTCTCGAGCAAAAGAGTCCCCTCCTTGACTCTGCAGATACAATTTTTGATTCCATGGCCCAGCTATATGACGATCCTCAGCGTACTGCCACGGCTGAGTCCATCCTGCATACCCTGACCCAGGGAAAAAGACCAGTGGAAGATTACACTGTGGAATTTCGAAAATGGTCAGGGGACACCAACTGGAACGAGGCCGCATTAAAATATCAGTACCGCCAGGGACTCTCAGAGATCCTAAAGGATGAATTGGCTCAAGTAGATACCCCGGCCTCCCTAGAAGACCTGATCCAGCTCGCTATTAAACTGGACAGACGTCTCCGGGAACGTCGCAGCGAGCGTTTCCAGTCTCCAAGACCTACTTGGATGATGCCGCGGGTACCACCTGTTCCTGCACCCCCTACAACTTCTTCGTCATCCTCTCATGGTGAGCCCATGCAACTGGGTCTAGTTTGACCCCCACTCACTCCTGATGAAAAGCTCCGCCGGCGCCAGGCTAACCTTTGTCTATATTGTGGAGGGGCCGGTCACTTAAACAACTGCCCTGTTAGACCCAGTAAGTACCGACCACGGTCTGCCACGAACTTTCAAGTCGCTAGTTCAAGCCAATCTCATCTTGTCCTCATGATCTCATTACAGGTGGCGGAAGAGAAGGTCCAGTTGCCAGCCATCATTGACTCAGGAGCCTGCAGTTGCTTCTTGGATGCATCTTTGGCCCAAAACCTGCACATCCCTCTACGAGTTAAGGAGCAACGGCTACAAATCCACCTGGCAGATGGATCCCTACCCTGTTCTGGGCCTGTCACACAGGAAACTGAGCCTATCCTCACCCACATAGACTCTGATCATTCTGAATTTCTTTGCTTTGACATTATAAGCTCACCTATGTTTCCCATCATTCTGGGGTTTCCATGGTTGCAGGCCCATGATCCTCAGATAAATTGGAGCAAGAAAGAAGTCCTCTTCTCTTCCATGTACTGTTCTCAGCACTGCTTTTCACCAAAATGCAACATAACGGTTCCATGTCTAACTTTACAACTTGTACCGGATAATCTCCAACATGTCCCAGCAGCATACCATGAATTCTTGGACATCTTTGATAAGAAGAAAGCTGAATGTCTACCACCGCACCGACCCTATGATTGCCCCATCGACCTCCTACCGGTTCCGAAATCCCCTTCGGCCGCATTTTTCCTCTAATAGAGATCGAGCTAGAAGCCCTTCGCTCCTACATCGACGAAAATCTTGAAAAGGGATTCATCCGAGCTTCTTCTTCTCCAGCTGGAGCGGGAATCTTTTTTGTCGAGAAGAAGGATAGATCCTTGAGGCCTTGTGTGGACTATAGGGAGCTCAACAAAGTTACCATCAAGAACAGGTACCCACTCCCTCTTATTCCTGAACTTTTCCAGCGTCTCCGAGCCGCTCAGATCTTTACTAAATTAGATCTCCGAGGGGCGTACAATTTGGTTCGGATACGAGAAGGAGATGAATGGAAGACAGCTTTCCGGTCCCGATTCGGGCACTTCGAATATTTGGTGATGCCCTTTGGCCTTTGCAATGCCCCGGCTACGTTTCAACATCTAGTCAACGACATCTTCCGTGAGTATCTAGATAACTTTTTAATTGTTCATCTCGATGACATCCTGATCTTTTCCACCACTTTAGAAGCACATCGTACCCATGTGAAGAAAGTACTCTCGATCCTCAGAAGACATGGTCTATACTTAAAAGAGGAAAAATGTGACTTCGAGAAAGCTACCATCCAGTTCCTCGGATTCATTATCTCAGTAGGAGGGGTCGCAATGGATCCGCAGAAAGTTAGGGCCATTCAGGAATGGCCAGCTCCCATAGATAAAAAGGGAATTCGGCGATTCGTTGGCTTCACCAATTTCTATTGCAGATTTATTAAAGGTTTTTCCTCTATCATCTCCCCTATTACTCAACTAACTCGCCAGCAGACTAGATTCCAATGGTCCCCGGATGCGCAAGAAGCCTTCGATGAGCTAAAAAGACTGTTTATATCGGCTCCTATCCTCCAACATCCCAATCCAGTCCTACCCTACGTGCTTGAAGTGGATGAATCGGAGTCAGCAATAGGGGCAATCCTGTCTCAGAGAAGTGGCCAAAAAGCCTTGCTCCATCCGGTGGCCTTTGTCTCTCGTAAACTCAACCCTCCGGAGAAGAATTATGATGTCGGGGATCGAGAGTTACTTGCTATAAAGTTTGCCTTAGAAGAGTGGAGATATCTGCTGGAAGGGGCATTCCAACCCATCATGATCTTCACTGACCACCGTAACCTAGAATATCTTCGAACAGCTAAACGCCTCCGACCTCGCCAGGCCCGTTGGGCCTTGTTCTTCTCCAGGTTTAACTTCCATATTACCTATCGACCTGGCTCTAAGAACGGGAAGGCGGACGCGCTTTCCCGTATGTTCCCAGAAACCAGTGAACCGGAAGAACCTGGAACCATCCTAGCTCCTCACAACTTTCTTAGCCTCGTTCAGCCCAATCTTAGGTCAATTATTATACAAGCCTCCAGTCAATGTACAGAACCTGAAGTATCCTCCCTAGAAAAGAAAGATGGTCTGCTATGGGCCCAGGACAAGGTATTCGTGCCACTCCCAGTACGACTTCAGATTCTTCAAACCTTCCACGATCACAAGTTGGCAGGACATTTTGGTATACAAAAGACCTCCGAACTAATTAATCGCTTGTTCTGGTGGCCGGGGTGGAGACAAGACTGCAAAAGATATATACAATCTTGCATTACTTGCCAACGCAATAAGGGATCCAATGTCAAATCGTGGGGACACTTAAGATCTTTATCTATACCAGAACGTCCCTGGACAGAGGTCTCTATGGACTTTATTGTCGATCTGCCTCCTTCCGAGGAGTTTACTACCATCTCAGTGGTTGTTGACCGCCTTTCAAAGATGGCCCACTTCCTGCCATTGGTAGGCACCCCTTCTGCTTCCACAACTGCAGAAGTCTTTATAAAAGAAGTAGTAAGACTCCATGGCGTCCCCCACAACATTGTATCCGATAGGGGGATTCAGTTCACGTCAAGATTCTGGAAGGATATGTGTAAGTCCTTAGAAATCAAGACATCTCTCTCTTCCGCCTATCACCCACAAAGTAATGGCCAGACAGAAAGAACAAATCAATCCTTAGAGCAATACCTTCGATGTTTCTACTCCTGGTCCCAGGACAACTGGTCTACCCTCTTACCGTGCGCAGAGTTCGCCTACAACAATTCTGTACATTCTGCCATCAACCAAACACCTTTCTGGGCAAACTATGGTTTCCACCCTTCTTTTCTCCCAGATTCTATTCCCGAAGTCACAACTCCCGCAGTACAAGACATATTATCCAAACAAACTTTTTGCAAATTCAGGAAACAATGAAGAAAGCTCAAGAAAGTTATGAAGAGTTCTATAACAGGGGAAGAAGAAGTAACCCAAGTTTCAAGGTTGGAGATAAAGTATGGCTATCAGCCATCAACCTCAAATTACCTTGCCCATCACACAAACTAGGCCCGAAATTCATTGGTCCTTTTGAGATCAAAAGGGTTGTAAACCCCGTGGCTTTTGAACTGACCCTACCTAATTCCTATCGGATACATCCGGTGTTCCATGCCTCTTTACTAAAACCGGTCACTCCTAACTCTTTTCCAGGAAGGGAAGAACTACCTCCTCCACCAATCTGGATTGAAGGGGAGGAAGAATTCGAAGTGGAGGCAATAGTAGATTACAAATGGAGGGGGGGCAGGAACAGTATCTAGTTAAATGGAAAGGGTACCCCCCAGAGGACAATTCTTGGGAGCCCGCTAGCAATATCCATGCCCCTCGTTTAGTGCAAGAGTTTCACAGAAGACATCCTGGGATCCAAGCTAGGTTGGGCACCCGGAGGTTGCCCCTTGGGGGGGGCATTGTCAGGGGAATGCCAGAATCAGGGCCTGTCAGTATAGGCATTTCCCCATGCGCCTGCGTGGTAGAATTGCACATTGGCGCGTACCGTTTCACAGTCAGCGGGTACGAGCGCGTGTCCCGAACGGATCAGCTCACGTGGGTGCACGACGCAGCGCATCAATACGAACGCGTGCACGCACATTGATTGGGACGTTCCCCTGGCAGGCCTATATAAAGACAGCTATGTCCTGTGTTTGTTGCTGGTTTGTCTTTTCAGCTCCTGTAACCTGTTCCTGAATCTGTGTACCTGTGCCTACCCGTTGTGACCTGGACCGACCCTGACTCTGCTTGAACCTCTCTTGTGCTTGACCCTCGGCTGCCTTCTGGACTTCGCTACCTGCCTGATTACCTGTGTTTGACCCTCGGCCTGTTCCTGGACTTTCCTCTGCCTTACCCTACTGTGGATTATCTGCCTGCCTGATTACCTGTGTTTGACTCTCGGCCTGTTCCTGGACTTGTCTCTGCCTAACCCAGTGTTGGACTATTTGCCTACCTGAATACCTGTGTTTGACCCCCGGCCTGCTTCCGGACCTCTGCCTTGTGGTTGACCCTCAGTATTCGGCTCAGCCACCCTGCACGGATCTCTTCATGACCTGAAGAATTGCCCAGCTCCTCTACTACCTGCTGGCGACCCATGCTCCTTCGTGCCCAATACCCGCTGTGCCATCTCCAGAGGGTATCGTGCGCCCAGCTGCAAGGGGAGCCTCTCTCAGCAACTCGGCCTTGGTAAGTACCTGACACAGGGCTTTATTTCTGACTGCATAGGCGGTGGGCGCCAGTAAAAGCCCGGGAGCTACGTGATCGGGAGAACAAGTGGGAGGAGCCTACCCTACTTGATACCGCGTGGGACGTGTGTATGTGTTTGGCGCCAGAGAAGAAGAGAGGCCTTATGATTGTGCTGAGAAGATCAGAGTGTGGCCATGTCTTTTTCAGCGATGCAGCCAATGATGGGACCAAGAATGTTCCCTGCGAGCACCATGTCGAGTACTGTGCTGACCGGAACCCTGCTTACAGATACCGGTATTCGTCTGAAGCCGCAGGGGAGGTTTGTTCTCTATACTGCCTGAGATATCAAAGGGCTGGGCATGATTTGCCACAAATGTGAGGGACTGACCGTACATCTCCGTCAGTTTGGTTGCTGCCCGCAATGTGGAGAATATTTGTTTATGGTGGAGCAACCTACAATGTCGCCCCGTGCTTATTGAATGGATTGGGCGACAGGTATTGCCACAGTAGAAACTGCTACTGCTGCGGAAAGAGAACGGCAGGCCGTGACTTTGCCTGTTGTTGCCGAGAATGTTCCGGAGAGAGACACTGCTTTTGCCATCTCATCAGCGGACATTATTTTAATTTCTACGTCCACCACACCTATCCCTGTTGTACCTGTACAGAAGAAGGTGGGATATGTGAAGGCTTTCCGCGGCCGTGGTCGAGGCCTTCCCCAGAGACTACCTGAACCGGATCCAACAAAGTCCACGTCAGGAACGGGTGAGCAATTAATGGGAAATGTATCTGGGACTGTAAATAGATATCTGCCAGCAGAAGGGCTGGGAGATTCGGAGATAGATTCCATGTCGGATCTCTCCGGTGATAATGACCTGTTTAAGACTATGTCACAAGAACTGTTATGGGCCCAAGGCGAAGATGCCGCCTCTGCTATGACTTTCCCTGAATAGACAGCCCTGAGTTCTGGGAAGACTTCACCTTGTGTGGAGCCACACAGCACTGTAAATGAGACATTATCAAAAGTTGCTAGTTCACTTCAGACACCGGCTGGGTCTATGGTGAGCAAATCTTTGAATTCATGTGTGCCTCCTGGTATGGGGAAAAATAGACCCTTACCAAAACTTGCACGTTTGCAGAGAATATTGAACAAGCGTGTAGCTACGGAATATGGTTTGGAGTTCCCTTATGTTCCCCAGGACATGAGTGATTGAAGCTAACTGGGAGCTTTGATACAGTGAAGCTGTTTTGGACTATTTGTCTGTGCCTAAGCCTTTCCGAAAGACTGGATGTTCTGTTAAAATGGATGAACGTTTCAGCGGATGTTTTATGCACTGGAATTTCGGTCGGGACATCTATGCTGACAGAGTGGTCATCTGCAGGCCCGGAAAAGATGACGTTGTATATTTCATCACTACAGTGGATAAACTGGGAAAAGCACTGACTTTGCCAGATCCCCGGTTTTATTGGTAATTATGGACAAAAGAACTCTGGGTTAGTTAGTTAGTTAGTTAGTTAGTTAGTTAGTTAGTTAGTTAGTTAGTTAGTTGACGCCTTCAGATTCAAAGACTCTTCGCTAGCTGGACTTCTTTCATTTAAAAAGGAAAAAAGGAAAAAATGTACATATAAGGGATGGACTCCTAAAGATTATTTTGATGTAGGTAGTGGGAAGAAAGTTTCATTTTTCAAATGAGACTTTGCTCCTGAAATTGTATAGGTCGCATGTCTGTTATGTTTTCCTTTTCAGGAACCATTTGATCTCCTATCAAGCTGTTAGGCTTTGCAGCTAAGATAGATAGGGGGTTATGTACAGTCATAGGATGGTTTTGTTTACGGATGTGAACATAATGTTTTACAAATGTTAATTTTGTAATGTCTTTTCTACTGTCTTTCCTTCTTCTTTAACTAAATCCAAGTTATAAGCTCAAATACCTGCTTTCAGGCTCGGGAGTTATTGTTTTGTGACAGACGTTGAGGACAACGTCTATTGTAGTGGGGGGAGCATGTAGCACTGGTAGATTTTTATCTACCGCTGTTAGGTAAATTTAGTGGGTCGCTTATTAGAGGGAGTTAGATTTGCCTCTGTTCCAGCTTGGCTGATGTTGCGTGTAGTTCCACACTGTGCCGGTGGGTGTCATTGCCGCCATCGGCTGGTGTTGGAAAAGCAACGTGTTGAAGCGTATGAGTGCTCCTCTGTCCCAGAGATAACTCGGTGGAGGTGGTCCTCCGAGTTGCATTCTGGGAGAGGGTATTTATGGGACAGACGCCATGTTTTAGGGTTCGTTTTTCAGCCACCTGCTGGTCCTCTTGGCCGACAGGTATGCATTAAGAGTACCACCTCGTGGTCCTCCGTTCCGGAGGCCCACATCGCTGCGGTGTGTGGATGGGCCCAGAAGCCTGTATGGGGCCTACCACAGCAGCAGAGGAATGGTCCTGAGCTGTCTATCCTGAGTGAAGAAGCTGGACAACTGAGGAGATCCCAGGGGAGGACCCGTCATGGAAGGATCATGCAGAGTGCTGGTCTGGAGAGGGGCCTGGTGACTCGGTTGGAGGACGTATCCTGAAGTAATCTTACAGTATAGTACTGCCGGGTTGGCTTAAAGGTTCAAGTACTGTGTCTGACTTTCATCACGAACCAATACATCCTGTGGCAGAGGATTGTACGGGTTTTATTCCAAACAAGTCTGTGGCATAGACTTTTGTTCGTGCTGCGTGCTGGCTGCTAGGCAAGTGAGAGAAGTCTATCCAGGCGGGCAAAGATTAAATCCCACAGGGGGAGCGCATTCAGCTACAAGTGATCAACATTCAGAGAAGTGTTCTAAAGAATACTAAGAAAGGTATTTGAGCTTCCCTGCAGCTTTCCTTCTACCTCTTTCCTGCTACTTCCCTTGTTCGTTATTAAAGCATTGGAAAACCTACTCAAGTGTTTGGTGCTAATATTGTCCAGAGGTAAACTCAACGGAACCCTGGACCCGGTGCCAGTGAAACAGAGGTATCGAGAGTGAAGGTAACAAGCCCGCTTAAACCAGCAGCTCCACCGAGAGTTCTTGCTACAATTGTTAAAAAAAAAAAATCTCATTGATGTCCCCCAGGGCAGTACCCGGACCCCATACCCTCTTTATGGCCATTTACTTGCATTGAAAGCCGTCTAAATGGGGACTTTTGCAGTTCAGGTCTCATAAATTACAATGAGGTTTGTCATTCGGGTCCAATTTTTTTTGATGTTTGAAAGTTCTGCTTGAAAAGAACAAGACGGTGTTCGGCCCATCACTAGTGACATCACGTAATGCTCTGCAGTGGGATGGGTGACACATAATGCTCTGCAGTGGGATGGGTGATATGTATTTGTAGTTGGGTAAAACGTAATGCTCTGCAGTGGGTTGGGTAAAACGTAATGCTCTGCAGTAGGATGGGTGACACGTAATGCTCTGCAGTGGGATGGGTGAAACGCAATGCTCTGCAGTGTGTTGGGTGATATGTAATGCTCTGTAGTGGGATGGGTGACACGTAATGCTCTGCAGTGGGATGGTTGACACGTAATGCTCTGCAGTGGGATGGGTGACCTGTTATGCTCTGCAGTGGAATGGGTGATATGTAATGCTCTGCAGTGGGATGGGTGATATGTAATGCCCTGCAGTGGGATGGGTGATATGTAATGCTCTGCAGTGGGATGGGTGACCTGTTATGCTCTGCAGTGGGATGGATGATATGTAATGCTCTGCAGTGGGATGGGTGATACATAATGCTCTGCAGTGGGTTGGGTGAAACTTAACTCTCTGCAGTGGAATGGGTGACCTGTAATGCTCTGCAGTGGGATGAGTGATATGTAATGCTCTGCAGTGGGATGGGTGACACGCAATGCTCTGCAGTGGGATGGGAAACCTGTTATGCTCTGCAGTGGGATGTGTGATATGCAATTCTCTGCAGTGGGATGGGTGACACGTAATGCTCTGCAGTGGGTTGGGTTAAACGTAACACTCTGCAGTGGGATGGGTGACATGTAATGCTCTGCAGTGGGATGAGTGATATGTAATGCTCTGCAGTGGGATGGGTAAAACATAACACCCTGCAGTGGGATGGGTGACACGTAATCTTCTGCAGTGGGATTGGTGACCTGTAATGCACTGCATCTGGATGGGTGACATGTAATGCTCTGCAGTGGGATGGGTAAAACATGATACGCTGCAGTGGGATGGGTGACACGTAATGTTCTGCAGTGGGATGGGTGACCTGTAATGCACTGCAGCTGCATGGGTGACATGTAATGCTCTGCAGTGGGATGGGTGACACGTAATGCTCTGCAGTGGGATGGGTGACATGTAATGTTGTGCAATAGGATGAGTGACACGTAATGCTCTGCAGTGGGATGGGTGACATGTAATGCTCTGCAGTGGGATGGGTGACACATAATGCTCTGCAGGGGGATGGGTGACATGTAATGCTCTGCAGTGGGATTTTTTGAAATGCAATGCTCTGCAGTGGCTTGAGTGACACATAATGCTCTGCAGTGGGATGGGTGACACGTAATACTGTGCAGTGGGATGGGTGACACGTAATGTTCTGCAGTGGGATGGGTGACAGGTAATCTTCTGCAGTGGGATGGGTGACATGCTGCAATGAGATGAGTGACACGTAATGCTCTGCAGTGGGATGGGTGACATGTAATGCTCTGCAGTGGGATGGATGACACATAATGCTCTGTAGTGGGTTGGGTGATCTGTAATGCTCTGCAGTGGGATGGGTAACACATAATGCTCTGCAAGTAGGATTGGTGACACGTAATGCTCTGCATAGGGTTGGGTGACACATAATGCTCTGCAGTGGGATGGATGACACGTCATACTCTGCAGTGGGATGGGTGACACGTAATGCTCTGCAGTGGGATGGGTGACATGTAATGCTCTGCAGTGGGATGGGTGACATGTAATGCTCTGCAGTGGGATGTGTGACACCTAATGCTCTGCAGTAGGATGAGTGACACGTAATGCTCTGCAGTGGGATGGGTGATACATAATGCTCTGCAGTGGGTTGGGTGACCTGTAATGCTCTGCAGTGGGATGGGTAACACGTAATGCACTGCAGTAGGATGGGTGACATGTAATGCTCTGCAGTGGGATGTGTGACACGTAATGCACTGAAGTGGGATGGGTGAAATGCAATGCTCTGCAGTGGGTTGGGTGACAGGTAATGCTCTGCAGTGGGATTGGTGAAATGTAATGCTCTGCAGTGGGTTGGGTGACACGTAATGCTCTGCAGTGGGATGGGTGACATGTAATGTTCTGCAATGGGATGAGTGACACGTAATGCTCTGTAGTGGGATGGGTGACATGTAATGCGCTGCAGTGGGATGGGTGACACGTAATGCTCTGCAGTGGGATGGGTGACATGTAACTCTGCAGTGGGATTTTTTTAAATGCAATGCTCTGCAGTGGGTTGGGTGACACGTAATGCTCTGCTGTGGGATGGGTGACATGTAATACTCTGCAGTGGGATGGGTGACATGTAATGCTCTGCAGTGGGATGAGTGACACATAATACTCTGCAGTAGGATGGGTGACATGTAATGCTCTGCAGTGGGATGGGTGATATGCAATGTTCTGCAGTGGGATGGGTGACATGTAATGCTCTGCAGTGGGATAAGTGATATGTAATGCTCTGCAGTGGGTTAGGTACAACGTAATATTCTGCAGTGGGATGGGTGACACATAATGCTCTGCAGTGGGATGGAAGACACGTAATACACTGCAGTGGGATGGGTGACATGTAGTGCTCTACAATGGGATGTGTGACACGTAATGCTCTGCAGTGGGATGGGTGACCTGTTATACTCTGCAGTGGGATGGGTGAAATGTAATGCTCTGCAGTGATATGGGTGATACGTAATGCTCTGCAGTGGGTTGGGTGAAAAGTAAAACTCTGCAATGGGATGGGTGACATGTAATGCTCTGCAATGGGATGGGTGACACGTAATGCTCTGCAGTGGGATGGGTGACCTGTTATGCTCTGCAGTGGAATGGGTGATATGTAATGCTCTGAAGTGGGATGTTTGATACGTAATGCTCTGCAGTGGGTTGGGTGAAACTAGGGTTGTCCCGATACCGATACTAGTATCGGTATCATACCGATACTAGTATCGGTATTGGCACCGATACCGAGCATTTGCCCAAGAACTTGTACTCGGGCAAATGCTCCCGATGCTTCCCCTGATATCTGGACTATCAGCGGTGATCGGCGCGTGGGGGAGTTACAAGCTTTCCCCCCCGTAGCTTTTTAGCTGCTTTAGTGACATTCAGCGGTGATCGGTACTTGTAACTCCACCACACGCAATCGATGACTGTCACTGCATCCTCCTCCATGCCCACTCCTTCCTCTGTCCCCCTCCGCTGTCCCCCTCCATTCCGATGTTCCCCTCTCCTTCTCTGTCCCCTCCATTCTGCTTTCCTCCTCCTCCTTCCTTTGTGAATGGACAGAGTCAGATGACTCTGTCCATTCACATAACTGAAACATTGTAATCTCTTGTGATTACGATGTGTCAGTTTATGAATGGAGAGGAGCTGCTGTCTTCTCTCCATTCATTTTCAGTGCAGCTGAGGCTGCAGATAAAGGGACTGGGGAATCTCTATCCTCTGTCTCTTTCTCTGTCTCAAGGGGGAGATATCAGAGGTCTGTTAAGACCCCTGATATCTCACCAAAGCCCCCCAACAGGGCTGATTAAAAAAAAAAAACACATATTGCAATAAAGAAGAAAAAAAATATTATTGTAAAAAATAAAAAGTGTAAATGAAAAGAAAAACACACAGACACCGTTCCCCCCTCCCCACCCCCACCCCCACCCCGAAAAAAAAGAAAGCATTGTTAAAAAATAAAAAAAATAAAAAAACACTGTCACGTGACATTACAAAAAAAGTATTGGTAATTGGTATCGGCGAGTACTTGAAAAAAGTACCGGTACTTGTACTCGGTCCTAAAAGAGTGGTATCGGGACAACCCTAGGTGAAACATAATACTCTGCAGTGGGATGGGTGACATGTAATGCTCTGCAGTGGGTTGGGTGAAATGTAATACTCTGCTGTGGGTTGGATGACACGTAATGCTCTGCAGTGGGATGGGTGACCTGTAATGCTCTGCAGTGGGGTGGGTGACACGTAATGCTCTGCAGTTGGATGGGTGACACGTAATGCTCTGCAGTGGGATGGGTGACATGTAATGCTCTGCAGTGTGTTAGGTGACACGTAATGGTCTGCAGTGGGATGGGTGACACGTAATGCTCTGCAGTTGGATGGGTGACATGTAATGTTCTGCAATGGGATGAGTGACACGTAATGCTCTGCAGTGGGATGGCTGACCTGTAATGCTCTGCAGTATGATGGGTGACAGGTAATGTTCTGCAATGGGATGAGTGACACGTAATGCTCTGCAGTGGGATGGGTGACACGCAATGCTCTGCAGTGGGATGGGTGACCTGTAATGCTCTGCAGTGGGGTTGGTGACACGTAATGCTCTGCAGTTGGATGGGTGACACGTAATGCTCTGCAGTTGGATGGGTGACACGTAATGCTCTGCAGTGGGATGGGTGACATGTAATGCTCTGCAGTGTGTTAGGTGACACGTAATGGTCTGCAGTGGGATGGGTGGCACGTAATGCTCTGCAGTTGGATGGGTGACATGTAATGTTCTGCAATGGGATGAGTGACACGTAATGCTCTGCAGTGGGATGGCTGACCTGTAATGCTCTGCAGTATGATGGGTGACAGGTAATGTTCTGCAATGGGATGAGTGACACGTAATGCTCTGCAGTGGGATGGCTGACCTGTAATGCTCTGCAGTATGATGGGTGACAGGTAATGTTCTGCAATGGGATGAGTGACACGTAATGCTCTGCAGTGGGATGGGTGACATGCAATGCTCTGCAGTGGGATGGGTGACCTGTAATGCTCTGCAGTGGGGTTGGTGACACGTAATGCTCTGCAGTTGGATGGGTGACACGTAATGCTCTGCAGTTGGATGGGTGACACGTAATGCTCTGCAGTGGGATGGGTGACATGTAATGCTCTGCAGTGTGTTAGGTGACACGTAATGGTCTGCAGTGGGATGGGTGACACGTAATGCTCTGCAGTTGGATGGGTGACATGTAATGTTCTGCAATGGGATGAGTGACACGTAATGCTCTGCAGTGGGATGGCTGACCTGTAATGCTCTGCAGTATGATGGGTGACAGGTAATGTTCTGCAATGGGATGAGTGACACGTAATGCTCTGCAGTGGGATGGCTGACCTGTAATGCTCTGCAGTATGATGGGTGACAGGTAATGTTCTGCAATGGGATGAGTGACACGTAATGCTCTGCAGTGGGATGGGTGACACGCAATGCTCTGCAGTGGGATGGGTGACCTGTAATGCTCTGCAGTGGGGTTGGTGACACGTAATGCTCTGCAGTTGGATGGGTGACACGTAATGCTCTGCAGTTGGATGGGTGACACGTAATGCTCTGCAGTGGGATGGGTGACATGTAATGCTCTGCAGTGTGTTAGGTGACACGTAATGGTCTGCAGTGGGATGGGTGACACGTAATGCTCTGCAGTTGGATGGGTGACATGTAATGTTCTGCAATGGGATGAGTGACACGTAATGCTCTGCAGTGGGATGGCTGACCTGTAATGCTCTGCAGTATGATGGGTGACAGGTAATGTTCTGCAATGGGATGAGTGACACGTAATGCTCTGCAGTGGGATGGGTGACACGCAATGCTCTGCAGTGGGATGGGTGACCTGTAATGCTCTGCAGTGGGGTTGGTGACACGTAATGCTCTGCAGTTGGATGGGTGACACGTAATGCTCTGCAGTGGGATGGGTGACATGTAATGCTCTGCAGTGTGTTGGGTGACACGTAATGGTCTGCAGTGGGATGGGTGACACGTAATGCTCTGCAGTGGGATGGGTGACATGTAATGTTCTGCAATGGGATGACTGACATGTAATGCTCTGCAGTGTGTTGGGTGACACGTAATGGTCTGCAGTGGGATGGGTGATATGTAATGCTCTGCAGTGAGATGGGTGATACGTAATGCTCTGCAGTGGGTTGGGTGAAAAGTAACACTCTGCAGTGGGATGGATGACATGTAATGCTCTACAGTGGGATAAGTGATATGTAATGCTTTGCAGTGGGTTGGATAAAACGTAATACTGTGCAGTGAGATGGGTGACATGTAATGCTCTGCAGTGGGATGGGTCATATGTAATGCTCTGCAGTGGGATAGGTGACACGTAATGCTCTGCAGTAGGATGGGTGACACGTAATGATCTGCAGTGGGATGGGTGATACTTAATGCTCTGCAGTGGGTTTGGTCACATGTAATGCTCTGCAGTGTGATGGGTGACATGTAATGCTCTGCAGTGATATGGGTGATACGTAATGCTCTGTAGTGGGTTGGGTGAAAAGTAATACACTACAGTGGGATGGGTGACCTGTAATGCTCTGCAGTGGGATGTGTGACACGTAATGCTCTGCAGTGGGATTGGTGACACGTAATGCTCTGCAGTGGGATGGGTGACACGTAATGCTCTGCAGTTGGATGGGTGACACGTAATGCTCTGCAGTGGGATGGGTGACACGTAATACCCTGCAGTGGAATGGGTGAAACGTAATGCTCTGCAATGGGATGTGTGACACGTAATGCCCTGCAGTGGGATGGGTGACCTGTTATGCTCTGCAGTGGGATGGGTGATATGTAATGCTCTGCAGTGAGATGGGTGATACGTAATGCACTGCAGTGGGTTGGGTGAAAAGTAACACTCTGCAGTGGGATGGGTGACATGTAATGCTTTACAGTGGGATAAGTGATATGTAATGTTTTGCAGTGTGTTGGGTAAAACGTAATACTCTGCAGTGGGATGGGTGACATGTAATGCTCTGCAGTGGGATAAGTGATATGTAATGCTCTGCAGTGGGATGGGTGATATGTAATGCTCTGCAGTGGGTTGGGTAAAACGTAATACTCTGCAGTGGGTTGGGTGGTACGTAATGCTCTGAAGTGGGATTGGTGATCTGAAATGCTCTGCAGTGAGATGGGTTACCTGTAATTCTCTGCAGTGGGATGGGTGACATGTAATGCTCTGCAATGGGATGGGTGATATGTAATGCTCTGCAGTGAGATGGGTGATACATAATGCTCTGCAGTGGTTTGGGTGAAAAGTAACACTCTGCAGTGGGATGGATGACATGTAATGCTCTACAGTGGGATAAGTGATATGTAATGCTTTGCAGTGGGTTGGGTAAAACGTAATACTCTGCAGTGAGATGGGTGACATGTAATGCTCTGCAGTGGGATAAGTGATATGTAATGCTCTGCAGTGGGATGGGTGATATGTAATGCTCTGCAGTGGGTTAGGTGAAGCGTAATACTCTGCAGTGGGATGGTTGACATGTAATGCTCTGCAATGGGATGGGTGATATTTAATGCTCTGCAGTGGGATGGGTGACAGGTTATGTTCTGCAGTGGGGTGGGTGACATGTAATGCTCTGCAGTGGTATGGGTGACAGGTAATGTTCTGCAGTGGGATGGGTGACATGTAATGCTCTGCAGTGGGATGGGTGACACGTAATGCTCTGCAGTGTAATGGGTGACACGTAATGTTCTGCAATTGGATGGGTGACATGTAATGCTCTGCAGTGGGATGGGTGACACGTAATGCTCTGTAGTGGGTTGGGTGACCTGTAATGCCCTGCAGTGGGATGGGTGACATGTAATGCTCTGCAGTGGGATGTGTGACACGTAATGCTCTGCAGTGGGATGGGTGACATGTAATGATCTGCAGTGGGATGGGTGACACGTAATGCTCTGCAGTGGGATGGGTGACCTGTAATGCTCTGCAGTGGGATTTGTGACACATAATGCTTTGCAGTGGGATGGGTGACACATAATGTTATGCAGTGGGATGGGTGACACGCAATGCTCTGCAGTGGGATGGGTGACACGCAATGCTCTGCAGTGGGATGGGTGACAGGTAATGCTCTGCAGTGGAATGGGTGATACGTAATGCTCTGCAGTGGGTTGGTTGAAACATAATACTCTGCAGTGGGATGGGTGATATGTAATGCTCTGCAGTGAGATGGGTAAAACATAATACTCTGCAGTGGGATGGGTGACATGTAATGCTCTGCAGTGGGATGGGTGATATGTAATGCTCTGCAGTGAGATGGGTAAAACATAATACTCTGCAGTGGGATGGGTGACATGTAATGCTCTGCAGTTGGATGGGTGACATGTAATGTTCTGCAATGGGATGAGTGACACATAATGCTCTGCAGTGGGATGGGTGAACTGTAATGCTCTGCAGTGGGATGATTGACACGTAATACTCTGCAGTGGGATGGGTGACATGTAATGCTCTGCAGTGGGATGGGTGAAACGTAATACTCTGCAGTGGGTTGGGTGACACGTAATGCTCTGCAGTGGGATGGGTGACCTGTAATGCTCTGTAGTGCGATGGGTGACACGTAATGCTCTGCAGTGGGATGGGTGACACGTAATGCTCTGCAGTGAGATGGGTAAAACATAATACTCTGCAGTGGGATGGGTGAACTGTAATGCTCTGCAGTGGGATGGGTGACATGTAATACTCTGCAGTGGGATGGGTGACACGTAATGCTCTGCAGTGGGATGGGTGAACTGTAATGCTCTGCAGTGGGATGGGTGACACGTAATACTCTGCAGTGGGATGGGTGACATGTAATGCCCTGCAGTGGGAAGGGTGAAATGTAATACTCTGCAGTGGGTTGGGTGACACGTAATGCTCTTCAGTTGGATGGGTGACCTGTAATGCTCTGCAGTGGGTTGGGTGAAACGTAATACTCTGCAGTGGGTTGGCTGACACGTAATGCTCTGCAGTGGGATGGGTGACCTGTAATGCTCTGCAGTGGGATGGGTGACACGTAATGCTCTGCAGTGGCATGGGTGATATGTAATACTCTGCAGTGGGATGGGTGACACGTAATGCTCTGCAGTGGGATGGGTGACACGTAATGCTCTGCAGTGGGATGGGTGACATGTAATACTCTGCAGTGGGATGGGTGACACAGAATCTGCCGGGGGCCGCTGTCACTCATAGCGAGGATACAGGGCAGAGGCGGGGCTCCAATCAGATGACAATGGAGGCGGAGCTGTAGCGGTGATGTGATGTGCGGTGCAGCCAGTGTGTCACCACAGGCTTGTAGTACAATAGATGGGAGCGCGCATGCGCGGGTGCCCCTATCAGATCAGTGCTGTGAAGGGGGCACCGGTCACACAACAACACAGGAAGTGGGCAATACTGAGCAGAAATGACGTCATTTAGGAGAGGAAAAGAACACAAAGATTACTATTACTGGAATTCTATATTTAAGGATCAGAAGGAGAAAATAAAAGCTGAGAGTTCATATGACTTTACTCTGATATCATTCCATTCCGGACATTCTCTTCATATCCGGATCCGTGTATTACCTGAGAGGGGGAGGGTCTCCCACACATCATCTTCTTCTTCTTTTTCTGTCTATATATACTTTCCAGCCTTCAAACCTTCATAGAAGAATAAAATGAGAGTGTTAGAGGAGGAAATGTTGCTGTGATGATGGAGGGGGGGAGGGGCTCATACTGTGCTCTGTAAGAAATGATGGAAAAGTGAGGGGCCCTCACCATGTTAGGGGCCACACACTCATGTCCATCCAAACATTGGGATAGCAGACTGTATGACTGGTGTGCTGGGATGTCATGTGTACAGGATGAGAACACACATCTGATTGGCTCAGTTATACTGACACATTGGATGGACCTCGGGGGCTGGGGGTTATTTTTCTGTAAAGGTAAAACCTTGTGGAAGATTGTAGGACCTGACTAAGATTATTATTGGTGGATCTAATTTTCCCCATCCCCCATCTGTAATGATAAAACTTGGGATGAGGAATAAATTCTCCATCATCTGGGAAATCTGTGACTGGCCCAGGAAATCTCCATCATCTCTTATTATCTGTAGAACTACAGAGACCTCCAATGGGTTCTACAGAAATTGTATAGAATGTTTGTCACCCGTCCTTCCATTTTCATTACAGTGAAGCCCGGGTGTCAGAAGACCTCCCAACAACGTCCCACCTCCATCATCTCATCACCATCCAATGTTGTCTACATTTTACTATTCACATTCTAATGCCCCGTACACACGGTCGGACTTTGTTCGGACATTCCGACAACAAAATCCTAGGATTTTTTCCATTGGATGTTGGCTCAAACTTGTCTTGCATACACACGGTCACACAAAGTTGTCGGAAAATCCGATCGTTCTAAACGCGGTGACGTAAAACACGTACGTCGGGACTATAAACGGGGCAGTGGCCAATAGCTTTCATCTCTTTATTTATTCTGAGCATGCGTGGCACTTTGTCCGTCGGATTTGTGTACACACGATCGGAATTTCCGACAACGGATTTTGTTGTCAGAAAATTTTATCTCCTGCTGTCCAACTTTGTGTGTCGGAAAATCCGATGGAAAATGTCCGATGGAGCCCACACACGGTCGGAATTTCCGACAACACGCTCCGATCGGACATTTTCCATCGGAAAATCCGACCGTGTGTACGGGGCATAAGACTTAGTATGTGTGTTACCTCCAATACAACAGATCTTACCAGTCTCTATCCACAGAGAAGCCGGCATTCCAGAGGACATCACAACGTTGTCTCACTTCTGACTCTGACATCTTCTTATCATCATCCAATGTTATCTCCAGAATGGTCAGAGTTCGGTTTGTGGAGATAACGGAGCAAAGATCATCACAGCACCGTAATGTCCCTTTACAGACATGGACACTGGAGGGAGAAGCAGGAAAGAGGTGAAATATTCTTCCAGGGAGGGGCAGAAGAAGACACATCCAATGAATAATCAGTGGGCGGGGTCTTAGAGAATGAAATGTTTTTCCAGGGAGGGGCAGAAGTAGACACATCCAATGAATAATCAGTGGGCGGGGTCTTAGAGAATAAAATGTTCTTCCAGGGAGGGGCAGAAGTAGACACATCCAATGAATAATCAGTGGGCGGGGTCTTAGAGAATGAAATGTTCTTCCAGGGAGGGGCAGAAGTAGACACATCCAATGAATAATCAGTGGGCGGGGTCTTAGAGAATGAAATGTTCTTCCAGGGAGGAGCTGAAGTAGACACATCCAATGACATTTATATATATTTTATATCTCAGATTGAAATCTTCCCTTCCCCCTCCCCGGGGGTGGTGCTCGTCATTTCCGCTCTGCAATGCCTCCTGGGAGATTTGTGTCATCGATCGGCATCCCCGGGCCGTACCATCCCGTTATTTGTAAACCGGAAATGACGTCACACGAGGCGGCGGCCATTTATACAAAGGATAACCAGGCTTTTGTTGCCATGGTGACCAAATCTTCTTATACACAGTGACGGGCGGTGGGGGAGGGGCTGGAACATCTCATCTCTCATTACATACAAAGCCCGGGGGGAGGGGACACACCATTACTAATCATTTATAATACAGGAATAGGAGGGGGAAGTTTTGATGGGACAATTTTGATGAGGCAATAGGATTGAGCAATTTTGGGGCAACAAGATGGGTGCAGCTTTCATGTTCAGTTTTGATGGGGGCAGTTTTCATGGTGGCAGTTAATGGAGAAATTTTGATGGGGGCAAGTTTGATGACGGCAATAGGATCAGGCATTTTTTGGGGGGCAATATGATGGGGCAATAGGATGGGAGCAGTTTTGATGGGGCAATTTTGATGAGGCAGTTTTGATGGGGGCAGTTTTGATGGGGCAATTTGATGGGGGTAGTATAATGGGGCAATTTTGATGGGCACAATAGGATGGGGCAATTTTGATGGGGCCATTTTGATGGTGGGAGTATAATGGGGCCATTTTGATGGGGAAGTTTTGATGGGGCAATAGGATGGATGGGGGCAGTTTTGATTGGGGCAGTTTGATGGGGCAATAGGATAGGGCACTTTTGAGGGTGGCAGTAGAATGGGGCTATAGGATGGGACAGTTTTGATGGGAGCAATATGATGGGGCAATTTTGATAGTAGCAGTACGATGGGGCAATTTTGATTGGGGCAATTTGTTGGGGCAATTTTGATGGGTGCAATATGATGGGGTAATTTTGATGGGGGCAATTGTGATAGGGGCATTTTGATGGGGCAATTTTGATAGGGGCAATTTGATGGGGGTAGTAGTATGGGGCAATTTTGATGGGGGCAATAGGATGGGGCAGTTTTGATGGGGGCAGTTTTGATGGGGGCAGTTTTGATGAGGAAATTTTATGGGACAGTTTTGATGGGGCAGTTTAATGAGGGCAATAGGATGAGGCAGTTTTGATGGGGCAATTTTATGGGGCAGTTTTGATGGGGCCATTTTGATGGTGGCAGTATGATGGGGCAGTTTTGATGGGGGCAGTTTGGATGGGGCAGTTTGGATGGGGCAGTTTTGATGGGGCAATAGGATGGGGCAGTTTTGATGGGGGCAATTTTATGGGGCAGGATGATGAGGGCAAATGGATGGGGCAGTTTTGATGGGGCAATTTTATGGGGCAGTTTTGATGGGGCAGTTTGATGAGGGCAATAGGATGGGACAGTTTTGTTGGGGCAATTTTATGGGGCAGTTTGATGAGGGCAATAGGATGGGGCAGTTTTGATGGGGCAATTTTATGGGGCAGTTTTGATGGGGCCATTTTGATGGTGGCAGTATGATGGGCCAGTTTTGATGGGGCAGTTTTGATGGGGGCAGTTTTGATGGGGCAGTAGGATGGGGCAGTTTTGATGGGCCAATTTTATGGGGCAGTTTGATGAGGGCAATAGGATGGGACAGTTTTGTTGGGGGTAATAGGATGGGGCAATTTTGATGGGGGTAATATGATGGTGGCAGTATGATGGGGCAATTTTGATGGGGCAGTTTTGATAGCGGTAATATGATGAGGAAGTTTGGTGGGGCAGCTTCTGCAAAAGGTAATTACTTTTTAAACAATGCTAATTGTAAATGACATTCCTCTTTCTGTACAGATGTTTTATATATATATATATATATATATATATATATATATATATATATATATATATATATATATATATATATATATATGGACATTCTCTGTATTGGTGATTTAAGCACAAGAGACTCCATTTTGTTCTGATTGTTGAAATGTGTTCTGTGATCTTCACCTCACACACAGACACATCTTCTACTAGAAGCTCTCTCTGTCTCTACTCCCCCCTCCCCCCTCAAGGTTTTACTTTTACATTTGTTCTATTCTCCAGCTTTTTATAATATATTTCTATTTCTTAGCTTTTAATAACATCTCACACCTCCCCTTTCTTATCTATGTATAAAATAACATGTAATAATACATTTTTGCACGGAACGGACATTTTACACACAGTGATTGAGTCCTGTGAATCTCTTCCTGCAGCTTCACTATTAACTTTTGTTTTAGAGAAATAATTCCAGAACAATATATATATATATATATATATATATATATATATATATATATATATATCTGCACAGAAACAAGGGATATCATTTACAATTATCATCTTTTATAAAGTATTTATCTTTTGCAGGAGATTTTTGTATTTCTAGATTTATAATCTTTGTAAATGTAGATAAACTTCCTGCTTCCTGGAGGGGGAGGGGAGGTTTCCATAGCTAAGGGGCGGAGACTTCCTCTGACACTGCTGTTGCTATGGTAACCCGTTCTACAACCTATTACACGGCTCGTGCTGCTCTGAGCATGTGCAAGATCTGGAGGTGCATGCTGGGTAACCATGGAATACAGGAAGAGATACAGTCTGGCTTCAGATGCCCACACATGAGATGGCGGCGGCCTGCTGGGACTTACAAAAGTAAGAAAACAATGCTGCAAAAATACAAAGAGGACCTTGGATTACAGCGGACCTTTACTAGAATACATTCATCATGAGGATTATAGGGGGAGGTTTATCTACAAAGTAACATTTCTCCCGGAGCTCCATTTTAAATATACAAATGCCTTAAAAGTCCCCCTTAGGGGTATTTATTTTGTTTCTAACAAGTTTTTGGATGTGGCACTACTGAGAGGAAATCCTCACCGACTCCATTTCTACAATTACTGTATAAAGTTCTTAGTTTTCTGTATAAAGTGTATTATTACCAATTCATTATTCTACAACACATTGTTCCAGCACTGAGGTTGTGGTAGTAGCAGACATATATTGTATGTAGTATTTGCTTTGTATTATAATTGTTGTTGTGTAATTATTATTTGGAAGTATCAGGATCAGGTGGTTCGGTGGTTTGTTACATAGTCACACAGCCGTATAGTAACACTGGGGTTGTGGTAACACTTACCTCTGTCTGCAGGTAGGTTGTCTGTCTGTGTAATATAGAGCAGAGCTACACTAGTTTGTTATTTAGTGTATAAAATATGTACAAAGATAAAGATTGACAGAAAATACAACAAAGACAAAAGGACAGACACAGTCTGGCTGTGAGAATAAAAAAGAAATAAACTTTTTCTGAGGATTATCCTGTGACAGGAACATGTCAGGAACATCCGCTATTCACCGGTTAGACCGGCACCATGGGAATCACCCCGTCCATATCTCAGGATGCTCAATTTATGGATGTGGGTGGAGTTTAGCCATCAGCCAATCAACCCTGGGGGGTGTTCCCTGCCCAGCCCACAAGCCGGTCCTGTGTTCTGAAGGAACCAGAGCTAAATGGGCCATGAATGGTTCTGATGGATGAGGATTGGATTTCCAACACCGGCATGTCAGTCTGATCCCAACAAGACCAATCAGTGCTTGTCTGGTGTGATTAGACTCCATAGAACCATTCTGGGGGTTTCTCCTGGATTCTATCCTCACTACACATACAATGTTATATGTACATGTACCCCAACATGTGTACAATCAGGAGGAATTATTTCTATCTCTCTACAACTAATATTTTATTTTGTATGAGAGATAAAATAGATTCCTCTGATCTCTGATATAAATCAATGTCTGGCAGACAGTTCGGGGTCTTCTCACTGTATCGGCCTTGTCCTCTGCTGGGCTTGTAGATGAAATGACTACGACTTCTCTTTGAGGCTCAGTGAAGTGACAATTTTATATCTACAAGGATGGGGGATTTTATTGTCATCTAGGGGTCACTTCTGGTCTAGAGACTCGCTCTGTCCTTCCAGATTCTAATTGAGGATCATCTGTCTATGATTGGTCACTGAATGAAGAGAATACGGAGTCCTGTGTGTCTTCTGGTCTGTTTCAGGTCCGAATTCAGCACAAAATTCAGGGAAAAATCGGACCTGAAATGGTGAATGGAGATGCATCGGACCCCCTGCTGTGAGCCGCTGTGAACTCCAGTGTGATCCCAGCCAAAGTCTGATCTCTGATAGTCAGTGGAGGGGGGAGGGATGGAAGCCAATAACAGCGAGTGACCTGAAGGACTATGATGGGAACTCCCAGTGTAACCGGCCAATCATAAGTCTGTCTTTGTATAACTTTCATCTAGGTGACATGTCTGGATCCCTCACATAGAAGATTTATACCAGAATCCTGCAGAATATTATATCATTTATAGGATAATTCTCACCCCAGATCCTGCAGAGTACAGCCAGGATGTCTGAGCCCCTCACATAGAAGTTTTATTCCAGAGTCTTCCAGATTATTATCTGATAAATTCAGTGCGGTGAGGGATCGATTATTGATAAGAATGGATCGGAGATCATCCCAGCCGGAAGAAGTCACATCACATCTATACAACCTGCAGAGACAAATCCAGACACATGATATTATATTATAAGATGAATATGAGGAATTATTCCCATTTAGTGAAAAGTAACATAACATCACTAGAGCGGAATATCAGGATATACAGAATGTTATTCAGAGGAAAGATCTTGTTATTAGGGAAGATGATAAAGGTAAAGCTGTTGTAGTACTTATGTCTACACGGTATAAAGAGGGGGCGCTGTGACAGCTCAGTGACCCCCTTATGTACCCGGTTATTAAGCAGGAAATCACACAGTGTCTCATACAGGGGCTTCTGAAATTGATAGATAAAGGAAAGGATCTGGAGGGTTTATGAAATAAAACAGCAGAATTTCTGATGGTGGATACCCCAGTGACCCCACTATTCCATTACCTTCCTAAAGTTCACCAATCAGGAGTTCCCATTGAAGGTCACCGGATTGTGGCAGGAATAGGATCCCTTATAGAGAATGTAGGGGGGGAGGGGTGGATATACATTTACAGCCTTTAGTGCTGAGACTTCTGGGATATATTAGAGATACAAGTACTATATTGGTGGATATTCCACATTTACAATGGGATTCTACATTCACATGGGGGACACTTCACATTAAAGCACTTTATTCTTCCATCTCCCATTCTTTAGTGTCTCCAGCAATCAGATATCATCTCCATAGATATAGATCATATACTAGGATGTTACAGGAATTATTACAGAGGATGTAAAGGATGAAGGTTTTTTACCTTAACCACTTCAGCCCCGGAAGGATTTACCCCCTTAATGACCAGAGAACTTTTTACAATTTGGCACTGCACTGATTTATCTGGTAATTGTGCGGTCATGCAATGTTGCACACAAACAACATGTGTGTCCTTTTTTTCCCACAAATAGAGCTTTATTTTGGTGGTATTTTATCACCTCTGGGATTTTTATTTTTTGCAATATAAATGAAAAAAGACCAAAAATTTTGAAAAACAAAATATTTCTACTTTTTGTTATAAGAAAAATCCAATAAACTCAATTTTAGTCATATATTTAGGCCAAAATGTATTCAGCCACATGTCTTGGGTAAAAAAATGTAATAAGTGAGGGGAGATGGGCGGAGCCTAGCGGAGCAGTCATGCATTGTTAGAGCTCCACACCGCTGAGGAGAGAAGAGAAGGACAAAGCGGAGCCTGCAGGCTCAAAAGGTATCCATTTGAACCTTTCTGCCCCAGGGAACAAACTGTGAAAGTTTGGGCAGGAAATATGGTACTGGGAGGAAACCGTGGCAGAAATAAAAATCACCTCACAAAGAGCTCACAGGCACTCACTGCAACTAAAGCAGCTCCAGTCACCTCACAAGATACAGCATCAGGGCGCTCTCACAGACAGAAAATGTCACAGCAAGACTCTCCATTTGAGTCAGATACAGAACAAATCCTCTCACAAACTTCTCCACAAGCCTCCTCAGCATCCCCAGTAATATTATTACAATTTGAAAAGATGCTTCATAAGGCTTTAAAACAAACCTCAGACCAAATAACAAAAAGCCTAACCAAAGAAATAAGAGAGCTGGGAAACCGCACCGCAGCCTTAGAAATAAAAATGGATGAAATTGAAATTACAACCCAAGTAAATATAACAGAATTGGAACAATTAAAAGAAGAGAATTTAATACTTCAAACTAAGCTCGAAGATTACGAAAATAGAGCCAGACGTTCAAACTTGCGCATAAGGGGAATACCTGAAACTGTGACAGACCTGCAATCTACTATTACTGCTCTATTACAAGAACTAAAGCCAGATATCCCTATTGAACGTTTAGAACTGGACAGAGTACACAGAGCCCTCACAGCCAAAAAGAAAGATGGACCCCCACGTGATATAATCACAAAATTTCATTATTACAGAACGAAAGAACAAATACTAATTGCTGCAAGAGAAAAAAAGGAACTTAATTTTCAAGGACACAATTATCAAATTTTTGCTGACCTATCCCAACTTACTATTACTAAAAGACGATCCATGAAACCCCAACTAATGGAACTGCAATGCCACAACATTATGTATCAATGGGGCTTCCCCTTTTCAGTCAGATTTAACTACCAAGGTACAATTTACAGAAGCAGATCAGCAGATGAACTACAACAAACCCTTTTAAAATTAAATCTGACAGAACCCACAAGCAGCAACTCTCCCACACGCAGAAGAATGGCATCATCTTCACCTTCAGGCAGCACTCAGAAAATTTCAGAACAAAATGGGAATCATCATTCTCACAAAAGAGGCCGTTATGCCACATCATCCATGGACCAAGAAGATTCAATGGACTGACATCCTAATTCCTGATATCTCTTCATTTATTATACTAAGAGATGGTTCTCTATAAAAAACCTGTATTTATAACTGAATGTAACTGCATTCTGATAGTCACACACTGTGTGGGATCATGTTACATTCCAGTTATATTTCTTTTTACTTCTGATTCATATAGCCTTAGAATATATAAGTGAAAATAAGGAAATACTTGTTCAGTTATATATTATCAGGTAATAACAATAGATTTATTACTTTTTAGGACAAATATGTTCAATAATCCAGAAGTAATGGAAGCTTTTTCTTTCTTTTCTTAAAACAAATATATTATTACCTAACTAGTTCCTAGAATTATGTTTTTGTTTATTCTAATCTGAAGCAATACAACCTCAATTTTATGAGTTAACATATCTAAACAGTTACATATGAATAAAATATGTAATTGTTTACTCTAAAAGGGTTAAAATCCCATAATAATTCAAACTATCTTCATCAATACCAAAGTTATTAACAGTACCTTTCTAACTGAATTATTTAGCCTAGGGCAAGACTAACCATATACAACCACGCTGGAATAAATAATTTCAACAAAAACTATATTCTGCACTCCAATTAATGAAACATCATTTTGATGTCTTTTGACATAGCACTTCTCTCCTGTAAGTGGAAGATCCGTGTACCCCCATTAGCCCTCCTCATTCTCCCAACCATATTATGTGGGAGTGTGACGAAGGCACTTATTCCCCTGAGAGAGATATTTATTCTCTTTCACGGGTAAATTGTGATTACTTGCAAAAAATAATTTATACAATGTATCATCTAATCTCATATGTTTTTTGTTTACTCTTTACTCCAGAATTCACTGGTTTCTTTTCTATCTATTCATCTCTTCAGTTCACACAGGTTGATCTGCGCAGTCAGCTCTGCATAACAAAAAGTAAGTCAAAACTATTTGATCTGTTGCCATGGCACCACTGAATATACTTTCCCTGAATGTTCAGGGAATAAATGTCCCTCAAAAAAGAACCAAAGCCTTCCGTACTTTCCATAACAAGAAGGCTCACATAGTATGCCTCCAAGAAACACACTTCACCAAAGATTCTACTCCAAAATATATTTCTCCTTTTTATCAACAAATTTACACGGCTTCTGCCTGTACCAAGCAAAGGGGAACTCTAATTGCATTTCACCGATCCACACCATTCACCTTATCATCAGAAATTAAAGACCCAGAAGGTAGATACCTGATACTCATGGGTTATATAATGGATACAGCAATCACAGTGATTTCCTACTACGCTCCTAACAAACAACCTACACCATTCCTCTCACATATATTACAAGTGATTAATACACACAAAATAGGAACAGTGATAATGTGTGGGGATTCGAACCAGGTCCTCCTCCCATTTCTAGATAAATCACCTTTTACACCATCCAAAATAACCTCTAGATTACCTTTTTCTCAACTTCTTTCCAAATACAATCTGGTAGATTCGTGGAGAGAAAGTAACCCAATGAAAAAGAAATTCACTTATTTCTCGCACCCTCATCAAACCTTCACCAGAATAGATCATATTTTTCTAACAATAGGAATGATACCAGAAATTATTGCATCAGATATAATTCCGATTCCGTGGTCTGACCATAATGCAGTATACACTACTATAGCCTCAGCCATACCAAAAGCGCATGACCCAACGTGGTACTTACCGGACATAATGCTCAAACACCCACTACATCAGAAGGCCATTGAACAAGCTTTAAAGGAATACATATCAATTAATAATACAACAGACATCTCCCCAATAACACTGTGGGAAGCTCATAAGCCTGTCTTGCGTGGTACAATACAAAGACAAATGGCACTATTTAAACGGGAACGCAAAAATCTAGCAAAAAAACTAGAACTCAATTTTAATGCAGCCTACATATCATTTCAAGATAATCCATCTCAGAGTACAAAATCTCATCTGGAAAAATCTAGATTGGAATACGATCTATTTCTCACTGAGTCAGTTGATAAATCCCTCAAACGCTCCAAACACAATTTCTACATGAATACAAACAAACCAGGTACATATTTGGCTCGGGCATTAAATTCAACTAACAAATCTTTCAAACCAATACGTTTGAAATTATCAAAAAATGTTTACACTTGTAATCCAGTTAAAATAGTCCATAAATTTCACTCACATCTCGCAACTTTATACAAGACAAACAATGAATTTAATCCTACAGAGGCTGAATCCTTCTTCTCAAAAATAACCTTACCTGAGTTATCTCAGAATCAAAAAAGCAGTTTGGATGAGCCTATAACTATAGATGAAGTTGCTAACGCCATAAAAGACCTAAAACTTAACAAAAGACCAGGCCCAGACGGCTACTCGGCTTTATACTACAAAACATTCTCAGAAATACTCTCTCCCATTCTCACTGAAACTTTTAACAAACTTCTAGATGGACATTCTTTTCTTTTATCTCTCTGTTAAACCTCGATATTAAATTATTAGCAAAAATAATAGCAAAACGCCTCAATAGCATTATAGGAAAATTAATACATAGAGATCAAGTAGGCTTCATGCCAAATAGACAGGCAGGTGATAATATACGCAGGGCAGTGTTATTGGCACATATTGCTAAAAAACGGAAAATCCCTTTATGTTTTCTATCTCTCGATATTAAGAGGGCATTTGACACAGTATCCTGGCAATATATGCAATATTCATTACAAAAATGGGGTTTTGGACCCCACTTTTTAACATGGATCAAAGCATTATATAATAAACCCAAAGCCTATATAAAATATGCTGGATACAAATCTGAAGCCTTTAATATCGAAAGAGGAACCCGACAGGGTTGCCCATTATCTCCCTTATTATTTGCCCTTATACTCGAACCCATGGCCCAATACATCAGAACAAACCAAACTATAACTGGCATTGAAGTAGGAGGTATTACACACAAATTATGTATATTTGCAGACGATATATTACTTTTTCTATCATCACCACAGGTCTCTGGTCCTAACTTAATACCAGCTCTTGATGGATTTGCAGCCCTATCCGGCCTTATGATTAATCCTAAGAAATGCCTAGTGCTTAATATTTCACTCACAAACATGGAATTGATCCCGGCTAGGGCTGCACTCCCATTCACATGGGCAGAAAAATCAATCCCATATCTTGGAATTCATTTAACAGCATCTCATTCTGACTTATTCTCAACCAATTATCCTCCTGTATTAAGACAGATCACAAATCTAATAAAACAATGGTCGCAACTTCCTTTATCCTGGATAGGGAAGATTAATGCAATCAAAATGACTATTCTACCCAAATTGCTTTATCTATTCAGAGTCCTCCCTATCCCAATTCCTTCCTATTTTTTGAGAATAGTACAAAAAAGAGCAACTTTGTTTATATGGGGCTCTTCTAAACCACGTATACCTATACACACACTACATCTTCCCAAAAATAAAGGAGGCCTGGGATACCCTAATTTTACTAACTACTACAGAGCAGCACATTTGGCCAGTCTGTCCAAATACCATGCAAAACAGGAAATCCCATTATGGGTATTTATAGAGGCTTCAGAAAATGACCCTCTATTAATATCAAATTTATTATGGCTTGATCCTAAAGACCGCTTTAAAATTCATAATCCCATAACTAAACACTTCTTATCTCTCTGGGATAAACTAAAAACCAAATATCAGTTACAATCTCCACACAATCCTCTCCTTTCTTTTATCAGAAATCCGGCCTTTTACCCGGCTTGGATCTACCCAAATTCTTTTAAAGCTTGGACAACATCAGGTATTCAGACACTAAATGACTTCATAGCATCTAATTCATTCCTTTCATTCCCATCGCTTAGAGAAAAATATGATCTACCAAACTCTGAGATATTTAGATATCTCCAAATCAAAAATTTCTATACACCATTCCTAAAGGGGGATACACCATTATCCCAATTATCCATTTTTGAATCAATCTGTACAAAAGATCCATTTGCTAAAGGTACAATTTCATCACTTTATAATCAATTATATGGAGTAGCAAATCTTAATAGACCCTCTTACGTTCAGAGGAGGGAGGAGGACCTGGGACGAACTTTAGAAGACACGGACTGGTCTAACATATGGCTCACATCTTAGTCATCTTCACCCAACATCTTAGCACTGGAGACAAATTATAAAGTCCTAACTCGCTGGTACCTTGTACCCGCTAGAGTGGCAAAATATTCACCTAATACCTCAGCTCTTTGTTTTCGAGGATGCCCAGAAATAGGCACATATTTACACATATGGTGGACGTGCCCAGTAATCCAAACCTTCTGGAAGGAAGTCTTCGTGATTGCATCTAAAATATTTAAAAAAATAATACAACCAGATCCATATTTAACTTTACTTAATCTAAAACCGGAATGGTTAACACTCTCTCAATTCAAACTTATGATCCAACTAATAACGGCTGCAAAACAAACAGTGGCCAAGGCATGGAAATCTCCTACATTGGTACTAGCAGAAACAATTCACAGAATGAATAATACAATGTCCCATGCTAAGATGGTAGCCATCGATCAAAATCAAATTCCAAAATTTGAAAAACTTTGGCACCCTTGGATAAAACAACAGTTCCTGTCAAACTTCAATGACTCTGTCCTGTTGCCATGGTAACAGATTAAATGACTTACAGAGACACCCATTCTAAGGATTCAAAGAGAACTAAAAAGAATAATTAACTGACGAACGGGACAACCTTGTGGACCATACCTCTACCTTTCAACCCTTTTTCTTCTTTCTCTTTCCTTTTCTCCACCTTACGATTAAAGCTCATTATCAGAATTTATTTGACCTATATACACTCTACTTGTAAACAATATGTATAGTAGGTATAAATCATTTAAATACCTACAAAAGTAACTAAGGAAATGATATATATCTTTAATTTAGGTTTACGTGAACCCAATGTTTAATATTTGATTTCATGATATTTACCTATATAAACCCTACTGTAAAACAATGAGCTTACTTTATAGATCCTTGTAAACTTACTTTATGTATTCTTATAACATTGTAACACTCAATAAACTTCTTTTGACAAGGAAAAAATGTAATAAGTGTCTATTTATTGGTTTGTGCAAAAGTTATTGTGTCTACAAACTATGGAACATTTATTGGAATTTACACATATTTTACTTTAATCTTTTAGTGTAGACTAGATATTCAGTCAGTGTAGGCAGTGTATTTGATGTGTGTGTGTATTATATATATATATATATATATATATATATATATATATATATATATATATATATGTAGCAATAACTCTCGGTGGAGCTGCTGGTTTAAGCGGGCTTGTTACCTTCACTCTTGATACCTCTGTTTCACCGACACCGGGTCTAGGGTTCCGTTGAGTTTACCTCTGGACGATATAAGCACCAAACACTTGAGTATGTTTTCAATGCTTTAATGAACCAAGTAATCAAGGAAGTAGCAGGAAAGAGGCAGGAGGAAAGCTGCAGGGAAGCTCAAATATCTTTCTTTAGGTTTCTTTACAATGTCCTTTGGGAGTAAACACTTGTCCCCCCTTATGGGACACGATATTTGCCCGCCTGGATAGGCCTCTCTCACTTGTCTAGCAGCCAGTACGTAGCATGAACAAAAGTCTCTGCCACAGACTTGTTTAGGATAAAACCCGTACGATCCTCTGCCACAGGATGTATTGGTTTGCAATGAATGTCAGACACAATACTTGAACCTTTAAGCCATGTGATATTTCAGTTTTTCTTTTTTAATAAACCTGAAAAAATGTCAACAATTCTGTGTTTTTCTGTCAATATGGGGTGCTGTGTGTACAATATGGGGTGCTGTGTGTACATTATGGGGTGTTGTGTGTACAATATGGGGGGCTGTGTGTACAATATGGGGTGCTGTGTGTATAATATGGGGTGCTGTGTGTACAATATGGGGTGTTGTGTGTACATTATGGGGTGCTGTGTGTACAATATGGGGTGCTGTGTGTACAATATGGGGGACTGTGTGTACATTAATGAGGAAAAAAGATGAACTTAAATGATTTTAGCAAATGGCTGCAATATAACAAAGAGTGAAAAATTTAAGAGGGTCTGAATACTTTCCATCCCCACTGTATGTCAAAAGAGGAGGTTATGTTCAGCAGCTTAGAAGTAGCGGGAGTGTTAAGATTAACAGGGATGTTGAAGTCACCAAGAATGATTGTTGGAATTTCAGAAGAGAGAAAAAATCATTAAAATCACTGCTCCTGAAAAAACGGCCGTTTTAAAAACTTTTTTTTGTATTGATCCATGTCCTTTGGGACAGGACCCGGGCCCCAAACACTTTTTATGGCAATAACTTGCATATAAGCCTTTAAAATTAGCAGTTTTTATTTTCACATTTGTGTCTCATAGACTTTAATGGTGTTCGCACAAATGTTTTGTCTGTTCGCAAGTTCTGGTGCAAACCAAACTGGGGGGGCTCATCTCTAGTCAAGGGTACTAAAATCCGCTGTTTCCACCTGAATTCTGGGTTGGCTAATGAATGGGGGAGGAACGGGCGCTGCAGAAGTGGTGGGCTTCCAATCAGGATTAGCAAACGCATCAGGAAGGGCACTATGGGCTCTACAGGCCTGTGTTCAAACTCTTGGTGCCTGCAGGGCACTACTTGTGCTAGCCACCACACCAGCTTGAACTGCACTTATGAGACTCCCCACGCCATGTCACCAAGTGTTACCGCAGTGCTGATTTGTCTACGACCAGGATGTACTAGACCGCTGGTGCTTGCCAGTCCACCAGAAGGATGAGCGACACTAGTACGGGCTCTCTGCTCCATACAATAACCATGTGGTTGTTGCATCTCAGCAACAGAAGAACATGGTAGGGTAGGCCTGACCTAGCCGAAGCTATCGGTCAGGGTACTCTCTACCAGTTTGTATACTGAGCCTGAATCTGACAGTGGAGGTCTCTTCAATGCTGTACCTCTGTTTGGTATTTTTGGCCACTAAATTTATAGGTACAGGTAGTGTGACTCACAGGTAAAAGAGCACCTGGTTGTCAGCGACTGCTTCAATCGCTACAAATAAAAATGAACCATTAGTGGTAGCAGGGATGAGGCGTGACTCTGCTAACGCTGCAGTTTTGTGTGCTGTGTTTTGTAAGTGACAGTGATCTATTGATACTGCACTTGGGTGGGCTGGGCTGGGCGGAGGGGCTAAACACAGGTGCTGGCAGGTGTCTGGGCTGATGTTGTGCTTTTGTGAGGGAAGCTAATATAGTTGTGATCATATTAAAGATATTGATCCGTTCAGATACTATACTAGTAATGGAGTTATATAGTGTGTTTGTATTAGTGTACCTGGCACTAATCTTATGCTGTCTGGGATTGACGCTGACCCTAACTGACAATAGAACCTAAGTGATGTCACCCGTGACACTAATACGGTGATCAGAAAAGAGATCTGTACACTATACTAGTGACACTGTGAAAGGGAGTGAAAGGGTTAACTCAGGGGGGGGGGCGATCAGGGGGTGATCAAGAGGTTAAATGTGTACCTACATGTCCTGGTGTCATTGTAGTGTTGGTTTACTCACAGTAGATGTCTTCTCCTCGCTCGCTGGAAACTAAAAGGACTCCACGAGGGGAGATGACATCACTTCATCTGCCTGTGTTTACATTACACAGACAGAGGACAGTCTGCCATTCACCAGAACCAATCAGCAGGTCCAGGCCAGAAATTATTGACCTGGGCCTGTAGACTGATCGGTTCTGAAATCAATGCAATCATTGTGGGGAAGGTGGGGCGCGTGACCGACGTATAATGATGGTGATTTACACAGGAGAGCCAACCTGCTGCAGTACAACTGTGGTGGCTGGTCAGGAACCGGTTAATGTATTTTCTGTATTCTCTGTATTAAGGTAAAACATCTTCTGCATGCAGCTCCCCCCATCCCCCCAATACTTACCTGAGCCTGATCTCCATCCAGCAATGTGCACAAGAGCAGAGGCTCTCTTGGCTCTCTCCCTCCTCATTGGTTCAGACACAGCAGGGGGAGCCATTGGCAGAGGAAGCCTTGGAACTTTTTATGGTAGACAAGGACTCATAAAGGGGATGGAAGTTAGGGATGTTCATCACTTCTTCTAGTGATGGGGGAGGGGTAACTTTCCAGGATTTATAACTCCTATCCTGGTACAATGTAAAATTGAGGGCGCTCTGGAAAACAGGACTAAGCAGGCAATGTTTATATAAGACCAGGGGTCCAGTGGTGGTAATGGTGATTCTTCAACACTAAGGCCACTTTCACACTGACAATCCTTTCAGGTCCGCCTGTCAGTTTTTTAGGCGGGCCTGAACGGACCGTCCATAGATCTCTATGGAGCGTCGGATGTCAGCGGTGACATGTTCGCTGACATCCGACCCGCTCCGATCCGAAAAAGTGTAACAGAGGAAAAACCTACTTTTCCATCCGTTTTCGGATCGGAACGGGTGACGACGGACTTTACGGTCCGTCATCATCCGATCCCCCATAGGGGAGAGCGGCGCTCTGACAGGTCCGTCGTTGCACAGTGTGCAGAGACAGACCTGTCATCTTCCTGCTCAGCGGGGATTGGCGGAGCGATCCCCTGCTGAGCAGAGCGGGCTCCGTACATGGACACGTCCGTGTGAAGGAGCCCTAAGGGCAGCAGCTTTGAAAGTGGAAGCAAACTCTAAAAAACACAAGTAGGAAAAAAGGTGCCTCTAAGTGCAGAAGATTAAAATATTTAATATCCCCAGCGGGATTAAAAACACTTACAAGATCAGAAAGTAAAATAAGCATAACATCGTTGATGGTAAGAGCGATCCAGCATCAGGAGGGTCCGCAGCTTGTTGTAAGACTCCCAGGACTGTGGGTAAGTAGCGGCAGGGACTCCAATGAAGTTGCCAGCAGATGTTGGAAGATCCTGGAGATGCCGGTGGAGGTCACATGATCCGAGTCTAGGGAAAACGAAGATCCTGGAAGTGACGTCAGCGGTGAGGGACAGCAACCAGCGTGGAACGGATGTAGTCATCAAAAGGGAAGCGTTTCGGAACTGCTATTGGTTCCTTTTTCAACCTATGGCTACAGGTATACCCATGCATAATTTATAATCTCTGGACCAGCTGTGGGCGGGGACAAGGGCGGGAGGAAGTAGGAAATGGTGTATGGCATTCTCACAAGGACATGAATCATCAGAATAATGCTAAATACACTATTAGTGAAAACAATAGCTATTTAACCACAGTCCTGGGAGTCTTACAACAATTTTCATTTTCAGCCAGCAGATGGAGCTGAAATCTCTTTTCCACATGTTTACCTGCCTGTCCCTCCCGGATCACTGTACAATCCATGTTATTTACAGAGCTCAGTAGCTCAAGCTGTAATTTCCCTTCATAACAGAATGACTCAGAGGAGGGGGAGGGGTGGGGGAGAGCAGATTGCTGAAACCCACCGGAGGGATCTCACTGGATATTGTGTGAAAATTGAGGATGAATTGATCCGTGGTGTCTGTAGCTACAGAGGTCAGTGAGGTCTCGGTCACACGTGTGTCAGTACCATGTGATTATGTGACATTTATTCAGCATTTCTAAAGCCTGATAACCGCCTTCCATGCCTGTCATGAATATTACAATGGCGGCACACAGTGCTGGTCACACAGGAGCGGTAGCGTTGTGTCGTGTTATAAATGAAGCCGCATGTCACTGTCATGAGACATCCACGCTTGTCAGTCACCTCCATTCATTTCATGGTGATGTCCAATAATCGCTGGGCATTGGAGGACAGACAGCGGAGGCTCAGGTATCCCAGAATGCACTGGGTAATAATAGAGAAGTAGGACAGAGCAGCTCCGGTCACTTCTGGTTGTACAGAACAGCCGTGTGGAAACTCCAATAGCTTCTGTGTGCCGGCAAAATCACCAACCAGCCGGCAATACTGACAGTGCCAGGCAGGAAATGTGTCACTGCACAGCCAAAAACCTCTTATAATTATATATACTAATCAGCTGAACACAGAAGGATTCATCCACAAAATCCAACACCAAATACATAGAAAGAGAACTGTGCAGCACTACAAGTGAGACTCCCTAAACCGAAAAATAGGATTTTTATTTCAAATGTTTAAACAATCAACACGTGTTTCAGCAAAATTATACAGGAATATTACAATGTTAAAAAAAACAATATAAGTAAGATATTGTCAAAGTGTTCAATATTGCAGCATGATGAGTGAGACCACCCAAACTTTAGCATACTATGTACATGCAAAAAACCTACTTTGTGGTCGGCCACTTATGATTGGTGATGTGCAGTGACACCTCCCTTACAGGATAGATATAAAGATAGATGTGCAGCGCTAGAAGTGAGACTCCCTAAACCTAAATGTGTTAATGTTTACACATTTTAAACAAACAACACAAATATACATGATGAAGCGTAACGTGTAAGGTGGAGACGTCATCACGCCTGTCAGATACACTAGGAGAGCCGCTGCTATACTGTTAAGAAGGAGAGGAGGGTTGCCGGCTGCTCTGTGCATTCTTACATGGATATATTGTGATTCTATGTGAGGATATATTACATGTTATTATTAATAAACTATTAATGACCCGAGTATCCCAGCTATTGTGACACATACAAATAAAACAGATCTGGTAACAAGTCACCAAGCGGGTATTATCCTCAGACCGGGAAATCTGTCCTCCAGGGGGCAGGAGAGCGATAGTGAGTATGATGACATGGCGGCTGGTTTTCATTTTATAGAACTATTGTAATATATCCAAAATCCACATATCAGAGGAGATCATTTCCTCTACATCACTTCCCCTTTAGGCTCCTCCCACTAGAAGAACAACCCCTCCCCCGGACATTTCTCCAGCATTCTTATAGTGTTTTCAGAGCTTCATAAACACAATGAAGACACATCATAAATGTCATAGAAGTGTTACTGAGCATTGCTTCCTTCTACATAATCATCAGACGTGTGAGCGAGTCCTAAGGGGGGTCTATTCCATCCTATTTCCTGCTTGTTAGGAATATGGATGGTCATTCCATATGTACATAGCCTGGTCACTGTTCTACTATAAGGGGAACCCCAAATCCCATGGATGAGATTACAAAGAGAAAGATTCCCTCAGAGAGAGGAGAAGACATGAGAAGAGGACAGGTGATGGAAGATTCTACATGGGTGAGGATGGAGGACACCCAGAGATAGAAGGAAACACTGAGAGACGGGAACAATCACAAGACGTCACATTTCCCCATCACTGCAGATCACATATTTCTCTTACCATAATTTCTGAATTTTACTCTCCGGGTTCATCAGAAAGGAAAGAGAATCAGACTTCCTTTTATCTTCTGAAGAGGAGGAATCTTCTTCTTCTGCTTTGTCCTCTCCCGGACAATCTTTACTGGAAATAGTACAATGGTTAAATCTAAAAGCCAATAATGAGATAATAATTAGCACCAAGAATGTATGACCTCTGACACCAAGAATAACAATGTAACACCCAACATTTCCCTTCCACATGGCTGCCTTCCCTCTGGCTCTACAGTCTCATACTGGACCTGATGAGGACTTCTCAATGGTGGCTATGAGTGGTCTTTGAAGTCACACTCCAGACAAAACTTAAAGGAGGCCCCTGATATGTATACGGGGTCTCTGGCCTTCCTACACAGGGGTCTCCAATCAGCTTCTGGAAAATCCTGGAACACCACTTTGGTTCCAGATATAAAATGCAGTCCAGACATTCCCATCTCCGCCCACTTCTGCAGACAATTGGCCCCTCCAGTGTTGGGATGATGATGTCACACCCCTGACATTATTTCCCTCCCCCAGATCTCTGAACACGAAGCTTTCCCTGCAAATGTTCTGTGTGATAAATGGTATAATTGGGGGGGCAGGGAAAGGGTTAATACGATGTAAATGATGTGATTGGTAGAAGGTGATATGTGGGAACCACCATTTAGCTCTGGTTCACACAGCACAACATGAAAGTCGCAGCGACTTCGAGCTTGACTTTGCTCTACAACCTCCCGGCGACCAGGTGTGACTTCAAAGTGACTTTACTGAGAAGCATTCCTATGTGACTTTGATGATCCGTGTTTATAGCGTGTTTTGTCACATGAAGAAACATGTGTCTGCTAACCGTGATTGGGGCGTCATTAACAATCAGGCTGCATTTACATCTGCATGACTCTGAATCACATCAACCGCACAGAAATTGTGTGCTTTGCCGCACGTTTCAGAAATGCGCTGCGACTGCGCATCACGCTTGTACTGCAAAAATGGCAAGGCGAGCACGATGCATGTTTCCAAAACGTGTGGCAAAGCATGCGTTTTCCTGCAGGTTGCCGGACATTCAGAAACGTTCAGACGCCAACGAATGGTATCGCAATGCAACGTGTGTTGTCACACATCTTCAAATTTCACAGCAAAGCATGCGTTTTCTTATGGGTTGGCGTGCGTTCAAAAACATGAAGATGCAGATGAATGGTAACACAAGTATGATGCGCATTTCCACACAAAACACGCAGCAAAGCATGCATTTTTTTGCAGCTTGCCGTCAGTTGCAAATACGTTTCCATTCATTCACATCTGTACATTTCCAACTGCACAGCAACCTGCAAGAAAATCCATGCTTTGCTGTGCGTTTCATAAATGTGCGACAATGTGCGTCACACTTGTGTTATTATTCATTTCCTTCTGCACATTTTTCAATGCATGGCAGGTGGCAAGAATACATGTGCTTTGCTGTATGTTTCAAAAACGCACAATAAGGAGCATTGCTTTTGTGTTACCATTCATTTACATCTGCGCATGTGTGGCGTGCGTTGCTGTGCATTTTTCAGACGTATGAAATGACACATTTTCTGTATGGGTCGCCTCGTATTCGGAAACACACAGATATGAATGTCGGCTAATTGTTAATGACACCCCAATCACAGTTATCAGACGCATGTTTTGCTGCCAAGATGCATGACGCTCCATGACTGGGAAGATTCTTGATCTACTTTGGGGTGTTTGTTGCATGTAGGGCAGAACATTCCAGTGAATGGGCTCCCTATACACAATGTGTGCTTACACATGAAAAATACACAAATAATGGAAGTGGGAATGTGCGTTTCCGCTACGCTCAGGTGTGACTGGGATGTGTTGGGAGGAAGATTTTAGGCAGCGAGGATGACCAGGGAGGAGAGGTGAGGGGTAAAGAAGCCTCAGAAGTCGCAGCAAAGTCTTAAAGATTCAGACAAATGTACGACTTTCTGGTGATTTTACATTGAAGTCTATGGGAGTCGTGCAGCACAAGAATCGCCCAAAAGTAGTGTAGGAAGTATTTTCTTCTGTTGCAGTGATTCAAATCGCAGCAATTAAGACAACATCCAATAAAATCTTTGTGTTTTAACCTGACCTGCGACTTTACATGTCATCAGAATGTCGCTGGAAAATTGCTGTAGTGTGAACCAGGGCTTAGGGCTGAGGAAAGTGTGAGTTCCCAGGACTTCTAACAAGTGTGGTAGATGTAGAACATGTCTGATAATCACCGTTATACTGTATGCAGGTTCCTGCCCATTCTCTGAATTCAGTTAGGATATCCTCACACTCACTTACCCGACCTTCTGACTCCTGTGTAGGAATGGAGATAGAAGTGTCTGGATCTCTGGACCCACAGTGAGAGATGAAAAATGTAATGACTGAAAACTTTCTCTCTTCAAAGTCTTCAAGCAATAGTTCAGCTGCTTGGAAAAATTCCTGTTCATCCACAAGTGATCAGTACGTGAGCCGCTCAGCTTCAAATCTGTACAACGAGACATGACTCTCCTAATGAAGTCCTCATCCTGAGTCTCATACAGACAGAAGATGGTCTGAGTAGGGAAAGTCTGATTAATGTCCTTCATGGCCCATTCTATGATTGCAGGTTTGGCTCGGAGTGAGATGGTGATTCCTGTGCTCTCTGAGAATGTCTTCACCGGATTTTCATTTAAGAGACCAAACAGGAATTGTACAGATAATGCTAAATGTGAGTAATCTGATCTGAGGTTATTGAGTGATTTCCCTTTACAGATCTCCGGGAGGAAAGTACCTTCCATAGACCCAGACCCATCATCCATCCCATAATAGAGAGCAGCAAGGAACTCCTGTACACTCAGGTGGATGAAGCTGTAGCAGGTCTGGGTGCGGACGTCCCAACTAAAGATGTTCTCATTCAGAAATACAGACTCCACCTCAGACAGAGAAAGTCCATGTCTTTCTAGATCTTTCTTCTCAAATAAGATTTGTTGGTTCAGAACTCCCTGATTGGCCAGAGCACACAGCTTCTTCAGACAGGTTTGTTTCCTGGGTACAGACTGCTCCTTCTTGCTGTGATGGGTTAGTAAAACCTCCAGGAAGAGAAGGTAAATTGAAGTTGTTGTATGACACCGAATTGCATCCAAATCTTTTCTTATTTCTTGTTTCATTACAGTGCAGACAATCCAGCATGTAATGGGGACGGCACACATGGTGTACACAACGTCATTGTCTTTTATTATACTGAGAACCTTGTCTGCATCATCTTTATTTCCAAAGAATTTATGGACATATTCCTCTAGATCGTTCCTTGTAAATCCCTGGATTTCCACATTGTGAGAATCTCTGATGAATCTGTTAAGTTTCTCCATGGCCAGTGACCTTGTGGTGATGATCAGAGAAGATTGTGGGAGAACCTGTCTCCTGAGCAAGCTTTGCAGAATTATTTCTTTGTGGGTTTCCATAGAAATGTCAAGACAACCCTCAGATTTCTCCTCCAGAGTCCACCTCAGTTCATCAAACCCATCAACTATGGTAAGAAGTTTTCTCTGACTTCCAGGATCCTCCAGAATAGACACCAGGTCATCTGAACTTAGCCTGCAGGCTTTGGATAAAAGTCCCACAAGACTTATGTTTCCAGGGATGGTGTTGATTTCTCTACAGCTCAGATAAAACACAAAATCAAACTTGTCTTGGTAGAGATCCCCAGAGGCCCAGTCCAGCATGATCTTCTTGGAGGTCATTGTTTTTCCAATCCCAGCAGCTCCTTGTAACACCACAATCTTAGGGATGAACCCATATTTATCAGGGTCAAAGAGGGCCTGGATTGTGGTTGGGGATCTTTTCTCCATGATCTGTAGATGTCTTCTGCCTGAACTCCTTATTTCTTCTTCTTTTCCCTGTTTATTCTGGGGTCCGTTTATCATCAATAACTTGGTGAATCTTTCCTTTAGATGAACAGCCTCCCCCATACAGGAATTATATTCTTTAATCCTCTGGAACCTCTCTTTCTCAGACTCTCTGTGTTCCTTACTGATGTCTTTATGAGAGAAAAGAGAATATTTTATTCCTCATACACACATGAAATAGTATTTATAAGACAGAGTTGGGAATATTGTATTCTAACCATAAACTCAAAGACTAGAACCCTAAAAGAAGATATCCCATGAAATACAGGAGGACTGTAGAAGCATCCAAACTATGGACACACTATCCAGATGAGGCATAACTAGAATCTATATGGCTCCGGTGAAAGAAACCATGAAGGGCACCCGCTGACTGCTGGGGCCCTTTCCATCAGTCCCAGGCCCTTTCCTCTGGTCCCAGGGCTCTTTCCTCCAAGGCTGGGGCTCTTCTCTCTGAGGCAGGGGCCCTTTCCGCTTGTTCCTGCAGTGGGGCCCTTTATAAGCCCTGGTTCAGACTGCTGCGACTTATCATGTGACTTTCAACGCAAAGCCGCATGACAAGTCAAAACACATTCATTTCAATGGGTGCTGTCCTAATAAATGTGACTAAAGTCGCAGCAACAAAGAAAATAGCAATACTTTTCTATAACTTTGGTGTGATTTGAGTGGCATAGACTGTAATGTTAAATCACAAAATTGCAAACAAGTCACTAGGAAATTGCAAGCAAGTTGCACAACTTTGGGATCGCAACAGTCTGAACTGAGCCCATGTTCTGCAGTGGGCCCCCTTCCTGCCATCTTGGGCCCCCTACAGTGGCAGAATGCCAGGGCCCGGTCTGAAGGGCAACATTTGCGACCCTGGTAGTTCCACCACTGATCCAGACTACAATAAAAACAAAATGTTCATCCAGAAGAGATTTCATATGAAACGTGGATGTCCTACTAACCCATAGTTGCCAACAGTCCCAATTTTCCCGGGACAATCCCAATTTTGGGACCCTTGCCCCGATTGGAGGCTGTCCTGATTTGGGATTTTGCCCAGGGAAATCAGGAATGTTTGCTTTTTCATTTTTTGAACATCTGGCTTTAGCAAAATGGCTGCTACATTGTTCCTCCTTGTGTTCAATGGAGAGAGGAAAGGGGCTCGATCCGTGCAGCCAATGAATTGGCTTCTCCTCTCACAATACTGAAGCCGGGGTTAGCTGCATGGATCGGCCCCTCCCCTCTCCATTGAACACATGGCGCCGGCCGCTCATGTCATGTTCTTCTGCTCTTCTTGTCTCTGCAGCAATTTAACTTTAATGTACAGGAGGGGGGGTGAAGTATATACAGGAGGAAGGGGGTTAAGTATATACAGGAGGGGGGTTAGCTATATACAGGAGGAGGGGGTTAACTATATACAGGAGGGGGAGGGTTAACTATGTACAGAAGGGGGGGTTAACTATACACAGGAGGGGGTTTACTATATACAGGAGGGGGAGGGTTAACTATGTACAGGAGGGGGGTTAACTATATACAGGAGGGGTTAACTATATACGGGAGGGGGGTTAACTATATACAGGAGGGGGGTTAACTATATACAGGAGGAGGGGGGTTAAGTATATACAGGAGGGGGGTTAGCTATATACAGGAGGAGTGGGGTTAACTATATACAGGAGAGGGAGGGTTAACTATGTACAATAGGGGGGTTAACTATATACAGGAGGGGGGTTTACTATATACAGGAGGGGGGAGGGTTAACTATGTACAGGAGGGGGTTAACCATATACAGGTGGGGGTTAACTATATACGGGAGGGGGGTTAACAATATACAGGAGGGGGGTGGGTTACCTATGTACAGGAGGGGGGTTAACTACATACAGGAGGGGGTTAACTATTTACAGGAGGGGGTTAACTATTTACAGGAGGGGAACTATGTACAGGGGGGTACCTATGCACATGGGGGTAACTATGTGCAGGGGGGTAACTAGGGGGAGAGGGGGAACTATGTACAGGAGGGGTAACTATGGCTCTGCCAGGGACACTGATGGGCTTTGCTGGGGGCACCTGATGCAAGGACGCACTCTGCTGGGGGCACCTGATGCAAGGACGGACTCTGCTGGGGGCACCTGATGCAAGGACGGACTCTGCTGGGGGCACCTGATGCAAGGACGGACTCTGCTGGGGGCACCTGATGCAAGGACGGACTATGCTGGGGGCACCTGATGCAAGGACGGACTCTGCTGGGGGCACCTGATGCAAGGATGGACTTTGCTGGTGGCATCTGATGCAAGGACGGACTCTGCTGGTGGCACCTGATGCAAGGATGGGCTCTGCAGGTGGCACCTGATACAAGGACAGGCTCTGCTGGGGACACCTGATGCAAGGATGGACTCTGCCTGGTGCACCTGATGCAAGGACGGACTCTGCTGGGGACACCTGATGCAAGGACAGACTCTGCTGGTGGCACCTGATGCAAGGACAGGCTCTGCTGGTGGCACCTGATGCAAGGATGGGCTCTGCTGGTGGCACCTGATGCAAGGACGGGCTCTGTTGGGGACACCTGATGCAAGGACAGAATCTTCTGGGGGCACCTGATGCAAGGTCGGACTCTGCTGGGGGCCCCTGATGCAAGGATGGACTCTGCTTGGAGCACCTGATGCAAGGAAGGACTCTGCTGGTGGCAGGCACCGTTGCTAGTGACACGCTCAGGGATCCCACTGATTCGGCATTATGGTGAGTTGAATGATTTCATTTTATATTACAATGTAATAATAGAAATAATGCACTTCAGTCACCCTGACACCATAACAATCATGGTGCCGGAATGATTGAAGCGCTAACACCAGGTGTTTGGAGTATCTTTATCTGCTGATTGTTAAACTTTCTAGAATACACATATTTCTATTGTTGTGTAGGATCTGGGGCTGCTGTCCCTTCATTCCTTCGCTCCCCCTTTCCCTCTCCATCCCTCATTCATCTCAGACTCTAACCACACCCCCTTTGAGCCATGCCCATTTAAGCCACGCCCACTATTTCACGTAAACCATGCCCATCTTTTGCCGCAGCCCAGTTTTCTATTTATTTTGCTATGCCACGCCTACAAACACATGCCCCGCCCCCTAGTTATTATACAGTTAATTATAATATATAATTTTTTTTGCAATGTTGGCAACTATGACTAACCTGATAATGTTTTGTCATGTGTCGTCTTCTTCAGTTTGGCTGGAAATAAGATTAGGGAAGTGATTAGTCCTGACAAACCTCTGAAATGTATAAAATAATAACTAAGAGAGTTATTAGTGTAGCAGATCCTCCCAGACACCATCATCCCACCAACCCTCTGTAGATTGGGGTCTCTCCTCCTCCAGGTGATGGGGAGTGTCTTTGTCTGCCTGGTAACATCTCAGCACATTGCAGTGACATGTGACCATGGTGGGGGGACCAGAAAAGCCCCCAATTCTCTATGCAGGTTTACAGGCACACACCTAGAATCTTGAGCCTTGACTACTCTTTCTGATGGAGGTTCAGGTGGATACATGGGGCACAAGGCTCAGAACCCCGAGCAACAATCATGAGGGTCTCCTAGGAATACAGCTATAAATATGGAGGTTCTGTATAATAGATAAGTGGCTGTGATTGTATTGCTCTGCTCGGCATGCTGAGTGATGTCATAGTGTTATGGTGACCAGGGCAGGACTTAGGGTGGTGGGGGCCCCTGGGCTTGAGTCACTTTCGGGCCCTACCTTCTATACATTACTTTAAATAGAACAAAATGATACATACACAAGCTATGTATTAGAGCTACACAATTCTGGATAAACTGAGAATAAAAATAGAGATCACGATTCTGAACAAACAACTAAACAAAATTACATAATGTATGTTAATTGCTGAAGTCTATTAAAAATGTTTAATTAATCTGAATTTTTAAAAAAAAATAGGTTTGAATGAATGATTCAATTCCTCAATCAAATACACTTGTTTCATAGATGAATCAGCATTTTGAATGAATCTCCTGAATGAACGATTCAATGACAAATGTTTTTTTTAAAGTCATTTATCGCCATCTGGTGGCCTAACAATATAATCGATCCAAATGTTATTTGAAGTGCCAAGCTACTTTTAAAAGGTGACTGGTACCGTAGACGGTGTTACATATTAAAGAAAACATAATAATCTATTTATATGACCACTGATTGAAGCTTGAAAAACTTTTTTTTTCAATAAATAAATAATGATTAGAAAAGTTCAAAGTGATCATGTGTTTATTGCAATGCACAAATGTCTTGGTCAGAATGAGAATAAAACACTTATTTACCTGGAAAACATATTGAAAAAGTAAAATAACTCATTGAACAAAGTGCAAGATAAATGGTGTGTGTGTGTGTGTGTAGTACGTAAGTGAGTGTTGTAGTGAAAAATCTAAACTATGCACATAAATTAGAAATGTACAGTCAATAAAATAAAAAATAGTACACTATCATATCTTAAGAAAGGCTGATCATTTAAAACAACAACAGGCAAGGTAGAGAAAGAAAGAGAAAGGTGATCAGGTTATGACTTCATGCATGTCATCTCATTTTAAAGATATTAACATAGTACTATTTAGAAGTGGCATCTTCTGGATTTTCTTTGCAGCAAAGTCTTTGATCAAATCATTAAAATCCAGTTTACATAGAAGGTCACTTTCAATTGACATCAGAGTGAGATGATTTAATTTCTGCTGTACAATTGTGGATCTTATGCCGCGTACACACGAGCGTACTTTCCAGTGGACTAGGTCCAACGGGATTAGTCTGGTGGACAATTAGATCATGTGTGGGCTCCAGCTGACTTTTTTTCCCCAAAAGTCTGACGGACCTAGAAATAAAACATGTTTCAAATCTGTCCGACGGACTTGAGTCCGGTCAAAAAGTCTGCTCGTCTGTATGCTAGTCCCACGGACTAAAACCGATGCTAGGGCAGCTATTGGCTACAGGCTATGAACTTCCTTATTTTAGTCTGGTCGTACGTCATCACGTACAAATCCGTCGGACTTTGGTGTGATCGTGTGTAGGCAAGTCCATTCATTTGGAAGTCCGGCGGACCTACACTGCAAAGTCCGTCGGAAAGACTATCGAACCTAGTCCATCGAAAAGTCCGCCCGTGTGTACGCGGCATTAGTCTATTTTTTACTAGTTTCAGTTTGGAGAGACTGCGCTCCCCACTTGCATTTGTGACTGGTAATGTCAGGTAAAGTCTGAGAGCGACATCCACCTTTGGGAAGATGGTCTGTAGTTTTCTTTTTTTAATGCACAAAAGAAGTTCCCTAGCAGATGATGGCTCATCATGGCAGATGAATTCTTTGAACTGGATGATTTCTTCACAAAATTCATTTTCCAGGTCAGCAATGGCGTCCCTAGGGGGGGCCAGAGGGGGCCCTGACCCCCCCAACATTATGCTGTGCCCCACCATGTGCCCCCCCCCAAAAGAAAACATTTTTTTTTTCAAAAAATCAATGTCTAATGCCGCGTACACACGGTCAGACTTTTCGTCTACAAAAGTCCGACAGCCTGTCCGACAGACTTCCGGCGGACTTTCAGCGGACTTGCGGCGGACTTGCGGCAGACTTTCTAACGAACGGACTTGCCTACACACGACCACACAAAAGTCTGACGGATTCGTACGTGATGACGTACACCGGACTAAAATAAGAAAGTTGATAGCCAGTAGCCAATAGCTGCCCTAGCGTGGGTTTTTGTCCGTCGGACTAGCACACAGACGAGCGGATTTCGGGGTCCGTCGTAGTTACGACGTAAAGATTTGAAGCATGTTTCAAATCTAAAGTACGTCGGATTTGAGGCTAAAAAAGTACGTTGAAAGTCCGGAGAAGCCCACACACGATCGGATTACCAGCCAACTTTAGTCCGTCAGCGTCCGTTGGACTTTTGTAGACGAAAAGTCCGACCGTGTGTACGCGGCATAAGAGGGAGAGAGTCCCCAGTCAGCTCCTGCGGGTGATTCCTCCCCCCTCCTCTGCTCGCTGACACTGCATAATGCGAGCGCTCACACAACCACGGCCGCCCGATCTGCTCCTTCACCTGCATCCTCATTGGCAGGGAGAAGAGCGAGTTGCAGGAAGGACTCCACCAGGACTCTCAGTTAGGAAAAAACAGACTGATTTCTCCCATCCTTAGGACAGGAGAACCAGCCTGTAAATTGCAAGAGATGCCAGACCAGAGCAGTCAATAGCAGGGGCAGGACAGCAAGAGGAGGCTGGGAAACCCCACAGTGGCAGAACACCAGGGCCCGGAGGCAAGACAACCTTTGCAACCCTGATAGTTCTCCCACTGCTTTGGACCCTTATATTTTCTTGGTATGCTGGTGATATATATCTCTTGTTTTCTGTCACCCTGGGGGGCCCCAATACAGTAGGAAGGGAGCTCACTGCAGAACATGTGAAAGGGCCCGTTGTGGGGTCATAGTAAAGGGCCCCAGTATATATATATATATATATATATATATATATATATATATATATATATATATATATATATATACATACACCGTATATACTCGAGTATAAGTCGTTCCGAGTATAAGTCGAGACCCTAATTTACCACAAAAAAATGGGAAAAAATTATTGACCCGAGTATAAGACGAGGGTGAGAAATGCAGCAGCTACTGTAAGTGGAAAAAGAGGGTCAACAATACCCATCTGCAGCTGTATACCTCCCTGTGTCCTGTGCACGTGTCATGTGTCCTGTGTATATGTGTCATGTGTCCTGTGTATATGTGTCATGTGTCCTGTGTATATGTGTCATGTGTCCTGTGCATATGTGTCATGTGTATATGTACTTGTGTCATGTACCTGTGTCCTGTGTCCTGTGTATATGTGCATGTACCTGTGTCCTGTGTATCTGTCATGTGTATATGTACCTGTGTGCATGTGTCTGTGTGTCTGTGTGTGCATCTTACCTGTGTCCTGTGCATCCTCCGTGCGCCGCTCTGCACCGATCAGCGTGTAGTATTCGGCGGCCATTCACTGTTCAAAAGCCGCGCCACCTCCTCGTCCAAAAAACTCAATTTCCCAGCAGTCAGCGGTCAGCCAATCACGGACATTCTCTCATCCTCATACCACGGAGGAGGATGAGAAAATGTCCGTAATAGGCTGTACACTGACTGCCTATCACAGACAAGGAGGCGCGGCTTTTGAACTGTGAGAGCCGCTGCCGAGTACACTAGATTGTATCACACGCTGGCCGCCGTCTACCTGCATGACACGCTGATCATGTAGGCAGACGGCGGTGACTCGTGTATAAGTCGAAGGGGGCACTTTCAGCCCCAAAAAAGGCGCTGAAAAATTTGACTTATACACGAGTATATACGGTATATCTGCATTTTATAGTTGCCCCCCTACTTTTGTCCCTGTCCCCCCATGTGCCCCCCTAAATTTGAAAGCTGGAGACGCCACTGCAGGTCAGTGTGGTATCTCTTCTGTAGATCTGCTGCTTTTTTATGAAGATGTTCTGCAGAGAGGGTAGATATGTTGTTCAGGAATCCAAAAGTGCTGTTGAGGTCATTATAGGACTGAAAACGGCGATCAAGTTCAGCCAGCAGCCTATCCATCACAACTAGAAACACACCAGATGAGAACCGTTCTCTTCCTGATAAGTGAACCTCGGGTGTTGGAGACTCACCCACATGAGTCTTGTGTTTTCTTTGTCTTTGTGTGTCTTGTTTGTATGTTGCTGAAACGGTGGGAGACATCGCTTTTGCTCGGTCTTCAAACACATCAAATTCATCTCTCAAACCAACATTATATTCCCGCAGTGACTTCACCAAATCACCAGCATTGCACAGGTCCAGATACACAGCTTGAAGTGCAACACTTGTCCCATGAAAGCTTTGTAGAACATAATTCCACATAGTGAAAAGAAAATCAGTCTCAAGCCTGTTCATTTTTGTATGCAGTGACCAAGCATCATTTTGTGTTGTCGGTTTCTGTTTGCTCTCTTGCGACTCGAACTGCTTTTTAAGCTGAGAATCTATAACTCGGTCAGCTGCTGCTCTGTAGATGTAATTAAACATAGCCTTTCTATGACTGTCATATTCTCGTGCTCGGCAATGCGTCTGGTAGCATGTTTCCAGTCATTATAGCCAGACTCAAAAAGGGATTGACTGTCACCATCGCCAAAAAGGCGGCAAGCAAAACAAAACACACAACCGGTTCATGGTGAGTAGAGCAACCATTCTCTGGGCAAGTACTCGCCATTCAAATCCCAAATCTTCTATATCTTTACAAGGTACTCCTGATTGCAATCCCCTCCTATTTCCACCGAGACATTCAAACCCAGGTATTTAAATATATATGGGCTTCCATAAAACCCAGGCTGTCTAGAGCCATTCTCCTCCGCAGCAAGCTTAGTGGAGGCCTTGGATTTCCTAACTTTGCCCGCTACTATCAAGCACACCAGTTGGCCCAAATAACCTCATTACATGCAAAAACCGAAATTCCACTGTGGGTCAGTCTGGAAGCAATAGAACTATCCCCTCTTATAGTAACCAACCTACTATGGCTACCCCCTTCTACCCGCGGCCTTATAACAAACCCAGTTACACGCCATTCTCTTAGGCTGTGAGATAGCCTACGAGGCCCTTTCAAGTTAACCTCTCCACATTCCCCATTACTTTCCTTCCTAGGCCACCCACTTTTCTATCCAGCCTTTACTGAACCAGGGTCGTTTCGACTATGGTCCCAAGCTGGGCTGTGTCGAATATGTGATTTGGTCACCGATACTACCATAAAAACCTTTCCTGCACTACAGTCTCAGGCTGACCTTTTTCCTAATGAATGCTTCCGCTACCTCCAAATTGCCCATTTCGTCCAAACAATAATAGGCTCTTGCTCCCCTGTAGATGGCCTATCAATTTATGAAGGTATCTGTGACTCAGATCCACACGTGCCAGGTATCATATCCCACCTCTATAATCACCTCACCTCCCCACCAGTTAATCTCCCCTCCAAAACCCCATACACATGATAGGACCTTGTACAAACTTTCCCTTGGATTTTTGTACAAAGGGCGTTGCCCAAAAGTTTGTCTTGCATACAGACGACAGGACTTTTCCAGCCAACTTTCACCATATCACGTGGTTTTTCAGCTCTTTACCACCACCCTTTGGTCAACTTCTGTATTGTTGTCTGATATTGTGTGAATCTCGCCACTTTTATTGGCGAGATTGACACCTTGCGAGCCGGGTTCACACTGGTGCGGGGATCCTAGTTGGATCCCCGCCAATGCCAGGCACTGTGTTTGGTATGAATCCCGAGGGGGAACGCCGCGCCAAATTTTAAATAAAAAAACAGCATGGGTTCCCCTCCAGGGGCATACCAGGCTCTTAGGTCTGGTATGGATATTAAGGGGAACCCCCTACACCGAAAAAAATGGCATGGGGGTCCCCCCCAAATCCATACCAGATCCTTATCAGAGCACGCAGCCCGGCTGGTCAGGAAAGGGGGTGGGGACGAGTGCCCCCCCTGAGCCGTACCAGGCCGCATGCCCTCAACATGGGGGGTGGGTGCCTTGGGGAGGGGGGGCGCCCTGCAGCCCCCCACCCCAAAGCACCTTGTCCCCATGTTGATGAGGACAAGGGCCTCTTGCCAACAACCCTGGCCATTGGTTGTCGGGGTCTGTGGGCGGGGGGCTTATCGGAATCCGGGAGCCCCTTTAATAAGGGGTCCCCCAGATCCCGGCCCCCCACCCTATGTGAATGAGTATGGGGTACAGCGTACCCCTACCCATTCACCGGGGGAAAAAGTGTCAATAAAAAAACACACTACACAGGTTTTAAAATTAATTTATTAGGCAGTTCCGGGGTCTTCTTCCGTCTTATGGGTCTTCTTCCGACTTTGGGGGTCTCTCTGGCGTCTTCTCCCTCTCTCCGGTGTCGTCTCCACGCTCTCTGGTTCTTCTCCGGTGCCTTCTTCTTTCTGCCGGGCTCCTCTGCTCTCTTCTGCTCTTTTGCCGCTCTTTTTCTAGCAGAGGAGCCCCGACATCTGGATCGTCTTCTTCCCTCTTCTCTTCCAGAGATGTTGACACAACGCTCTCTCCGGCTGTATTGCTGTCTGTGCGCTCTGCTATGACTTATATAGGTGGTGACTCTGCCCCCCTATGACATCACAGTCCCGGGGCATGCTGGGACTGTGAGGTCATAAGGGGGCGTGGTCATGTCATCCTATGTGTAGTGTGTTTTTTTAATTGACACTTTTCCCCCCCAGTGAATGGGTAGGGGTACGCTGTACCCCATACTCATTCACATAGGGTGGGGGCCAGGATCTGGGGGACCCCTTATTAAAGGGGGCTCCCGGATTCCGATAAGCCCCCCGCCCGCAGACCCCGACAACCAACGGCCAGGGTTGTCGGGAAGAGGCCCTTGTCCTCATCAACATGGGGACAAGGTGCTTTGGGGCATGCGGCCTGGTACGGCTCAGGAGGGGGCGCTCTCTCGTCCCCACCCCCTTTCCTGACCGGCCAGGCTGCGTGCTCCGATAGGGGTCTGGTATGGATTGGGGGGGACCTCTACGCCGTTTTTTCTGCGTAGGAGGTTCCCCTTAAAATCCATACCAGACCTAAAGGCGTGGCATGCCCCCAGAGGGGAATTCCCTTTCGCGCTTGCCGCAGTAGGAAAATTAGTTTTTCCTATTGCAGCCAGCGCGAGATGTACAGTACCTTGTCGCCAAGAACCAGCGTGATGGCTTCGCACTGGAAACATTCTCACGGCCTCGTACTGTAGTTTGTACAAAAGTCCGATGCTTTTGTGTACACATGATCGGACTTTGCTCCATCGGACTTTTGTTGCCGGAAAGTTTGTCCGTTTGTACAGCCAACAAAAGTCCGATGGAAACAGAAAAAGTTTGTCCGATGGAGCGTACACATGGTCGGATGTTGCTCCAAAACAGTTCATTTGCATGTTTGTTGTCAAAAAGTCCAATCGTGTGTACGGGCCTTAATATTGCACAGTGGTCCACTGACCTACAGATTGAGCTTGATGCTGAAGACTGGGTAGACATATGGACCAATACAAAATCCTCATCACATAACATTGTTGCGCTGGAGGCAAATTACAAGGTCCTCATGCGCTGGTACCTTGTCCCAGCAAGAATTTCTAAATTCCTACCGAATTATTCCCCCATATGTTTCCCAGGCTGTGGAGAGAGGGGTGCACATGTCCACATTTGGTGGTCATGCCCTATAGTGAAACAATTTTGGACAATAATATTCCACATGGCCTCAACTTTGTGATACCCTAGACCCTGACCCATCCTTGACACTACTAAATCATGTGCAGGGAGACTACACAAGAGCACAACTCTGCCTTCTTCTCCAGCTTACTACAGCAGCTAAACAGACGATAGCCAGATCCTGGAAAACCCCAAAATTAAGCATAGCAGAAGTGAAAAATAGAGTTACTCAAGCTATCATTCATAGTAAGATTGAAGTCACCATTCTAGACCGAATCCCCCCACACCGCAAAACATGGGCGCCATGGGTGGAACATTTCCTCCCCTCTGACTTTGATAGCCATTTACTGGAACCATAGTCTTGTCATTGATTTTATAGTCTTACCTTGCGTTCCTTTGGGGACCCGTGCGATCCCGCCGACCGCTCCTCTTACCTCTCTTCTTTTTCTCTCTTCTCCTATATTCTTTCCCCACCCCCAATTTGTCCCTTCTTACCTATACCCAGGTATTCCCAGCCATAATCTCTACTACTGCAATATTATTAGCTGATCGAAACCAGCTTACGGTCATTGTCTCTCCCTATCACTGAGGAAAACTACTGCCTAACCCGGTATTGTGATTGAGACCTTTCCTCTCTAAGGTCAACATCTTCAGTAAACTTAAAATATGATGATAATTCCCCGAATTTATACCACATTATATTGTTCTACTGTAAACATTCATGCCAAACTTATTTTTGTGTACATTGTCAATGAAGATGCACTGTAAGTTTTGTTCCCTAATCTCCTGATGAGATTATTCATTGATGTATCTGTTGATTATGTCCAAGAAAAATCTTTGAACAGAGAAAACAGTCTCTTCTGATGTTTGTAGTGGTGTTCAGAAGCCTTGAATTTAGCATCCTTATTTTGAACGGACTCCGGACCTTTTTGCGCCCAATAAGCACGCACGCTTTCATCAATTTTACCCCAGCGAGCAGGATCAGTGGATAAAGAATCTGTAGTTGGACATTGTTCGGTCGCTGTTTCTGACTGAAGAGATGATGATTCATTGATGGGCTGCCCTGCTCGTGAATTCAAATTGTCTCCAACCGTTTCTTCCAGCGGGTTCGGGTTGTTGTCCTCTGGATTCTCCACTTGCACATCAGGCTGTGGTGTCATGGGTGTAAAAAATCCAGTAATCCTTTTCATTTTACTGAGAACTTCCTTTTTGCATTGCTGTCTTTCATTCTTTAGTTTTCTTTTAAGCGCGCCACTCTGATACCGTTTGTCCGCCATTACATCACTGTCTAATGCAGATAGGTTTTCTCAACGACAGGAAACGAGGCACTACGTAACTGCCAATATCCTATCAGCAAACCTCAAGATAAGAGAAAAGGAGAGATGGCGCAAGGAACAATTCTATATAGTCCTTAAATAGTCCCAAATATTATGTATAAGAACAGTCATTAGGATTGCTCTGATGGCTGCAACCTGGAGAGCGAAGCACAGCTCTATAAAACAGAAATAGAAAAGGACAAGGTGCGCCAGACTCAGTGCAGTATTAAAGAACTTCTGTTTAATTGGACAGACAAAACAGCCAAATGGCTACTCACAAAAGTAGATAATATATAAGCGTATAAGTGGGGGATACTGTACTGGTATTCGTCCTGGGTCCACGATGTAAGCGATCGTTCTCAGAGGCACGTTGGAAGTGTGTTTTGGCTGTCTGGCTCTCTCCCTGGCTGCTGTTCCTCTCCACCCCCTCTCCGATTCTCCAGCCCCCATGGAGACTTTCGGTTTGGGGGTTAGCCTTGTGTGTCCTTGGCCTCAACCCCGGGGGAGACAGCTCTCTCAGGGCCACCTTCATTATTCCACAATTGGACTGTTGGGTTATGTATTGGGTTGTTGCCAAAAGGTAATGTGCATTTATATATTCTAAAATACCTGCTTTACCTTGTGTAAGCATGATTTTAATCGAGACTCCAGTGATCTATTTATTGATTTGTTTTATTTATTTTTCTAGTCATCTCTTGATGCATCCCACTCCTGATGATTGGCTTTAAACGCCATGAAACGCGTAGAGTCTACACTCAGGGTTGCCATTTCAAGTTTGGTTCATCTATGAATTCTATCATATACCATTTATACATACTAACATTGTTATTCGGAATACCTTGTTCACCTTTTTTGTATATCCATTTTAGAACTGTGATTGCTTGTATCAATTATTTTCAAACAGCGTTTATAAACAATGTTTCTATCAACATGACTACTATTTTTATTATGCCTCAATGTGCATGATTTATGTATTGTATATTATGATGCATTATATTATTATTATTATTATTATTATTATTATTATTATTATTATATTACTCATGAACTGATGTCTATGCATTTCTTTGATTAGCAATTCTCTATGGCTATACAGCCTATAAGCCCCTGAAGGGGTGGTGACAGTTAATTTAATATAAGGTATCCTAGACTTTTTCAAAGACCTACCCATGCCTCATTTAAAGTCCCACTACCCCTCTCTTGCTTTTTAATTGCACCGCAGGAGGATGATGAGAAGCAGTGGTGGTGGTAACTCTTCTCCACGCTCTGTATGTCTCCAGGGCGGGCAGTGTAGGCGCTGCACGCCGTGCAGTATCGATGGCATCTGTAAACAGGAAGACAGAGGCCGGAAGTGCATTCCAACGTGGAACGCAAACACCGCGGAGCGAAAGTGACGTCGTGGCCAATGAGATGACGCGTTTCACAGCATCCGCTGTTTCATCTGATCTAGCTGACCATTCACAAGGTCAGATATATACATACATACATGCCTAAGGGAAGTGGCCGGATGTGCAGAAACAACCATATACACAGTAAACAATGTAATAATTCAAAACGAACCAGGAGATTAATAAAAGCAATAAAAATAGATAAAATGATAAATAAATTGTAACAAATGTGAACATATTTAAAACGTAGATGGGCGGGGCCTGCGGGACCCCCTATTGAGTGGGGCCCATGGGCATGAGCCCAGTCAAGCCCATTGGTAAGTCTGGCCCTGTACACCCGCCCCTTGCAGAGTTCAATGAATAATACACCCGCCCCTTGCAGAGTTCAATGAATAATACACCCACCCCTTGCAGAGTTCAATGAATAATACATCTGCCCCTTGCAGAGTTGCACGAGCATTGGGAGCGTGTGGCACAATGTAGTCTTAATTGCGTAGGCGCTGTGTACAGCTGATCAATAGCTGTTCATGTGCGGAAACTTTCAGCAGCTCCTTTGTCCTCTGTACTGTGCAAGTGCTGTGCCTGCGCAGCACAGGGCGGGCATTATCCTAGGGGGGACCTTTCTCATCAGAACACCGGCATCCTGGAGAAGTGTTACTCTGCTTCCCTTTTACATTGTTCCTGAACCCTGTAGCCTTTTCCTTCATCCACAATTTTATACCCAAATGTATTTTATTCTGTAAACTCCCTCAGTAAAGATTGTTTAACCCCTTAGTGACTGAGGGGAAAACAAATGTTAATGCCTGAACACAATTTTGCAACTTTGACCTGTGTTAGTAAATCTGTACATCAAAATGTCACTTCCACCCATAGCTCTTAAACAGAATTTTAAAAAAAATGTTATTGCATTTTAATAGGGATGAGCTTTCTGTTCCAGTCAAACATGAGTTCGACTTGAACATCGGCTGTTCGCCCGTTCGATGAAGATCGAACATTATGGGGCGTTTGTGCCAAATTCGAGTGGTGTGTCACGCCCCATAATGCACTGCATCATCTGCTGATGATTGGCCAAGCATGCACTATGACCCGCAGGCTTTGGCCAATCACAGCGCCATCAGCAAAGAGAGCCATAATTGGCCAAAGGCAGAGCCAATTATGGCTCAGGGAGTTAAGTCCACACCCCACACTATATAAGGCCGCCTGCACGTCAGCCCTGTGTAGTGAGTTGCTGGTGGTCCATTCCTGGTGTACTGTTTCTAATCTACTTCAGGCAGGCAGGTGATTCAGTTAGCTGCAGTATATTTAATATATATATATATACAGTCAGACTGGTATATATATCCACTGTATCCAGTTTAGCTAGATCTCACAGCAGTTCGTTCTTGGTGTACTGTTTCTAAACTAGTTCAGGCAGGCAGTTGATTCAGTTAGCTGCAGTGTATTTAGTATATATATACATCCCGGCTTTGTACATGTATATATATATATATATATATATATATATATATATATATATATATATACACACTGTATCCTGTGTAGCTAAATCTGACTGCAGGCCATTGCTGGTGTACGTTTTCAAATACACTTTCAGGCAGGCAGGCAGGTGATTCAGTGATCTGCAGTGCATTAAATAAATATACAGTCTCCAACATATATATATCCACTGCATTCCAGTCTAGCCAAGCCTATATCTGACTGCAGGCCATTGCTGGTGTACGTTTTCAAATACACTTTCAGGCAAGCAGGCAAGTGATTCAGTGATCTGCAGTGCAGATCTGCAGTGCATTAAATATATATACAGTCTCCAACATATATATATCCACTGCATTCCAGTCTAGCCAAGCCTATATCTGACTGCAGGCTATTGCTGGTGTACGTTTTCAAATACACTTTCAGGCAAGCAGGCAAGTGATTCAGTGATCTGCAGTGCATTAAATATATATACAGTCTCCAACATATATATATCCACTGCATTCCAGTCTAGCCAAGCCTATATCTGACTGCAGGTAGTTCCTGGTGTACGTTTTCAAATACACTTTCAGGCAGGCCAGGCAGGTGATTCAGCGATCTGCAGTGCATTAAATATATATACAGTCTCCTATATATATATATATATATCCACTGCATTCTAGTATAGCCAAGCCTATACCTGACTATAGGCCATTTCTGGTGTATATTTTCAATGATACTTTCAGACAACAGGAGGGCGGTAGGCAGCCCCTTACCTCCTCCAGTACTTCCGCACCAACATCCAGCCCATCACCCACACCACTCCAGAAGTTGTGGCAGCCATTTGATCCCTCCATCCTCCAGCAAGCTCTTCATCGCGACATCAGTACTATCATTAGATCACCCTTCCTTCAAGCAACTCTGTCTTCCTCACCATGTGCAACTTCAAATACACAGCGGACGCCCTCCACAGGCTAAGAAACACTGCCTCAACTTTACCAACCGCCACTCAAAAAAGACTAAAAAAAGAACAATTACTAAGGACCAACCCACAATCAACCATTAAATACAGGGAGACACCGATCCAACCACAACAACTAGCATGCGCCCTGATCAACACCAGATCTGCAGTCAAGCACAGGCTGGAAATCCATGACTTTATCATCGAAAACAACATAGATTGCCTCTTCATTACAGAAAGCTGGCTAACATCCGACTGCAACACCATCCTAACTGAATTGGTGCCCGAGAACTACAGTATCCTAACTGAGCATAGAATAGGAAAAAAAGGAGGAGGCCTAGCAGTGATCTTCAAATCGCACCTTGGGTTCACCAAACCAACTTTACAGAACTCAGTGCCTTTCATGGAAACACTCTCACTGCATCTTCAAACAACACCTCAAGACACCATTCACATACTACTATGCTACAGACCACCAGGACCAAAGACCAATCTCCTTACTCCACTCACTGAATTAATCTCAATACACACCCTGAAAACCAAAAACCTTCTGGTACTTGGGGATTTTAACCTCTGGGCAAACTCTGCCCAAGACCCTATCGCGACTGCCTGCGTCAACCAAATAGAAGAACTAGGTCTTCAACAGCTGATAAATGCTCCCACGCATGGTTCAGGACACACTCTAGACCTCATCTTCAAACAGAATATGGACATCAACATATTTGACAACACTCCACTACCATGGACGGACCACCACGCTATCAAATTTAAAATCACCACTAACACCACCCTCCAAAAACAGAAACGCGCAACAACAACACACTGGAACAGATCCCAGAAGAAACTACACTCCGAACTCTTCTAAACTACATTATCAAACAAAATACCTTTGCTAAACTTAAACCTCTCAACGGAACAAACACTCAACTCCCTAAACAAGGTATTACTACAAACAGCAGACTCAGTGGCGCCAAAACGCAGAACACTCGTCCACAAAAAAACTCGAGATGGTTTAATGGCACTCTCACCCTACTCAAGCAAGAACATAGAAGAGCTGAAAGAGCATGGAGAAGAAACCCTACCAAGGAAAACCATACTAACTACAAAGCACTCACTGTGAAATACCACAAGGCAATCTTCAAAGCCATTTCTCGAACACCATCTCAACTGCCTTAAACCGGCCGCAGGAACTTTTCAAAATAGTCACCCAGTCAATGACCCCAACCTGCTTAGAGCCCCCAGCAAACGATACTCAAGAATTTTGCAATGAGTTATCAAATTTCTTCATCGACAAAATCGACAACATTCGGAAATCAATTAATCAGAAAATAACAACCAACCTCACTCAACCAAAGCAAAAAGAGGATATCGACACGAACATCACACAACCACCGAATTTCTCTTTGTCCCCAATCACCGCTGACACGACTAAAAACATCATCAGAAGCCTTCGAGACAGCACATCACCAAACGACATCATTCCCACAAAACTCCTGAAAGAATGTTCCGACATCTTGGCCCCTACCATAACACACCTCATAAATCAATCATTCAAAGAAGGGATTGTGCCAACCACCCTCAAGCAAGGCATCGTCAAACCCCTGCTAAAGAAACCCAATCTCGACCCTAAGGACCCTAACTGCCGCAGACCGATAACAAGCCTCAACACCATCTCCAAGATTATGGAGAAAGCAGTAGTACATCAGCTACAATGCCACCTGGACACACACCAACTCCTGGACCCTCTGCAATCAGGCTTCCACCCAGGCCATGGCACAGAAACAGCACTTCTCAAAATATGGGACGACGCCCTTGAAGCAGCAGATGACGGAGAATCGTGTCTCCTGGTACTGTTAGACCTCAGTGCAGCATTTGATACAGCGGACCACAATACTTTACTTGTCCTCCTCGCAGAAGTAGCAAAAGCTACAGATTCTGCTCTAAAATGGTTTGCATCCTCCTTAGAGAATCGCTATCAGATAGTGAAACTAGGAGCATTCACCTCGGAAACCCAGGCAATCTCCTGTGGAGTCCCTCAAGGCTCACCCTTGTCACCAGTGCTATTCAACATCTACATCCGCCCACTCCTCAATATCATCAGAAAAACGGACCTCTGCTTCCACTCATACGCTGATGACACCCAACTCTACCTTCACATCACCGGACAAAAAGACCATCATCAGCAATTAGAGAAATGCCTCACTTTAATAGATGACTGGATGACCATTAGCTCCCTCAAACTCAACGGTTCAAAAACAGAACTTCTCTTTCCTACACACTAACAAAAATTCCAAAACTAAGACTCCGTGGACACCTCCCACCATCTTCGGACAGACCATCTCTCCAAGCACCAAAGCCAAGAGTCTCGGAGTCATCTTTGACTCAGAAATGACAATGGATGCACAAATAGGATCAGTAGTTAGCGGATCCCACCATCTCCTCCACCTGCTACGTAGACTCATCCCCTTCATCCCAGAAGAGGACAAAGCGGCACTTGTTGGAACAATCATCAATTCCCGACTCGACAACGCAAACTCGCTCTACGTAGGATTACCCCAATATCAGCTTGCGCGCTTACAACTCATCCAAAACACGGCGGCAAGACTGTTAACAGGAAAAAAACCCTGGGAATCCATTTCCCCAACCCTAAGGAGCCTACACTGGCCAACCGTAAAGAATCGGATCACATTCAAGACCCTCTGCCTCACCCACAAATGCATACAAGGAAACGCTCCGCTATATCTCCGAGAGGGAATAAAACACTACACACCTAATCGCAGTCTTCGATCAGCTAACCAAAACCTCCTCATCATTCCCAAATACCGCTACAAAGCAAAGGGAGAACGAAGATCCGCAATCCAAGGACCTTGGCTATGGAACGCTCTTCCGACCTACATCCGCATGGAAGAAAACCATCAGGCCTTCAGGAAAAAACTAAAGGCCTTCCTTTTCTAAGAAGCTGACAGCAGAGAACGCATCTAGCGCCTTGAGGCGATTCAGTTCGCATTTGCAGCGCTTTACAAATAATTCATCCATTCATTCATTCATTCAGACAGGCAGGTGATTCAGTGATCTGCAGTGCATAAAGATATTCATACAGTCTCCTACATATATATCCACTGCATTCCGGTCTAGCCTAGCCTATACCTGACTGCAGGCCATTCCTGGTGTAATTTTTCTAGTAAACTTCAGGCGGTGTTTTGCTAATCCAATTTTACAGCATGTCTGGAAGGCCACCAAGGAAAGGCAGATGCTCACAGGCCACTAAAAGAGGGCAAGCAGGCTCTATGTCTACAGCCAACAGTGCTGGTCATGGACACAGTGCATCCTCAGCACGTGGCCGTGGGGCACCCTTGTCCTTTTTTTCGACAGCTGGCCGTGTTGAGCCACAACATGCAGAAGGGTTGGTAGAGTGGATCACAAAGCCATCCTCATCCTCCTCATCCTCTGTCACCCAGGCTAAGAGAAGTTTGGCTGTCAGTGGCCTATTCCATTGGCTCAATGCCATCAGTCACTCCTTCCCTAGCCCCACCATCATGTCCTGAGGAGTCCCCTGAACTGTTTGACCACAGTGTCGGGTACATGCTGCAGGAGGATGCGTAGGGTTTTGAAGGCTCCAATGATGGTACCCAGGTTGAGGATGAAGGCAGTAATGTGAGCCCAGAGAGAGGGGGTGCCTAAGAAGGACAAGAAACTGGAAGTCATGTTCCCCCAGCTGCCGCATACTGCCAGTGGTGAGGGAGGGGATGATGAGGTCAGTGATTCTACGTGGGTGCCTGATAGAAGAGAGGAGGACGAGGAGGTACAATTCCAACGAGACAGGATGCCTTCCAGGGGCCAGTTTAAGGACAGCCAACCAACTGCATCACACTGCAGAGCTCTGCATGTGCAGGGCGCTGCTGACTCCGCACATTTTTTCAAAAGTTCTTTGGTGTGGGCCTTTTTTGAGACGTGTGCAGCAGATTGCATCGTTGCTGTTTGCAACATATGTCTGAAGCATATCAAGCATGGCCAAAACAGCAGCCGCTTGGGCACCACATGCTTGACCAGACATATGTCCTACTCCCATGCAGTCCGTTGGCAAGAGTACCTAAAATACCCACACCAAAGAACAAGACGGACCTCTCCTTGCTCCTCATCAGCTGGGATCTCTAACCCCACTATACCTTCAGTCCTTTCAGAGACCTGCACTGAGAGGAATGAAGGTGTAGAATTAGGTGTCCCATGCACCTGCGGGCAATCTGCTAGCTATGCACCTAAATCCGATTGTAGCAGGCAAATTTCCCTACCCCAGTTGCTAAACCGTCGAAAGAAATTCGGTCCCAGCCATCCACATGCTCAGCGGCTGAATGCTAGTTTGGCTAAATTGCTAGCACTCCAACTGCTGCCTTTTCAGCTGGTAGACTCTTCTCAGTGGCAGGTTCCCAAACGCCATTTTTTTCTCAGAAGGCCATTCCGGCTCTCTACCGGCATGTGGAAGGCAATGTCTTGGCCTCGGATAGGGCGGTCAGCGGTAAGGTGCATATAACCTGATCCTGACCTAGCCACCACCCACTTATAAGAAGGGGATCCAGTGGTTCGTGGGGTTTGCTAATTTTTATCGCAGATTCATTAAGGACTTTTCAGTTATCATCACACCCATTACTCAGCTCACCAAACTGGGTGTTCGTTTCTGCTGGTCTCCTGTAGCCCAGACTACTTTCGGGACTCTTAAAGGACTGTTTACATCTGCCCCTGTACTAAGCCATCCAGATCCGGCACTACCTTATATCCTGGAGGTAGACGTTTCCGAAAGTGCAGCCGGGGGGTTCTGTCCCAGCGTCAAGGTCTCAAGAATTTAATCTATCCTGTAGCTTTCATCTCTAGGAAACTTGCACCTGCGGATAGGAATTATGACGTAAGTGATCGGGAGCTTCTTGCCATAAAAGCCGCTCTTTATGAGCGTAGGTACTTGCTAGAGGGAGCAGCTCACCCAATATTGATCTAGACAGATCACAAAAACCTTGAATATTTAAGGACTTCTAAGAGATTGAAACGCCGCCAAGCCCGATGGGCACTTTTCTTTTCATGGTTTTATTCCATATTACCTATAGACTTGGATCAAAGAACATCAAGCCTGATGCACTGTTGCACATGTTTGAGGATCCAATGGACTTACCTGTATCAGATACCATCCTATGAGCAGGAAATGTTCTGTTACTGCAGACCGATCTTATGTCACAGCTGAAGCAGGCATCCACTGTTACCCCTAATCCTATCAGGGATATGTTACAGGCAAGAGAGGGACTTCTTTGGAAGGGGAACCGAGTCTTCATCCCAGAAGCAGTCCGGATACCAGTTCTGGGATCCTGCCATGACCATCCCCTAGCAGGTCACTTCGGCATTCACAAAACAATAGAATTAGTACAATGCACATTCTGGTGGCCTATTCTGGAAAAAGACTGCAAGAAATACATTACCTGCATCCGAAGTAAGAGCACCCGAAACAAGGCTTGGGGTTTGCTCAGACCTCTGCCTGTGCCCGACAGGCCGTGGACCATGATTTCTATGGACTTTATAGTTGAACTTCCACCCTCTGAGGACTGTACAGCCATCTTTGTCATAGTTGACCGGCTGACTAAGATGGCCCATTTCTTACCTTTGAAGGGTACACCCTCTGCTGGATAGGGCACTATGTGAATCCTTAAAAATCAAACTTTCCATGTCATCCGCATACCATCCGCAATCTAAGGGTCCACCCGAACAAACTAATCAGACATTGGAACAGTACATCTGTTGCTTCACGTCATTTGTCCAGGATGACTGGGTATCACTCCTACCCCTAGCTGAGTTTGCTTATAACAATCCCTGTCATGCAGCCACCAAGCAATCTCCTTTCTTTTCAAATTATGTCTTCCATCCCACCTTTTTTGCCCGACCTTGTCCCTGAGTCTTCGGTACTAGCCATCCAAAGCACTGTGGATTTCTTCAATCGTGACAACAAGCTGTTGCAAGTGGCTGTGACCAAGGCACAGGAAGATAATAAGAGAGCTTTTGATAGAAAGAGGAGAGGGGAACTCATTCTGCAACCAGGGGACTAGATCTGGTTGGCTACAACCAATCTGAGACTGGCCTGTCCATCAAAAAAGCTAGCTCCTAAATTTCTAGGGCTGTTTCCTGTGAAGAGAAGGATTACGAACTATCACTACCGGTATATTTCAGCATACACCCAGTGTTCCATGTGTCTTTGTTAAAGCCTGTGGTTCCCGATCCGTTCCCTAATCAGGAGTCTAGACCACCTGAACCAGTGATGTTCAATGGGGACAAGGAGTCCGAGGTGGAGGCAATTGTAGACTGCAGGAGGAGAAGGGGTCAACTGCAATACCTAATCAAATGGAGAGGTTATGGGCCGGAGGAACACTCCTGGGAACCAGAGCAGAATGTACATGCTATGGACCTGGTGAATGCCTTCTTCTGCAGTCATACCCTGAAGAGGAACCAACTGGGCATCCAGAGGCTGCCCGTAAGGGGGGGCAATGTCAGGGAAGTCCTCTGCGAGGTACAGCTGCCATTCTCAGGGGCACTCCTGTGCGCAGGCGCCAACAAAGAATACACAGAACAGCCACGGACGCATCAGTGAACGCGCATGCGTGTGCACGAACGCGACCATGCATTCACGTATGCGCGTGCCTGTCATAAGAACTGGCGCCAGGCGGCCTATTTAAACGCAGCTTCAGAACTGGCTTATTGCTGCTTGGTCTACAGCGTTACCTGAAATCTTGATACCTGTGTTGTTTCCTGATACTGTTCCGGCTTACTCCCTGACTCCGCTCCTGCCTGCTGTTGTACCTGATCTGCCTGATTGTTGCCAAAACCTGCCTGTGACCCAACTACGCTCCTGCCTGCTGTTTGTACCTGATCTGCCTGTCTGTTGCCAAAAACCTGCCTGTGACCCGACTATGCTCTTGCCTGCTGTTATACCTGATCCGCCTGTCTATTGTCTACCCGGCTCATCTGACCCTGCTTCCTGTTGTGCATCCCAGCTTGCCATCTGCCAAGTCTGCTGGCCTGTCTGCCACCTCACCCACCTGCTACCAGCCAAGTCTGTCTTCCTGCCTGTGAGTTCCTGGCTACTACCTGCACAGACTTCAGGACTGATCTTAGGCACTCTTACCCCACTGTGCTCCAGCGCCAGCTGTCTCACTATTAGCAGCCCTTGAGCCAGAGCTGTACGGGAGGCCTTCCTCTTCACGTCAGGCTCACCCACCGGGTACGTGACACATAAAAAGAGAATTGAGGTTATCCATACCCAATTAAAAGAACGTGGACCTGCGTCCAATTCTTATAGCCAGTTTGTCCTTCAGCTATTGGAGTTCATCCTAACATGCAACATATTTATGTTTGGTTCCTCCCACTTCCTCCAGGTACAGGGGGTGGCTATGGGGACCAAATGTGCCCCCTCCTATGCCAACATGTACCTGGGGAGGTGGGAGAGGGAACTTTTTGCTAATGATCATTTATCGGATTTACTTCAGCATGTTATCGCCTGGCACAGGTATATTGATGATATTTTAATTTTCTGGTCGGGCACACGGGATGAACTCTCACGGCTGATGGACCTATTGTCTATTTATACCTACAACTTAAATTCTACCATGGAATGTAGTCAGGAGAAGATTAATTTTCTGGATCTACAAATCCATGTTGATTCTGATGGAACCCTCCATTCTTCCCTTTACCGTAAGCCTTCTGCAGGCAATACGATTTTGCATGCCAGTAGTGCACACCCACAACCTTTGTTGGATAGCATTCCTTATAGTCAATTTCTACGACTCAGAAGAAATTGTACTTTAGATGCAGACTTTCATCTTGCAGCAAATGATCTTTCTCTTAGACTACACCAAAGAGGATATAGTTGATCCCTTTTGAAGAAAGCATTTAACAAAGTAGTTAAATCGGACCTTATCCATTCTAGAAGACCTTCTAAATCTAACCAATCGGTCCGCATCATCACCCAATTTTCCAAGCAACACACTCACATAAGATTAAAAGGAGAGAAATCAACAGTATTGGGACTTTAAATGAGGATAGTGGGGCCGTTCATACCCCTCCTCCATCCCGGTTCAGTAATAAAAACTAAAAAAAGAGAGCAGATGTGGGACTTTGAGTGAGGCACACGGGAGCAAAAGTCAAACTAGAATAGAGTTTCAATTTGTTAATATAGAGTAATACATAAATTCATAAGTTTACATTTATAGGCACATAGCTCAGTAAATAATTTGTACTCAATCATAAAATACATTCCAACAAGGACTTCTATGTAAACATATGAGGATATGAATAAAAAATACATAACAATAGATATGTGGCACGCAGTGTCACTAGAAAAAAGTGGCAAAGATAAAATGCAATAACAATGGAACGTCCATACATAGCTAATAATGGTGTATGAATAACGGTAGTTGTAATCTCTACGCCGTTTCGGGACCTTATAGCCACTCATCAGGAGCATAACCGTATTAATCACCTATAAATAGGGGAAATTAGCAATATTAGTAGTAGTAGTTTAAAGGACGAGTGGGCAAATGTAAAACATAAAATTCCACATTCTTCCACAAAGACCATAAACTTACAATTGCGTCCGTGCAAAGGCGGCGCAGCCCTGAATGCAGAGCCCACCCGCAATGCCAGGGTCCGAAGCTGAAGGAGCATGTCCAGGCAACAAACCCGGCAATGAGAAACCCCCAGATTGGGTCAGAGTGTAACGGGGTGACCTCAGTGGAAGGAGGAAAAGAAAGACCTGAAAAGCAAAAACACAAAGTGAATAGGTAAGAATAGTGTGAAAAATGAAAGGAGAATATAAAGCAGTGAAAATGGGTTGGAATAAAACGAGTGAAAAAAGAGAGAGAAGGAGAAAAATGAAAAAATGAAAGAAAAAAGTTTAGAGAAAGAGAGAATAGAATATGAGAGAAATGACCAAGATAGTACAGAAAAAGACCAGGGAAGGGGGATGGTAGAACAAAAGAGAAAAATTGAGTGAAAGAAAAAAGGGGGTGAAGAAAGACCATAGCTATGAGGAAAAAGACCTGAAAAACAAAAACACGAAGTGAATAGGTGAGAATAGTGTGAAAAAAATGGGAACAAGAGTATAAAGCAGTGAGAATGGGTTGGAGTGAATAGAGTGAAAGAAGGAGAAAGAGAAAATTGAAAAAGTAAAAAGAAGTTTTGAAAAGGAAAGAATAGAATATGAGAGAAACGACCAAGATAGTCCAGAAAAAGACCAGGGAAGGGGGATGGTAGAACAAAAGGGGGAAAGTGAGTGAAAGAAAAGGGGGTGAAGAAAGACCATACCTGTGAAGGAGGAAGTAGGGGCATGATTGCCAAAAGTGTGTGGCTGCTTGATGGTGTACGGATAGGGCCTGAATTGGGAGACACCTCACTGGGAGAAGCCAAAGCGGGGAGTGCCGCCGCAGAGCACACCCCCAACGTCATGCAACCAGCAAACCAAAGGGGACCGGGAGGCGCCGCGGATCCGCCAGCCAGGCAACCGAGCTGGCCGACCGCGAGCGCCAAACCAACCCCACCAAGCGCTGGAGATGGAAAACAAATCAATGTCTCCCAATTCAGGCCCTATCCGTACACCATCAAGCAGCCACACAGTTTTGGCAATCATGCTCCTACTTCCTCCTTCACAGGTATGGTCTTTTTTCACCCCCTTTTCTTTCACTCACTTTCCCCCTTTTGTTCTACCATCCACCTTCCCTGGTCTTTTTCTGGACTATCTTGGTCGTTTCTCTCATATTCTATTCTTTCCTTTTCAAAACTTCTTTTTACTTTTTCAATTTTCTCTTTCTCCTTCTTTCACTCTATTCACTCCAACCCATTCTCACTGTTTTATACTCTTGTTCCCATTTTTTTCACACTATTCTCACCTATTCACTTCGTGTTTTTGTTTTTCAGGTCTTTTTCTTCATAGCTATGGTCTTTCTTCACCCCCTTTTTTCTTTCACTCAGTTTTTCTCTTTTGTTCTACCATCCCCCTTCCCTGGTCTTTTTCTGTACTATCTTGGTCATTTCTCTCATATTCTATTCTCTCTTTCTCTAAACTTTTTTCTTTCATTTTTTCATTTTTCTCCTTCTCTCTCTTTTTTCACTCGTTTTATTCCAACCCATTTTCACTGCTTTATATTCTCCTTTCATTTTTCACACTATTCTTACCTATTCACTTCGTGTTTTTGCTTTTCAGGTCTTTCTTTTCCTCCTTCCACTGAGGTCACCCCGTTACACTCTGACCCAATCTGGGGGTTTCTCATTGCCGGGTCTGCTGCCTGGACACGCTCCCTCAGCTTCGGACCCTGGCATTGCGGGTGGGCTCTGCATTCAGGGCTGCGCCGCCTTTGCACGGACGCAATTGTAAGTTTATGGTCTTTGTGGAAGAATGTGGAATTTTATGTTTTACATTTGCCCACTCGTCCTTTAAACTACTCTAAATATTGCTAATTTCCCCTATTTATAGGTGATTAATACGGTTATGCTCCTGATGAGTGGCTATAAGGTCCCGAAACGGCGTAGAGCTTACAACTACCATTATTCACACACCATTATTAGCTATGTATGGACGTTCCATTGTTATTGCATTTTATCTTTGCCACTTTTTGAGATGGGTCGACTCCTACTGGAGCTCCTGCTATTTTGAGAAGGTGCCCTTTGTTTATACTTATTATAATGTATAATCTACTGTGTGAAGCTCGGTGACAACAAGTCTGACGTGTAGTGAAATCCAAATTAATCACAACAATGGCCAGGAGGGCACGGAGTCACATCGGCTGCTTTAAGGGAATAGTTAATTAGCTCATGTTAATTCTGTTTCTGGTTACAGGTTTATTGTTAGAGTAATATGATCAGGAGGGGAGAACCTCCTTCTGAATTGTGTATATAAGACTGTATTCTTGTTCTAATAAAGATTTTGTGTTCAAGCTGTGTAACTGAGCTAGTCCCGCCTGGTTCTTACAATATCTGAAGGTCCATGTTGGAGGAAGCAGTGTGCTGACGGAAGCACTCAAGCGGAGTGCGATGGGGATCTGTTACAATTTGAATACCTCCAATGGTTGAGGAAGGCTTTATCTAGTAGTTTAGGTGATTCTGTGGTTATTCATGTTGGCTGGAGAGTATCCCCCATTCACGTGAAGAAATAGCCCCCCTCTTCATTGCTGCATTGCTACAGTTGAAGGTTAAAGGAGAACACTGCTGGGAAAATGTTCCTGAGAATGCCCAGATGAAGTCATGATGCCAACTTAAGGCCTGAGAGTTCCAGTGAACACCATGAGAGAGAGATCTGAGGTGCCTGCCAAAGAACCAAACTTAGCCCAAATGCATCAGTTCCAGTCTGTCTGTAGATGTCAAGTTCCGTCTGTCTGTCCTTACAAAGTGGCAAGTTATTATGGGGTGGAGAATCTTCTGATTGCATGTATGAGTACAGAACAGGGGCAGGCTGATCATTCAGGCATTTTGGGCACTTGTGAGGGTCCTGGGCCAGTAGGAGTCCCCATGAGCTGGGACAGTCACACTTTGTAGGAAGGTGTCCCGCTGCAGCTGAATCCCAGGGTTTGTCTCTGCTTCTAAATACATAAACTGCCCAGTGGGGTTTTCAGAAGTTCTGATTCTTCTTTCTGTCTCGCTACCAGCAGTCTCCTGCACACTCGCTCTGTGCTTCCCTCAGTTAGATCCCCCCCATCCTCAGTGTCATGTGATGAGCCCCCGGAGGAGGGGCATAGCTACTACAACTTCCCACTACATGCAGGGAGAGAGGTGAGTGGAGGGAGGAAAGTCTGTATGGGGAGGTAAGCTGCACACAATAACTGGCAAAGTTTCATGGGGACGGAAGTTTGTATGGTAGGTGGTGAAGGGTTCAGGTGACAAGAAGGGTGACAATAGCAGTGAGTGTGTGTGTTGGAGTCGGCAAAGTTTGCAGCCCCCCTCCCCCCAGCTGAAAGACATCTCCTAAGAAGGCACACATCACATCCCTATCTTCATAATCCCCATCACTCTGTATGTCCAGATAATGTGAAGGTCATTTATGACCTTTCCATTTAACCCTTTGTTATCCAAACTCTGTACAGTGAAAAGTGTAAACCGACCGAATAAACTATACACACCATATACAAAATAATAATCCCCAATAAACATATCAGCACGATGATCAGGGCTATATGCATGGTAGCACAATTGTATGAACACTGATCATTTATGTTTATTGAGGATTGTTATTTTTATGTACATGGGCTTGGTTCACACCTACAGGAGCGACCAAGCATGAGCATGTTTTCACACACACAAGCAACATAGAAAATTCATGAAAAAGTCCAGTTTGGTGCACACGTTTTTCAGATACATGGGGGTGCCCTTAATAGAACTGCAATGCATCTGCTAAAGTGCAGCACGTTTCTGTGCGTGTTGGGAAGGCATGCAATTTTACACGCATTCCCCACATCCATAGAAGGGAACTTAGCTATAGAGAGTTTAGTTTATGTGCTGAGTTTACACTTTTGATTGTACACGGTTTGGATAACGAAGGGTTAAATAGAATGGTCACACCTCCCAACATTTTGAGATGGAAATGAGGGCCACCTACTAGCAAATGTATGTAGGCATAGGACACGCCCCCTGTCACACCCCCTTAAAGGAGAACTAACCAAAAAAAGTTAATTAACCATTACTATTCCTTTATATTGGCTTTTAAAATTTACAAATGCAGCAATTTAGAAATTGGATGAAAGGTTTAGCATTGGAAACATACACAGAGTGCTTGGGGGTTGCATATTATATTTCTTATAACAGGAGGTTGTTCTTAGAAATACCATTGTATTTCTTATTGTTTTATCTATTAATGAGTGCAGTCATTTTTTGATTATATCTAAATACTTCTCAGCCCCTGATCCCTTCCCCCCACCCCCCGCAGCGCTGCCGGCTTCCCTCCTTTCCTCCCCCATTGACAGCATTTGTGGGCACACAGGAGGAACCTCAGGATGGAGAGCAAGAAAGGAACCAGTAAATATGTCATTTACCAGCCCCTTCATTTTCTAAATGAAACCAATGAGTGATCAATACCGATCACTGTATTCATTTATAACTGTTTTTACTATGCTTCAGTTTATGAATGGGGAGGAGCCTCTGTCTCCTATTCATTCATCTGCAGTGCAGCTGAGGATACAGAGAAAGGGGACGGGGAATGTGTCCTCAGTCCCTTTCTCTGTCTCAAAAGTGAGCCTGATATCCCACCAAAGCCCCCCAACAGCATTGTGAAAAAAATTAAAAAATATATTAAAATAAATTTAGTTAAAATCATTTTTTAATTGTATAAATAAGACTTAAAGTGGACCTTCAGTCATTTTTTCAACTTTCCATCTATTAAATCTTCTGCTCTTGTTGTTAAGTAAAACATTTTTTTTCTGCCAGTAAATCCCTTATACAATCCACTTCCTGTTTCCTGTCTGGTCATTAGCCTAGGCTTATTACATCATTCACAGCTCTCTCTCTCACTCTGGTTAGAGTTTGCCAGGAAGGGAGGGGGTATGAGTCAAAAGAGGGCCAATGAGAGCTGCAGAGCTGGAGGTGTGCCTCTGTGTGTCTACGTAAATACAGGAAGTGAACAGGCAGCAGAGTCAGCTGCCTACAATTAAAAATGGTAGCAACCAGACTCAGTGGAGGGAGATTTCTGCATCATATTTGGCAAGTATAAGAATCACAGTATATATAAAATAATATGCAAAGTGGTTGGAGGGAAGCTTCAGAATGGCAAAGATGTTTTTATTACAAATTATGTGAGCAGACTGCAGTTCCTCTTTAAGTTTCTAATCAGACTAAAAAGCCACGCCCAATATGTGGCATTATTTAGCCACACTCACTGTGTGCCGCAGTGTGCTATACTTGCCACAGGTCACTGTCCAAGTATACCACGTCCACAGCCACCCCTCTGTCCAAGTATACCACATCCACAACCACCCCTCTGTCCAAGTATACCACATCCACAGCCACCCCTCTGTCCAAGGTCCAAGTATACCACATCCACAGCCACCCCTCTGTCCAAGTATACCACGTCCACAGCCACCCCTCTGTCCAAGTATACCACATCCACAGCCACCTCTCTGTCCAAGTATACCACATCCACAACCACCCCTCTGTCCAAGTATACCACATCCACAGCCACCCCTCTGTCCAAGGTCCAAGTATACCACGTCCACAACCACCCCTCTGTCCAAGTATACCACGTCCACAGCCACCCCCCTGTCCAAGTATACCACATCCACAGCCACCCCTCTGTCCAAGTATACCACGTCCACAACCACCCCTCTGTCCAAGTATACCACATCCACAACCACCCCTCTGTCCAAGTATACCACATCCACAACCACCCTTCTGTCTTTCATGAAACCATGCTGTCTGTTACTTAGATGAGTTCTTGCTGAAAAATATATTCTATAAGGTCTTTTATTAAACTCTCCAGTATCTTCCTGATTATAAAAGTAACACTAATGCCCCGTACACATACGGTAGGATTTTCCGACGGAAAATGTGTGATAGGACCTTGTTGTCGGAAATTCCGACCGTGTCTAGGCTCCATCACACATTTCCCATCGGATTTTCCGACACACAAAGTTTAAGAGCAGGCTATAAAATTTTCCAACAACAAAATTCCGATCGTGTGTACACAAATCCGACACACAAAGTGCCACGCATGCTCAGAATAAATAAAGAGATGAAAGCTATTGGCTACTGCCCCGTTTATAGTCCTGCTGTACGTGTTTTACGTCACCGCGTTCAGAATGTGTGTGACCGTGTGTATGCAAGACAAGTTTGAGCCAACATCCGTCTGAAAAAATCCTAGGATTTTGTTGTCGGAATGTCCGATCAATGTCCGACCGTGTGTACGGGGCATAACAGGTCTATAGTTAAAGACTTTGATCACTTTTTATATATAGGCACCACATTGGCCCTGCGCCAATCCACTGGTACTATTCCCGTCATTAATGAGTCCCTAAATATTAGATACAATGGCTTTAAAATGACAGAGCTCAATTCTTTTAGTATCCGTGGGTGGATGCCATCTGGTCCAGGTGCTTTATCCACCTTTATTCTGTCTAAATATTTCTGGACCAGATCACTTTTGAGCTATTGTGGATCATTCGGGGCTGTGTCACTACCACCCCTATTATGGACATGAGCTTCCCCATGCTCCTTTGTATACACAGAACTGAACAAGGTATTTAATAAATTAGCCTTCTCTTTGTCCCCAGTCACCCCCTCTGAGCCTACATGCTCAGACCTGACCTTTTTACTATTAATATGTTTGAAGAAGTTTTTGAGATTTGTCACACTATCTTTTGCAATTTGTTGTTTGTTTTGAATGTTTGCATCCTTGATTTCCTTTTTACATATTCTGTTACAGATATCTCCTGTTTTTTTGTTATTATTTAAGGAACACTGGCACAACATAGTAAAAATAAATATTTTTAAATGTAGCTTTATATTTCTTATTATTTTCATAACTTACCACCAAAGAGCAACCCAAAATAAATTCTCTTCCTTCTGACAATCGCAGTGATACCACATATGTGAATGTTAGTTGTTGTTTGTACCCGGAGTACTGCCCAGAAATAATAGTGTCCATCTTGGTATTCATTATATTACCTAAAGGTCAGTTCACACCACATGCAGTCCAGTTTTTTTTTTCTATTTCAAAAATGCAGGAAAAGTAAGTTATATGGTTTCCAATGGCATAGTTCACACCAGGGCGGTCAGTTCCAGGGTGTTCCAGTTCCAGAAAAAAAAGAACATGCTTCATTTTTCCTACACTGGACTGCACTGGAACGCAGTAAAAAGCATCAAAAATTTACCAGAATGCACTGGAACGCATAGAAAATGCACCGGACCCCAGTACAGTGAAAAAAAAAGATGAAAAAAGCATCTGGAATGCATCTGGAAACGCATCAAAAACACGCCATAAATGCATTAAAAATACACATGCAGGGGGGACGTGGCTGCTACAGAGCTGGATGGCAGAATAGAACTGGAGCTCTGAGCACTTTAGGGAAACAACAGCACAAATAGACACATTAGAATCCCGTTTTCAGCCGGCGTTCTGGTCCGGGCACACCTGGGGAATATGACTGGCAAGAGAAAAGGAGCTTCCAGACCGCAACAGCTGACTGACTTTTTCACACAGCCACGGGATGGAGGTAGGCAAAATTGCGCTGGGTCATCCTCCACCCCGGCCACTAGAAATCAGGGGAAAGCACATGAGAAAGCCACATCTCCCCAACAAAATGTATCCTCTTGCAGCCATCAGTCCTATCCTTCTTCCCCACCATCAGGAAGCCCAGCTAAGGTTAAGTTTAGGCTGGATGGAGCTGGATGCATCCCTGTAATGAGCCCTGTCACTGACTCAGGAGATGATACAAGAGAGCTCCCTGACTCCATCACTTCCTTCCCTACCATGAATAAACCCGTATTGGACACTGTACTAAAAGATATGCTTGAGGAGCATGTTGCAAGCAGATATGATGAATTGCATGCACAGATTCAGTGGGGAAATTAAAGCAGTGGAATCCAGAGTAGAACACATTGAAGGAAAGATGGGGGAGTTTGCAACCACTATAAATTACCTGATTGACGCAAATGAGGAGCAAGAAGGAGAGTCAGAATGGATCAAAAACAAGTTAGCGGATATTGAAGATAGGTCCAGAAGGAACAATCTAAAAATAAGGGGGAACCTGAGTCTGTCCAGCAAGCGAACCTACGGTCCTATGCGGCCACTCTATTCAAATCTCTTCTGCCTGACCTTTTCTGAAATGGACTTCACCATTGACAGAATTCACCGCCTGCCTAAACCCACATACCTGCCTGATAAAGTTCCTAGAGACGTTATCCTACGCCTCCACTTTTATCATGTTAAGGAACAGCTCATGCTAGTGATGCGCAAACCAGAACATGTTCCCTCTCACTACCAAAACCTACAATTTTATGCAGATCTTTCCCAGCATACTCTGAAAAAGAGGAAGAACCTAAACACAATCACTAAGGTTCTCAGAAACCACAAGATACCTTACAGATGGGGATACCCCACAAAAATGACCATAACAAACAACGACCGAACTAGGGTGCCCACCTGTCCCAGATTGCCCGGGATTGTCCCTTAATACATATTTGTGTCCCAGGTCCCGGGCACCTTCATTCCGGGACAATACAGTGTCCCGGAATGAAAAAAAAACATACCGCCAGTCCACCACCCTGATAAACATTGCCTCACTCAGCCAAACTAACTGGTTGCTAGGGCCACCTCGCTTCACGTCTAGCAACCAGTGACGTCGGCTGAGCGAGGCTTACCCAGTGCTGAGCAGCACGCCTCAAAATCCACCACGCTTTTGCCGATCCTCGGTCCACCTCAGCTCCGCCCCCTAATTCTAGCTCCCTCAGTCCCTCTCTGCATGCAGAGCAAACCAGCAACCGCCCTGACCCTCTCGCCCCTGTCAATGCAGCGCTCTTGCAGGAGCCCAGAAGAAGGAGCAGCCAGTGTACAGGGAGCAAGTGCAACCCACAGCTTACAGAATGGGACAGCAGGAGAGAGGTATGTACAGTCCATCACTGAGCACCACTGTCCCCCTGTCCATCCCACTGTCCCACTGTCCATCCCACTGTCCCCCTGTCCATCCCACTTTCTCTCTGTCCATCCCACTGTCCCCTTGTCCATTCCACTGTCCCCCTGTCTATCCCACTGTCCCTCTGTCCACCCCACTGTCTCCCTGTCCATCCCACTGTCCCCCTGTCCATCCCACTGTCCCCCATCCATCCCACTGTCCCCCTGTCCATCGCACTGTCTCCCTGTCCATCCCACTGTCCCTCTGTCCATCCCACTGTCCCCCTGTCCATCCCATTGTCCCCCTGTCCATCCCATGGTCCCTCTGTACATCCCACGGTCCCCCTGTCCACCCCACTGCCTCCCCCTGTGCATCCCGCTGGTGTGGGGTTCTTTGGGGTTCTGTGGTTAGGGCGGTTCACTTTGGGGTGCCTTAGATATGATGGACTGATTTGGAGTGTTGAGATAGAATGGGTCACTTTGGTGTGGTGTTGATAGTGTAGGTTGCTATAGGTAGGATGGGCTACTTTGAACTGTCAGTGGAAGGGTGCAGTGGATAGTAAGGGTTGTTGTAAGGTAGGGTGGGTTTAATTTAGGCCCCTTCCATCGTTAACACAATGTGGCTACACCCTCTGTTCGCCATAGCATACACAGCACACTGTGTTACTACTCTCTTTAAGCCACCCAAAGGTATGCAAGGTATTTTACAATCCTATTGTCTATATAGTGTATACTACAAAAAATGCAGTGTGCCAGAAAAGTGTTCGGGTTTGGCTTGAAGAAAAGGTGGCAACCCTAGTAGTGGCACTGCTGGTAAGCCAGGATCCACCACGGCAGCCTGCAGCTCATTGCCAGGCCAGCAGCCCAACTTCCCTCCTCCTGAGCCTCCTCCTGCCCACGAGTGCCGCTAGACGAGCCGCCAGCCAAACTTCCAGGTTTGTACACTGCTCACTCACTAATACTATTCTATGAGAACATGCATGCTTGCAATGAATCATGTATTGCTTTTAACAATGTTCCTTCTAGAATCTGATACTGTATGTTCGTAACAATAAAATTTATTTTTTTTTCTTTTTTTCCACATATGTATTTGTGTGGCAGAAAGTCTGGCTATCTATTCCAAATAGGGTAACCACCTTGGTATTAGACCTGTGTAGGGAAATTTATGATCAGTGCTGTATCACTAATATATATATATGTTTGATGTGTTAATACATTTATTATATTGTGTATTCTTCTGTCAGCACTACAGAACAAGTGAACAAACATGTTTTTCTCTTAAAATATATGTTGCCAGCAAGTTAAGATAAACATTCTGTAGGGTAAGCTGTTGTAGATGGTAATCACATTGTAAGCAGTAGTGTGAAGATGCAAGTCATTGTATGTGATGCGCTGATAACAATAAGTCACAGAAAAGCTAGGTGTGTCTACCATAGAATGGGTATAAAAGTAGGAAAGTTGTCATATTCTCTAGAGCAGGGCTAAGACACACACATTCTGTGTACAAGCTCTGTTCTCCATATATATATGCAATAAAAACCTTTGCATTTGGAGCCATTTTGTTTTCAGGCATTTAATCCTTTTACATCAATGGTGCCGTAGAAGGACTCGGATTGCCAAACTGAACACAGGATCTGTGATCTATCTGACGTACAACTTCAATAAGACAAGGGCCCAAGGGTGAGTAAAAAATTGTCTCCCTGAATTGTCTGGTTGTCCTTGTACGGCGGGGGGAGCACAGATCGTGTATCAAAACGCAATCAAAAGAACCTGGGCAAAAGGGGTGATATTTTATGTCTTGTTTGTGGTTACTAACTTGAATGAATGGGTTCCTGAGCCATATGAAAGTGTGAGTGTGTGGGGAAAGTTGGGGTCTCAAGGTGAGGAGAACCCCTTTCCAAGCAAATGTGAAGAGTGAACATTATTGTCTGTTATATTAAACAGTTGTCTTTTTAACTAACGCAGAGTACTAAATTGTTTTAAGTGTGAATGAGAGGGTTGCCTAAACGTCAAAAGCTGGAAAGCCTGGGTTTATAGCCTAAGGTGAGGCCATACATGTATGTGCTGTTTTGATGCCTATGACGTCAACAGGTGCCCTCTGAGTGAAAGTGTATTGTCTAAATGTCATAAAACTATACTAATTATTGATACTCATGCATACTAATTGAAAGGTGTTAACAGCTACCCTGTATGAATGGGGTTTTACTAACGGGATTCATAGAGTAAAATAAGATTTTGCCTAAATGAATAGTACTGGTAATCTTTGTACAAATTCTTTACTTGTTTTTGAAATACTGACGGTTTTATTGGGGGCAATTGCTTGGTTACTATTAGCAATAATTGTGCTTAGACCAAGAGATAGAACCGTACCCCCAGAGCACAACACGCTAGAAGGGGGAGAATACATAAAATTGCATAACCTTGCTGATGTGTCCAAGCAATGAATGTGTGCAACTTGGGGTGTTAGTAGATACCTTGTTCATCTGTTATATCATATTGTTTGTGGTGTGTATGCTGCTAAAGATCTGGAGAGATAGACAGCGTGGTTTCCCTGTGTGTGATCTCCAATTCATGCTATAACAAACTGTGCCACAAAAGTCCAGTATACAGCCTCATCCAAGTAGGGGGTGAGGACGTGCTTTCAGTGGAAGAGAGCACAAGGGGAGTATTGGCCAGCTCCCATAGGAAAGGAAAAGTAACTGGAACCTCACTGACGATCCAGTAATGGGGAATCAGGTGGGAGGAGGTGCTAAAGTTTACGGGGCACCATTGACACCCCAGGAGGAAGTCAAGGCCCGCTATGGAAAGTGGGTAGTGAAGTACCTAAAGAAATGGCACAGTTTGGCAAAGGCAACGGATTGGCCGGTACCCATACAGGGAACATTTGATGTCAGAGTTTGGACAGCATTACACCATAACTTTAAGAGTAGGATGACTGAGCCTAATGAAGTTGCAGCATGGGCCAGATGGGAGGCAGAGGCATATGGGAAAACAGCTAAGGTCCTAGTTGCAACACTGCCCAAGGTATCGGAGGAAGAAGGTGAGTTATCAGAGGAAATGATTGCTAGTACACATATGTTAGCAAAAACACTCATCAGAAACCCAAGTAAGCCTGTCTCTGACCAACTAATATCTAGTAGTGGGTCCCCACCACCATATGTCACATCATCTACCCCTATTGGAACAGGTGCTATAGAAGCATCTGCGCCAATGAGAGAGGAGGTGATGCAAGGATATATACCAGACACACCTAAGGGTAAATATTGGTATCAGAAGCCAGGATGGAGTAGCATGCCTCCGTCAAAGTTGCTGAGTACAGAAGATTCGCCAGAGGTAAGTTGGCAGGATAAAAGTTTCCTAAGAACACCTGTCGGGATGACAACAATACAAGGGGCGAGTATGCAACAAGAAAGAATTTACCCACCTCTCCCCCCTGACTCAGATGACGAAGAAGTAATAACTTCTAAACAAGGGGGGACAGGGAGGTTATTACCAGTAAGAGAGCAGAGAGCTTATAATAAGAGTGAATTAACAGTGACTATAGTTCACCATATGCCCTGGACTCCTGGGAGATGAATACTTTCTTGAATTCAATCCCAAGCCTAGGCATAGTCCTCATCTGTTTGCTAAGCAGCTATGCAACATAGCTGCAAGCCACAGAGCAAATTGGGAGGACATGTTACGAATCATAAAGGGGGTGTCAGGAATAAGTGATGCTGATCTTATGATACAGGAGGCAAGGTTAGTAAAATCAGAATATTTAGGGGTCTTCAAACGGGACTCACCAAAATTGGCACTAGAAGAGTGTGAGAAATTGAAGGAGAGGATAGGGAAGATCTTTCCGGCAGCTTCCTGGAATAAGGTGAGTTCAATGACCCAAGAATGTAAAGAGGAAGTGCACCAATACACTGATCGGTTTAGGAATGCAGTCCTTGAGACTGGGCAGGACCCAGGTAGTCCAGCCTTGGCCTCAATGATTGTCACCATGTGGGGTACAGGTTTGAAAAAATCTGTTCAGGAAAAGTTAACCACCCGTTATCCTGAGTGGAAGACCATGAGCCTACAAGCTCTGACCTCAGTGGCATCCCATATCCAAAAGAATATGGATGACACGGAGGCAAGAAAGCCACAAAAGGTGTTGCTCTCCTACCTCCCACCAAAAGAAGCCCCACAGGACGAAAAGGGGAGGGAGGGTGGGAAACCAAGAGCTATGGGTGTGTGTTTGAACTGCCAAAAACCTGGCCACATTGCTAAATTTTGACGTGCACCCAGGAAAAGTAGCATGGATGCATGGGGAAAGAGGGATTAAGGGGCAGAGGCCCCAGTGTGGTCAGTAATATCTGAAACTGATGGTAATGATGCTTTTGTAAAAAAAATTTTTGGCAGAACAAAATTGTAAGGTAGCTAAAGATAAGCTACAGTGGTGCCAGGAAAAAGTTGTTTTCCTGGGGCACTGTATCTTTAAAGGGGGTAAACACCTAACTTCAGAAAGGAAAGAGGTGATACGTTCATACCCCCTTCCAAAGAATCAAAGGTCTCTAAGAGCATTTTTGGGTTACTGCAGACAATGGATCCCAAATATGTCCCAAATAGCTAAACCATTGTATGCTTTAACCTCAGGTAAGGTTGTGCATTTTGAATTGTCTGCTGAGGAGATACAGGCTATAGAGGCATTAAAGGCTACTGATAAGCATAAACCTGTGGGATAATTTTCCCAGCCTCTTGATCCTGTAATCTCAACAGCAGCACCTTGTGTGAAAGCCACGGCAGCAGCAGCCATGTTAGTGAAGAAAACTGCTGAAATTGTGTTGGGGAACACCCTGATTCTCATGGTCCCTCATGCAGTGGAGCAGGTGCTGGGACATCTTAACACGAGACACTTATCTGCTGCGAGGTTAACTAGGTATGAGCTGGCTTTGCTTACACCAAGTAATATCATTATTAAGAGGTGTGATGTTTTAAATCCAGCCACTTTGTTACCCATTCGGCCTACTCCAGTGGAGTGGGTACATGACTGTTGTCACACAACTGAGGCCTACTATGAGCTCCCAGTGATGGTACAGGATTTTGCCCTGGAGAACCCAGAGCTGGAACTGTGGGTAGATGGTTCCAGGTATTACACTGAGAAAGGTTCTCCCGTCACTGATTTGGCTATGGTAAGTCAGAAGAAAGTAATTTTCCAGAGGGCTCTACCAAATCATTGTTCTGCCCAAGTGGCGGAGTTGGAGGCCTTGATAAAAGTGTGTGAATTGGCAGAGGGGAAATCAGTGAATATATACACTGATTCTCGTTATGCCCGCGGTGCTAAACATGATTTTTCTATTCTATGGAAAAGCTGTAATTTTTTTGATATCTCAGGGCAAGCTTTTTAAAAACTCTGCTCAGGTGAAGGCCCTACTTGAAGCTATCACTTTGCCCGCTGCAGTTGCAGTGGTCAAGGTGAAGGCTCACACAAAAGCGTCTGATGCTGTTGCAATGGGTAACCAAAGGGCAGACGAGGCAGCTAAAGCAGCTGCCTTGCTCCCCCTGGTGGTGAGTGATGATGAAAGAGTATATTTCCTAAAAGGGGATACAAATACTCAAACCCTACAACAATTGCAGAGCACAGCATCTCGAGAGGTAATCAATAAGTGGAAAAAGAACAATTGTCATTACAATGAGGATACCAGTATTTGGCTCCATGAGGATGGGAGGCCGTGTGCCCCTCCTGCGATGTACCCTTCTCTTTGTTCTATGGCACATCTCCCTTCTCATGTAGCCAAAGGGGGGATGGTTGATATGATATGGAAATTGTGGTATGCACCAGGAATTGAAGAAGTAGCTAAGCAGTATTGCCAGGCTTGCTTGATCTGTGCATAATATAATCCAGGGAAATGGGTAAAAACTCCTCAGGGTCACATTCCGAGGGCTCTATATCCCTTCCAGAGATTCAGATAGAGGAAGTCACTTTACTGGGCAGGTAATGAAAGAGGTACTTGCAGCTTTTAACATTGAGCAACGCTTACACACTCCTTACAACCCCACAGCTAGTGGTAAGGTAGAAAAATACAACGGGCTACTAAAAGCTAAGTTGAGTAAAATTACAGCTGAGACAGGGCTAAAATGGCTCCAAGGGTTGTCTATAGCTCTGTTTGCATTGAGAACTACACCTAAACAAAAAGGGAAGCTCTCTCCCTATGAAATATTATTTGGATGAGTACCAAAGACGGGCTTGTACTATCCACAGGCTTTAGCAAGATCATACGGGTCACTCACTGAATATGTCATCGGGTTACAAAGGCATTTAAATCAATTGCACAAGATAATATATTCATCTCCTCCAGACCCAGATGCCCTTGAAGGGACTCGTGACCTGCAGCCAGGTGACTGGGTAATGGTGAAAAAGCATCAGAGGAGGGGTCTGGATCCCAGGTGGACAGGACCCTACCAGGTGCTACTTACTACAGCTACAGCAGTGAAGCTGGAAAACAGGGATACTTGGATACATGCTTCACATTGTAAACGTGTACATTCTGCAATTGTATCTGAGCAGTAGGACCAGTTCTCCTGCCTAAGGATTCTGTGTCCTCAGCAAGACACTGCTCAGAATGTGATCATATCTCTCTAGTCGTTGCAGGAACATCTACCAAGAAGTTGTGCTGTGTTTAAAGTACCCGATGAAGGATCATGAGTGCCTGGAAAAACTTGCTGCTGTTGGCGTGGTGTGGGCTTGTGGATGGTCAAACCTATCTGAATAGGATGATCCAATTACATGAGGTGATCAGTACTCAATTCAATCTCTCTAACTGTTGGGTGTGTTCTATGATTCCCCCAAGTGTGAGACATAAACCGATAGTAGCTATAGCAGTTACAGATCCCAATTTATTTTATGCAATATTGATAAAAGAAACAGCCAATAGTACCCTAGCTGAGAAACCTTGGAAACTGGTAGAAGACAAAGGGCTGTTAGTGCAGGGAATATCAGGAAAAGGAATAGGACTAATCCTTAACCATAGTACTGACCCAGAGATGGTTGAAATGGGGATTACTGATTATTATCAGGATCCGGGGAATGTTCAGGTTGTGGTGAATGGTTGTTTTAGCATAGAAAACCAGACGATGTGTCAGTGCCTTAGGGATTGCTCTAACTGTTTTGATGAAACTTTGAAAAAGTCATTGAAGGAGTTAAATGTAACGGATGAATGTGAGAAGGATTATGAGTTTACTGACTTAAATAAGTACAATCGCTCTTTACAGGAAATAGTAGATTCTCAATTGAAAATTTACCATATAAGTGTTGAAGCAAGAGTCCTACCAGGTTCATATTATTATGTGTGTGGTCGAAAGGCCTATAAGTGGCTACCAGTAAAAGCAAATGGTACTTGTGTGCTTGCTAGGCTGATTTACACTACTAGAGTTGTTAATACTACAGAACTAATAGAGGTCCATAAAGGAAAAAGATTCAAGAGAGCTACGGAAGATAAGGTATACTCTATCACTACAGCACGAAAGGAAATGGAGCGAATAGGGAAAAAGTACTCAGTTTCTTTGTTTGATGAGGCATTTAAGACATGGACTTATGCCCCCTCATTCACAGGCTGGGGACATGAAATGATTAATAGGTTAAATGATTATGCTAATGCTACTAATATGATGTTGGGACATGTCTTGGAGGCCCTAAAGGAGGAGACAGATGAGCTAATAGAGATACGAAGACAGGTAATTGCTAATCACATGGGATTAGACATATTATTTGCTTCACAAGGAGGGTTGTGTAAAGTTATTGAGCAGGAATGTTGTACTTATATAGTTGATAATAGCTATGATATAGAAAAACATCTAGCCGCAGCAGGGGAATTGCAGGGGAAAGTGCATGAAGTTGCTAATCATACATTAGATATATCAGAATGGGGAGGGGGATGGCTATCCTGGTTGAACCCTCTATCATGGTTCAAGGGAATAGGAGAAGTGTTTAAAACCTTTCTGATAGGACTACTGAAAATTCTGGGGGTGATCTTAGGAGCTGTGCTATGTTTGTATTTGTGTTTTAAGATAGTCATGTGTGCATGTGTAGCAATGTGTAAGGTAAAGATGAGACCTGATAAGAAAACCTCAGATGTTTCTCTTGCTTTCTCAAAGGAAGAAAATGGCAGAAAGAGAAATGCCAGACCTATCCTCCATCTTTGATGGCCCCTGCAGTTGTCTGTCCTGTTATGCTGCTGAAGCAGAAATGCCTGAACTAGAGTTTGGACCTGAAATTGAGAATTTATCCACCCAGAGGATCTATGAAATATTTGAAGAATCTCTAAACCCTACTACAGTCGCTACCATGAACTTTGAACTAGAACAATTAAGCTGTGCTACTGGACCCAGTTCCCTACCCAATGCTGAAGAATCTCCAGAAAAGAATCAGGAGTCTGTTTATTCTGATGATTCATGCCAAATAGTGGAAGATGAACAGACTGTGCGAGAACTTTGGGTGGTGGGACATTCATATATACATTGGGCCCATAAGAAGGCATTACAAGTGGGCATGAAGAATTTGGGCTGTGATCCTAACAAGATAAGAGTAGTTTGGGGTGGTGTTAGGGGAATGCGCTGGAAAGCTTTGAGGCCACTCTTGTTGGAGGCGGCTGGTCATTGCCCTACTCCTCTTGGCATTATCATCCACTTAGGTGGTAATGACGTGGGGAGAAAAAGGAATCTTGAATTGATTTCTTTGATGAAAGGAGATCTGAAGTGGATTTCAGAGTATTTCCCTGACACCATTCTAGTGTTCTCTTCCATTGTTCTTAGACCTTGTTGGAGTCGGGGAGCGAAATGGAGGGGAAGGAGAATAAATAATGTTCTACAAAGGTTTTTGTGTAAGGAAAAAGGGTATATGTACCATAATCATTCTTTGGAAGGAGAACAGCTTGATCTCCTCCGAGATGATGGGGTTCACCTGAGTAATGAAGGAAATTGCATTTTTGTGTCTAGTTTAAAGCAGATGGTGGAGTTCTGTTTGTTTATGGGGGATGTGAATTTTTAGATAGAGTGTGGATGATTGATGTGTGCAATGGCTAAATAAAAATTAAAGTTTGCTTGAATGAATAGTTGATGACTCTGTCCCATTAACTCCAACTCTTCGAGGGTAACATTTACCCAGTTCATGAGTATGGCTACTCCAGCTCGTGGATGTCGGTAGAGGAGATGGAATGGACAGTGTCTAGATCTTAGGAGGATAGTAAGGAACTAAAGTATTGTAACCTTCCCTTACACCAAAAGATCTGTGAACGGGGATGAGTGTGGGAGAGTAAAGGACTTATATCTTTACATTTCCATACTTAAAATTATAAATATTTTGAAGGGTCTTATACACCCGTGGTCCCTGTCACTTTCAGGTCGGTGGAAGGGAATGACAATTAGTGATCGGCAATGATCAAAGGGGGGAAATGTGTAGGGAAATTTATGATCAGTGCTGTATCACTAATATATATATGTTTGATGTGTTAATACATTTATTATATTGTGTATTCTTCTGTCAGCACTACAGAACAAGTGAACAAACATGTTTTTCTCTTAAAATATATGTTGCCAGCAAGTTAAGATAAACATTCTGTAGAGTAAGCTGTTGTAGATGGTAATCACATTGTAAGCAGTAGTGTGAAGATGCAAGTCATTGTATGTGATGCGCTGATAACAATAAGTCACGGAATGTTAAGTCATCATTCTACGTCATCATAGCTCTGAAAAATATTGATAAAGCAGAAAAGCTAGGTGTGTCTACCATAGAATGGGTATAAAAGTAGGAAAGTTGTCATATTCTCTAGAGCAGGGCTAAAACACACACATTCTGTGTACAAGCTCTGTTCTCCATATATATATGCAATAAAAACCTTTGAATTTGGAGCCATTTTGTTTTCAGGCATTTAATCCTTTTACAGACCCATTTCATCCACCAATTCGATCCCCCTGTGGCGAGCCAATTCATATCTTCTGCAACAACCTGAAACCAGACAGACAATTGAAGACCATATTGTAGAGTTTTTCTCTATTAACGAACCCTCTCTACAAGATCATTTTGTTTTGTGGAATGCTCATAAAGCATATTTAAGGGGTATCTTCATGAAATTGGGGGCACGGGCGAAGAGGCAGCGACAAACACGGTTAACAATCTTAACAGAGAAAATTTTTTAATTAGATACCAAAAATAAAGCACATTCTTCTCCCTCACTCTCCAACAGAATAACGCAGTTGAGATACGATCTCAGGCTTCTCCTGTTGGAGACTTTTGAAAAATCATCAAAGAGGCTAAAAAAAGGATTACTATGCCACTGGAAACAGGGCAGGAAAATTATTAGCGCACCAAACAAAGGGCCATAGATATAAAACTAAAATACCCTATATCCTACACCCTCAGAACAAAAACAAACTATATCATCCACAAGACATAGCGGATGCCTTTAGCCACTATTATGGCACCCTCTACAACTTAAAAGATGACATAGAAACTTGCCAACCAGACACTGAACTAATTAATAACTTCTTATCGCAGACATTCTTGCCAAAACTGTCTACAGAGCAGCTTAGGTCTCTGAATTTACCATTTAGTGAATCTGAAATTCATAGAGCAATAGAATCCCTACCGGCAAACAAATCTCCTGGCCCAGATGGCTTCATTGGAGAATACTACCAAACATACAAACTACTCTTAGCTCCGTATCTAGAGCGCTTATTCAATGCTGCTGCCGCCTCTTCTTCCTTCCCTCCGGGAATGCTTAAAGCTTTAATAGTGACTTTGCCCAAGCCAGGGAAGGACCCGAATACTCCTGCAAATTTTAGACCTATCTCACTCTTAAACTTAGATCAAAAGTAGTATGCCAAACTCATAGCCACTCGCCTACTGGATATCTTACCCTTTCGATACACCCAGACCAGTCTGGATTTACTAAGGTCCGTCAGACTTCTGATGCAACTCAGAGATTGACAAATATTATACATTTAGCTAAGCTCCAGAAAAAGCCTTCTCTGCTGTTGGCTTTGGACGCAGAGAAGACCTTTGATCGAATTCACTGGAAGTATTTGGATATGGTTTTGAGGAAGTTTGGATTTTCTGGCCCCATTTTTACAGCAATAATGGCTCTTTACTCCCAACCATCTGCCCAGGTGTATTCGTCAGGCGTATTGTCCAAACCATTCAATATTACAAATGGGACACGTCAGGGTTGCCCTCTTTCCCCATTAATTTTCAACCTCTTAATGGAGCCCCTAGCCAACTATATTAGAACCCAGCCCAATATTAAAGGTTTCCCAATACAAAATTCCACCCATACCATCAGTTTATTTGCTGATGATATTATTTTGATGCTCACAGAGGTTGAAGATTCCCTGTCTTCAGTACACTCAGCGTTACAACTGTTTAATAAGGTTTCTTACTACAAGGTGAATGAAGGCAAATCATATATTTTGGGGTTGGGGGTTGAACCATCCCTGAAACAAACTCTCAGATCACGATTTTCATATAAATGGAGTGATGAAGGCATTAAATATTTAGGCATTACACTAACGGCTTCAACAAAAGGACTAGTAGAAGCTAATTACACACCATTTCTGCACACACTTAAGTCGAAACTTCAGGATATAGCTAAGATGGAACTGTCATGGTTGGGCCGATTAGCGGCATTCAAGATGGTTATGCTACCACAACTGCTCTATCTATTCAGGACCCTACCCATACCAGTCCCTAACTCCTTCTTCACCAAAATTGAATCATTGGTAAATCAGTATCTATGGAAATGGAAAAGGGTGACATGTGCATTTAAGAAACTAGTAGCTTCAAGGAGAGTGGGAGGGGTGGGACACATACTGATAAAGGATTATTACATAGCTTCCATTTTGGCACAACTGAGGACATGGTTCCCCCACTCACCTAAGACGAGGTGGCAAGAAATAGAAGAATCCCAAATTCCTGGCAATAACCTGTACGACTTACTAATGTCTGTAAAATTTACTACAACAGATACCGCCATCCTCTCACCCTCTATGAAAGCATCAATTCAGGCTTGGAAAATTTTACTAGACATGAAGCATATAGACTAAACTACAATATCGATTCCTCTTCCTATCACCAGCCTCCCTGGGATCATACCTGATCTTCACATAGCACACTGGATAGAGAGGGGAATCACAACTACCAACAACCTTATGATAGGACCCGCAATGAAAACATTTAGAGCGGTCCATTTGGAATATAATCTGGGGGATTCTGAACTTTACAGATACCTCCAGATTAGCCATTTTTTCCATACAAACCCACAAGTCTCTACCCATTTACCATGGAGAATACCTCTATATTTCACTAAACCTTCAACCAATATAAAAGGTATATCCTTATTTTACAATACTCTGAACAACAAAATGATAATTAGCAAATTTTCTGACATCAATGCTTGGGAGCAGGAGCTGAATACTTCTTACACTGCACTTCAAATAACATATTCAGCAAACAAAAGTGTTAACCTTTGGGAGTTAACCCAAAAAATTTTGCTCCATTGGTATTTAACCCCACTGAGAATCTCCAAATTTGATGCCCACACTTCCCCACTTTGCTGGAGGGGGTGTAGTTGCGTGGGTACACTATATCACATATTGTGGGACTTCCCAAATATACGCGCTCTATGGGCCAAATTTTTGAAGTACTATCACAAATACTAAAAGTACGAATTCCTATATCACCAGGTTTAGCCGTATTATAACTAGGAATACATACAACACATAGAACGATAGTCATCCACACTCTGCTAAGTACTAGACTATCGATTATGAGACACCGGAAGGACAATGAGATGCCCACACTACGGGAAGTTATAACAACAACAAACATGCATGCCATATACGAAATAATGTTTGCCTCATCACAAGGAAAATATCAAATAGCAAATATCCATTGGAAACTGTAGACTGATTGGTATAAACTAAGGAGATTTGAATATCACTTATAAAAATTAAGTTTTCTGGTAGGTATGCTATACCTCAACACAAATCGAATCTATAGACTGTGTACTGGTTTGGTTCTATTTTAATTTATTTTATTGTATTTTATTTTATCTTATTTCATCTTCTTTCTTGGTTGAATAACAGTTTCTCTATTTTACAATAATGTTACCTTATTTCAGCACAGAACACAATGCACCAAAGGAATTGTCGCTGGGAGGGGGGATCAGGTGGCTTCCACACCCTGGACACAGATAGAACCCACTTGGGGTGTCCGGGTGGGGTACCATCACATAGTGGCAATAACAAATACACAAATATGTTGTGAGACATTTCATTGTATCCAAACAGACATATACCTGCAACATGTTTGAATGTATGGAATTGAATATTGAAGCTGAGTCAATTCTGTATAATTTTGTGCTTTGGATGAAAAATGTAATAAAAACATATTGAACTTAAAAATACACATGCAGTAACAGATCCAGAAAAAATAAAATACAGCCCAAAATATAGTTACCCTGACCTTTCACCCTTACCTTTACCCTAAAACTAAAATTCTCACTGACCTAGAATAAACATTCATCTAGCTATATCTTTCTTTATTTTTTAATATTTGAATTACTATGTATACATACACTTTTGTTTATTTACATCTTTCTCCCCTGCAATGTAATATATCCTGTATGTATACAATGTATCATATAATATATTCTGTATGTATACAATGTATTATATAATATATCCTGTATGTATACAATGTATCATATAATATATTCTGTATGTATACAATGTATTATATAATATATCCTGTATGTATATGTAGCACCCTCTACCTAAAGGTAGGTGCTAGATTAGTATTTTTCTAGCAGCAGGGCCCAGGTGCAGGTAAATTTAGCCAGGCCTATGTTTATTTCAGGCCTGGTTGTTTTGATCTGGGATTGGGAGTGTCAATATAGTGGGGGGTGTGGTCACCTGTACTTTGGCTCAGAGATCCTCCTCTGCTTGCAGAGGAATTGTTGTGGAAGGAAGGCTGGACTTGAGACCTGAGTGGCAGGCAGCTCATGTGAGGAGCCCTGACCAATCATTAACTTGCATTGGCAAGGGACAGACCTCCCATATAAGCTGGGGTCACATGCTTCCAAGGAGGAGTTCAAGGGTACAGGAAAGACAGCGTGGAGTGCTGAGGTGCTGTACTGGGCATCCCCATGCGGGGATGTGCCAGGCGCGGAGGAGGGATGGAGGGGCTGCTAGGAAGGAGTCATAGGAAAAGATTTTCATCTCCATAAGGAAGTATCAAGTTGCTGTGACTGGGGAACACAGGATATGCATGATGGAAAAGTTAAAGTAGAAGAAGTAGCAGTGAAGTGGTGGAAGTAGATCGGCATTCTGTGACCGGGGAACACAGAGTTCTGATACAAAGGAGAAGGTCAGCATAACAAGAAGAAGCAAAATCTGGAGAGAGTAGTGTAGCATGCTAGGGTGGCTTTGGCCAATTATGGCTCAGGGTTTTAGTACACGCCCCACACTATATAAGGCTCCCTGCGTGGCGGCCTTGTGTAGTGTGTTGCGGCGGCAGAGAGAGATAGACAGAGAAAGAGACATTCATGTAAATCAAAGTGTCATTTGATTTAAGTTAGATAGAGTAGGCAGGCGAGTCAGTTAGCTGCACTTACAGTGTATTGTGTATATATATATGCATCCCAGGTGTTGTGTGTGTGTGTATATATATATATATATATATATATATATATACTGTATTCAGTCGTTCCAGTTATTCTCTTCCTAATATACTGACAGGCAGGCAGGTGTTTTTACAGTATTTACAGTTAGTGTACTGTGTTCCCTGCACAGTGTGCACCTAAAGCTACCTGAAGACAATTGCTGGTGTTCTTCTGATCCTATTAGTGCCACAGGCAGGCAGCTGCAGTATTTACAGTTAGTGTACTTTGTCCTCTGCACAGTGTGCACCTAAAGCTACCTGAAGACAATTGCTGGTGTTCTTCTGATCCTATTAATACCACAGGCAGACAGCTGCAGTATTTACAGTTAGTGTACTGTGTCCTCTGCACAGTGTGCACCTAAAGCTACCTGAAGACAGTTGCTGGTGTTCTGATCCTATTAATACCACAGGCAGGCAGCTGCAGTATTTGCAGTTAGTGTACTGTGTCATCTGCACAGTGTGCACCTAAAGCTACCTGACGACAATTGCGGGTTTTCTTCTGATCCTATTAGTACCACAGGCAGGCAGCTGCAGTATTTACAGTTAGTGTACTGTGTTCCCTGCACAGTATGCACCTAAAGCAACCTGAAGACAATTGCTGGTGTTCTTCTGATCCTATTAGTACCACAGGCAGGCAGCTGCCGTATTTACTGTTATTGTACTGTGTCCTCTGCACAGTGTGCACCTAAAGCTACCTGAAGACAATTGCTGGTGTTCCGATCCTATTAATACCACAGGCAGGCAGCTGCAGTATTTGCAGTTAGTGTACTGTGTCATCTGCACAGTGCGCACCTAAAGCTACCTGAAGACAATTGCTGGTGTTCTTCTGATCATATTAGTACCACAGGCAGGCAGCTGCAGTATTTACAGTTAGTGTATTGTGTCCCCTGCACATTGTGCACCTCAAGCTACCTGAAGACAATTGCTGGTGTTCTTCTGATCCTATTAATACCACAGGCAGGCAGCTGCAGTATTTACAGTTAGTGTACTGTGTCCTCTGCACAGTGTGCACCTAAAGCTACCTGAAGACAATTGCGGGTGTTCTGATTCTATTAATACCACAGGCATGCAGCTGCAGTATTTGCAGTTAGTGTACTGTGTCATCTGCACAGTGTGCACCTAAAGCTACCTGAAAACAATTGCTGGTGTTCTTCTAAACCTATTAATACCACAGTCAGGCAGCTGCAGTATTTACAGTTAGTGTACTGTGTCCTCTGCACAGGGCCGATCCTAGGGTCACAGACGCCTGGGTGCAGAAATATTATTGGTGCCCCCACATGGGCGTGGTTATCTTTACCAACTCCTCCCCTTTACAAATGTTACTATGGCAACGACTCAAACACAGAGATGCTCCCCTAAGAAGTCTTCGTTACCCTAGGATCCTCCCATGATCTTTTAACAATAAAAAAAATACAGGAAGAGCGTACACTAATGGGACCTGGAGGGGAGTCTCTCTGATGCACACAGAGAGGGCTTCTGTTAGAGAGTCTGTTAGAAAGAGCCTGTCAGAGGGTTAACACAGTCAGAGCCTGTCATTATCGGCGCGTCCCAGGGCGCATGCGCGGTAGAGCTGCACATCAACACGTACAGGCACACAATCGGCGGGTACGAGCGCGTGACCCGAACGGGTTAGCACACGTGGGCACACGAACGCATGCACGTACAGCGGGACGTCCCCTTGGCGGGCCTATATAAAGGCAGCTATGCCTTGTGCTCATTGCTGGTTTGTCTTCTCAGCTTCCAGTGTTCCCGTTTATTCTCTGCATACCTGTTCCTGCCTATAGTGACCTGGACCGTTTGACTACTTTGCTTATCCTCTCTCCAGTGTTTGACCCTCGGCTTGATTAAGGACTCCTCTGCTTATCTCCTCTCCAGTGTTTGACCCTCGGCTTGATTAACGACTCCTCTGCTTTTCCTCTCTCCAGTGTTTGACCCTCGGCCTGCTAAACAGACTTGTCTTGCTTAACCCTGTGCTTGCTACTACGATTACCTGGTATTTGACCCTCGGCCTGCTTAAGGACTTGCCTTGCTTAACCCTGTGCTTGCTACTACGATTACCTGGTGTTTGACCCTCGGCCTGCTAAAAGGACTTGTCTTGCTTAACCCTGTGCTTCTCCTCAGCTCTGTTCTTGGTTCCAGGTCAAGCGTTGGAGTCCCTGCCAGGCTTCTCTCCAGCTTAGCAACCAGTCCACGTTACACGGGTTCTACACGTCTAGAGACACCTTGGTAACCTGCACACCTGCTGGCAGCCCGTGCCTCTCCCTGCCTGATACCCTCTGTGCCAGCTTCAGGGGTATCTCGCACCTAGTTGCTAGGGAAGCCGCTCTCAGCATTCCAGCCTTGGTGAGTACCTGACAGAGCCCCCAGACATAGTACAGGAGATGGTCAGAGACTGCAGATATAATACAAAAGATGGTCAGAGACTGCAGACATAGTGCAGGAGATGGTCAGGGAATGCGGACATATTACAGGAGATGGTCAGAGATTGCAGACATAGTACAGGAGATGGTCAGAGACTGCAGACATGATACAAGAGATGGTCAGAGACTGCAGACATGTTACAAGAGATGGTCAGAGACTGCAGACATTTTATAAGAGATGTCAGAGACGGCAGACATAATACAGGAGATGGTTAGAGACGGCAGACATACTACAGGAGACGGTCAGAGACTGGAGATATAATACAGGAGATGGTCAGAGACTGCAGACATAGTACAGGAGATGGTCAGAGATTGCAGACATAGTACAGGAGATGGTCAGAGACTGCAGACATAGTACAGGAGATGATCAGAGACTGCAGACATGATACAAGAGATGGTCAGAGACTGGAGATATAATACAGGAGATGGTCAGAGACTGCAGACATAGTACAGGGGATGGTCAAAGACTGCAGACATGATACAAGAGATGGTCAGAGACTGCAGAGATGTTACAAGAGATGGTCAGAGACTGCAGTTCCTATGGACGTTAATAGATAATGGCCGATCGGCCCTCTCACCTGACCCAGCGATACAGCAACAACGGTTCCTCTGATCAGGAGTCAGCTCACTCTGAATTGCCCGTGGCGACTCCGCTGGGTAGCACCCAGATCTGTATTCTGGCAATGACTCCATTCCTTTCTCCGCCTGGGATGGCGCTAGGCTGTGTGGCATTCCCTCTGGTGGCGCAGGGCAGCGGGGTTCTCTTTCTGATGGTGTTCTCTCAGCACTGACCTCTCCCTCTGGAGTTCTGGGTGTACTTTCCTGAAAGCTTTCCTGGGCTCCTGGCTCTCTCTCTCTCTCCCATTCAGCTGAGCATGCTGTGTGGGGTGCAGTTTCTTTGTTACAGTGGGGCTACCAGTCCTCGGGACTACATATCCCACAATCCTCTTCTTTGCTCCATTTTTTTTTCTTCCCTGGCTGATATGAAGGCGGGGGGAAGAAACATAGTGCGCCGCTCACTAGTACAGCAACGCGCGCAAAGAGGAGAGGGAGAGTTTTGTCGCCCAGTGCGGTAAAACATGGTATCATCCCCCTCCACCAACTATAGTCGCCCCTCAGTACAGACCCCCCCTCCACTAAGTATAGACCCCCCTCTGTCAGTGCAGATCCCCCACTAAGTATAAACCCCTCCCTCAGTACAGACCCCCCCAGGACAAAACACCCCCCTCTATCAGTAGAGACTCCCCCTCAGGACAAACCACCCCCCCTCCATTAGTACAGAACCACCTCCCTCCATTAGTACAGACCCCTGCAGAACAAACCACCCCCCTACATTAGTACAGAACCACCCCTCCTACATTAGTACAGACCCCCCAAAACAAACCACCCCCTCCATTAGTACAGACCCCCCCAGGACAAACACCTCCCCTCCATTAGTATAGACCCCAGAACAAACCACCCCCCTCCATTAGTACAGACCCCCCTGGACAAACCACCCCCCCTCCATTAGTACAGACCCCCCAGAACAAACCACCCCCCTCCATTAGTACAGACCCCCCGGGACAAACCACCCCCCTACATTAGTACAGACCCCCCAGGACAAACTCCCTTCTATTAGTACAGACCCCCAGAACAAACCACCCCCCTCCATTAGTACAGACCCCCCAGAACAAACCACCCCCTCCATTAGTACAGACCCCCCCGACAAACCACCCCCCCTACATCAGTACAGACCCCCAGAACAAACCACCCCACCTCCATTAGTACAGACCCCCCAGAACAAACCACCCCCATTAGTACAGACCCCCTCAGAACAAACCACCCTCCCACCATTAGTACAGACCCCCCAGGACAAACCACCCCCCCACCATTAGGAAAGACCCCCCCAAGGACAAACCACCCCCCTCAACAAACCACCCCCCTCAACAAACCACCCCCTCACCATTAGTACAGACCCCTCAGGACAAACCACCCCCCCTCCATTAGTACAGACTCCCAGAACAAACCACCCCCCTCCATTAGTACAGACCCCCCCAGGACAAACCACCCCCCCTCCATTAGTACAGACCCCCAAAGGACAAACCACCCTCCTCCATTAGTACAGACCCCCCTGGACAAATCACTCACCCCTTCATTAGTACCAACCCCCCCAGGACTAACCACCCCCTCCATTAGTACAGACCCCCCCAGGACAAAGCACCCCCCTCTATTAGTACAGACCCCCAGGACAAAACACCCCCCTTCCATTAGTACAGACCCCCCCAGGACAAACCACCCCCCTCCATTAGTGCAGACCCCCCTGGACAAACCACCCCCCTACATTAGTTCCAGCCCTCCAGAACAAACCACCCCACCTCCATTAGTACAGACCCCCCAGAACAAACCACCCCCATTAGTACAGACCCCCCCAGAACAAACCACCCCCCCACCATTAGTACAGACCCCCCAGGACAAACCACCCCCCCACCATTAGTACAGACCCCCCAGGACAAACCACGCCCCTCAACAAACCACCCCCTCACCATCAGTACAGACCCCCCAGGACAAACCACCCCCCTCCATTAGTATAGCCCCCCCAGGACTAACCACCCCCCTCCATTAGTACAGACCCCCCAGAACAAACCACTCCCCCTCCATTAGTACAGACCCCCAGGACAAACCACCCCCCTCCATTAGTACAGACCCCCCAAAGGACAAACCACCCCCCTCCATTAGCACAGACCCCCCTGGACAAACCACCCACCCCTTCATTAGTACCGACCCCCCCAGGATTAACCACCCCACCTCCATTAGTAAAGATCCCCCAGGACAAACCACCCTCCTCCATTAGTACAGACCCCCCAGGACAAACCACCCCCCCACCATTATTACAGACCCCCCAGGACAAACCACCCCTCCACCATTAGTACAGACCCCCAGGACAAACCACCCCTCAACAAACCACCCCCTCACCATTAGTACAGACCCCCTGGGACAAACCACCCCCCTCCATTAGTACAGCCCCCCAGGAAAACCACCCCCCCTCCATTAGTATAGACCCCCCTGGACAAACCACCCACCCCTTCATTAGTACCGACCCACCCAGGACTAACCACCCCCCCTCCATTAGTAACGACCCCCAGAACAAACCACTCCCCCTCCATTAGTACAGACCCCCCCAGGACAAATCACCCCCCTCCATTAGTACAGACCCCCCAAAGGACAAACCACCCCCCTCCATTAGCACAGACCCCCCTGGACAAACCACCCCCCTCCATTAGTACAGACCCACCCAGGAAAAACCACCCCCTTCCATTAGTATAGACCCCCCTGGACAAACCACCCCCCTCCATTAGTACAGACCCCCCAGGACAAACCACCCCCCTCCATTAGTATGGACCCCCCTGGACAAACCACCCACCCCTTCATTAGTACCGACCCCCCCAGGACTAACCACACCCCCCTTCATTAGTACCGACCCCCCAGGACTAACCACCCCCCTCCATTAGTACAGACCCCCAGGACAAACCACCCCCCTGAATTAGTACAGACCCCCGAGGACAAACCACCCACCCCCTCCATTAGTACAGACCCCCCAGGACAAACCACCCCCCCTCCATTAGTACAGACCCCCCTGGACAAACCACCCCCCTCCATTAGTACAGACCCCCCTGGACAAACCACCCCCCTCCATTAGTACAGACCCCCCTTGACAAACCACCCCCCTACATTAGTTCCGGCCCTCCAGAACAAACCACCCCACCTCCATTAGTACAGACCCCCCAGAACAAACCACCCCCATTAGTACAGACCCCCCCCAGAACAAACCACCCCCCCACCATTAGTACAGACCCCCCAGGACAAACCACCCCCCCACCATTAGTACAGACCCCCCAGGACAAACCACGCCCCTCAACAAACCACCCCCTCACCATCAGTACAGACCCCCCAGGACAAACCACTGCCCTCCATTAGTATAGCCCCCCCAGGACTAACCACCCCCCCTCCATTAGTACAGACCCCCCAGAACAAACCACTCCCCCTCCATTAGTACAGACCCCCCAGGACAAACCACCCCCCCTCCATTAGCACACACCCCCCTGGACAAACCACCCACCCCTTCATTAGTATCGACCCCCCCAGGACTAACCACCCCACCTCCATTAGTACAGACCCCCCAGGACAAACCACCCTCCTCCATTAGTACAGACCCCCCAGGACAAACCACCCCCCCACCATTAGTACAGACCCCCCAGGACAAACCACCCCTCCACCATTAGTACAGACCCCCAGGACAAACCACCCCCCTCAACAAACCACCCCCTCACCATTAGTACAGACCCCCTGGGACAAACCACCCCCCTCCATTAGTACAGCCCCCCAGGACAAACCACCCCCCCTCCATTAGTATAGACCCCCCTGGACAAACCACCCACCCCTTCATTAGTACCGACCCGCCCAGGACTAACCACCCCCCCTCCATTAGTACAGACCCCCAGAACAAACCACTCCCCCTCCATTAGTACAGACCCCCCAGGACAAACCACCCCCCTCCATTAGTACAGACCCCCCAAAGGACAAACCACCCCCCTCCATTAGCACAGACCCCCCTGGACAAACCACCCCCCTCCATTAGTACAGACCCACCCAGGAAAAACCACCCCCTTCCATTAGTATAGACCCCCCTGGACAAACCACCCCCCTCCATTAGTACAGACCCCCCAGGACAAACCACCCCCCTCCATTAGTATGGACCCCCCTGGACAAACCACCCACCCCTTCATTAGTACCGACCCCCCCAGGACTAACAACCCCCCTCCATTAGTACAGACCCCCAGGACAAACCACCCCCCTGAATTAGTACAGACCCCCGAGGACAAACCACCCCCCCTCCATTAGTACAGACCCCCCAGGACAAACCACCCCCCTCCATTAGTACAGACCCCCCTGGACAAACCACCCCCCTCCATTAGTACAGACCCCCCTGGACAAACCACCCCCCTCCATTAGTACAGACCCCCCAGGACAAACCACCCCCCCTCCATTAGTATGGACCCTCCCTGGACAAACCACCCCCCTACATTAGTACAGACCCCCCTGGACCAACCACCCACCCCTTCATTAGTAGCGACCCCCCCAGGACTAACCACCCCCCCTCCATTAGTACAGACCCCCCAGGACAAACCACCCCCCCTCCATTAGTATAGACCCCCTGGACAAACCACCCACCCCTTCATTAGTACCGACCCCCCAAACAAACCCCCCACTCCATTAGTAAAGACCCCAGAGAACAAACCACCCCCCTCCATTAGTACAGACCCCCCCTCCATTAGTATAGATCCCCCAGGACAAACCCCCCCTCCATTAGTATAGACCCCCAGGACAAACCACCCCCCCTCCATTAGTATAGACCCCCCCAGGACAAACCACCCCCCTCCATTAGTATAGACCCCCCTAGGACAAACCCGCCCTCCATTAGAATAGACCCCCCCAGGACAACCCCCCTACATTAGTATAGACCCCCGACAAACCCCCCCTCCTTTGAGCTAATTAAAAAACACCCGGGCAGCAGCTGGAGAGGAGAGGACAGTGTGCAGCCGCGCCCCCGGGTGGAGAACAGAGCGAGAGTGTGTCAGGCTTTTGCAGCAGGCAGGAATTGCACACAGGATGAGGAGAGCTGGAACACGAGCACGGACCGCCCCCCCCCCGTGACGTCACTGCGCGGCTGGTCTCTCTGCACACAGAGACACAGCCGCTCAGATCTCCAGCTATCTCCGCTCTCCTCCTCTGACAGGAGGAGGGAGGGGGGATGGGCTTTGGCAAAAAACAAAGCGGGAGTGGCTGCGGTGACCGGTGGAGAGAGCCGCCTACTACGGACAAGAAGAGGAGGAGAAGGAGGGAGGGGAGAACTCTGGCGCTGCAGCGCCCCCACCTCTGTGGCGCCTGGGTGCACTGCACCCCATGCACCCCATCCAGGATCGGCCCTGCCTCTGCACAGTGCGCACCTAAAGCTAATAAAATACCAAAGGCAGGCAGCTGCAGTATTTACAGTTAGTGTACTGCGTCCTCTGCACAGTGTGCACCTAAAGCTACTTGAAGACAATTGCTGGTGTTCTTCTGATCCTATTAATACCACAGGCAGGCAGCTGCAGTATTTACAGTTAGTGTACTGTGTACCCTGCACAGTGTGCACCTAAAGCTACCTGAAGACAATTGCTGGTGTTCTTCTGATCCTATTAATACCAAAGGCAGGCAGCTGCAGTATTTACAGTTAGTGTACTGTGTCCCCTGCACAGTGTGCACGTAAAGCTACTTGAAGACAATTGCTGGTGTTCTTCTAATCCTATTAATACCACAGGCAGGCAGCTGCAGTATTTACAGTTAGTGTACTGTGTACCCTGCACAGTGTGCACCTAAAGCTAACTGAAGACAATTGCTGGTGTTTAGGGATGAGCTTCGTGTTCGAGTCGAACCCATGTTCGACTCGAACATCGGCTGTTCGCCCGTTCGCCGAATTGCGAACGATATGGGCCGTTTGCGCCAAATTCGTGTGGCGCGTCACGGCCCATAATTCACTGCGGCATCGCAGTGCATTGCTTGCTGATGATTGGCCAAGCATGCACTATGACCCGCATGCTTGGCCAATCACAGCGCCGCCTGAACAGAGAGCCGTAATTGGCCAAAGCCAAGGAGGCTTTGGCCAATTATGGCTCAGGGGATTTAGTACACGCCCCACACTATATAAGGCCGCCTGCACGGTGGCCCTGTGTAGTGTGTGTTCCGGCGTTGAAAGAGATAGACAGAGAGACAGCGTCATTTGATTTGAGTTAGATAGATTAGGCAGAACAGTCAGTCAGTTAGCTGCACTTACAGTGTATTGTGTATATATATGCATCCCAGGTGTTGCATATATATATATACACTGTATTCAGTTTAGCTAGATCCGTTCCTGTTATCTTCTAGACTATTTACATTTAGTGCAGTGCGTCCTGCTCACAGTGTTCAGCTAGATCCGTTCCTGTTATCTTCTAGACTATTTACATTTAGTGCAGTGCGTCCTGCTCACAGTGTTCAGCTAGATCCGTTCCTGTTATCTTCTAGACTATTTACATTTAGTGCAGTGCGTCCTGCTCACAGTGTTCAGCTAGATCCGTTCCTGTTATCTTCCTACTGACAGGCAGGCTTGTCTTGTTACAGTATTGACAGCTACCTAAAGAAAATTACTGGTGTTCTTTTGATCCTATTAGTACCACGGTCAGGCAGCTAGACTATTTACATTTAGTACAGTGCGTCCTGCTCACAGTGTTCAACTAGATCCATTCCTGTTATCTTCCTACTGACAGGCAGGCTTGTCTTGTTACAGTATATAAAGCTACCTGAAGAAAATGACTGGTGTTCTTTTGATCCTATTAGTACCACAGTCAGGCAGCTAGACTATTTACAGTTAGTGCAGTGCGTCCTGCTCACAGTGTTCAGCTAAACCTACAAGTTAGTGGGGTGCGTCCACCTCACAGTGTTCAGCTAAAGCTACCTGTAGAAGGTTGGTGGTGTTCTCATACTACAGGCAAGCAGTTGATTTTGCTAGCTGCAGTATCAGTACATATATATATATATATATATATATATATATATATATATATATATATATATATATATATATATATATCTCCCAGCTTAGTGCAGCTACAGGCCATTAGTATGTCTTGAAGGCCAAGAAGGAGAGGCAGACAGTCACAAGCCAATAAAAGAGGGCAAGCAGGCTCTGTGTCTAGTGCTGGTCGTGGAGACGGTGCATCCTCATCAGCACGTGGCCATGGGACACGCTTGGCCTTTTTTTCGGCAGCTGGCCGTGTTGAGCCGCAACATGCGGAAGACTTGGTCGAGTGGATGACCAAGCCGTCCTCATCCTCCTCATCCTCTCTCACCCATGCCCAGGGTGCTTTGTCTGGCAAGCCAGCGGCCTCTTCCCTCGGCTCAATGTCATCAGTGACTCCTTCCCTAGCTCCACCATGTCCTCCTGAGGAGTCCCTCGAACTGTTTGACCACAGTGTTGGGTACATGCTCCAGGAGGATGCCCAGCGTTTGGAAGGCTCTGATGATGATACTGAGCTCGATGAAGGCAGTAACATGAGCAGGGACAGAGGGGGTGCCCAAGAAGGACAGCAATCTGGCAGTCATGCTCCCCCTGCTGCAGCATACTGCCAGGTTTGCTCCAGTGATGAGGAGGGAGGGGATGATGAGGTCACTGACTCAACGTGGGTGCCTCATAGGAGAGAGGAGGAGGAGGAGGCGGCACATCACCAACGAGGCAGGATGCCCTCCAGGGGTCAGCCTAAGGGCAGCACATTGACTGCATCACACCCCAAAGCTCCACATGTGCAGGGCGCTGCAGTCTCTGCGCGTTATTCAAAAAGTTCTTTGGTGTGGGCCTTTTTTGAGACGAGTGCATCAGATCGCACCGCTGCTATTTGCAACATATGTCTCAAGCGTATCTCACGTGGCCAAAACATCTCCCGCTTGGGTACCACATGCTTGACCAGACATATGTTGACCTGCCATGCAGTTCATTGGCAAGCGTATCTAAAAGACCCACACCAAAGAACAAAGAGGATCTCTCCTTGCTCCTCATCAGCTGAGATTTCCAACCCCACTAGACCTCCAGTCCTCTCTGAGACCTGCAGTGAGAGGAATGAAGGTGTAGAATTAGGTGTGTCACAGCCAAGTACTTGTGGGCAATCTGCTTTTTTTTTTTTTTTTTCTCATTAAAGTTTTTATTTAGGAAAAAAAAAAAGTAAAGGTAATAACATGCAAAATTCGTACTCGCAGATGCAACTGCGGATGTTTTGATTTTCAATACATCATAAGAAAAAACCAGGAAGATATCAAACCTTGAACCATAGTTTGGCTATAATTCTAAACAAACATGTCTTTTATAGTATGGTTACAGTACTTGTATTTGATCAGCCAAAAAATTAAATGCAGGCTTATGAGGAGTCTTACTGACCTCTTTTCATTAATTTCACATCGTTCATCGTTAATAAGTACAGAATGTCTGTAATATTATCACATGCTATATATTCATCGCGTCCGCTTAAATTTTAGTCTTGGATGTATAGATAAAGAGGGAGGGCGAGAAAGGAAAGGAAAAAAAGATAGAGAAGAATAAGTGTAGAACCAATGTGCCATTCTTAGATTTACTTTAAATCGCCGTTATAGAGACCGGGGAATGTATTCTGAACTCACACATTCCCTCTGTGTCTATGAGAGTTTGTTATTTGCAATTTCCCTGTAAATTTGAGAATACCTGAAACTAAACCATGGCTGCCATGTCTTATGAAATCTTTCCACATTACCTCTTTCCTGGGCCAAGGTGTCCTCCATCTCACAAATCTCACAGACTTTCAGCAGCCACTCCGAGATGGAGGGAACCCTGGGTGAATTCCAGTGCAAAGGGATTAGTGATTTTGCTGCATTAAGCAGGTGTTTGGTCAGGGAATTTTTATATCTCCTGAAAGAGAAGTTAGTCACATGTAATAAGCAGCATGCCGCATCTAGATTCAGGTTCGTGTCTGTAATCAGTTTGATTAAGTTTTGGACTTTTTCCCAGTAATCTTTGATCAAGTTGCATTGCCACCAGATATGTGTCAATGTTCCTGTTTCATGTTGACACCTCCAGCACATCTCAGATCTCTGATTATCCCATTTATGAAGTCTGTCAGGAGTATTGTACCAGTGCATTAATAATTTGTAACTTGTTTCTTGCTGTCTCGTGTTCATAGAGCATTTATGTGCCATTATGCAGGCATACCTCCATTGTTTCTTTGAGATCTCCGTCTTCAGGTCCTCCGACCACCTCCTCCTGTGATCATCCTCCGCCATGCCTTTCAAATTTTGTAGCCACGAATAAGCAATTGAAGTGGCCCTCTCCAAAGGAGATTTGCTGTGGCAAACCGATTCTAGTTCAGTCAGGGGTCTGAACAGGTCTCTAGAGTGCGTAAATTTCTTTAAGTAACTCCTAATCTGAAAGTATGTCCATTGTCGAAGGAGTGGGAGATTACTTTCTGATTTAATGGATAGCCAATCTTTAAGTTTATCTCCCTGGAAACAGTCGCCTGCAATCAGGGGAGATCTGTTGGTTGTGTTTAGTAGGGAGGAATTTTGGTCACCTGGAGGGAAGTCAGGGTTGTCCTTCAATGGTGTTAATGGGCTGGGGATTGTTGTAATGTCTTTTTGTTCTGCTAAGATATTTGTTATTTCTAAGGTGGTTCCTGTCAAGGGGTGATTTTTCAATGCGTTTGGATATTTTTTTCGTGGAATCCAGGGTAAATAGATTAGAGGAATGGGACTTAGGTCTGTTTCTAAAGAGACCCAATCTTTCGCTTGTTCGTGACAGTGCCAGTCAATGACCCTCGTTATATGGGACGCGTAATAATAGTGTTTGAAGTTTGGCAGTCCGATCCCTCCTAAATCTTTGGGTTGTGTTAGTTTGGACAACTTTATCCTGGGTTTTCTATGTTGCCAGAGGAATCTCAGTATGGTGGAATTCAAGGTTGCAAAAAATTTCTGTGGTATTTTCACTGGCAGAGTGCGCATAAGGTAAAGGAAGCTAGGTAGTATCACCATCTTGATAATTGCTGCTCTCCCAAACCACGAAAAATATCCTAAGTTCCAGTCTCTGAGGTCCCTCTCGCAACCTCTAAGGAGTGGGACAAAGTTCCTCTCAAATATAGATTGCAACTGTGGCGTCAACCAGGTTCCTAGGTATTTCAATGCTGAGGGTTCCCATCTAAATGTTGAGTTTACTGTGGTTTGTTTAAGAATCTTATCTGGTAGTGAAATGTTTAGAGCCTCGGATTTGGTGTAGTTGATTTTCAGGTTCGACAGGTATCCGTAATGTGAGAAATCTTTTAGTAGGTTAGGGAGGGATATCAATGGATTAGTCAGGAAGAACAGCAGGTCATCGGCATAAGCTGCCACCTTAAACTCCCTGTCTTTCACCTTAAATCCATGGATCGCCCCGTTAGATTTAACTTTTCTGATAAAGGGTTCTAAAGCTAGGATGAACAATAAAGGTGATAGAGGGCATCCCTGTCTGGTCCCGTTTGTAATGTGCACTTTCCTTGACAGTGTTCCATTAATTTTCAGTTGTGCTGATGGGTTGTGGTATAACGCAGAAATCCACGACAGCATGCGTGGTCCCAAACCTATGTGTCCACATACTGCCAGCATGTAGTCCCATGCTACTCTATCGAAGGCCTTCTCCGCATCCGTGGAAAGGAGAAGACCCTCGATATTTCGCGTTTTTGCTGTGTGGATCAGAAGTAAGGTCTTGATAACATTATCTTTGGCTTCTCTGCCTGGAACAAAGCCCACCTGCTCCAGTCCTATCAGCCCTGGGAGGAGGGGACCCAACCTTAGTGCCAGAATTTTCGCGAATAATTTAACGTCGAGATTTAGCAAGGATATGGGTCTGTAATTAGCACATTCCCCAGGATCCTTTCCTTCTTTTGGCAAGATCGCAATATATGCTGAGAGAAAATCGGGTGTTAGTCCCCTTGGCGATGACATGGAGTTCAATGCATTTCTGAGAGGCTCTGTGAGAATGTCAGTGAAGGTTTTATAATAAATTGCAGAAAAGCCGTCTGGCCCTGGGCTTTTGCCGGGTTTGAGTTGAGTAATAGCCAATTTCAATTCTAGGGATGTAATAGGTTCTTCTAATAAATTAGAGTCAGGGGTGTTAAGAGTTGGTAAGCCACTTTGGGTGAGGTATTCTTGGATAATATGTGCCCTGTCCCCTGTCATGTGAGGTTGTTTGTGTTGTTTTGGTAAATTGTAGAGGTCTGGTATAAAAGGCGTGAAAGTGTTCCGCTATCGCTTCCGTTGTTACGTCAAGTTTTCCGTTTTTGTTTTTAATACCTGCTATGTGATTGTTCCGCTTATTATCTCGCAGTGCTCTTGCTAGGTATTTGCCTGTCTTATTTCCCGATTCATAATATATTTTACGCTTGAAAAACAGCATTCGTTTGGCTTTTGTGTCCAGTATCTGTTGCAGTTCTTTCCTATTGTCTAGGAGTTTCGTGGCTGAGTCAGTGGAAAGGGATTGTTTGTGCAGTCTTTCTAGAGCGTTGATCTGTGTTATCAGTGTTTTAATTTGGGTTTCTCTCTCTCTCTTACGCTTAGCGCCCATCTGAATCAGTTTCCCTCTTATAGTACACTTGTGGGCCTCCCAGATCATCAGAGGATCTATATCTGGGGTGATATTTTCTTTGAAAAACTGTGTCAGATTGGTATTCAGTTCTTTGACCAAGGACGGGTCAGTTAGGATCGACGCGTTCAGCCTCCATGTCGGTTGTCGTTTTGTGGGTCCTAGTAAATTCACGGTGAGGGAAATGGGTGAATGATCTGATATCGTTTGGACACCTATGTTGGCTCCCGTCACTTGGGCAAGGTCTCTCTGTGACACAAAAAGGTAGTCCAAGCGGGCATATCTTGAGTGTGGTATAGAGAAATGTGTATAATCTCTTCCGTCAGGATTTGCGAAGCGCCAAGTGTCTATCAGCTGCAGAGATTGCAAAAGGGATTTGATCTTTTTAAGGATCTTATATGAGATACATGTCTTTCCATTGGAAGTATCTGCTAGAGGATTTAACGGTATGTTAAAATCTCCTCCCAAGATCAGACATCCCGAAGCAAACCCCGCGAGCTGCCTGACAATGGTTTGACAAAAAGGTATGTGTCGTTTATTAGGGAAGTAAACGTTGGCTATTGTCAACGGAGTACCTCCATAAGTTCCTTTCAGGAAGACAAATCTGCCTTCTGAATCGCACAATTGTTCCGTTAGTTCAAAGGGAGCCTCCCTACTAATCAAGATGGAAACCCCCTTTGATTTTGACACAGAGTTAGTGGCATGAAACGCCCTCGTAAAGTATGAGTCCGTGAGTTTTGGTGTCTGTTGGGTTTTGAAATGGGTTTCTTGGAGATAAACAAAATGAGGCTTACCCTTTTTAAGTTCTCTTAGGGTGGTGGAGCATCGTTCTGGTATGTTGAGTCCTCTGATATTGTGCGAGATTATTAATGGGCAGTGTCCCAAGGAGGAATAGGCCATGGCTGAAGATTAGGAGGAGGTGCTCGGTCCACCCTTCTGTAGAAAGAACACAACTTCGGCACAAGAATCAGTATTTAATCGATCACTTGGCACAACAATGCTACAATAACATTACTGTCTACCCAGTACTGTGATAAATAGTAATAGTTAAAGTATTGAGAGAATAGAAAAGAGGAAGAAAGAAAGGAAAGAAATATGTAGAGTCTGAGCGAAGTATTGGGAGACCGTCCCGCAGAAGAGTTAGCCACTCTATCCACGGACGCTGTCTGCCAGTTCTATATGTTGTAGCCCGCGTCCTTTTTCAAGGTCGCAAAGGCACACTGTGGGGTTCGAGGGAGGCGCAGACAACCAAGTGTCAGCACACCTATTGCAAAAAGGAAAAATGCGAATAAAAAAAAAAAGGAAAACTCGTCCTGGATGCTGCACACGCAGCCGAACTGTATTAATGGCGTATAACAGAGCTAAAAGGAGAATCACACCCGACCCTGGTGTGTATGTGAAACTTATGATAACTCGTTAGATATATCGGTCAACAAACCAGTTCTGCATACGTTTTAAATGAACCATGGACAATATCCTATGTAATAGTCTACTGTCTCTAAAGCGAGTGATATAAACATATAAACATATAATCGTATAATTTGCTCTCATGTTCATAAGCAATACCTGGATTTAAAGAACACAAAATATGGTTAAAGTATAGTCTTTGGATCAGGAAGCAGTTTTGTTCATAGCTTGTCGGCTACTGAGCACAGTTCTAAGAAGTACCCACACATCCATCAGGTCAGATATTAAGTAAATAAGATTATGGGTGGTGTCCCGACCGTGAGTAGATCGATTATAGGACATAACTGAAAGCTGAACAAGTCAGTTGGGAGTAGATCCTGCAGAGGGAATAGGATTTTATGATGTAGCTGTAGCCAGTGGGATATGGCCTATGTCTCAGTGAGATGATCGGCAAACTAAGCTGAGGCCATGGATGATTAAGAGCCACGCTTGACTATGTTTGGTGGGTACATGTAAATCAGAGTCATGGGTGACCGTGCTCACCTGTAGAAATCTTGCACTATCAAGTGAGTGATCGTTATATGTGACTTAAATTCTACTTTACCCAACCAAGGCACGGGTTCCTGTAAAGGTGCTGGATGTCGAGAGCAATCCGGAAGGAGATCCATTAGTCAACGGTAAAACATAACTTTGCAGAATACGGACCGTATAAGCTGAAGAATTAGTATTATGCGAGGCAGAGAAGTTTGAGAATGGTGAAATCACTCATCTTCTTGATCCCTGTTGTCCTCTATCAGTCTCTGTGGAGTTCCTTGTTTGGAGCTGCTGCCACGGTAACTTTTATATCTTTTAGATAGCCTCTTGTCCGGTGTGGTGGATGGCGAAGACGGAGGGGTTCTTTCCAGTGGGGGCTGTATGTAGTCGGCATACCACTCTGGAAGGCTAATCAGGCCCAGATCTAAAGCTGCACAGAAATCTGGGAGGTCTGTTGGGGTACGTAAAATGTACTGGTGACCATTGTACGTGACCGTAAGAGCGAATGGGAACCGCCAGGAATATCTCAGATCTCTTTCCCTCAGTTTCTCCATCAGGGGACGTAATGCACGTCTGTTTCTCAATGTAATCTGAGAGAGATCCTGGAAAAGCATTATTGTCTCTCCATTAAAGATAATTTGATCATTTCTCCTTGCTTTGTGCATTATTGCTTCTTTCAGCCCAAAGCTTTGCAGGCAGCAGATCACGTCTCTAGGTGGCGCTGTGTCAGGTCCTTTAGGCCTGAGTGCTCTGTGTGCCCTTACAAACTCGATTTCAATGTCCTCCTGCCTTTCAAGTAGGCTGTTAAATACTCTTTTTAGTGCTGGTACAATCTGGTCAGTGTCTACTGATTCAGGGATCCCCCTTACTCTTATATTGCATCTTCTGCCTCTGTTATCGAGGTCCTCGATGTGTCTACTCATCTCAATAAAGTGCTGTGATTGTGTAACTGTGGTTCTCTCAAGTTTGTGAATAGCCCGGTCTCTGCGTTTTCCTTCTGCCTCAGTCACCGCCATTTTCTCATTAAGGACAAGCATGCTCGTTTTTAGGTCCGTTATAGCAGCTGAGAAGGTAGCTTTAATGTCAGCTGCAAACACTGACATATCTGAGAATGTTAGGGGGTGATCCACTCTGGTCTTACCCCTGGCTGAACTTTCTGGAGCTGACTGTGAATCCTCACTGCCGTCGTCCTCCTGGTATGTCGGCGCCATCTTAGACCTGGTCCCGCTGTTACGAGCCGCCGGCTGATTTCTAAAGATCTCCGCAATGTTCTGCGTCGCTGAAGACCCCGAATAGCGGCGTGAGCGAGACTGTGGGGTCGGAGGAGGCTTCTTGCTCGGCATTTGAGCGCTATGGGTCGGGTGGAGAGCTGTGAACGGCCGCGTGTGCTGCAGAGCTTCTTCACTGTGCTGCCATCTTCATTGCGCGCCAAGCCACGCCCCCCGTGGGCAATCTGCTTTTGGTACACCGACGTCAGATTGTTCCAGGCAAATTTCCCTGCCCCAGCTGCTGCACCGCCGAAAGAAGTTTGCTCCCAGCCATCCACATGCCCAGCGGTTGAATGCTAGCTTGGCAAAATTGCTAGCACTTCAACTGCTGCCTTTTCAGTTGGTAGACTCTGCCCCCTTCCGTGAGTTTGTGGAATGTGCGGTTCCTCAGTGGCAGGTACCCAAACGCCACTTTTTCTCACGGAAGGCGATTCCGGCTCTCTACCGGCATGTGGAAGGCAATGTCCATGCCTCGCTGGACAGGGCGGTCAGCGGTAAGGTGCATATTACCGCTGACTCATGGTCCAGCAGGCATGGACAGGGACGTTACCTAGGTTTCACGGCGCATTGGGTGACTCTGCTGGCAGCTGGGAAGGATGCAGGACAAGGTGCAGTAGTGTTGGAGGTTGTTCCGCCACCACGCCTCCAAAATGCTAATGATTGTGACACACCTCTCTCCTCCACCCCCTCCTCTTCTTCTTCCTCCATGGCCTCTTCCTCGGAACCAGCGGTGCTCCGTAGTCGTTCAAGGGGCTACGCAAGTACGCAGGCCAAAAGATGCCATGCGGTGCTTGAGCTGGTGTGCTTGGGGGACAGGAGCCACACTGGGGCAGAGGTTCTGTCAGCTCTGCAGGGGCAGGTTCAGAGGTGGTTGACGCCACGCCAACTTAAGGCAGGAATGGTGGTTTGCGACAATGGCACCAACCTCCTCTCTGCCCTCCGACAGGGACAAATGACCCATGTGCCCTGTTTGGCTCACGTCCTTAACTTGGTGGTGCAGCGGTTCTTGGGCAGGTACCCGGGCTTACAGGATGTCCTGAGGCAGGCCAGGAAAGTCTGTGTGCATTTCCGCCGGTCATATAATGCCAGTGCTTGGCTGATGGACCTCCAAAAGGAGTTTAACCTGCCCAAGAACCGCCTAATCTGTGACATGCCCACCAGGTGGAACTCAACGTTCGCCATGCTGCAGCGGCTGCACACTCAGCAGAGGGCCATCAATGAGTACCTGTGCGACTATGGCACCAGGACAGGGTCAGGGGAGCTTGGTTTTTTTTCCCCACACCAGTGGGCCATGATCCCACGCTGCGTGGAATAATGGACAGGGCACTTGAGGCAGAACAGAGGCAGGAAGAGGAGGACTTCCTTAGCTCTCAAGGCCCCCTTTATCCAGACAGTGTTCCTGCGTGCCCGCCAATCACACAGGAAGAGGACGAGGAGGAGGAGGAGGAGGAGGAGGAAGATTGTGTCAGTATGGAGGTGGAGCCTGGCACTCAGCATCAGCAGCAGTCTTTAAGGGATCAGTCCCAAGAAACACATGGACTTGTACGTGGCTGGGAGGAGGTGGCTGCGGACGTTGTCGTCCTTAGTGACCCAGAGGACTCCGGACCGAATGCCTCAGCAAACCTACGCTGCATGGCCTCGCTGATCCTGCAAAGCCTGCGTAAGGATCCTCGTATTCGTGGTATCAAGGAGAAGGACCAATACTGGCTGGCAACCCTCCTTGATCCACGTTACAAGGGTAAGGTTGCGGACCTTATCTAGCCATCGCAGAGGGAGCAGAGGATGAAACATCTTCGGGAGGCCTTGCAGAAAGGTCTGTGCAACACGTTCCCAGAGACTGGGAGGTTACAAACTCCTGTTTCTGGACAACGTGTTGCTGAGGCTTCGGTCAGTCAAAGAAGGAGCGGTGGAGAAGGTGGCCGTCAGACTGATGCGTTCAGACAATTTTTTGGTCCGCAGCCCCAAGGTATGATTGGTTCCAGCAATCATCGCCAGCGTCTGTTTTACATGGTGCAGGAATACCTAGGGGCAAGATCAGACTTGGACACCTTTCCCACCGAAAATCCTCTGGGTTACTGGGTCTTGAGGATGGATCACTGGCCAGAGCTTGCACAGTATGCAATTGAGCTACTGGCCTGTCCTGCATCCAGCGTTCTTTCGGAACGCACATTCAGTGCTGCTGGAGGCGTGGTAACCGATCACAGGGTGCGTCTGTCCACCGACTCGGTCGATCGACTGACCTTCATAAAAATGAATCAGTCTTGGATCACCACCAGCTACCAAGCACTTGATGCTGATGTAACCGAATAATTTTTTTTTAAATCTCAGATCCCTTCAAAGACTGCCTATGCTGATGCTGAGTGACTATCCCTGAGTAATTATCCTCTTCCTCCTTAATCACGCTGATAGCTTGTAAGAACATTTTTGGTTCTGGGCGCCACCACCAGTGCCTAAGGCACAATTTTTCAGCCCCTGTTTAACAGGGGCGTGTAATTACAATTTTTGATGTAATACTTTGCAGCAGGGCTCGTTCCTGCGTTCCAACTAGAGTGTCTGTGAGGGGTTGCAGTGTTGTGGCACCAGCACCAGTTCCTAAGGCCCAATTTTTCTTCACCTGTCTAACAGGAGCGTGTAATTACAATTTTTAATGCAATACTTTGCAGCAGGGCTCGTTCCTGCGTTCCAACTAGAGTGTCTGTGAGGGGTTGCAGTGTTGTGGCACCAGCACCAGTGCCTAAGGCCTAATTTTTCAGCTCCTGTTCAACAGGGGCATGTAATTACAATTCTTGATCTAATATTTCACAGCAGGGCCCTGTGAGGGCTTACAGTGTTGTGGCCACAGCAACACCTAAGGCCCAAATTTCTGCTGAGTATATAGGGCAGGACCCTACTTTCAAACATCTAACTTACAAACGACTCCTACTTGCAAACGGAAGGAGACAACAGGAAGTGAGATGAAATCTACCCCATGGAAGGGAAATTCTCTCCTGTAAGAGTTAATATGGGAAAACAATTTCTCCTTTCCACTGATGCTTTCCAATCCTTGTTCCAAAAAAACCCCAAATTTTCAAAAAACATTTTTCATTGGGACAAAAAGTGAGGTGAAATCTTCTGAAGAGGAGGAAAGACAGCAAAACAAATGTCACAGGGGTGATAACCCTTCCCTATGTTTTCCAAAAAGCTTAAAAAAGATTTTTTGGCTGGAGCTAAACACATTAAAAATGTACCCGTTCAAAATTACAAAGAGATTCTACTTAACAACAAACCTACAGTCCCTGTCTTGTTTGCACCGCCTGTATACTGCTGTTCAGAGTATATAGGGCCTTTCCTTATTTTAATTTGGGTGCGGGGTTCCCCTTAATATCCATACAAGACCCAAAGGGCCTGGTAATGGACTGGGGGGTACCCATGCCATTTGTCTCACTGATTTTCATCCATATTGCCATGACCCGACATGACATTAAACCCGCAAGCAGTTTTAAATGAGATTTTTTCCTTTAAAAATGACATTTGGTGCAGGGACTGTTCTAAACACGGGAAACACGCGTCACTTTACAGGCATACTATAGACACCCCCCAGGTACGATATTTAAAGGAATATTTCACTTTTTTTTTTACTTTAAGCATCATTAAAATCACTGCTCCCGAAAAAACGGCCGTTTTTAAAAGTTTTTTTTGCATTGATACATGTCCCCTGGGGTAGGACCCGGGTCCCCAAACCCTTTTTAGGACAATACCATGCAAATTAGCCTTTAAAATGAGCACTTTTGATTTCGAACGTTCGAGTCCCATAGACGTCAATGGGGTTCTAACGTTCGTGCGAACTTTCGGTCCGTTCGCAGGTTCTGGTGCGAACCGAACCGGGGGGTGTTCGGCTCATCCCTACTGGTGTTCTTCTGATCCTAGTAATACCACAGGCAGGCAGCTGCAGTATTAACAGTTAGTGCACTGTGACCTCTGCACAGTGTGCACCTAAAGCTACCTGAAGACAATTGCTGGTGTTCTGATCCTATTATTACCACAGGCAGGAGGCTGCAGTATTTGCAGTTAGTGTACTGTGTACCCTGCACAGTGTACACCTAAAGCTACCTGAAGACAATTGCGGGTGTTCTTCTGATCCTAGTAATACAACAGGCAGGCAGCTGCAGTATTTACAGTTAGTGTACTGTGTCCTCTGCACAGTGTGCACCTAAAGCTACCTGGTGTTCTCATACTAATAATATTACAAGCAGGCAGTTGATTCTGCTAGCTGCAGTATAATCAGTATATATATATATATATATATATATATATATATATATATATATATATCCCAGCTTTGTGCAGCTACATCTCACTGCAGGACATTAGTATGTCTGGAAGGCCAACAAGGAGAGGCAGACAGTCACAAGCCAATAAAAGAGGGCAAGCAGGCTCTGTGTCTAGAGGCAATAGTGCTGGTCATGGACACGGTGCATCCTCATCAGCACGTGGCCGTGGGACACGCTTGTCCTTTTTTTCGGCAGCTGGCCGTGTTGAGCTGCAACATGCGGAAGACTTGGTAGAGTGGATGACCAAGCCATCCTCATCCTCTCTCACCCTGGCTCAGGGTACTTTGTCTGGCATAGCAGCTGCCAACGTGGCCTCTTCCCTCAGCTCAATGGAATCAGTCACTCCTTCCCTAGCCCCACCGTGTCCTCCTGAGGAGTCCCCCGAACTGTTTGACCACAGTGTTGGATACATGCTCCAGGAGGATGCCCAGCATTTTGAAAGCTCTGATGATGGTACTCAGCTAGAGGAAGGCAGTAACGTGAGCCCAGAGAGAGAGAGGGGGTGCCCAAGAAGGACAGCAATCTGGCAGTCATGTTCCCCCAGCTGCAGCATACTGCCAGTGATAGGAGGGGATGATGAGGTCACTGACTCCACGTGGGTGCCTGATAGTAGAGAGGAGGAGGAGGCACATCTCCAAGGAGGCAGGATGCCCTTTCAGGGGCCAGCTTAAGGGCAGCACACCGACTGCATCACACCGCAGAGCTCCGCATGTGCAGGGCGCTGCTGTCTCTGCGCGTTATTCCAAAAGTTCTTTGGTGTGGGCCTTTTTTGAGATGAGTGCATCAGATCGCACCGCTGCTATTTGCAAGATATGTCTCAAGCGTATCTTGCGAGGCCAAAACGTGAGCCGCTTGGACACCACATGCTTGACCAGATATATGTCAACCTGCCATGCAGTTTGTTGGCAAGCGTACCTAAAAGACCCACACCAAGGAACAAAGCAGACCTCTCCTTGCTCCTCATCAGCTGGGATCTCCAACCCCACTACACCTTCAGTCCTCTCTGAGACCTGCACTGAGAGGAATGAAGGTGTAGAATTCGGTGTGTCACAGCCAAGTACTTGCGGGCAATCTACTATCGTTACACCAACGTCAGATTGTACCAGGCAAATTTCCGTGCTCCAACTGATGCACCACTGAAAGAAGTTCGCTCCCAGCCATCCACATGCTCAGCAGTTGAATGCTAGCTTGGCTAAATTTCTAGCACTTCAACTGATGCCTTTTCCGATGGTATACTCTGCCCCCTTCCGTGAGTTTGTGGAATGTGTGGTTCCTCAGTGGCAGGCTCCCAAACGCCACTTGATCTCATGGAAGGCGATTCCGGCTCTCTACTGGCATGTGGAAGGCAATGTCTTGGCCTCGCTGGACAGAGCGGTCAGCGGTAAGGTGCATATTGCCGCTGACTCATGGTCCAGCAGGCATGGACAGGGATGTTACATATCTTTCACGGCGCATTGGGTGACTCTGCTGGCAGCTGGGAAGGATGCAGTAGTGTTGGAGGTTGTTCCCCCACCACGCCTCCAAAATGCTACTACTGGTGATTCTGACACACCTCTCTCCTCCACCCCCTCCTCTTCTTCCTCCATTGCCTCTTCTTGTGCTTTGTCCTCAGAACCAGCGGTGCTCCGTAGGCATTCAAGGGGCTACGCCAGTATGCAGGCCAAAATATGCCATGCGGTGCTTGAGCTGGTGTGCTTGGGGGACAGGAGCCACACTGGGGCAGAGATTCTGTCAGCTCTGCAGGGGCAGGTTCAGAGGTGGTTGACGCCACGCCAACTTAAGGCAGGAATGGTGGTTTGCCACAATGGCACCAACCTCCTCTCCGCCCTCCGACAGGGACAACTGACCCATGTGCCCTGTTTGGCTCACATCCTTAACTTGGTGGTGCAGCGGTTCTTGGGCAGGTACCCGGGCTTACAGAATGTCCTGAGGCAAGCCAGGAAAGTCTGTGTGCATTTCTGCTGGTCATATAATTCCAGTGCTCAGCTGGCTGACCTCCAAAAGGAATTTAACCTGCCCAAGAACCGCCTAATCTGTGACATGCCAACCAGGTGGAACTCAATGTTGGCCATGCTGCAGCGGCTGCACACACAGCAGAGGGTCATCAATGAGTACCTGTGCGACTATGGCACCAGGACAGGGTCAGGGGAGCTTGTTTTTTTTCCCCACGCCAGTGGGCCATGATCAGAGATGCATGCACTGTCCTGTCACCATTTGAGGAGGCCACGAGGATGGTGAGCATGACAGTGCATGCATCAGTGACACTGTCTCTCTTGTCCACCTGTTGGAGCACACGCTGCGTGGAATAATGGACAGAGCACTTGAGGCAGAACAGAGGCAGGAAGAGGAGGACTTCCTTACCTCTCAAGGCCCCCTTTATCCAGACAGTGTTCCTGCATGCCCGCTGATCACACAGGAAGAGGAAGAGGAGGAGGATTGTGTCAGCATGGAGGTGGAGCCTAGCACTCAGCATCAGCAGCAGTCTTCAAGGGATCATTTACAGTCCCAAGAAACCCATGAACTTGTACATGGATGGGAGGAGGTGGCTGCGGATCATGTCGTCCTTAGTGACCCAGAGGACTCCGGAACGAATACCTCAGCAAACCTACGCTGCATGGCCTCCCTGATCCTGCAAAGCCTGCCTAAGGATCCTCGTATTTGTGGTATTAAGGAGAGGGATCATTACTGGCTGGCAACCCTCCTTGATCCACGGTACAAGGGTAAGGTTGCGGACCTTATCTTGCCATCGCAGAGGGAGCAGAGGATGAAACATCTTCGGGAGGCCTTGCAGAAAGGTCTGTGCAACGCGTTCCCAGAGACTGAGAGGTTACAAACTCCTTTTCCTGGACAACGTGCTGCTGAGGCTTTGGTCAGTCAAAGAAGGAGCAGTGGAGAAGGTGGCCGTCTGACCGATGCGTTCAGACAATTTTTTAATCCGCAGCCCCAAGGTATGATTGGTTCCAGCAACCATCGCCAGCGTCTGTTTTACATGGTGCAGGAATACCTAGGGGCAAGATCTGACTTGGACACCTTTCCCACCAAAAATCCTCTGGGTTACTGGGTCTTGAGGATGGATCACTGGCCAGAGCTTGCACAGTATGCAATTGAGCTACTGGCCTGTCCTGCATACGGCGTTCTTTTGGAATGCACATTCAGTGCTGCTGGAGGCTTTGTAACCGATCACAGGGTGTGCCTGTCCACCAACTCGGTCGATCGACTGACCTTCATAAAAAGGAATCTTGGATCACCACCACCTGATGCTGATGTAACCGAATAATTTTTTTTGAAATGTCAAATCCCTTCAAGACTGCCTATGCTGATGCTGAGTGACTATCCTGAGTAATTATTCTCTTCCTCCTCAATGATCATGCTGATAGCTTGTAAGAACATTTTTCGTTCTGGGCACTGCCACCAGTGCCTAAGGCCCAATTTTTCAGCCCCTGTTTAACAGGGGCGTGTAATTACAATTTTTGATGCAATACTTTGCAGCAGGGCTCATTCCTGCGCTCCAACTAGAGTATCTGTGAGGGGTTGCAGTGTTGTGGCACCAGTGCCTAAGGCCCAATTTTTCTGCCCCTGTTAAACAGGGACTTGTAATTACAATTCTTGATCTAATATTTCACAGAAGGGTCCATTCCTGCGGCCACCAAGAGTAACTATGAGGGCTTACAATGTTGTGGCAACACCACCAAAGGCCCAATTTTTCTACCACTGTTAAACAATGGCATGAAATTACAATTCTTGATCTAATATTTCACAGCAGGGCCCGTTCCTGCACCCACCAAGAGTAACTGTGAGGGCTAATTTCTGCAAAGTATATAGGGCAGGCCCCTAATTTCAAACATCCAACTTACAAACGACTCCTACTTGCAAACGGAAGGAGACAATAGGAAGTGAGATGAAATCTACCCCTAGGAATGGAAATTCTCTCCTGTAAGAGTTAATATGGTAAAAATGTGTCTCCTCTCCACTGATGCTTTATCACCAATCCTTGTTTCACTAAAAACCCCAAATTTTCAAAAAACATTTGTCATTGGGACAGAAAGTGAGGTGAAATCTTCTAAAGAGGTGCACAGACAGCAAAACAAATGTCACTGGGGTGATAACCCTTCTCTATGTTTTCCAAAAAGCTTAAAAATAGATTTTTTTGGCTGGTGCTAAACACGTTAAAAATGTACCTGTTCAAAATTACGAACAGATTCTACTTAACAACAAACCTACAGTCACTGTCTTGTTTGTACCGCCTGTATACTGCTGTTTAGAGTAGGGATGAGCCGAACACCCCCCGGTTTGGTTCATACCAGAACTTGCGAACAGACTAAAACTTTGCACGAACGTTAGAACCCCATTGAAGTCTATGGGACTTGAACGTTCAAAATCAAAAGTGCTCATTTTAAAGGCTTATATGCATGTTATTGTCCTAAAAATGTTTTGGGGACCTGGGTCCTGCCCCAGGGGACATGTATCAATGCAAAAAATGTTTTAAAAACGGACGTTTTTTCGGGAGCGGTGATTTAATAATGCATAAAGTGAAACAATTAAAGTGTAATATTCCTTTAAATTTCATACCTGGGGGGGTGTCTATAGTATGCCTGTAAAGGGGCGCATGTTTCCCGTGTTTAGAACAGTCTGAAAGCAAAATGACATTTCAAAGGAAAAATAAGTCATTTAAAAGTACTCGCGGCTAGAGATGAGCTTCGAGTTCGAGTCAAACTCATGTTCGACTCGAACATCGGCTGTTTGCCTGTTCGCTGAACAGCGAACAATTTGGGATGTTCACGGCAAATTCGAAAGCCGCAGAACACCCTTTAAAATTTTATTGCCCTGTACACATGGTCGGACATTGATCAGACATTCCTTCAACAAAATCCATGGATTTTTTCTGACGGATGTTGGCTCAAACTTGTCTTGCATACACACGGTCACACAAAGTTGTCGGAAAATCTGATCGTTCTGAACGCGGTGGCGTAAAAATAGGATTTTTTATAACAGCTTACCTGTAAAATCCTTTTCTTTCGATGGACATCACGGGACACAGAGCCACAGTAATAACTGATGGGTTATGAAGGTAGCACTAGGTATTGGACACTGGTCACACCCTAAGCAGGAAGTTCAACCCCCTATATAATCCCTCCCTTTACAGGGATAGCTCAGTTTTGTAACAAAGCAATATAAGTGTATTAGAAGAGGGGCGGGACCTCTGTGTCCCGTGATGTCCATCGAAAGAAAAGGATTTTACAGGTAAGCTGTTATAAAAAATCCTATTTTCTTTCTCGAACATCACGGGACACAGAGCCACAGTAATAACTGATGGGATGTCCCAAAGCAATGCCAACTGAGGGGGGGATCACAACCAAGTAGGGTGCAATCAGACCTGAGGACCCTGTACCGCTGTCTGCAGCACACTACGCCTAAAGGCGATATCCTCATGCCTTCTTACATCCACCTGATAGAATCTGGTGAATGTATGAACTGAAGACCAGGTTGCGGCCTTGCAGATCTGAGCCATAGAGGCCTGGTGATGCACTGCCCAAGAAGCACTAATAGCCCTTGTGGAATGTGCCTTGATGTGAAACGGAGGAATCTTCTGTTTCAAATCGTAAGCTTGAATAATCAATTGTCAAATCCCTTTAGAAATGGTCGCTTTTGATGCTGCCTGTCCTCTATTGGGACCCTCTGGCAGCACGAACAAAACATCCATTTTGCGAATTTGAGCAATTGCTTCCAGATAGGTTTTGACTGCTCTTACTACATTCAAAGAATGTAGTGACCTCTCTTCCGGAGAACAGGGAAAAAATGAAGGCAGAACAATGTCTTGGTTTAGATGAAAATCTGAAACCACCTTCGGTAAAAAATTAGGATGAGGGCGCAATACCACTCTATCCATGTGTATAATCAAATAAGGCTCTTTACAGGAAAGAGCTGCTAATTCTGATACTCTTCTAGCAGAAGAGATGGCTACCAGAAAAATTTGTTTCCTTGTCAGCAAGACCAAAGGAATCTGACGTATTGGTTCAAAAGGCTGTTTCTGTAACACCGACAGAACCAAGTTCAAGTCCCAGGGGTTTAGGGGCGCCTTAACCGGAGGATTAAGATGCATCACCCCCTGCATAAAGTTTAGGACCAAAGAATGCGAAGCAAGTGGCCGTTGAAACAATACTGATAAGGCCGAGACCTGGCCCTTGATGGTACTCAAGGCCAGCGTCATCTCTAATCCTAATTGTAGAAAATCAAGAATTCTACCTATCACATATTTTCTGGGATGCCAACCCCTGGATTCACACCAGGATACATAAGCTTTCCAGACTCTATGATAAATCATTCTGGAAGCTGGCTTCCTTGCATTGATCAAGGTAGATATCACAGGACCTGAAAGCCCACGACTCTTCAGAACGTGGGTTTCAATAGCCAAACCATCAAATTTAGCGCTTGTAAGGCAGGATGGAACACTGGACCTTGAGATAACAGGTCTGGGCGTACTGGTAGGGTCCACGGGGAACCCACCGTCATCCTTACTATTTCTGCATACCAAGTCCTTCTGGGCCAAGCGGGGGCCAACAGAAGTACTGACTTCCCTTCCTGCCTGATCCTGTGAAGGAGTCGTGGCAGTAGCAGAATAGGCGGGAATGCATAAATCAGTGAGAACCGATGCCACGGAATCACCAATGCATCCGTCCCGCATGCAAGAGGATCACTTGTCCTTGCCACAGATTTGTCTATCTTTTTGTTGAATCGGGATGCAAAGAGATCTACATCTGGGACCCCCCATCTTTGGCATATAGCCCAAAAGACGTCGGGATGCAGAGACCATTCCCTTGGGAGTAACTGCTGGTGACTTAGATAGTCCGCCTGCCAATTCTCTATCCCTGGAATGAAAACTGCCGATATGCATGTCACATGCATCTCTGCCCAGACTAAGATCTGGTTCACCTCTTTTTGACCAGCTCGGCTCCGGGTGCCTCCCTGATGATTGACATAAGCCACTGCTGTGGCATTGTCGGACTGGATCCTGACCGGGCAACCCTGTAGCCTGATAGTCCAGGCTTTTAGGGCTAGGTATACCGCCCGGATCTCCAGAATGTTGATAGGTAAGGTCCTCTCGGTCTTGGACCATAGCCCCTGGATCGCAGACTGTTCCAGAACTGCTCCCCAACCTGACAGACTGGCATCTGTTGTTACCACCGTCCAGGTGACCGGCAGAAAGGATTTCCCCTTCTGCAGGTTTTCGGGTATGAGCCACCAATTGAGGCTCTGACGCACCGCATGCGGCAGGTGCATCGGAAAGTCTAATGCCTGAACCTTCTTGTTCCAGCCCGATAGAATACTGTGTTGCAGTAGTCTTGAATGGAACTGAGCATAGGGAACCGCTTCGAATGAAGACACCATCTTTCCTAGCAGCCTCATACAAAGGCGGACAGAAGGACCCTTCTTGGTCCTGACTGTCAGAATCAGCTCTCTTAAAGCAGTGATCTTTGCCTGAGGAAGAAATACTTTCTCCTGGCTTGTATCTATGATCAGACCCAAATACTCCAGTTTTCTTATTGGTTTTAGGAAAGATTTTTCTAGGTTGAGGATCCAACCTAGATGTTCCAGATACTTGACCGTGGTCCTCAAGATTCCGTTCAAGGAGGCTACCGACTGGTCTATCAAGAGCAGGTCGTCTAGGAATGCTATGACAGTTATACCCTGAGCCCTTAATCTGGCCAGAGGAGGAGCCAAGATCTTTGTGAACACTCGAGGCGCAGTGGCTATCCCGAAGGGTAGAGCCACAAAATGGAAATGGCGCCCACCTATCTCGAAGCACAGAAACTTCTGATGATCAGGAGAAATGGACACATGTAGATATGCATCTCTGATGTCTATCGATGCCAAAAATTCTCCTCCCTACAGGAGGGAGACTACTGTCTGAATTGATTCCTTGCGGAAGGACTGAATCCTTAGGAATCGATTCAGAGCTCTTAAATCCAGAATGGGTCTGAGATCCCCATTTGGCTTTTGGACCATCAAAAGGTTGGAATAGAAGCCCAATCCTTGATCCTTTGTGGGAACCACCATAATGACCTTTAGCGACAAAAGTCGCTCTAACGCTAGAAGGAGCGACTGCTTCTTCTCTGGGTCTCTGGGGACACTTGATCTAAGGAAACGAGGAGAGGGAAATTCTTGGAACTCCATCTTGTACCCTAAGATTACTGTGGAGATTACCCATCTGTCCTGGAAGTCCTCCTGCCAGAGCTTTGAGAACTGTAGCAGTCTTCCCCCCACTCGAGCGAGCGGGGGCGCCCCTTCATGAAGAGGCCTTAGTGTCTTGTCTAGAAGACTTCTTCCCCCAGGACTTCTTTTGTCCCTGGGGTTGACTCTTGTTTCTTGCCCCAGACGGAGGAGGCCGTCATGACTGCCTGGAGGCTGACGCCCCTGGCGCTGGGGAAAGAGTCCGCTTGAAAGAGGGACGCTTACTCTTCTTCTTAACAGGTAAGAGAGTGCTTTTCCCACAAGAGATTCTCTTGATATAGTTATCCCTCCAAACAACCTTGCACCACGAAAAGGAAACCCAGCCAACAGCTTCTTACATGGTGCTTCGGCTGACCAATTTTTCAACCATAAGATTCTACGCATATGCACCAACCCAAGTGAAAGATGAGAAGTCTGCATGATAGAATCTCTGATGGCGTCAACAACATAACATAAGGCCGCTGGAAGGTTTGCGAACCCCTGGGCCTGCTGTTCAGGTAGAACTTTGATGACCTGCTTAACATGGTCTCTTAAGTATTGACAGACTCCAATCGCTGCTACTGCAGGTTGAGCCACTGATCCTGCTAAGGAAAAAACATCCTTCAATAAGGATTCCATATTTTTATCCACAGGATCCCTGAGCATCTGAGCATTGTCTACAGGACAAGTCAGACTATAATTTACAGAGGAAATGGCCGCATCAATAGCTGGCATTCCCCACATCTTAATACATTTTTCTTCCATAGGCTAAAGTGTTGAAAACTTTTTCGGCGGAAGAAAACGCTTATCTGGGTGATCCCACTCAGAATAATGGAGCTTTTCAAGCAAATTATGAACAGTAAAAGCATGTGCTGTTTGAGAAGGTTTCAGCGACCCCAAAGAAGAAGAGGATTCCTTAACAGATTCAGGTACGGGCAACCTAAATGTGGAGCGGACCAATCTAGTAAGGATCTGCACTAAGACTTTCTCCTCTTGGGAAGCCGAAGAGGGTCCCTCTCCACCTGATTCCCCTGAAGAGGAATCATCTGTCCCATCCTGATCCTCTGAAAAGGATTCTTCTCCCCTATCCCAGAGCTCCTCTGTCTGAGGGACTTGGGAAACAGAGGAAGGCCTAGTACGTTTTCTTCCACTGAGTGAAGATGTAATCACGGCCATTAATCTTTCCTCTAACCCAGAAATGGTTGAGGAAAAAAAATCTCCTGTGTAATGTATACAGGGGCTGAAGTGCCAGAAGCAGGTACAGCCCCTGACCCCAACGGCTCTCCCTGGCTAGCCATCCCTGGCCCCTCAGGGGGGGAGGATGCAGCAGACAGGGGGTCCTCAGAACCTGAACGAGATCCCCTAGTGTCTCTGGTTCTGGGGGTACTTGAACCTCTTCTACCCATAGTGCAAAGCAACAAGGTGTGAGGTATCCAAAATGAACACTGTCTGCTGAGTGATGTAGTCCGGCAAAGCCTTGCTACCAAATGCCCAGTCTGGTGTTCCCTTAGTAAATGCAGCCTAGGAGAATGCCTGTGCCCCACCTTACATGCGACCGTCAGCTCTGTGTCCCTCCAAAGGCTCAGAGCACCTGTAAAGTGTGCTTTAAATAGCCATGCTTCTTGCACTGTGGGCGTCTGAGCATGCTGACGCTGTGCTGAAGCCCCGCCCCCCCTCGTTTTAGAAAAACGAGCGCTTCCCGCGTGAGCCGACCCTTACGGGATAAGCATGGAGGAAGGCTGGGGGTGGAGGAAGAAGGAGGAGGCCGTCAGTGTTGGGGCCTGCATGTGCAATGGCGGCCTGGTGGTGGCGGCGGCAGCGCAGTGACAGTGCGGTGTAAAACTGCCTTACAGTGCACCTGTAGCCTCCCCCTAGCCTGGGGGGAATATCCCCGAGGAGAAAACCCCCATCCCATCCTACCTGGAGCCGGTCGGAGGAGCTTGTGCAGCATCGAACACTGAGACAGAAATCAGCATGTGAAGGTATGTGCTCTTGGCAGCCCCCGGTGGTCACAATATTCATAGCATGCATTTACCTTAAAGGAGAAAACCTACTAGAATTCAAAAATTCTGTGGAATCTCCTATTACCTTATCCAGTCGCAGGATTCTGTTATACACAGACCCAATCTTCACTTCTCACGGTGAGCTCCGTTTGAAAAAAACGTCAGAGACTGGGGCCCCCTACGAATAGGGGTATCCACAGTTCTGGCCCTGTAAAGCACCCAGCCAGAAATAAGGTGTTAAAGACCCTTTTCTGATATGTTGGGTCCAGCTCACTAAAAAGAGAAGCGTTACAGGTAAAACCTCGTTTCTTCGGACACGAGGCCCGGGTACCATCCAATTCGGCCATGAAAGGACACTTTGAATGGATCCGGTTCGCCTGGCTTGCCCCAGTATAGGATATCAGGATATTCCCTTTGGAGCTTCAGCACAGGACATCTTTACACGTCCAACACCTAAGACACTAGCGTAAAAACTTAGGTATCCCTGTAAGGGGAGGGGTTATATAGAGGGTTGAACTTCCTGCTTAGGGTGTGACCAGTGTCCAATACCTAGTGGTACCTACATAACCCATCAGTTATTACTGTGGCTCTGTGTCCCGTGATGTTTGAGAAAGAAACACGTACGTCGGGATGATAAACAGGGCAGTAGCCAATAGCTTTCATCTCTTAATTTATTCTGAGCATGCGTGGCACTTTGTGCTTTGGATTTGTGTACACACGATTGGAATTTCCGACAATGGATTTTGTTGTTGGAAAATTTTATAGCAAGCTCTCAAACTTTGTGTGTCGGAAATTCCTATGGAAAATGTGTGATCGGAATTTCCGACAACAAGGTCCTATCACACATTTACCATTGGAAAATCCTATCGTGTGTACAGGGCATAAGGTAGAAAGTGCTAACTTTAAAGGCTTATATGCATGGTATTGTCATAAAAAGGGTTTGGGGACCTGGGTCCTGCCCCAGGGGACATGGATCAATGCAAAAAAAGTTTTAAAAACGGACGTTTTTTCAGGAGCAGTGATTTTAATAATGCTTAAAGTGAAACAATAAAAGTGTAATACCCTTTTAAATTTTGTACCTGGGGTGTCTATAGTATGCCTGTAAAGGGGCGCATGTTTCCCGTGTTTAGAACAGTCTGACAGCAAAATGACATTTCAAAGGAAAAAAAGTCATTTAAAACTACTTGCGGCTATTAATGAATTGCCGATCTGACAATACACATAAAATTTTATTGATAAAAACGACGTGGGGTCCCCCTAAATTCCATACCAATCCCTTCAGGTCTGGTATGGATATTAAGGGGAACCGCGGCCAAAATAAAAAAAAAATGGCGTGGGGTCTCCCCAAAAATCTATACCAGACCCTTATCCGAGCACGCAACCTAGCAGGCCGCAGGAAAAGAGGGGGGACGAGAGAGTGCCCCCCTCCTGAACCGTACCAGGCCACATGCCCTCAATATTGGGAGGGTGATTTGGGGTAGCCAAAACACCTTGTCCGCATGTTGATGGGGACAAGGGCCTCATCCCTTGCCGGTGGTTGTGGGGGTCTGCCGCGGGGGGCTTATGGGAATCTGGAAGCCCTCTTTAACGAGGGGACCCCCAGATGCCGGCCCTCCCCCCTGTGTGAAATGGTAAGGGGGTACTTCCTACCATTTCACAAAATAAGTGTCAAAAATGTTAAAAATGACAAGAGACAGTTTTTGACAATTCCTTTATTTAAATGCATCTCCTTTCTTCTATCTTCTTTCTTCTATCTTCCTTTGGTTTCTTCCTCCATCTTCTTCTTCTTCTGGTTCTTCTGGTTCTTCCTCCGGTGTTCTCGTCCGGCATCTTCCTCCGCTGCGCTGGCGTCTTCTTCCCTTCGTCTTCTGAGCAGCATGATGGGATGGGAGGCTCCCGCTGTGTGACGCTTCTCCTCTTCTGACGGTTCTTATATAATGGAGGGCAGGGCCACCTGGTGACCCCGCCCCCTCTGATGCACGGGGACTTCCCTTTGGAATTCCCCGTGACATCAGAGGGGGCGGACAGGGAAGTCACCATGCGTCAGAGGGGGCGGGGTCACCGGGTGGCCCCATCCTCCATTATATAAGAACCGTCAGAAGAGGAGAAACATCACACAGCCGGACCCTCCCATCCCATCATGCTGGATGCGGAGCGGCCCAGAAGATGAAGGGAAGAAGACACCGGTGCTGTGGAGGAAGATGCCGGACGAGAACATCGGAGGAAGAACCAGAAGAACCAGAAGAAGAAGAAGATGGAGGAAGAAACCGAAGGAAGATAGGAGATAGAAGAAAGAAGAAGCATTTAAATAAAGGAATTGTCAAAAACTGTCTCTTGTCATTTTTAACATTTTTGACACTTTTTTTGTGAAATGGTAGTACCCCCTTACCATTTCACACAGGGGGGAGGGCCGGGATCTGGGGGTCCCCTTGTTAAAGGGGGCTTCCAGATTCCGATAAGCCCCCCCGCCCGCAGACCCCCACAACCACCGGCCAAGGGTTGTGGGGATGAGGCCCTTGTCCTCATCAACATGGAGACAAGGTGTTTTGGGGGGCCACTACCCCAAAGCACCCTCCCAATGTTGAGGGCATGTGGCCTGGTATGGTTCAGGAGGGGGGGATGCTCTCATCTTTAAGATAGAGAGAGAGGGTGCTGCGCTAGCCAGAAATATGAATAGAATGAAATAAAATAAAGTGTCTCTTGTGGGATATTAAACTGGATAAACGGGGAAACTGATGTCAGAATGTCATGCCGCTAGTGCGCATGCACGTGGCGCCGGAGCAGGTCATGCAGTAACCGTGCTCCGCAAGCCCTGACCTGAAAGAAGCTAAAATTAGCCAGAAGGGACGCCCGGATCACCACCAAACAGTTGGCCCATATCCAGGGAACAGACCACGAGGCAGGGGACTGCGGGGAGCTCAAAAAAAAGGGAAAAAACAGCCACAACAGTCCCGCTCCACACGTGCCCAGCAGCAGTCTCTTTAGACTAAGATGGCGGCGGGGAGGCAGAAGGGAGCTTACGGAGGTGGATTCAGCACGAACAGACAGGCACCAGAGTCCGGTAAGGTGCAGGGGACAGCGGAAGAGGAGTGGGGTAGCCCGGGTCCCAGCAACATTCCCCTCAGACAGCACCTCCATTACACCAGAGGGCCCAGGGGAAAATAGGCGCCCAAACACAGCAGCTAAGGCCTCCCCTCACTCAGATGGTGCCACAGCAATCATTCCTCTCACATCCAGATGCATCCATGGATGGATTGGGACGGGACCCCTTCTCATCCCAGTCCCAAGAAGAACCCCTGCCCCCCCGAGAAGCCTGTTTGGACATGTCCCCCCTGTCTGTCTCCCCAGACAGAGCGGTGCAGTTTAACAATTCTCCTGCCTCATCCACAGACAGATAAATGGCAGAACTAGCAGAGATAGCATTGAGCCAAAATAGCTCAATACAGCCTCAAACATCTGTGCCTACTGCTTATTCAGGAGATGCTGTCCTGCTTGCTAGATTCTCTGCTCTCCTTCAACAGGAACTTTCCAAAGCTTGCACAATTATTACTACTGGGATAAAAGATGATTTTCAAACCATAGGAGAGAGGCTAGACACCATAGAATCCAAAATAGATGGTACCGTTAAAAGAGTTAACCAAAATACCAGAATGATATCATCACTACAAGACCAATTGGATCAAGCTAATGCGAAGATTGAGGACCTGGAAAATAGATCAAGAAGATATAATTTTCGCGTGCGAGGTCTTCTCGAGTCAATAAATGATCTGGAGGATGTTATTCATACTTTGATGAAGGATCTAATACCAGATATTGCTACTCATCAGCTGGAATTAGATAGAGTTCACAGAGCTCTCACAGCTCCTAGACCAGACGGTCTGCCTCGTGATGTGATAGTCAAACCACACTTTTATCAGGTTAAAGAAAAAATAATGCTGGAAGCAAGAAACAAAGGAGATATTTCGCTACAAGGAAATAAAGCCCAGATCTTCGCAGACATATCACAGGCGACGATCCGGAAGAGAAGACAACTGAAACCTCTGCTGACACACTTGATTAATCATCAGATCAAATATCGCTGGTCTTTTCCATTCAGACTTTCCTTTACTTACAGAGGGAAGTCGCATTAATTCGCTAGTTTCCAGTCTGGAGAGGAGTTACTTCTAGAATTGGGAATAATCAATAGAGATTCACATCATCCTGATTCCCCAAATAATGATGGTCATCCGGTCTCACCCCTATGGTCTCAACAGAGAAGGTCTAATTCAAGGAAATCGTATCCTTTCACCTGAACGCTTAACAGGGACCTTCATAGGTCATTACCCACACTGCTCAGGCAAAACTTGCCAAGATTTGGACAAAACCTACTGAAGAATACTTACCTGTTGAGAACAGACTGCCTTAATGCCTAATTAGGCGAACACTGCGCTAGAGCATCTGCCCACTTTTTTGACATGCTATGCTCCTTTCCCTACCCCCCTTGTTTATTTTTTGACTTTGCTCTTCATTTTGGAATTTCCCTTCCCCCCCCATTTTTTCTTTAAGTCCCTCTCAGTCACAGCACGAGGAGGGTCAGGGCAGTAATGCATGCCACTTGTGGTGAACTTGCCTCTACTCCACGAGTGGAGGCAACTATACAACATAATGGGGTTGAATTTTCCCAAGATTGTACTGTTAAACAGTGCGATGGTTATTTTTTACTTATTAACACTGTTGAATTGTTATTGTTATAGTTTAAAGAACAAAGCGCAATATATCTCTAACCCTATCTATTTCCTTTTTTTCCTTCTAACTTCTTTCTCTATTGGTGCACTCCTGAAACAGGAATGGGTTCCTTATCCACATCTGAGAAGACCTCTAAAACGTGAGTACAGTTTACCGAACACTTATGACCAGTAGATCCTCCACAAAATACACCGTATTAACACATAATGTACAGGGACTGAACTCCCCTGTCAAACGAACTAAGGCCTTCCAACAATACCATAAAATGGGAATTGATATTTTATTACTTCAAGAGACACATTTCTCGAAAACGTCTGCCCCTAAATATTTGCATGCACGATACTCCACGTTTTTTCTATCAAATGGACCGGACAAAAAATGGGGAGTAGCAATCTGCATAGCAAAAAATATACCATTTTCACCCACTAACATTATTCGGGACAAAGAAGGGCGTTATATCATGGCTAAGGGGAAAATACATGACAAGGTAGTTACATTACTCTCTTACTATGCCCCTAACACAGGACAAAAACAGTTTTTGCGCACAATGTTAACAACTAAAATGCCTCATGTGGAGGGACACGTGATACTGGGAGGAGATAGCAATACCTCATTAGATCAAATTTTAGACAAATCTAAGGAAAAACTATCCTAAAACATACTCCAAAACAAAGCGGAGAGATTGCCCGCCTGCTCCATAGCTATGATTTGATTGACATATGGAGAAACGCCCACCCCACATCCAGAGACTATACATTCTATTCCCATGTACACAAAACATACTCCCGAATAGATCATCTATTTACACTTTCGTTAGTTTCATCGACCAAAATCATTCCCATGGCTTGGTCGGACCATTCTTCAATACAAATCACACTTACAAACCTATGGTCAAAATCACAACCGTCGTCGTGGCTATTAAACGAATCCTTATTGAATGATCCCATTAATGCGAAGGAAATAGAGCTAGCTCTTAAAGAGTATTTTCGGGACAATCTTCCCTCATCCCCTTCCCCGATTATAACATGGGCGGCACACAAGGCCACCATCCGAGGTAAGCTGATTCAGCTAGCCTCTAGAGCGAAACGGGAGTGCGAACACACAATAAAACAAACTGAGGAACTACAAGGTCTCACGCGGGAACAAAAGACAAATCAGTCTATTGATCTCAGAGATCAGATTGATACGGCTCGTACAGCCCTTAATTTGAGCCTTACCACAAAAGCAGAGAAAAGCATAAGATGGTCCAGACATAGATACTATACTATGGGGGATAAACCTAATAAACTCTTAGCTAGGAAACTAACTCCTAGACCATTCACACCAGCCCTACCTAAATTACGATTACAAAATGGTCAGACTACACAGAACCCACAGCTAATACTGCAGGAAATTTTTACTTTCTATTCTAAATTGTACGATGCCCCTACACCTCTTCATAAAACCAAAGCTTAGGAGTTCCTTAGCGACATCACATTGCCCACACTAGATCAGGACCACACAGAACTAATGGAGGCAGAGTTCACAGCAGGGGAAGTTGCCGCAGCTATTAAACACATAAACCCTTCCAAAACACCAGGTCCAGATGGTTTTTCTGGACATTACTACCGTAAATACACAGAAATATTGGATCCCCATTTATGCTCTCTTTTTAACGAAGAAAAGGAAACTCACTTCCAACACATGAAAATAATGCTTACATTCATATAATACCTAAACCCAATAAGGATCATGGAGATTGCACAAATTACCGCCCAATTTCACTAATTAATTTAGACCTGAAGATAATGACAAAAATTTTGGCCACACGCATGAATTTGTTTATATCAAAATATATTCACCCAGACCAGGTGGGATTCGTCCCCAATCGACAGGCCCCAGACCAGACGAATTATTGACATAATATCTGCACTGAACTCAGGATGGGATGGGAGGGGACGGAGAGGAGCGCTTCTGATCTCCCTGGACTTACACAAGGCCTTTGATTCCCTGTCATGGGACTATCTATTTTTCATAATGAAACGCTGTGGGTTTGGCCCAAATTTCTTGAGGACACTAGAAAATATTTATAGGACTCCCACAGCACATCTAGTTGTCAAGGGTTTTCGGTCTCAACCTATAGACATACGCAGGGTAACCAGGCAGGGATGTCCATTATCCCCCTTATTGTTCATTTTGGCATTAGAACCATTAGCTATTAAGATACGAGCCCATCCAGATATACAAGGAGTTAATTGTGGCGACAGGGAACATAAGTGCGCGTTATTCGCGGATGATCTGCTGCTGCTCCTCTCCTCCCCAATTACCACGCTACCCACTTTGCACATGTTACTAAAACAATTTACTTTAATCACAGGCCTAAAAGTGAACCACTCTAAATCCCAAGCCCTTAATGTGTTATTACCAATGCACATAATCCGTGCCTTACGAAACTCATACACATTTAAGTGGCAAGACACAGCTCTTCCCTATTTGGGTATTTTCCTCACCCCATCACTAGCCACACTATACAAATACAATTATCCCCCACTGTTCAAAAAATTATTAGAGGATCTCAAACGATGGTCAAACAATCCTCCATCTTGGTTCGGTCAACTGTACTCAGTTAAAATGACTATTCTACCGAAAGTATTATACTTGTTTAGGACTCTTCCCATAGCAATAGATAGAGCAGACCTGGCGAAATTCCAGAATAAACTTCTGGAGTTTATCTGGGGGAATAAAAGGCCCAGGGTGAATAGACGAACATTATATACTCCTAAATTAAAAGGTGGTCTGGGAGTACCAGACCTGATAAAATATTATCATGCAGCGCAATTATCTCAGTTAGTTCGATTCCATACCCGACAATCAAATCCACTTTGGATGACAATGGAAACAGCGTTATTTCCAAATAAGGAGATTAGCCACCTAATGTGGATGAAAACGAAGGATAGACCAACAATAATGTGTCCGACTTTATCCTTTTCATTAAACTTGTGGGATAGACTGGCTACTACCTACAATTTTAAATCTCCACAAGTCCCATTGGCTCCAATACTAGATAATCCTATATTCACCCCGGGCCTCCGCCCCCATGAATTTAAATGGTGGACCAACAAGGGATTACTACGGATAGCCGATCTATGCGATCATAGAGGGGTTATGTCGAAACAGGTTCTGCAAGAAAAGTACCAATTACCAAATTCAGAAATATACCGCTATTCCCAGATAGCGCACTTCTTAACTACATTGGACCGTATCTCAGATTTAACTAAATCCACCCAAATGGAAAAAATTTGCAGAACCATAGACAAACACTCGGGTCATATTTCATTGATATATAGTATCTTATCATGAACCTCTCAGAAATTGTTTTACATGCAAAAATGGGAACAAGATATAGATATCAGTCTAGCAGTTGAAGACTGGAACAAACTGTCTCTGCAGGCATCCAAATCATATACCAATACTTCTTTGATAGAAGCAAACTATAAAGTCCTGATGAGATGGTATTTGGTCCCAGCGAGAGTGGCAGCTTTTGTTCCGGGGGCCTCCCCACAGTGTTTTAGGGGATGCAATACTGAAGGCACCATGATACACACTTGGTGGACTTGCCCAAAATTGCGTAGATTTTGGATCCGCACATACAACTTTATCTACTCATTAACCCAAGTTGAACCTTATCAAGTCACACTTACAGGCACTGTTGGGACGCCCAGTAGAAGGAACATCGAAACACATGCGGAAACTCATAACCTTTATATTTGTAGCAGCAAGGATAGCGATAGCTAAATCTTGGAAGTCTTCAACAATCCCCTTTCATCTCATAAAATCTAAACTGTCTTGGATTATGGTTAATGAACGTCTTTCTGCTATCTTAAATGACAAAATGGCTTTGTTTGAAAGAATATGGGGCCTTTGGATAAAATACATCTCGAATACATAATGCGATGGGAATCTTAGGAATCCCTCGCTCCGAGACAGGAGTGCACCTCTCTCACCTTCTTCTACCCTCTACTTTTCATTTTCTTATTTCTTTCTTCCTCTTTTCCTTACTATATAAAATAAACCTCGAAGATCATGGGGTTAATCGAGACCCTAGGGCTGCTCTTGGAGTTAAATTAGAAGGTTACACCAGGTAGAGGAGTCGGGGAGTGAGAATCCTCCCCCTGCGACTCCCCATGCTATACATGAAACACGTTAAGGAATTAATAACAATATGTGATTATGTGTTGTGTAACCTCCCTATTTCTTTCTTTTTTGGTTATTATGTATAAATAACTTGTTATCTGTTCTAACACCTTAAACAAAACATATACAAATTTAATTTTATATCTTTTGGAAAATTTTGAATAAAAATATTGGAAAATAATGTCATGCCGCTAATCCCATATCGATATTGGCAAGGTGGAACATGTAATTGGAGTGGGTGGATGAGATATCTGTGCAGAGACTATATCTACTAATCAGACTCAACAAAATGCACTGGCATGAGCTGTACACAGAACAATATAACCACTTCTAAAATATGTGCAATCTGGCAAACAAAATGTGCAAAAAACGCATGGGAAAGTGCGTGGTGCTGAAGATACTAATATTCTCTAGTGCTAAGGAAATATAACAACGCTAATCTCTGTGTGGTAGGTACAAAAATTAATGTCGCTTGTGCTGAGAAAGTGTACCAGCGCTAATCTCTGTGTATTAGGTCAGATAATAATGCAGCTAAAAAATAATCCAAAACAAAATGTAACAATCAATTCAACATAAAAGGACAAAAATGGTGTGCCAATAAACTTAAATACTAACATGCATGTACACACTACTCATTAAGAGAGCATATAAGTGTGCAAACTGACATATGTAAATAATCAATAATGGCGTGCAAAAACGCAAGAAAAGTGCATAGTGCTAAGTGCTCTTGGTAATATTCTAAAACTCAAACAGTGTACTCCTGTTGCTGCTGACCAATAAAACAAATGGAAGATAACATAACATGCATCTATGCAAAAAGTGAACCAAACGATGGTAATGTCCACAGTGCAACAGTGGTGATGTCCTTTAGGAGTGCAATAAACAAATTCACTGTGCTCAAAAAATAGTGACAATAAGGTGAGGTGTCAAGGCGGTGGCAGGCAGGAAACCTCTTTGTGCAATAACACACTTAAGTAAGCAGTGGCCCCTTACCTAGCGGTGCTAGGTACAACCGCATTAATCAGCTGGCTGGTAATTGTGGTCTTTACTTAGGGTCCTGGGCTGCACGGGTTCTTTCACTGCTTCCACGCCTGGTGGTGTTCAATGGGTAGCAAACTAGATGGCTGTGGTCTTTGCTTTAGAAGTGGTTATATTGTTCTGTGTACAGCTCATGCCAGTGCATTTTGTTGAGTCTGATTAGTAGATATAGTCTCTGCACAGATATCTCATCCACCCACTCCAATTACACGTTCCACCTTGCCAATATCGATATGGGATTAGCGGCATGACATTCTGACATCAGTTTCCCCGTTTATCCAGTTTAATATCCCACAAGAGACACTTTATTTTATTTCATTTTATTCATCTTTCTGGCTAGCGCAGCACCCTCTCTCTCTATCTTATCTTGTTTTTTGGGGTTTGTTTTGTCCCCAATTTCGGTGCATGCAGCTGTCCATACATTCCTAGTTTTTACGTTCTCTCTCCATTTTGGTAGCGCAGGAATATTTTGTAATACATGCTCTCATCTTTCTCTTCATCTTCTTCTCTTCATCTTTTTTTCGGGCTGCTCCGCATACATGGGAGGCTCCCGCTGTGTGATGCTTCTCGTCTTCTGATGGTTCTTAAATAACGGAGGGTGGGGCCACCCGGTGACCCCACCCCCTCTGATGCATGGGGACTTGACGGGGACTTCCTTGTGGCATTCCCCGTGACATCAGAGGGGTTACATAACGGGTGACCCCGCCCCCTCTGACATCACAGGGAATGCCACAGGGAAGTCCCCGTCAAGTCCCCGTGCGTCAGAGGGGGGCGGGGTCACTGGGTGGCCCCACCCTCTGTTATTTAAGAACCAACAGAAGACAAGAAGCGTCACACAGCGGGAGCCTCCCATGTATGCGGAGCGGCCCGAAAAGAAGATGAAGAGAAGAAGATGAAGAGAAAAAGATGAAGAGAAGATGAAGAAGTGAAGAAGATGAAGAGAAGAAGATGAAAAGAAGGAGACGCCGCGGAGGAAGATGCCGGATGAGAACACTAGAGAAAGAAGCAGAGGATCGGAGGAAGAAGATGGAGGAAGAAACCGAAGGAAGATAGAAGAAAGAAGATAGAAGATGGAAAAAAGAAGACTTTAAATAAAGGAATTGTCAGAAACTGTCTCTTGTCATTTTTAACATTTTTGACAGTTTTTTTGTGAAATGGTAGGGGTACTACCCCCTTACCATTTCACATGGGGAGCCAGGATCAGGGGGTCCCCTTGTTAAAGGGGGCTTCCAGATTCCGATAAGCCCCCCACCAGCAGACCCCCACAACCACCGGCCAAGGGTTGTGGGGATGAGGCCCTTGTCCTCATCAACATGGGGACAAGGTGCTTTGGGGGGCCGCTACCCCAAAGCACCCTCCCAATGTTGAGGGCATGTGGCCTGGTATGGTCAGGAGGGGGGGTGCTCGCTCGTCCCCCCTCTTTTCCTGCGGCCTGCCAGGTTGCGTGCTCGGATAAGGGTCTGGTATGGATTTTTGGGGGGACCCCATGCCATTTTTTTATTTCATTTTGGCGCGGGGTTCCTCTTAAAATCCATACCAGACCTGAAGGGTCTGGTATGAATTTTGAGGGGGACGCCTATGTCATTTTTTTTTAAATTTTGGCGCGGGGTTCCCCTTAATATCCATACCAGACCTGAAGGGCCTGGTATGGAATTTAGGGGGACCCCCACACCAGTTTTTTTTTTAATTTTGGTTCGGGGTTCCCCTGTGGGGAATTCCCATGCCGTTTTTATCAATGAACTTTTATGTGTATTTTCGGACCGGCAATTCATTAATAGCTGCGAGTAGTTTTAAATGACTTTTTATCCTTTGAAATGTCATTTTGCTGTCAGACTGTTCTAAACACGGGAAACATGCGTCCCTTTACAGGCATACTATAGACACCCCCCAGGTACGAAAGTTAAAGGAATATTACACTTTTATTGTTTCACTTTAAGAATTATTAAAATCACTGCTCCTTTAAAAACGGCCATTTTTAAAACTTTTTTGCATTGATCCTTGTCCCCTGGGGCAGGACCCAGGTCCCCAAACACTTTTTATGACAATACCATGCATATAAGCATTTAAAATTAGCACCTTTGATTTCTCCCATAGACTTTTAAAGGGTGTTCCGCGGCTTTCGAATTTGCCGCGAACACCCCAAATTGTTCGCTGTTCGGCGAACAGGGGAACAGCCGATGCTCGAGTCAAACATGAGTTTGACTCGAACTCGAAGCTCATCCCTAGTTCAGAGTATATAGTGCCCGGGGGCCCCACGCCTTTCCTTTTTTTAATTTGGGTGTGGGGTTCCACTAAATATCCATACAAGACCCAAAGGGGCTGGTAATGGGCTGGGGGGGCGGGGGTCATTTTTCTCAATGATTTTCATCCATATTACCGGGACCCAACATTACATTAAAGCTGCAAGCAGTTTCAAATGACTTTTATTCCTTTAAAATTTCATTTTGTGCAGGGACTGTTCTAAACACGGGAAACACGCGCCACTTTACAGGCATACTATAGACACCCCCTGGTACGATATTTAAAGGAATATTTCACTTTTTTTTTCACTTTAAGCATCATTAAAATCACTGCTCCCGAAAAAACATCCGTTTTTGAAACTTTTTTCTTAATTGATACATGTCCCCTGGGGCAGGACCGGGTCCCCAAACCCTTTTTAGGACAATAACTTGCATATTAGCCTTTAAAATTAGCACTTTTGATTTCAAACGTTCGAGTCCCATAGACTTTAACAGGGTTCTAAAGTTTGCGCGCACTTTCGGTCCGTTTGCAGGTTCTGGTGTGAACTGAACCGGGGGGTGTTTGGCTCATCCCTAGTCAAGACATCAGGAGAGGAGATCCTGTGTGTGTGCATTTAGTAACAACTTCTAAAGACCAGGTGACTGTTAAATTCATGGAGGCTGGAGGGGGCAGCTGTGTGTAGCTCTGGTTCTTGAATTCATGGAGATAACATCATTTTAATCTAAAAAAGGAATTGTTCAGAGTGATTCTTCTAGTTCAAATGGAAGCAGTGAGTAGTAAATCTTCAGTCAGATATGCCATGTAACCGAAGAAGCAATAGTCTGCAGTGAGGATTCTAAAGGGAAAAATCTATTTACTAGGCCAAGGCCATGGATGATACTCTACAAAGTGAAATCTTTATGGGCATCTCATACCTCCCTTGTTTCATTCAAGTTTTATCCCACAAATAAAAGAGAGAAAACTAAATTGACTGTTCATTGTCTATGAAGTGATGGATGGGGGGTTGGCAGCAGGGTGACTGGCGGATTGCTATAACCAACTCAGCAGCCCTTACGAGGGTACCGCTACATATATAATGTATTATATATCCTGTATGTATAAAATGTATTATATAATATATCCTGTATGTATATAATGTATTATATAATATATCCTGTATGTATACTTCCATTAGGCCCCATATGTGTGTACTGTCAGCGGGAAGTGGTAATCCAGTTGGAAGCTCCTAATTTGTCATTTGCTTTCCCTGGATGACATTCATAATTCTTCCTCACACAGATATTGATCAGGAATTGGTAGGAAATGGACATTATAGATGGGAACTCACCATGTTGTGCTTTGCTCTGGAGGTCATCTGCAGGTCCCATCAGACCGATCAATGTAAAGACATGAATGGTGACATCCAGAGCCCCTTTCTCTCCATATGCATCTATCAGGAGGTCCTTGGTGGTGATCCAGTCTGCATTTTCTAGTCTTCCTCGGGGCATCGGCTGTTTATCTCCATAGGAGAAATCAGACAATTTGTTCCTAAATCTCTTGAAGTCACATCCTTTTAGATCCTCCAGAGAATATATGATAAGATCCCCGGGGGTTTGTTTGACCTTTCCCAGGACACCGGGAGACGACCCTGCAGAGAGGACAATCAGCAACCATAAACATTTATCCTGATTGGATGATTTCTGACACATGACAGCAGATACAGTGTCTTGAAAAAGTATTCATACCCCTTGAAATTTTCCACATTTTGTCATGTTACAACCAAAAATGTAAATGTATTTTATTGGGATTTTATGTGATAGACAAACACAAAGTGGCTCATAATTGTGAAGTGGAAGGAATAAATATGTAAAAAGTGTGGTGTGCATTTGTATTAAGCCCCCCTGAGTCAATACTTTGTATAACCACTATTCACTGCAATTACAGCTGCAAGTCTTGACACAGATTTGGATTTAGGTCTGGACTGTGAATGGACCATTCTAACACATGAATATGGTTTGATCTAAACCATTCCATTGTAGCTCTGTCTGTGTGTTTAGGTCGTTGTCCTGCTGGAAGGTGAACCTCCGCCCCAGTCTCAAGTCTTTTGCAGACTCCAACAGGTTTCTTCTAAGATTTCCCTGTATTTGGCTCCAACCATCTTCCCATCAACTTTGACCAGATTCACTGTCCCTACTGAAGAAAAGCATCCCCACAGCATGATACTACCACCACCATGTTTCACGGTGGGGATGGTGTGATCAGGGTGATGTGCAGTGTTAGTTTTCCGCCACACATAGCATTTTGTTTTTAGGCCAAAAAGTTCAATTTTGGTCTCATCTGACCAGAGCACCTTCTTCCACATGTGGATCTCTGAGTTACCATGGACCTCTTGGCTGCTTCTCTGATGAATGCTCTCCTTGCCCAGCCTGTCAGTTTAGGTGGACGGCCATGTCTTGGTAGGTTTGCAGTTGTGCCATACTCTTTCCATTTTCTGATGATGGATTAAAAAGTGCTCCGTGAGATGTTCAAAGCTTTGGATATGTTTTTTTTTAACCTAACCCTGCTTTAAACTTCTCCACTACTTTATACCTGACCTGTCTGGTGTGTTCCTTGGCCTTCATGATGCTGTTTTTTCACTAAGGTTCTCTAACAAACCTTTGAGGGCTTCACAGAACAGCTGTATTTATACTGAGATTAAATACACTACAATACAATTAAATGGACTCTATGTACTAATTAGGTAACTTCTGAAAGCAATTGGTTCCACTAGATTTTAGTTAGGGGTATCAGAGTAAAGGGGGCTGAATACAAATGCCACCCACACTTTTCACAGATTTATTTGTAAAACATTTTGAAAACCATTTATCATTTTTCTTTAACTTCACAATTAATGTCCACTTTGTTTTGGTCTATCACATAAAATCCCAACAAAATACATTTATGTTTTTGGTTGTAACATGACAAAATGTGGAACATTTCAAAGGGTATGAATACTTTTTCAAGACACTGTTAGTCTGCACTTGCAGCTGGCAATGCTATAAAGAGCATATAGAAGGGAAGGGAAATTAAATTATCCACCAATATGTCTATTATCCTATGGAGGCATTGGATCCCTTGTGATAATCTCATGATTGCCTCCATAATGGTAAGTTACCTCTCAGATGGGTGAATTTTGGGTGCAAACACCTAAGGGGTATATTTATAAAAGATTCACCTTCATGAATAATCCACATAAAGTGTCTAATGTTTATTTCCTATAATATTCAGCTCCATCTAGTGGCCAGAATGTCATATATTACTGGTTGAAGTATTTAAAGAAAATACTTTATTATGAAACTATAAATCCTTTAAGAAACCTTCCCCTGAATAATGATGCGTCTGATCAGTGTGAACTAAAAACTCTGATTACCCCCAAATCTCCCAGCAGTATGTGTCATGTAACACAGGGTGTTTTTCTACTTAGGATTATAGACAAAGGATTCCCCCGACTGCTACACTAATCACCATAAAATTTGGGGTCCTCCAGTCATTATGGATCACTGGGCCATCTCAGAAGATCATTTCCATCAATGATAAACACAATCTGAAGACACGGTAATGTGATAGTAGTATTGATGAAAGCTTCTTAACTCTTCTAATGGGTGGAACCAGATATCTACAGCAAATGTCCAGACTATGGAGACATGAGATGTCCTATCATCTAATTCCAATCTCTGGAGATGTGAGATGGAGGAAAACATTAGAAAGGATTGTCAGGATCAACAGTCATACCTTGTGAGGAGGAGGAAGAGGTAGCCATGACATCAGGAGATGACCCGAGATGACATCACCTGGAAGAAGCACAAACAATAATAAACTCATTTGTAGTGTGATGAACAGGATTTTTCTTCCTTATGTGAATAACGATTGGCTGTCTTGTTGTCCAATCTGAGAAGATCTGAAATGGATTTCTGTCATTTACAGCCCATAACTATGGGGGTCAATCAATAACTTCATCCTAGCATTCATCTGATTGGTATATATCGGGGTCACAAATTTATTTCACCCTGTTTAGAACCACCATTTATACAGACTCATATATTTAGGCATCTCCTCCACAAATCTGTGCCATTCATAGCCAAGACTGGTACTAATCAGCACCAAAGTATCAGCCAGTAGGATGTCTAAAGAGAGGTCAAGTGATAAAAAGGATAAGGCCCCAAAATGGAAGCAATGTGTGATTAGCAGATGACTACATTCAATAATAAGATGCTTCAAAGTGGATTCTTCAGGAAGGTTGGTGTTGTGGACACTGGCTGGAGGGTCTTGGTCATCACCTGGGGAGGACCTCGACCCTCCACTGTCTGACTCAGTCTTTTTTTTGGACAGGGATTATGGGGCATGTCTCACAGAATTGCTGGACCTGTGACACATGCCAGCGGGTGGGTATGCATGGGGGCCCACTGAAAGCTCACCTACACCCTTTACCTATCATTGATGAACCGTATAGCTGCATTACTGTAGACCTGGTAGGACCATTGCCCCAACCTAGTCCTTCTGGGAAGAGATATATCCTTACCGTGGTGGAGTATGCCACCCGATACCCGGAGCCCATTCCCCTGGCAAATATCCACGCAGAAACCGTGGCTGATGCCTTGCTCTAGATCTTTGCCAGGGTGGGTTTCCCTCAGGAAATCATCTCCGACCAGGGGATTCAGTACACTGCTGAGCTCACTCAGCAGTTATAGAGGCTCTGTGGGATAAAGCCCCTACAGAGCTCTCCTTATCACCCCCAGACCAATAGACTTTGTGAGAGGTTCAATGGAACACTGAAACAGTTGCTTCCGACATTTGCAACCTCTCACAGGGATTGGGAGAGATATCTGCCGCACCTTCTCTTTGCTTATCGGGAGGTGCCACAGGAATCTACATGTTCTCCCATTCAAGTTACTGTATGAGAGGTGGGTGAGGGGGCCCCTAGATCTAGTCAGAGCTCACTCATCCATGTCTTTATGGACCTTGCTTTGTGCACTATTCTAAATCAGTTGGTGGAGGGGGGATTATGATGTGGGGGTCATTTTTCAGGGGTTAAACTTGGCCCCTTAGTTCCAGTGAAGGGAACTCAAGGTGTCAGCATACCAAGACATTTTGGACAATTCCATGCTCCCAACTTTGTTGGAACAGTTTGGGGATGTCCCCTGTGATGGAACTGTCTAGACCCCTCTCTTTGGTGCTTCTGTCAGTATACAGCTTCCTTCAGTCTGGACATAGGAACCAGATATTATAGCTGACCATAAAAGACTAGCCGACAAATAGCTTGTATGAAAACTGGCACACTTTATTGAACAGGAATACATGCTTTTTATTCACTTGAAAAATAGGTCAGTCACCACATGAACAATAACCCAAATATTTACCCAAAACATCACACAATGGTTTAGATAACGAGGAAGAACTGACTCATTGCTAATCCAATCATAGACTATCCTCCAAGAGTTAGTCAAATTAGCCACCAGACAGACACAATAGGTGAAGGGAAATTCACACCTAGACAATGCTTTTATTAATCAGGATCTCCTTGTAGCAGACTGTACAACTCCTACATTGAAGCCCATGGAAGAGAGGCCAATGTGACCAGGTATTTCAATTAACATGTATAGTTCAGAATCAAACAAACCAGAAATAGTCTTCAGGGCAAATCCAGGAAAACAGTCTCTCAAAAATGTAACAGAAAGAGAAATATAGTAATAACAAATGACAGGGTGAATGTGAGCTGAAAAGGTCCCTGCAGCCAGTGTCTGTGACAGTGCCTCCCCCATCCCATAGTTTGGCAGACCCAGCTAGATCCACCACAGGTCGGCTTGGGGCTGTTCAGGAGCGTCTTATAGTTCCATTTGCCAGGAAAACCCATCAGCTTTCCCATTTGAAGTAATCCAAACCATGCTAAACTGAACATAAAAGGGACACAGGGAGCTGAAACAAGAGTTTCCAGACCTCTCTAAGGTAAAGCAGGCTTGAATGGAGGAGAAGATTTGGATGCCGCACACCGGATGTAGTAAAAAAACTTCACTTTATTGAAAAAATGGGATCATCAAAATAACAAGACTGTCATGCAGAAAGTACAGATAAGCTGACGCGTTTCGCACTCAGGACTGAGTGCTTACTCATAGCTCTGAGTAAGCACTCAGTCCTGAGTGCGAAACGCGTCAGCTTATCTGTACTTTCTGCATGACAGTCTTGTTATTTTGATGATCCCATTTTTTCAATAAAGTGAAGTTTTTTGACTACATCCGGTGTGCGGCATCCAAATCTTCTCCTCCATTCAAGCCTGCTTTGCCTAGCATTCAGCCAGCACCTGGAGCTCTTCTGCTCTGAAACTTCCACTTACACCTGGGTCAGTGTCAGCCTGAGCGGTGGAACCACTTTCTTTGCTTGTCTGCACCTCTCTAAGGTAAGCTGGCTTCCACAAGCCCCCCGTCCAAAGTGACTCTCATGACAGCCCCTTCCAACATGACTGTGCACCAGTGTGCAAAGCAAGGTCCATAAAGACATGGATGAGCGAGTTTTGGGTGGAGGAACTTGAGTGGCCTGCACAGAGTCCTGACCTCAACCTAATAGAACACTGTTGGGATCAACTAGAGACGAGACTGTGAGCCAGGCCTTCTCGTTCAACATCAGTGCCTGACCTCACAAATGCGCTTCTGGAAGAATGGTCAAACATTCCCATAGACACCCTCCTAAACCTTGTGGACAGCCTTCCCAGAAAAGTTAAAGCTGTTATAGCTGCAAAGTGTGGGCCAACTCAATATTGAACCCTACGGACTAAGACTGGGATGCCATTAAAGTTCATGTGTGTGTAAAGGCAGATGTCCCAATACGTTTGACAATATAGTGTATATGCAACATAAAGAATTAGCTCATTGTCACTTACATAAATTTGGCAATAAGAATGGTCGACTCTAATCTCAATCAATTAGGGTTCCCGCATGTATATATCTAAGATATCATGCTTATCTCAGGGCTTGCTAGATTCAGATTTTCAGTTATATTCCTCATCCTTATATAACATTTCAGCCATGTCATTGGATACTCGTGATTATTCACCTACTACTTCATTATTACACTATATTCAGTCGCCTGCTATCCCAACTTTATCAGCGGATGCTGCTGAGGAAATCTCAAAGCCATTCAAGGCCTCTGACATTGCCTCTGCAATAAATCTTTTCCTGTGAGGGAAAAGTCCAGGTCCGGGTGGCTCGATGTCCTCCGGCACCCACAGATTACGCCATTACTAGTCGTTGCATGTAGGCTTCAGTCTTATATACCTTCCCTTATTCATTTGGATCAGGTTGGGTTTGTCTCTGGTAGAGAGGCCAGGGACAACATCACTTAAACAATCACTCTCATTGATTATGTTAGTAAAAAACATTTCCATTCGCAATTGATGTGGAGAAGGCTTTTGACCACGTCTTGTGGGATTTTATCTCAGCCTCCCTTACACAGATTGGTAGACCATCGGGCTTGTTAAATAAAATATAGGCTCTCTATGAACCCTCATAGGCTAGAGTTAGGATCAATGGTATCCTCTCCGATTCCATTCATATACATAATGGCACTCGTCAAGGGTGCCCACTCTCGGCCTTACTTATAGGGCTTCCAATAGGGCGATGTGAGATTAAGCTGAGTTTATACACAGATTATCTATTATTATATATATATCAAACCCCTCAGTGATATTTCCAGCACTCATACATGAATTTACACACTTTGGACATCATAGTAATTTTAAGGTAAACATACATAACACAGAGCGTAAGACAAAAACAATTCCATAGCTCAACTCACCAACCAGTCTGCTGACCAACCAAATTACCTGTCTAACCGTCTGTTAAAAGCTGGGGTTTAGTTAGCACACATTTGCAAACGCATGTGAAAGCTGCAAGGCCTCGTCACGGCACCCGAATTTAGGAATTTGTATTCCTAAATACTTGATCTTTTTTGGTTTCCATATAAAAGGAAATGATTTACATAAACTGACAATAGTAGAATCTGATATAGAGACATTGAAGACCTCGGTCTTATGTATAAGCTGCAAGGCCTTTCATGGCACCCTGTGTTGCTTGCAGTCCTAACACTACAAATTTATAAGTGTCTCCACAGTGGAAGCACATGCATGGAATGGATAGATGTGGGACAGGTGAGCCTGGAGGCAGCCCAAGTCCCCTTAAAGGAACAGGAGCACACTGGACACCCAGCAAGAGCACAATGGCAGCGAAGGTGCTCAGTTTGTCCCCTGGCCATATATACGAACAGTAACAAAAAACTGGCCACTGCCCACACCCATAACTGGCCTTCACAGCAAGGAGCACATGGAGGGCCATATACATGTAAGACAAAAACAATTCCATAGCTCAACTCACCAACCAGTCTACTGACCAACCAAATTACCTAGCAAAAAGGAGATCCTAGTATTAAAGTACCTAATATACAGGGTGACTCTGTAGGTACTTGAAGGTCACTTGTGCCAACGTCCCCAATACTGTGTTAGGGGCATCAAGAGACTAAAAATTTTTTGGGACTTTTAAAGGCACAACTGTAATGGACTACAAAAGGTATATAAAAAGGTTGAATTTTATTAATAACATACAAAAAGCAAAGGGAATAGACAAAACATTGTTAAAAACACATCGGATATAGGCATACAACACATATAATAACACCATTGAGGATCCTATCCTGCAGTTTCCTATGTATTCCTATATATTCATATACAATTAATTCATAATCCAAGTAAAGGAAAGGGTAAACTTCCCCTAAAAAGTTGAAATTAGGGGAGCACTGCAGGTCTGGTATTCCAGAGTGGTGTATTCTCCAATTGCTCTACATGTTTCATGTTGACAAGGAACGCTTCTTCAGGAGCTAGAGGTTCTATTAAAATTACGTGCAAACACAGAAGAAAGGAAAAACATATGTCAAAATCACAATAAATGGAAGCTATTCTCAGTGAGTATATTGTGAAAAAATATATGAGTAACAGCTTAAATAGAGAAATACGCCCCCTCGTGGCGAGGCATGGCAAAGGTCCTATAAAAGATTGAGATCTCAAATGGAAATACAGCACAAACCAGCGGTCTAGGACAACCCATACAAAAGGGAGTCTATAAAAACATTGGAAAACATAAAAAATAATAAAATGTAAAAAATGGGCTGATAAGTAAGTGAGCGAAGGATAATGATAATGCATGATCTAAGACATTTTAATACTTGGACGCAAGACTGGGGAGAAAAGAAAGAGAGAGAAGAAAAAGAAGGGGTCATACAAACAAGAAGGTAGAAAGGAAAAAACAAGAAGATTGATGGTGGGAGGGAGGGGGGGGAGGAAAAAGGGGGGGAAAGGAGGGGGAAAGAAATGAGAAGGAAAGGAGGAAGAAAAACGGGAGAAAGGGGAGGGGGGGGAGGGAGGGAGAGGAAGAAGGATAGGATCCTCAATGGTGTTATTATATGTGTTGTATGCCTATATCCCATGTGTTTTTAACAATGTTTTGTCTATTCCCTTTGCTTTTTGTATGTTATTAATAAAATTCAACCTTTTTATATACCTTTTGTAGTCCATTACAGTTGTGCCTTTAAAAGTCCCAAAAAATTTTTAGTCAACCAAATTACCTGTCTAACTGTTAAAAGCAGGTGGTTTGTATACACTGGGGACACTCTGAGCACCTTCGCTGCCATTGTGCTCTTGCTGGGTGTCCAGTGTGCTCCTGTTCCTTCAAGGGGGCCTGGGCTGCCTCCAGGGTTACGTGCCCCTCATCTATCCATTCCATGCATGTGCTTCCACTGTGGAGACACTTATAAATTTGTAGTGTTAGGACTGCAAGCAACACAGGGTGCCGTGACGAGGCCCTACAGCTTATACATAAGACCGAGGTCTTCAATGTCTCTATATCAGATTCTACCATTGTCAGTTTACGTAAAGCCTTTCCTTTTATATGGAAACCAAAAGAGATCAAGTATTTAGGAATGCAAATTTCATCTAAGCTAGACAATCTTTATGACCTAAATTATTATTATTATACGAGATTTATATAGCGCCAACAGTTTTCGCAGCGCTTTACAATGTATAAGGGGGACAACACAATTACAGTACAGTTCAATACAAAAGGTAAATCTCTTTTATCTCTTTTATTTTAAACTTTAGGAATGGTGAACTCTAAAACATTCCTGGTTCAGGCGGACGGCATTATTAAATAAAATATATTTTACCACAAATTCTTTATGTTTTCCAAACAGTCCCCACAGACCCTCCACAGACCTTTTTTAGTTTATTAAAATCTTTATTTTTGATATACGTGGGCTGACTCCCCAGCCAGGATCAGATACAATATCCTCACTAGGCTTAAATCTTTGGGAGGGGCAATATTATTATTGATTGGTTTCATAATTCCTTTAGAAAACTATCGGTTCAAATAGAGGAAGAGTTGTCCGATTCTCCTCTGACATCTCTATCATGGACTTTGCCTTCTTTACAAACACAAACAGGCTTTATATCTCTGGGTGTCTCATTAACTCTTATGAAGTTCAATAGCCAGTGCTTCTCTTCTGCTTGATTCCGAGCATGCGTGGCACTTTGTGCATCGGAATTGTGTATACACGATCGGAATTTCCGACAACAGACTTTGTTGTCGGAAAATTTTAGATTCAGCTCTCAACTTTGTGTGTCAAAAATTCCGATGGAAAAATTCCGATGGAGCCTACACACGGTCGGAATTTCCGACAACAAGCTCTGATAGCACATTTTCCGTTGGAAAGTCCGACCGTGTGTACGGGGCATTAGAGTTTGGGACCATTTACTTCAAATCTTTCCGCTGTCCTCTTATGTGAGTGTTGAATTCTATTTGATACACTTTTGAGACCTGCACCAGATTGGTATTGTTATATGAGTGGTGGGAGGTTGTATTCCCCTCACATCCTGCCCCCTATATGATTTGTGATTTTTTTTTTGTAGTGGTTCTTTCACTCTGTTTCTTTGTAATTATTGCTATACTCTAATAAAAAAATATATTGTTACATATATTATAAAAAAAAAAAAGGAAAAGAAGAATGATTGGTGTCTCACCTTGTTAGATCTGTCCATACATCCTCAGATTGTATGTTCTTTTCTGACAATGAAGAGATCTGGAAATAGTTCTAGTGTGCAAAGATGTTTTTTTGCCTTGGAGGTAGAGAGGGGTGGGAGGGGGAGGGGGGATTTGCAGTAACATAACACTCCTCACCCGTATAGACTATTCAGATGTCCTTATTCTCTAACACAACACAGCACTGGGTGTGTCCACATTCCTCATCCTGTATAACGAGCTGAACACGTCTCATCCAGAGGCTTGCCATATATTATACAATTTTCTTATTTCATTTTCTTTAGATTTACCTTCAACTATGTAGTGCAAGGACCTGCCTGATTGCATGCCAATTCAAAGTGTTTAGGTTTGACCTTATATCATATGGTTTTGATAAATCTAAAGGCAAATTGTATAATGTATGGCCAGCCTAAGGGGTCTAGTCATAAAAAATATCTGCAGAGCTATTCAACCAGCAAACTGCATGTCTATCTGTCATGGATGGGGGGCTGAGGGTGGAGGGATGGGGGAGCCTGGTATCTCCATATGTTGTATGTCCTCAGAAAATAAAACCAACATTCTTGCAGTTTTTTTATATATAGCTGAACAACTTGGATAGGATACAGGGAGCAGAGGGATACTCCAGAACAATAAACAGTACTAGGAGGACCCTCTTCACTCTGCAGATACTTCTTGGAAGAGTCCCTTCAATGGTAGCTCAAGGAATGGACAGCACTGGGACAATATAATAAATGTTCCAGGACAGGCAAGTCTTAGTATTAGTGCACCAGGGGTTACCCACAGCAACAGTCACCTATATCCTGCCCTCAGGTCTGTACTCACAAGTCCTCGGGTACTTGGATGCCTCCTTCCATTGTCAGACAAAAATTTCCTTAGTGAACTCTCCAGACCAGATCCTAGGTGAAATCCCCCTTCTTTAGCTTCAGAGGTTCTTAGCAAGTAGCCCCCCAGCTTTAGCATAGCTGGGACCTTGATGACCTCAGGTAAATCTCAGCTGGGCTGCCTGGGTGGGCAGCAGCCCTCCAGGCTGGGAACTTCTCCTCCTGGACAAGAACAAGAACTTCTGTAGGCCTCAGGCTTTTTATGTGCTGTGCAGCCACCTACAGGGCACACCTCCCCATGGATTGCCTGAGACCTCATAAATATTCTGGATACTCATTTGGCCTATTCCACTCCTATGTTCTGAGTTTTCCAGAAGTCAGGGTGGAGCAATCAATCCTGCAGCCTGTGAGACACTGATCAGTCCAAAGCAATCAATCACCGCTCCACTAATTACAGAACAGCCCAAAAAAAACTAAATATACCTGACATCCCAGCACTTAACTAGAAGGGTGCTACATATAGATGAAGGGAATCTCTGGCCATGTGAACAAAGGAGCCGGACAGAGTTCTTTTCTTTCAGAGGGCCAGTAATTTTTAACACTCTGACTTTCCTTATAGAAAGAATAAAACAAATGTACCAGTATCAGAGTAAGGAAAGGGATGGTCGGCACTCAGGATGACTTCCAAAAAATGGTATTCCTTTATTGAAAAGATGTGTACAATGCTGTAAGAACAGCCTCAGACCGTCCGAAAAGCATAGGCTGTCATTGTACACGTCTTTTCAATAAAGGAATAGAGAAAATTGAGTACTGTCTGTGATACTTTTTTAATTTGCACTAACATACAATTTTTCAGGACAAGCTTTCAGGGTATGTCCCCTTCTTCAAGGTCCAAGCAGTACTGATTCACAAATTTTTAAGCAGAATGTTAAAGAGAAAAAAAAAAGAAGAGAAAAACAAACACATACAAATCAATGTTAATAAAGATAGCAGCAGAGTTAGTGAGATAAGACAGAGGGAGAGCTACAGAATTTAGGGGGGGGGATACTGGTCACAGAGGGGGTCGTAAAACTTTAGGATAATGTGTAAGGAAACCAATATCTAAATTCAGGCCATTATTTTTCGTGTCAAAAAGAAGTATCATTCTTAGTTCAAACATTTTCCTTTCCTGGATAGTTCTGAAATTCCCTTTAAGAACTAAAACATTGAGGTCTTCTATAGTGTGGTCCGGTTGTGAGACGTGGTGTCCCACAGGTGTGCATACTGTCTTCTTTATGTTCTTTGATGGTATGTCTGTGCAAATTCATCCTCACTTGCAACTTCTGTCCTGTTTCACCAACATAAGATCCTTTGCTGCACCATTTGCATTGGATGAGGTACACCACATTACTGGAGGTACGGTTGTAAGATCCCATGATATTGAAGGCCCCATTTGTGTGTGTGACACTTTCGGATTGATTAACATCAAAAATTTATAGGGAATTGCTGTCCTCAGTTCAGGACTATGCCTCGTTAAAGTGTCAAAACAAATGGGTGGAAGATATAGGGGAGATAGATGAAAACCAGTGGGAAATGGCACTTGAATCTATTCCAGCGGTATCGGTATCCGCATCCCATAGATTGTCACAATTATTTATTTTGCATAGGGCTTATAGAACACCAGTGCAGCTATATAAATGGGGAGGAAGAGACTCCCCTCTGTGCCCTAAATGTAGAATATATAAGGGGGACTTTATACACCTAATTTGGAGGTGTCCAAAACTACAGAGGTACTGGGAAGAAGTCTCCCAGTGCATTACTAGACTAGCGCAAGTTCCTATCCCCCTAAACCCGGTAGTGTACCTGCTTGGAGCCATAGATGCAGAAATGTTCCCAAGAGGAAGGTACTACATGTTAACTAGATTAATGTACCTAGCCAGAAAACTTATTGCAAAATACTGGATGGCACCAGCGGTACCCACGGGGAAGCAGTGGATCTCTTATGTAAATTCTCTGCTTCCTTGAGAGCGATTGACGTATAGTCGTAGGAGAGAAAAGGGTAAATTTGACACTATATGGCAATCATGGCTGGGAAGGGCAGAGAGGAGAGCTAAAGAATGGCCTGAAGGAGTAAAGGTTGAATATTTAGATAGTAGAGAGCATCGGTGGGGGAAGAAAGGGAAAAACGAATGCAGTGAATAAATATTAGGAGACACAGGTGATGGATGTAGCCATGAGATTAGAGGGGGGGGGAAGGTAAAAGAAGATAGAGTGATATGATATAGAAGTAAATACACTAGAACGACATAGAATGAGTGCAGGAATAGGCATGTATATTCTATGTGTAATATTTTATTTTGATTAAAAAAAAAAAAAACACTTTTGGATAGATTGATCTGGTTGCAGAGTTTGCAGCGTTTTTTATTGCAAGGTTTGCTTCCATTATTTGTGAATTCATAATCAGAGTGAAGTTTCCTGCTGATTAGTTTGTGTCTGAGGTTGGGTGGTTGTCTGAAAGCCAATAATGGGGGTTGTTGGAATATTCCTTTCAGAGTTTCATCCTCTGTTATGATGGGTTGTAAATCTTTGATTAGCTTTTTGATTCCTTCAAGTGCTGGGTTGTATGTGGTGACTAGAGGTACATGGTTATTGGTTTCCTTACACATTATGCTAAAGTTTTACGACCCCCTCTGTGACAAGTATCCCCCCTAAATTCTATAGCTCTCCCTCTGTCTTATCTCACTAACTCTGCTGCTATCTTTATTACCATTGATTTGTATGTACCACATTTGTGCTGGTTTGTTCCGCAAAAATAAAGTTTGTGCCGCTTTGGTTGCGGAGATATTGTGCGCTATAGTTTGCTGAAACCCCGCCCACTTTGCACCCCATATTGCTGAATTTTAAAAACAAATGTGCTATTCATTTGTGCTGGGTTTGTGCTGGTTTGTGCCGCAAAAATAAATGTTTGTGCCGACTTGGTTGCAGAGATATTGTGCGTTATAGTTGCTGAAACCCCACCCACTTTGCAACCCATATTGCTGAATTTTAAAAACAAACATGTCATTTGTTTGTGCCGCGTTTCTGCTGGTTTGTAACACAAAAATAAACATTTGCGCCACTTTAGTTTCGGAGATATTGTGCATTATACTTGCTGAAACCCTGCCCACTTTGCACCCCACGTTGCTGAATTTAAAAAACAAACACGCCATTCGTTTGTGCCTTGTTTGTGCTGGTTTGTGCCGCAAAAATAAACGTTTGTGCCGCTTTGGTTTCGGAGATATTGAATGGTATATGTTGTCAAACCACACTGACTTTACACCTCGTTATTAAATCTTACATACAGCTAGATTTATTTGTTCGAGGTTTGTGCAGATTTGGTGTATGTTGTACATGATGTTTTACTTCACATGCGTAGTTCTGCCACCCCCACAGGAATCCCCCCCTTCCGATTCTCTAGCACTGACTGGAAGAACAGATGGAGGAGGAAATCTGGGGAGGGGGCGGGTACAGCTGGCTCTAGTGAGCCACAGCCAGCTGTCAATCAGGCAGCAGTGTGGATCTCGACAGTATTGTCGGGATCTGTCCCGGCTGCAGCACAGCTCTGCGCTGTCAGGATATAGTGGGCAATAGCCCGCAACATGCACATGAGTTTTTTGTCACAGGAGAACATACTATATGTCATAGTGTGATGGGGTGACCTCAGTGGAAGGAGGAAAAAAATTACCTAAAAAGCAAAAACACAAAGTGAGTAGGTAAGAATAGTGTGAAAAAATGAAGGGAGAATATGAAGCAATGAAAATAGGTTGGAGTAAAAAACAATAAAAGAAAGAGAAGGAAAAAAGTGGAAAAAGAAAAGAAAAAAAGTTCAGAGAAAGAGAATAGAATATGAGAGAAATAACCAAGATAGTACAGAAAAAAGACCAGGGAAGGGGGATGGTAAAACAAAGGAGGAAAACTGAGTGAAAGAAAAGGGGGTGAAGAAAGACCATAGCTGTGAAGAAAAAGACCTGAAAAACAGAAACACGAAGTGAATAGGTGAGAATAGTGTGAAAAAAAATGAAAAAAAAGAGTATGAAGCAGTGATAATGGGTTGGAGTGATAAGAGTGAAAGAAAGGGAAAGAGAAAAATGAAAAAGTAAAAAGAAGTTTAGAAAAGGAGAGAATAGAATATGAGAGAAACGACCAAAATGGTTCAGAAGGAGACCAGGGAAGGGGGATGGTAGAACAAAAGAAGGAAAGTGAGTGAAAGAAAAGGGGGTGAAGAAAGACCATACCTGTGAAGGAGGGAGTAGGGGCATGATTGCCAAAAGTGTGTGTGGCTGCTTGATGGTGTACGGATAAAGCCTGAATTGGGAGACACCTCACTGAGAGAAGCCAAAGCGGGGAGTGCTGCCGCAGAGCACACCCCCAACGTCATGCAACCAGCAAGCCAAAGGGGGACCGGGAGGCGCCGCAGACCTGCCAGCCAGGCGACCGAGCTGGCCGACCACGAGCGCCAAACCGACCCCACCAAGCGTGGAGATGGAAAACACGCTGCCGCTATGGGGCGTCATAAACACGCTGAACAGCCGGCGCGGAAGGCATGACGTCGACGCGCAGTGGAGGAGGCCCCGCCCGCCCCACATCACAACAAGGCGGAGGGGGGATCCCCAGTACGCGTCGCAGTTCCAGAGTGTGGCAGAAAGGGCAGGCCAAGACAGACAGCAGCCAAAACCAACAGTGCACGGACACAACTGCAAACACTGAATTATAAAGGGGCAAACCACCTGAGATGACTTACTAGTGATTGACTCCATATAGGGACAATCAAGGTGTGAAATAGGGAAATACTGGATAGACATCAAAATTAAAATAAATGAAATAAAAAATCTGAAAATTAAATGATACGCCTGCCTGGATACGCTCCCTCAGCTTCGGACCCTGGCATTGTGGGTGGGCTCTGCATTCAGGGCTGCGCCGCCTTTGCACGGACGCACTTGTAAGTTCATGGTCTTTGTGGAAGAATGTGGAATTTTATGTTTTACATTTGCCCACTCGTCCTTTAAACTACTCTAAATATTGCTAATTTCCCCTATTTATAGGTGATTAATACGGTTATGCTCCTGATGAGTGGCTATAAGGTCCCGAAACGACGTAGAGCTTACAACTACCATTATTCACACACCATTATTAGCTATGTATGGACGTTCCCTTGTTATTGCATTTTGTCTTTGCCACTTTTTTCTGGTGACATTGCGTGCCACATATTCATTGTTATGCATTTTTTATTCATATCCTCATATGTTTACATAGAAGTCCTTGTTGTAATGTATTTTATGATTGAATACAAATTATATTTATTGAGCTATGTGCCTACAAATGTAAACTTATAAATTTATGTATTACTTTATATTAAAATATTGAAACTTTATTCTAGTTTGACTTCTGCTCCCGTGTGCCTCACTCAAAGTCCCACATCCTTTTTCTTTTTTAGTTTTTAATATTGAACCGGGATGGAGGAGGGGTATGAACGGCCCCACTATCCTCCATTTAAAGTCCCAATACTGCTGATTTCTCTCCTTTTAATCATACTATATGTCATCTTGTGAACAAAAAGAAAACTAAGGCCAAAAAAGGTTGGGCCATAGTTCTCTTTTAACAAAAGTTTAAACCAGGTGTTAACCAAGCAAAACAGCACTCCAACAAATTCTCTTATATAAGTTACTTCTTTTTTTTAATTGCTTTTTTTGATAAACATCTATGTCAGTAAACATTATTTTCCTGACAGACTCCATGGCAGACTATGTGTGGGTTAACCCCACCTCCTCTCCAATGCTATAGGACCCCTCTCCCATAAATTTAAGCTCACCACTAGAGACTGTGTTCCGTAATAAGCCAACTCATGACCAAAGTATGGGAACTCCGTCTGCCATGGAGTCCATCAGGAAAGGAAAATTACAGTAAGTATTTGACAATAAATTTTCAGTTTTCCTGACAGACTTCATGGCAGACTACGTGTGGGGAATAACTAGTCAAACCACATGGGTGCATATGCTGATAAAAAGAAGTTTAATTCTTCCCATCAACCAACTGGGTTCTTAAACCAAAGATCGAAGAGGATAGAGAAGCATGTTCTATGCAATAGTGTAACATAAAGGTGTTAATGGAGGCCCATGAGGCCGCCTTGTAGATGACATCAGGAGCCACATGCCGGGCTGCTGCCCACGAAGCCGCCATACCCCTGGTAGAGAGTGCTGTCACCACCTCTGGAGGAGCCAGGGCTTAGTCCTATAAGCCTGCTAGATAGACTGGACGATCCAGGTCATAAACGTTCTGGACGAAGCCCATTTTTCCCTTGTTGTTGCCGGAGTGTAGAGCAAAGAGGAAGTCGGAGCGTCTAAAGGAGGAAGTAACTCGTAGGTATTCCTTCAGCATTTTGCCTACATCCAGAGGATGAACTTCAGAGGAACCTGGGGTCCTGAATGTAGGTAGGACAATTTCTTGGTCCTCATGGAACACTGAAAAGACTTCAGATTTGAGCCAAGCATAGGGATGAGGACCACCCGGTCAGGGAAGAAAGTCAGGAATGGTTCTTCATGACCCAAGGACCCAATCACAGAAACCCTTTTAGCCAAAGTGATAGTTACTAAAAAGGCAGCTCTTGCAGAAAAGTTCTTAATAGAAAGATCCCGCAGTGCTTAGTTCAGACAGTGGGTCAAGGACCAGGGGAAGATCCCATCTGGGGAATCTTGGTCTTCTTTGGGGCCTGAGTCTTGTTGCCCCACAGAAAAACTGCAGAGTTAGAGGGTGAACAGCCCACAATGTACCAGAAAAGGCATAGACTTGGACCCCTAGAGAGCTGATGGACAGAGACAGATCTAGACCGGATTGAGGAAAGCTGAGAATATCCTGGGATTCCCGGGTCCCTGAATGATCTGCCTGTAAAGAATAAGAATTTGATAAACTTGGCGCAAAATCTCTCATAGACTATTAGTGCTTGCCTTTCTCGAGCCCATGAGGGTGGAAATTACTCCTAAAGCACACCCAAGAGACTCCAGCCTTTCCCTCTGAAGAACCAGACCCTCAGTCTCAGTAATGCTGGACAAGGGGGCAGGACTGCCCCCCTGAGAAAGAAGGTCCGGCCTGAGAGAAGGAGGCAGCGGGTCCCGGAAGCTGAGCTGGGTCAGGAGGGGAAACTGTGGCCTGTTCGAACAGTAAGGTGCGATCATAACCACCTCAATCGCCTCCGCTTGAAGCTTCCGTAAGAATCTGTGGATGCTCAGGAACGGGGAAAAGGCGTACGCCCTGTTGGAGCTTCCACTGATCTGTCATGGTATCTATTCTGAAGGCCTGGCTGCAATGGCCCGAGTGTAATACTTCTTGATTTTTAAGTTGCAGGGGGATGCAAATAAATCTACTTCGGGATTGACTCCCAAGGACAGGATCCACTCGAACATCTGCGCATGCAGGGACCACTCATTGTTGTCCAGCTGAGTGTGCAACAGGAAGTCCGCTTGGACATTCTAGACTCCAGACTCCATCTGAAAAGGGTGTAATCTCCCCAGAGACCACTTGACCATGGGGGTCATAGAGACCATTGTGCCGATAATCTTTAAGCATTGCAAGGCTTTTAGGTGTGAAGAGCTCGGAGCTCGTAAAATTCTTGCTTCAATGACTGGAATATTTTCCACGGGGAGAGAGATGGAACTTTTTACCGTGTGGAACTAAGTACAGTATATCAGGCGCTGGACTGGTTCCAGATAGCTTTTTCCCAGACGTGCTGGAAGAGAAGCAGACAGGCCCCCACCCGACCTGCCTGGGCAGGCCCAAACTCAAATTGGCTTAGCCGGCTTTCATCCACTGGATGCCTGGCTCTTAGCGGGCTTCTGGAAGGATGCCTGTCTTCTCCTCCAATTCCTTCTGATATCTCGGCCGGGCCTGTAATAGCATGCTTCCTTTGAATGCTCAGTACTATGTCTTCTGTGCTAAGGCCTTTTCTAATTGAACAGATGCCTAACCTGAGGCAGGAAGCCCGACCTTCCACCTGTGGCCCGGGCTATGGTGCTATCCAGCTTGTCACCAAACAGCGAGGACCCTTCAAGGGGATCCTACACCAGGCCTGCTTAGATGCTGGGTCTGTGAGCCAGGGGCACAACCACAAGGCCCGCTTGGCTGTGACCGAGGACAGCATAGTCCGGGCTGAGAGGTGGATAAGGTCGATTGAAGCCTCCCCCAGGAAGGCTACCGCCAGCTTCAGCTCCTGGATTACCGAGCCCCTGGCCAGTTCTTCTGAGATTCCTCTGATCATGGAGTCTACATTCTCCATCCAGACCTCCATGGCCTTGGACATGGCTGCAAGGGCCAAGGCAGGTTTGCAAGCCATCCTGGCTGACCCGTAAATCCTTTTAAGATCTTGATCTATTCTTCTCTCAAACTCATCTTTGAAGGATACCGCATCCTCCAGAGGAAGAGTGACATGTTTAAGTTGTTGCATCAGAGCTGCATCTACGAGGGCAGCGTTTACCAGATATTTCACTTCCTCAGCCTTGAAGGGGTATAACCTGGAGGTCCTACTTGACATAGAGGTCTTCTTATCTACCTTGCTCCATTCCTCATCAATAATATCCTTTAATTCAGAAAGTAGTGGAAAATTGGAATGTTCTTTCTCCAGATGCTTAAAGAATTTATTCTGTTTAGCCAGGGGAGTAGAAGAGTCTTCCCACTTAAGGGCCTCTTTGACCGCTTTAATTGGAGAAACCAGGGTGAAGTCAAAGCCTCCGACAAAATCATCTCCCTCCATCTCGCTGTGCGAGGAATCAGGGGAGGAATCATAAGGCTGGAATGGGCTCCTGGGCCTTGTCAGCCAGGGGGCCAGATAATGTGGTGGACTGGCTCCGTGTGTAAAATGTACCCCACTCTTTGTGGGATTGTTGCACCATCCGTTTAACCAGCGTCTCCATTTGCCGGCTTTCAGCTTCTTTTTCCTGACCGCCTTGGCATAACAAGGGTCACATAAGGATTTGACTTCCGGGACCCGGGTCCCGCAACCCTAGCAGGATCTGTGATCAAAACGGCTGTCGTGGCGGTGGGTGTGGTGTTTGGAGGAGAAATCGTAACATCTCCTATGTTGGGAGGAGGAATGGAAACATCTCCTCTGTTCGAAGGAGGAATGGAAACATCTCTGATGTTGGGTCCTAGACGGAGAGTCACGTCTGGACCTTGATGAAAAAGGTGGGCCTTGCTGCCTGGCAAGGTTCCTGTCATCTTGGACAGTAAGCTGATGGTCTGACCTGGAAGGGCTAAAAAAGGGAGAAGGGAGAACATGATGTTTAGGGAATCAGTCCATCGGCACGAGGACCTGGCCCTCCCCTTCTCATGCCCCACATACCTAGAGCGTGAGGGCTGGCCGCACGGAGGCAGTGATCTATCCATGTCACCCTGGCGGACAAATAGGAGGCGATCCTGCAGCTTTTTAGGAACACTCACACGTCATGGAACAAAGGATTACAAATAGCAGTGCAGCTTCCCCTTTAAGAGGCATCTTAGCCCCCCTTCCCTCTTTTACCATAGCCCCAGGCTGAAGCTAACCATGATCTGGGAACCTGGGCCTGAGGAGCTGATGCCAGCTGCCTGTAGTAATCCTTAGAATGACAGGGCTCTCAGGGATTCAAACTTTCCCGCTGGAATGACGTCACCACCATGCCCGTACTGCACCTGCGCAGTGGTACCTGCCGTAGAGCGCCTGCACGGCTGCCGCATCCCCTGCCGCACTGCGCATGCCCAAAACCAAGCCTCGGCTTCGTCCAAGGATCGCACATGCGCAGTAGCGAGCCGGAGCCGCGGCCCAGAAGAGGGAGCCGAACCCTGGAACGCACTTGCATTCCAGGTGCCATAGAAGCAAAAAGATAAAGAAGACAGCAAGGCACGTGAGGGAAAAACAAACAGGGAGCTTTTACATACAAAAACTGCTGCCATGGAGAATCTTCAGACTTGCCAGCTGTTCCACGAGCCTGGGCATAGGAAGGCCGTCTCCACCACAGAATACAGGGGCCTGGAGCCACACACCTGCCCATGGCTGGGCCCTGGGCTATCTTGAAACTGTCCGGCATCAACTTCCACGATCAATTTTGGACATATGTAAACGTAAGTGCATTGACCCCGACAATACTGTCGAGATCCACCCTGCCGCCTGATTGACAGCTGGCCAGAGCCAGCTGTGCCCGCCCCCTCCCAGATTTCCTCCTCCGTCTGTTCTTCCAGTCAGCGCTAGAGAATCGGAAGAGGGGATTCCTGTGGGGGTGGCAAAACTACGCATGTGAAGTAAAACATCATGTACAACATCCACCAAATCTGCACAAACCGCGAACAAATAAATCTTGCTGTATGTAAGATTTAATAACAAGGTGTAAAGTCAGTGTGGTTTGACAACATATACCACTCAATATCTCCACAACCAAAGCAGCACAAATGTTTATTTTTGCGGTACAAACCAGCACAAACGAATGGCATGTTTGTTTTTTAAATTCAGCAATGTGGGGTGCAAAGTGGGCGGGGTTTCAGCAAATATAACGCACAATATCTCAGCAACCAAAGCGGCACAAACGTTTATTTTTGCGGCACAAACCAGCACAAACGCGGCACAAACGCGACACAAACCAATGGCACTTTTGTTTTTAAAATTCAGCAATATGGGGTGCAAAGTGGGCGCGGTTTCAGCAACTGTAACGCATTATATCTCTGCAACCAAAGCGGCACAAACGTTTATTTTTGCGGCACAAACCAGCACAAACCAGCACAAACGAATGGCGCTTTCATTTTTAAATTTCAGCAATATGGGGTGCAAAGTGGGCGGGGTTTCAGCAACTGTAACGCATTATATCTCCGCAACCAAAGCGGCACAAACGTTTATTTTTGTGGCACAAACCAGCACAAACGCGGCACAAGCGAATGGCGCGTTTGTTTTTAAAATTCAGCAACATGGGTTGCAAAGTTGGCAGGGCTTGCATTGAATTGAATGTTTAAAATCTCAGAAACCGAACCGGCACAAACGCTAATTTTTGCAGCAAAAATCAGCACAAACGCAGCACAAACATGAAACTAATGGTATATTTTTATTCAGGTTTTAAAAACATGGGGTGCCACACAGCTCCTTTCTCTGGGTTGATTGAAAAAAGATACCATGGATATTATTGTACATTGGATATAATGATGATATTATTGTACATTAGATATAATGATGATATTATTGTACATTAGATGCAATGATGATATTACTGATTAAAATTTACATGTTAAAATGTGTTTAACCACTTGCAGACCGCCTCACGCCGATTTACGTCAGCAGAATGGCACGGGCAGGCAGAATCACGTACCTGTACATGATCTGCCCCCCGTGGGCGGGGGGTCCTATTGGACCCCCCCCCGGTGCCCAAAGTGGTCGGTGTTTGTCCCCCGGCGATCAGAGGTGAGGGGGAGGCCATCCATTCGTGGCCCCGCCTCGTGATCGCTCCCAGCCAATGGGATCATTCCTCTGCTGCTGTATGCTAAACAGCAGCAGAGGAAATTATGTCATCTCTCCTCGGCTCGATATTTTCTGTTCCGGCGCGGAGGAGAGAAGACTTCAATGTGAGTGCACAACACTACACACACACACATACAGTAGAACATGCCAGGCACACATTACACCCCCCTTTACCCCCCCGATCACCCCCTAATCACCCCCCTCCTCGTCACTGACACCAAGCAGTTTTTTTTTCTGTGTCAGTTTGTGACAGTTAGTGTGGTAGGGCAGTTAGTGTTAGCCCCCTTTAGGTCTAGCGTACCCCCCCAACCCCCCTAATAAAGTTTTAACCCCTTGATCACCCCCCGTCGCCAGTGTCACTAAGCAATCATTTTTCTGTATTAGTGTCGCTGGTGACGCTAGTTAGGGAGGTAAATATTTAGGTTCGCCATCAGCGTTTTATAGCATCAGGGACCCCCATATACTACCTAATAAAGGTTTTAACCCCTTGATTGCCCCCTAGTTAACCCTTTCACCAGTGATCCCCGCATTACTTTTACGGGTGACGCTGGTTAATTTGTTTATTTTTTATAGTGTCAGGGCACCCGCCGTTTATTACCGAATAAAAGTTTAGCCCCCTGATCGCCCAGCGGTGATATGCGTTGCCCCAGGCAGCGTCAGATTAGCGCCAGTACCGCTAACACCCATGCACGCAGCATACACCTCCCTTAGTGGTATAGTATCTGAACGCATCAATATCTGATCCGATCAGATCTATACTAGCATCCCCAGCAGTTTAGGGTTCCCACAAATGCAGTGTTAGTGAGATCAGCCCAGATACCTGCTAGCACCTGCGTTTTGCTCCTCCGCCCGGCCCAGCCCACCCAAGTGCAGTATCGATCGATCACTGTCACTTACAAAACACTAAACGCATAACTGCAGCGTTCGCAGAGTCAGGCCTGATCCCTGCGATCGCTAACAGTTTTTTTGGTAGCGTTTTGGTGAACTGGCAAGCACCAGCGGCCTAGTACACCCCGGTCGTAGTCAAACCCGCACTGCAGTAACACTTGGTGACGTGGCGAGTCCCATAAGTGCAGTTCAAGCTGGTGAGGTGGCAAGCACAAGTAGTGTCCCGCTGCCACCAAGAAGACAAACACAGGCCCGTCGTGCCCATAGTGCCCTTCCTGCTGCATTTGCCAATCCTAATTGGGAACCCACCGCTTCTGCAGCGCCCGTACTTCCCCCATTCACATCCCCAACCAAATGCAGTGGGCTGCATGAGAGGCATTTTCTTTATGTCCTCCCGAGTACCCCTACCCAACGAACCCCCCCAAAAAAGATGTCACCCCCTATTATTGTCCCTCCTGTCCTGACAATCCTGGTCTTTGCATTGGTGAATGTTTTGAACGCTACCATTCACTAGTTGAGTTTAGCGTAGGGTACAGCATTGCACAGACTAGGCGCACTTTCACAGGGTCTCCCAAGATGCCATCGCATTTTGAGAGACCCGAACCTGGAACCGGTTACAGTTATAAAAGTTAGTTACAAAAACAGTGTAAAAAAAAAAACAAAAAAATATATAAAATAAAAAAAATAGTTGTTTCATTGTTCTCTCTCTCTCTCTATTCTCTCTCTATTGTTCTGCTCTTTTTTACTGTATTCTATTCTGCAATGTTTTATTGTTATTATGTTTTATCATGTTTGCTTTTCAGGTATGCAATTTTTTATACTTTACTGTTTACTGTGTTTTATTGTTAACCATTTTTTTGTCTTCAGGTACGCAATTCACGACTTTGAGGGGTTATACCAGAATGATGCCTGCAGGTTTAGGTATCATCTTGGTATCATTCTTTTCAGCCAGCGGTCGGCTTTCATGTAAAAGCAATCCTAGCAGCTAATTAGCCTCTAGACTGCTTTTACAAGCAGTGGGAGGAAATGCCCCCCCCCCACCGTCTTCCGTGTTTTTCGCTGGCTCTCCTGTCTCAACAGGGAACCTGAGAATGCAGCCGGTGATTCAGCCAGCTGACCATAGAGCTGATCATAGACCAGAGTGGCTCCAAACATCTCTATGGCCTAAGAAACTGGAAGCTACGAGCATTTCATGACTTAGATTTCGCCGGATGTAAACAGCGCCATTGGGAAATTGGCAAAGCATTTTATCACACCGATCTTGGTGTGGTCAGATGATTTAAGGGCAGAGGAGAGATCTAGGGTCTAATAGACCCCAATTTTTTCAAAAAAGAGTACCTGTCACTACCTATTGCTATCATAGGGGATATTTACATACCCTGAGATAACAATAAAAATGATAAAAAAAAAAAAAAATGAAAGGAACAGTTTAAAAATAAGATAAAAATGCAAAAAAAATAATAAAGTAAAAAAAAAAAAAAAAAGCACCCCTGTCCCCCTCTGCTCTCGCGCTAAGGCGAACGCAAACGTCGGTCTGGCGTCAAATGTAAACAGCAATTGCACCATGCATGTGAGGTATCACCGCAAAGGTCAGATCGAGGGTAGTAATTTTAGCAGTAGACCTCCTCTGTAAATCTAAAGTGGTAACCTGTAAAGGCTTTTAAATGCTTTTAAAACGGTATTTAGTTTGTCGCCACTGCACGTTTGTGCGCAATTTTAAGCATGTCATGTTTGGTATCCATGTACTCGGCCTAAGATCATCTTTTTTATTTCATCAAACATTTGGGCAATATAGTGTGGTTTAGTGCATTAAAATTTAAAAAAAGTGTGTTTTTTCCACAAAAAATGCGTTTGAAAAATTGCTGCGCAAATACTGTGTGAAAAAAAATGAAACACCACCATTTTAATCTGTAGGGCATTTGCTTTAAAAAATTATATAATGTTTGGGGGTTCAAAGTAATTTTCTTGCATAAAAAAATAATTTTTTGATGTAAACAAAAAGTGTCAGAAAGGGCTTTGTCTTCAAGTGGTTAGAAGAGTGGGTGATGTGTGACATAAGCTTCTAAATGTTGTGCATAAAATGCCAGGACAGTTCAAACCCCCCCAAATTACCCCATTTTGGAAAGTAGACACCCCAAGCTATCTGCTGAGAGGCATGTCGAGGCATGGAATATTTTATATTGTGACACAAGTTGCGGGAAAAAGACAATTTTTTTTTTTTTGCACAAAGTTGTCACTAAATGATATATTGCTCAAACATGCCATGGGAATATGTGAAATTACACCCCAAAGTACATTCTGTTGCCTCTCCTGAGTACGGGGATACCACATGTGTGAGACTTTTTGGGAGCCTAGCCACACACGGGACCCCGAAAACCAAGCACCGCCTTCGGGCTTTCTAAGGGCGTAAATTTTTGATTTCACTCTTCACTGCCTATCACAGTTTCGGAGGCCATGGAATGCCCAGGTGGCATAAAACCCCCCCAAATGACCCTATTTTGGAAAGTAGACACCCCAAGCTATTTGCTGAGAGGTATAGTGAGTATTTTGCAGACCTCACTTTTTGTGACAAAGTTTTGAAAATTGAAAAAAGAAAATTTTTTCTTGTCTTTCTTCATTCTCAAAAACAAATGAGATCTGCAAAATACTCACCATGCCTCTCAGCAAATAGCTTGGGGTGTCTACTTTCCAAAATGGGGTCATTTGGGGTGGTTTTGTGCCACCTGGGCATTCCATGGCCTCCGAAACTGTGATAGGCAGTGAAGAGTGAAATCAAAAATTTACGCCCTTAGAAATCCTGAAGGCGGTGCCTGGTTTTCGGGGTCCCGTACGCGGCTAGGCTCTCAAAAAGTCCCACACATGTGCTATCCCCATACTCAGGAGAAGCAGCTAAATGTATTTTGCGGTGCAATTCCACATATGCCCATGGCCTGTGTGAGCAATATATCATTTAGTGACAACTTTTTGTAATTTTTTTTTTTTGGTCATTATTCAATCACTTGGGACAAAAAAAAATAATATTCAATGGGCTCAACATGCCTCTCAGCAATTTGCTTGGGGTGTCTACTTTCCAAAATTGGGTCATTTTGGGGGGTTTTATACTGCCCTGCCATTTTAGCACCTCAAGAAATGACATAGGCAGTCATAAACTAAAAGCTGTGTAAATTCCAGAAAATGTACCCTAGTTTGTAGACACTATAACTTTTGCGCAAACCAATAAATATACGCTTATTGACTTTTTTTTACCAAAGACATGTGGCTGAATACATTTTGGCCTAAATGTATGACTAAAATTGAGTTTATTGTATTTTTTTTTTTTTTTTTTAAAAAAGTGGAAAATATCAAAATTTTCAGTCTTTTTCCGTTTATAGCGCAAAAAATAAAAACCGCAGAGGTGATCAAATAACATCAAAAGAAAGCTCTATTTGTGGGAAGAAAAGGATGCAAATTTCGTTTGGGTACAGCATTGAATGACCACGCAATTAGCAGTTAAAGCGACGCAGTGCCAAATTGTAAAAAGTGCTCTGGTCAGGAAGGGGGTAAATCCTTCCGGAGCTGAAGTGGTTAAGCTCTTATCTGATTATGTGTAGTATAAATTGTGTGAATTTACAATAAAGGGACTTCCAGTTTGAACCAAAGCTAGTGTCATCTAGTTCTCGGGTGCAATTCCCAACTATAATTCCTTGTTCCGGTCCGGTGCCAGGCGGGTCTGTCACAGAACTTTTTTGATATTTTTCAATGCTGCATTCTAACATGACTTGGGTCCACAAATGGCTTCTACAGTAACATGACTTTTAAATGTGAGGAGAAAAAATACTTAAAAATTAGCTCATCATCGGGGCTCAGCAGCAAAGGGGTTAAAATGGATATTAGTCATTTATAATAGTAAAGTAAAATGACAAGTGTCCTGACCTCCAACTCACTGTAGTACTTTATATTGGTTTCAGTTCAAAAAAGTGTCCCACCTCTGCAGGACCTCTGGGGTGGATGGCGGCTCTGATGGATAATGGATTGACCAATAATTATTATTTTTTTTTTTTTTTGCCACGTCAGATCAGTACTATTCATGGGAGGATGTTGTTTCAACTTTTCAGTCAAGCTTATCCCTCAATACTTTCACATCATTGTGGCTTTTTTCTGTTTGCAAAAACTCTTTGTATTCCATGTGTACTCTATAAGAAAAATTGCCCTCTACCCTCGCTAGTTGTTCCATATCCTATTTCTATATCCCCTCCCCCCTACCCCCCTCCCTTCCCCAAACCCCCCCCCATTTGAGAGAGAGCCCCAACGCAACCTCGGTCTATTAATAATCCATTCCTACTATTCCTAGAGCCTGTCTAGGTACATAGCTTGTTTCTTTAGATTATATGTTTTGTTTAGGATGAGTTTTCTGTCTTATCCTCCCACACCTCAGCTGCCTGGTTAGAGGCCTTAAATCTAACCCAATCTCTCCATGTCTCCTCATATTCCTCCATCTCCAATCCTTCACTATATCTTAAGTATTCCATGCAGTAAATTTTGTCTATTTTATCGAGCCACTCCCGCATTGAAGGTCTCCTACTATCCCGCCAGTGTCTAGGGATGAGACTCTTGGCTGCATTAAGGAGGTGTGGTAGCAAGCTTATCCGGTAGTTTTTGGAGGGTATGTTGCTACCGTGGTGCAGGCACACCCAAGGGTCATCCGGTACTTTCTTGTTGGTTATCATGTATGTGGTCTCCCTTACCTCCTCCCAAAATTTTCTTATTTCTGAACACGTCCACCAAATATGCGCCGCTGTCCCTATTTCCCTGCACCCCCTCCAGCAGAACTGCGAAGTCTTGTCCTGCATTTTGTGTGCTAGGTCCGGGGTAATATACATTCTGGCCATGATTCTAAAATTCATTTCTGCAATCCTATAATTTACTGATGTACTATTTGCTCTGCTCAAGATTCTCCTTGCCTTGTTGTCGTTGATCTTATTTCCTAATTCTTCCTCCCATTTCCCAAGAAATCCTGGTCGCTCAGTCTCTCCCATTTCTATCAGGGTTCTATAGATCCTTGACATTCCTCCCCTCCTACTTTTCTTTATGAGTACTTTCTCAAGGGGGTAGAGGACTTCTATTGATCTAACTGGCTGCGGGAGGGACTCTACAAAATGTTTGAGCTGCCTATATTTCCAGCTATCCATAACAAACCAGGTGTCTTTTGCCTTGAGTTCCTGGTAGGTACACAATGTTCCCTGGCTAGTGATATCCTTAAGTTGGACCTCTTCGCTTAGGATCCATCTTCCAGCCACGTCCTCCCTCCCCAGCGGGAAGTAATCTGTGCCCTTGAGCGGGACTAACGGCGAGTTATATTTCCACCTCTCTCTAGTGTAGATTTTATCCCAAGTGTTCAAGACATGTTTCGTGATATCAAATGCTTTTGTTTTTAATTTTCTAAATTGTGGTGGTATCCAAACATTTTTTCCCAGATCTACCCCGCTCCTTATATTCTCTATTTTCACCCATTGCTTATCCTTATTATTGTTAACCCATTCTGGGATACGTGATACTTTTGCAGCTGTGTAGTATTTTTTAATATCTGGTGCCCCCCAACCCCCCCTCTTCTTACCGTTCACTAATTGTGCATATTTTACTCGTGACTTCTTCCCCCTCCATATGAATTTTAGAAACAGTGTGTGCATTTTATTCAAGAAACTCTGTGTGATTGCCAGTGGTAACATTTGAATTTTGTATGTGATTTTGGGGAGGATTGACATTTTAAGTAAATTTATTCTACTACCCCATGACAGTCGATTCCGCGGAAATCTGTTTAACTCTACCCCAATCTCATTAAGGAGGGTCATGTAATTGGCTTGAAACTTTGCCTCTTTTGTTGATGTTATTTTTACTCCCAGATAGCTCAGTTCTTTTACCCCCCATTTGAAAGGTATACTCTTTTGATAAGCCTTATCCCCTCCTTTATCTTCTACAACTTCCATTACTTCCGACTTGGTCGCGTTTACCCGAAAATTTGATAATCGCCCATAATTTCTAAGGGTCGCTAGTAAGTTAGGGAGGGTGATCCTTGGGCGGGTGACGAACAACAGAACGTCATCTGCGAAGGCTGCTATTTTATATTCATCTTCCCTGATTTTAATCCCGCTGATGTCCGGGCTGAGTCTGATCTTAGCCAACAGCGGCTCCAGAGTCAGCACGAAGAGCAGCGGGGAAAGTGGACAGCCCTGTCTGGTGCCATTTTGCAGCTCAATGGGCCCAGACAAGGTACCATTAATTTTTACTCTAGCCGTGGGGTGTGTGTATAGGGCCCTGATCTTTTTAATCATTTTGTTGCCAACCCCGAACTCCTCCAGGGTATTCCACATGAAGCCCCAGTCTACCCTGTCAAATGCTTTTTCAGCATCTATCGACAGGGGTAGGCCTGGGGCTCCCCTGTCCCTCATAATCTGGGTCGCCATTAACGTTTTGATGCTGTTGTCTCTCCCTTCCCTCCCTGGTACGAATCCCACTTGATCAGAGTGGATCACTTCTTTTATGACCTTTTTCAATCTGTCTGCAAGGATCTTTGCGTAAATCTTTGTATCTACGTTCAGAAGGGAGATGGGTCTATAACCAGAACATATGGTGCTATCCTTTCCCTCCTTCTTTATGACGGCAATATTCGCTTCTAGTGCTTCCTTTCTCATCTCCCAACTTTCCCCGATCCCATTGATGTAGGAGCACAATATGGGGAGTAATGGTTCTTGCAGCTTTTTGTAATAAAGGGCAGTCAGCCCATCGGGTCCTGGGCTTTTCCCATTTGGAATATCCTGAATGGCCCTCTTTACTTCCTGAAGGGTCACTGGGGTGTCTAACATGTTACTGTCCTCTTCCGTGATTTTTTTTAGGTTTGCCTCCTTTAAGAACGTTTTGCTGGCCTCGTGCCTATGTTTATCCTGTTCCCGAGTACTACTCGCTTTTATTGCATACAGTGCCTCATAGAACGTTTGGAAAGCTTTAGCTATATCTTGCGTTTTGTGTTTGATTTCCCCCGAACTAGTCCTAATTTTTTCAATATAGTTACTTGTTTTCTTCTTTTTTAGGGCCCTTGCCAGGTGCCTACTGGGTTTGTTGCTATACATGTATCTCTCTTTTTTTACCAGATAATAAGTTTTGCGTGTTTCCTGTTCCAGGGATGTCCTCAACTCTTCCCTCTTTTTGAGAAAGTTCATCCAAACCTCCCTCCCTCCTGATGTTTTATGTTGTTGCTCTAGTTCATAGATCTCTTTAGTCAGGGCTAGCCTTTGGTTTTTCAGTCTTTTATTTTTTTCCTCCCCTATCATCATAAAGATCCTCCTTATGTAAGATTTGTGGGCTTCCCAGATTGTAGCCTCATTTACCTCTCCAGGAGTGTTGATTTTAAAAAACCATTCTAGTTCCTCCTTTATTCTCTTTAAAATATCGTTATCTGCTAAGAGATCTTCATTTAATCTCCACCCTGTGCTCTGTGTGTCAGTTTCTCCTACCTTTAAATATAGGCTCACAGGCGCGTGATCCGAGAAAGTCATATTACCGATGGCAACCCCTGCTATTTCCTCCAGCATCCTGTGCTCTACCAGAAAAAGATCAAGTCTTGAATATGTCCCATGCACGGGGGAGTAGTAAGTGTAGACCCTTGTGTCACCCTGTTGTATCCTCCAGACGTCTACTAGGTGGAACTGGTGTAATTTTTTTTTTAGTTTCTCGGGCCACACTCCCCTTCTCCCCCGCACGTGGGATGTACAATCTATCTCGGGGTCCAGACACAGATTGAAGTCTCCTCCCACTATTGCCCTCCCCGTCTTGAAAGTCTCGAATTTAGTTAATATGGTCATTACTGTTCTATAGGTATTTTTATTTGGTCCGTAGATGTTCGCCAGGGAATACTTCCATCCATTAATTTTCCCTTTCAGGAAGAGATACCTCCCTTCCGGGTCAGATAATCTCTCTTCTAGTTCGAATCTCGTTCCCCTGGCGAACCCTATGGCCACTCCTCTTGCACCCCTAATTGGTGAGTCACTGTAGTACCACTCTGGGAAATCCCTGGAGTAGATGGTTTGATTTCCATTGGCACTAAGATGTGTCTCTTGCAGCATTGCCACCTCGGCCTTCAAGAACTTTAATTCCCCCAAAATATTAGCTTGTTTAACACATGCATTCAGGCCCCTTACGTTATAAGAAATAATTTTTAAATTAAATGGCATCTCTCTCTCCTATTTGATTTCAATTTTCTATATGGCAGGCTCCTGATACTATTGGTTGCGTTGGGCTCTCTCTTACTCCTCACCTCTCCCCACTCCCGCCTCCCCCCCCATCAACCCCTCCCCTCCCACCTTCTGAAACCCCACAATACCCACCCTCCCTCCCCTTCCCCCTTCCCCGAATTTTTGGGGGTATAAAAGGCCTTGACTCGGCGCAAAAATATAACCGTGGCCCTCCTCCACCACTCGGCACCCCGGTTGTCCCCCAGAGGTTGAGCTCGGTGCGGGGTTTGGTCGCGACCGCAGGGTTTTCCATCTCTTGTACAGAAGCTGTCGGCCTCGGCGCTCCCTCCCTCATACCTCTCACCTCCCCCCCCATCCCGGTCACCTCCCCCCCACCACCCCCCACCAGCCCCGTGGTCTACTACATTGTCACTGAAGAGGCTGCTTGTGTATCTATATTAAAAATTCTATTTTTTCTTTCCCCTTTTTTTTTTTTCTTTTTTTCTTATTCTATTTTTGATTTACTGCAGGTTTGCTACAGGTTTCCAACAGGTCTCCAGGTAGGTATTTCCCCTATTGAATCATGGTTGGTGTTTTTCTCCCACCAGCCCGGGATTTCCGCCAGAAGTATTTCTAGATGTTCGCAAAATTTTTGCTTTTCTTCCGGGAATCTTAGCACTGCCTTTCGGCCTTCTTTGCGTCCAATAAGGCAGGCTGGGAAGCCCCAGGAGTACTGGACTCCATGCGCTTTCAAGGTTGCCAGAAGAGGTTTCTGAATTCTTCTCCTGTTAAGAGTCTCTGCTGCAAGATCTTGAAAGATTTGCAGGTTTGTGTCTTTATACTTAGCCTGGAGGTTTCTCTTCAGGTTGGAGGTTATTTGTTCTTTGTCCGCAAAATTGTGGAATCGCACGATGACGTCTCGTGGTGGATCTCCCCTGATGTCTGGTGGTTTTCTTATTCTGTGCACCCTATCCACTTTAAGCTTTCGGCCGGCTTTCATTGGGTTCATCAGGTCATTAAAAATTTCTTCCATTATAAGCGGGAGGTTCTCTATTCCATCTTGTGGTTCCGGGAGACCTCTAATCCGGAGGTTCTTTCTTCTGTTGCGATTTTCTTGGTCCTCCATTCTATATTTGATTTTTCTTTGTTCGACCTGCATTGCTTCCATCTGTTGTTTCATTTTTTGAATTTCGGCTCCTTGTGTTTCCGCTATAGATTCCACCTCCTCCACTCTTTTCAGTAAGTGGCTCACATTTTCGTGTACTATACTGATCTCCTCCTTAATTGAGACCTCCAGTCTAGCGAACATCTCTGCTATTTCCTCCTTGGTGGGAAGTATTCTGTCTTGCTGGGGCTCCACTGACAGTTCTGCTCCTATATCATTACCTATGGGTCTTGTATCCCCATCAGCCATCTGTCTTCTTGTTCCCGCTTTACCTGTGCGGTCAGGTGTCTTATTTTTTGTGCCTGTCGCCGCTGTTGCCCCTGTTGATTTGCTCGGGCTTTCCTTGCTGCCGTCATTCACCATGTATCTCCTAATTGTGCCTGGGCTTGCACTAGTCCGGGGTGGGTTTGCCGTAGTCCCTCTAGTTGACTTGCCTCTCATTTCCCTGTTTCTTCCGGCCCCTATGGGGACAGGCCAATGATGTATGCTGACCAAAAGGTGAGAGTTTACCCAAGAGTTACCCAAAAGTGATGTTGACTGTGTAGGTGACTTCCTATTGTTTGTTTGCGTGTTCCTCCTTTAATCGCACCTTTAATAGCTCAAAAAATGCATTCAGTGCTTCTAGGAAATCTTCTTCCCTTTTACACAACTATTACACTCCTGCCTGGTATCCCAGTTTAAGAATATACTGCTAAGCTAGGTATACTTTATTCTGATACAGTCACGGGCTCGGGGATGGGAGCCTGTACACCACTCCCGGGTGTGACCCTGGGTATGGCCGGGTGCGGGGGATACTGGGGGCGCTTATGTCCTTGTGGGTTCGTCGTCGTCACCCCCCAGCCTTCACATCTACCCCTCTGCCAAATATGTCTTAATATACACTAAAATAGGCAATGTTGCATCCTTGGTACAAAAAATACATGGGTTCAGTCACATGATATTGCAGGAAGTATCATAATTTAAGGCAACAATCCTTCAGGAATAGAGAGGCAAAGGTATCCAAACAGCTGTAAGTCATAAAGAGGAAGTTACTTGTTGATTAGATATTCTTACAGTCTTACCCTTCCTGGCTCCGGTTATGTGGATCTCCCTTTTTTTTTCCTTGTAGCTCCTGGACGCTTCCCTCAGTGCCTAGATTCCCACTTACTTGGTTGTCAGTTAAAATCTTCTGTTCCTGCTGCTTAAGTTTCAACAGCCCTTCCAGTGACGTTCCTCTGCTTGTGGGGCTCGCTTCTTTGCATGCTGATTACTTTACCTCCGGGAGGGGAATGTCACGGCAGACCCAACCACAGTCCCTGTGATCGCCTTTTACTATTGCTGCCACCGCTGCTGTTCAGGGAGCTGCTGTTCGGGGACACCGCTTCCGCTTCCACCGCTTCCACCATCCTCCCCCTTGCCTCTGATCCCAGGAGCTGGAGAGGGTGCCGGAGGGGAGGAGAGCAATAGCCACGTATGCCGCGTGGCACGCCGAGATGAGGGGGTGGGAGGCTAGCGCTCGTTCCGTGAGCACTCGGTCCGCATCACGGCTGGAGGGACGCCGAGCTCCCGCTTCACATCCCTAGCAGTCCAGCCTCGCCCACATCCGGCTCCGGATTGACCAATAATTGATCCCAGACTTCATACAGGGCAGTAATGAAGGAGGAAATGTTGTCCAGTACAATGTTCTTATCCACACATAGAAAAGCATCAACTGTCTTGAAGTATAGCAGGATTGACCTAAGAAAAAATTCAAACAAATGGATAAAAACATCATTTTATCAAACAAATCATTTTAGTTATATAGTTTTCATCAACAACATTTTTTCATTGATGAAGACTGGACTAAAATTAACTAGGAGTGAAGCTTTGATGACTAAATCTACTGTATTGACATTTTCATTAACTGACTAAAACTAGACTTAAATGTTAGGCAAGGAAGAACAAATCTATTTGAGCCTAAATCTGTGCATGTATTGCGTGTTTAACCACTTGATGACCAAGGAGGTACATTCTGACTTTCAAGGTATCGGTCCAAGATAATGGCTGCATCTGCAGGTGTTATCTTAGTACTGCTGTTTAGAGCTGGTGTTGTTTCTGCTGAGCGTGGGGTAGGACATCCCGGCCCCATCCCCTCCCTGATTGGCTTAGTATATATTCTCCACCTCCAGGAGGGGTGGGTCAGCCTGAAGAAGGAGGCAGGGCCTTGGAAACATGTTGCTGCCCACCCCCTCCCCCGCTTGTGTGCCCTGTCTTGTTGCAGCTCGTAGTGGTACATGAAAGCCTGTGACACCACCGTTCTCCTGCACTCTGTGGTGGGTCTGGGCTTGTGTGAGCAGCTGTCCCTCCATATGCCCGTTTACCTTCGGTCACTCGGTGGTCACTTGGCCAAAGAATGCAGGTCAGGTGCATGGTTTGGCCAATCATCATACAGCGATCTCGCAGTGCATTATGGGGCATTTTGCGGCACTCAAATTTCTCGCGAACGCCCCATAACAGTCGATGTTCAGCGAAAACCCGATGTTTTAGTAGAACATATGTTTGATTCGAACATCAAGCTCATCCCTACCACGCATGATACAACAGCAGCTCTACATGCAGTCTCCAAGCTTTGTAGATATAAGCGGATATTAGAACAAAGTGTTGTTTTTAGCACTAACCTGTTTTCTTTTTTTTTTTTTTTTTTTTTTTTTTTTAGTTTAAAATAAAGTTTATTGAAAAAAAATCAAGAAAATACATCGAGCAAGAGAAAGAAATAAGAGCAAAATGCTCAACGTGTACATGGTGTAATAATAGTACAGCAATTACAAAGAATGACTACAGCAAATCTTCATGTACCCTTTTCTTAAGAGTAAAAAGGAAAAAACGATAATAAAATTAAAAATAAAGTAACCAGTCGCTAAGGACTTAGGAATTCTCGCCGCCAGAGCCCCTTCTGGGAACTAACTGCTCTGGCTAGCTGGGAATCCCCACGTCCACTTTGTTACCTAATGTGAGGAAATATTTAGAAAAAGGAGGCTAGCAAAAGGACAAAGAAAATTAGAAAAGGGAAATTGTATCTAAATTCCAGATGAATATTACAATAATATCATACTTAAAAAATCTGTAAGTAGTCAAAGAGGCGATCTGTTGGGTTGAACTCTCTCAAGGTAGAGTAAACCGTAGTCCCTTAATCAGGACTATAACCATCTGTGTTTAACTAAGCAGGGGAAAGCCCTGTCCCGGGATCTACCCTGAGAACAACCTTCAGGCTAATACCATAAATAGTACAGGATACAGAGAGCCTGAAGAGATGGTATGGAAATAAGAAGAATCTGAAGGGTGAAAGAAGGAAAGAAAGAAGGGGAGAGGAACAGAAGAGGTGAGGGGGGGAGGGGGCCAAAGAGATTAGCTAAACGTAAAGAGTAAAGGGAAGGAAGTGCACAGGAGACCACCAGGAGAAAGAAGTATGAGGCCGTCCAAGAAGGAACCACAATCATGACCTATCGTTTACACATACAGGGGATGTCCAATGAGGGTTGCCCAAGGTTCCCAGATAATCTTGAATTTGTATAGGGTATCCAGTATGGTATTAGATATCTTTTCTTGCAGCATAATCCAAGAAATTTTTTGTTTAGCCGCTCGAACAGACACTTTCGGTGATTTCCAGGACCGGGTTATAGTCATTTTAGCACCCAAGAGAATAAACTGAATTAACTTCTGGGAATGCTTGGATATTTTGGGAATGGAACCATTAAGTAAAGCAATAATTGGATCCTGTTTTAATGCACAGCCGCATGTTCTGCGGATGAGGGAGAATATCTTATTCCAAAACATTCTGATTTTAGGGCATTCCCATAGTATGTGCAAAAGAGTGCCTCTGTGGTTGCAACCTCTAAAACAAAGAGGTGATGTTTGTGGGTAGAATTTGGCCAGTCGTGAAGGTACCAGATACCAGCGTGTAAGGGTTTTCAGACCCGCTTCATTTAAAGATGTGTTCACAATACCTCTGAAGGAGCGGGCAAAGTTAGAATGCCATGTGTCTAGTTCCCAGCTGAAGTCAAGGTCCCGCTCCCAGCTCATCATGTATGCCGCTTTCTCTGTGGGTTCCGCTAGGGATGAATAAATGAGAGAGATACCCCCTCTTGTGTCTAAGGCTGAAGCGCACCATTGTTCATAGGGCGTTACTGATAGGTGATTCTCACCACTCTTCCATAACCGGTTCAAGAAATGTGATATTTGAAGAAACCTAAATTTTTCGTTTGAGGGCATTTCAAGTTTAGTAGTACAATATGTTAAGGTGAGGAGACCATTAGCGTTAAAGAATTGTCCAATCCTGTAGAGGCCTTTGTCTAGCCACCATTTGAAGGCTCGGATGTCTAAGCCAGGGGGAAAGTTGGGGTTCCTGAAGATATGTGCAAGTGGGTGCCAAGTAGAAATGAGGGGTGTCAGTTTATGGAGGGAGTCACATAACCTCATGGAATGAGACAATGTGGGAGCTAGTATAGGGGGGCGTTTTTTGGGGATGTTCCAAAGTAGAAAATCTAAGGTGAAATTAGGGACCGCCTCTCGTTCCATGTTCACCCAGTCTGGTTTGAATCCTTTCATGTAAATTGTGGAAAATTGACTTAATTGCGCTGCCTGATAGTACCACCATAGGTTAGGTACCCCTAGACCTCCCTTCTTTCTGGGTCTAAATAGCACCTCTTTAGAGAACCTGTGACCTTTTTTGTCCCAAATAAAGCGAGTGATAGCAGATTGTAAGCGTTGAATTTGCGATTTGGGGACCGGAATGGGTAGGGAGTGAAAGAGATATAGAATCCTAGGTAGAAGCGTCATTTTGACCGCGTTCACTTTGCCTAGCCATGAGAGTTTATAAAGCGACCACTGGGTCAGATCGTCAGTGAGCTTTTTGAACATAGGAAGAAAGTTATGTTTAAACTTTAAGTCAATACTGGACGTGAGGTTGATGCCGAGATAAGGGATGGAGGTTGACTTCCACGAAAATGGAAATTTATTTCTTAAATTATTAACAATGTCCTGAGGGACGGATACGTTGAGGGCGACTGATTTGGAGACATTTACTTTAAGTCCGGAAGCTAGTTCAAAGTTGTGTAAAAGTTGAATTATGTTAGGGGTGGAAATTAAGGGGGATGTTATGAACAAGAGGACATCATCCGCAAATAAAGCACATTTGTGAGTAGATTGTCCGCAACGGACTCCATGAATGTCCGGATGATGTCTTATGGCGATGGCTAAGGATTCGATAGCCATCGCAAAGAGAAGGGGAGATAGGGGACATCCCTGCCTCGTTCCCTTCTGTATTGGGAATTTATCTGAGAGGTGTCCCTGTATTCTAACCTGTGCTTTAGGTTGGTGATATAGAGCTTCCAAAACATCAATAAAGTTTGGGCCAAAACCCCACTTACGTAAAATCATGAAAAGGTAGGGCCAAGCCACCGTGTCAAACGCTTTTTGGAGATCAATGGAGAGGAGGAGGCCCTCCTGAGGGGGGCCCCCATCCCACCCAGACTTCATTAAGGAAATTGCATTTATTGCTCTCCGTATCTGGTCCGGACCCTGTCTCCCTGGTATAAACCCCACTTGGTCCTTATGTATGTAAGAACCTATAAAAGAAGCGAGTCTGTTCGATAATATTTTCGTCATGATTTTAAAGTCATTATTAATTAATGAAATAGGTCTGTAATTGCTCACTTCACTGGGGTCTTTACCCGGTTTAGGGATGACCGAGATGAGGGCCAAATTGGCGTCAGGGTCCAAAGGGGAGGACTTGCTTAAGGAGTTGAAGAGACGAACCAGATACGGAGAGAGAGTATCTATAAAAGTTTTGTAGTAGAAATTTGAAAACCCGTCCGGGCCTGGGGCAGAATCTTTTCTGAGATCTTTAATGACTGCTCGGATCTCGGATTCTTGAAATGGGGATTCTAAACAGGAGCGATGAGACTCCGAGATTTTGGGCAGTGTAATTTTCTCGAGAAATGCGTCTATTTTCTGTTGATAGGTTGGGCAATCGTCAGAATATAGGTTGGCATAAAATGATTGAAAAGTCGTTAGGATTTTACTTGGATTTTGGGTGAGTGAACCTGACTGAGATTTTATTTTGGGTAGGGCAAAGGATCTATGTTTTGGGGTTAGTTTGGCCGCTAACTGGGGGCCAAATTTGTTCGCGCGCAAATAGAAGCTGCCACTAAGCCAATGAAGATGCTTATCCACATTGGAGGTCAAGGCTGAGTTAAGGGACAGTCTTATAGAGTCAAGTTTAGAGAGAGTGGTAGGAATGGGATTTTGTTTATGGGAATTACTGAGATCCTTGAACTCTTTCTCTAGTTTTAGGATATCTGCTTGCCGTTCTCGCTTTAATTTGGCAGAGAGTTGTATCAGTTTCCCTCTAATTACCGCTTTGTGAGCGTTCCAGAGAGTACTAGGGGAGATATCTTCAGTGTCATTAATCAAGAAATACTCTTTAATATCCTTCTCCAATAAGGTGCAATGGACCGGGTTAGATAAGATTTTTTCATTTAGACGCCAGAGACGAGAGCCAGAGGGAGATAACGAATTGGATAATTTTAGGGTTACTAGGGAGTGATCAGACCATGGAACATCTTGGATAGAGCCATGATTAGCAGTGTGTATATCCGAGTTTGACAAGAAAATATGGTCAATTCTAGCATAGGTCTTATGGGGAGCTGAGTAGTGTGTATAGTCCTTTGTCGTTGGGTTGAGTTCCCTCCATGAATCAATAAGACCTAATGAGTGGAGAAGTCTATCAATCTGGAGGCTCTGTTTGGGTGGTTTTTTAAAGTGGGGGATCTCTAGGTTCGATTTATCGAGGATCTGGTCAAATGTGATGTTGGAATCCCCACCCATAATCACCCTTCCCTCAAAGTGGGGGGAGAGTGTGGCAAGTAAGGAGGAGAAGAACTTAGCTTGGCCCTTGTTGGGCGCATAATAGGATATAATGGTGTAGAGATTACCTTCAATTGTACCTTTAAATAAAATATATCTCCCCTCATTATCTTTGATAGTCTTAGCGTGTGAAAATGGGGTCTGTTTAGAGAATAGGACGGCTACCCCCTTTTTTTCTCGCCAGCGTTTGCGAGGAAGAAAGTGGGGTATTTATTGTGTAGAAAAGTGGGGGAGTAATTTGGAGGAAAATGAGTTTCCTGGAGAAGAACTATATCTAGTCCTCTGGAGTTGTAACTTTGAAAGGCTTTACGCCTTTTGACGGGGGAGTTGAGCCCTTGGGTGTTGTGAGAGGCAATCTTGAGAGCCTTCTGAAGAGGAGGGGAGTCAGCCATAGTCACAGGAGGGGCAAAACTGGTGCATTTGGTGTGAACCTACCTGGTTCCTAGTTGAAGCGATTTTGAGTCTGGGAGGGGGACCTTGAAGCTGCAGCGGAGGATTCTGGATAATGATGGTCTCCTGTGCACAATCCTGAAATAAATGGAGGGAGAAAGAAGAGGAAGAGAGGGGAGCGATAAGAATAAGGAAAAAAAGAAAAAATAATTAATATGAGCAAACTACTAAATTCAAGAAAGACCAGGCTTAATGCTTAGTAAACCAAGGAACTGGACTAATAAGTTCAGTTCGAATCCAAGACCCGAAAAAAAAAACGGGGGGTCTCAGAAAAACAAAAACAAGCTCAGCCGAGGTTGTATGTCTGATGTAACCAGAAGGGAAACCCCCTTGGTCACAACAGAAGGAGTGTCAATGCTAGCCCAGCCGAGCCGCCAGGTCCCCAATACCAGGGGTGATATAGAACCTCAAAAGTATGGAGAATAAATTCTCTTATATGTATACCCAAATAAAAGAAAACATAAATAGAACCTTGAACATACCCTCTAAGAGGAACAGGAATACCTCACTAAATTGCATAAAAATACCTGAACAAGGCATGCAGTAAATTTAGCCTACGAGTAATCGGGGAGGGAGAGGAAAGGCAGGGAGAGGGAAATGGAGGGGGAGGAAGGGGGGGGATAGTGGGCTGGGATATGAATTTATGTCCTGGGGTCACTAGGACCCAATGGAACAGCTAGGACAGTCCATCAAAAAGACTTGGGAGGATTTCCAGAAAAAAAATAAAAAAAATGTCAGAGAATTCGGGGTTGACTTCTTCCATCTTCTCAGTGAAGAGCTAAGTGAAGAGAGTTCAGAGAAGTATTGCTGATCTCATGGATAAGTAAGGAGATTCAAATGGGGTGTACACAATGTACACAGTTGCCCCTCAATCAAGGGGAAGGTCCTGGAGGGAAAAAATATCAGCACAGCCCTTATAGGGTCGAACGGAGATGGGATCATCTGGGTGGGATGGAGTCACGGTGGCGCTTCGATTGCTGTTTATTCCAGATAGGAGTGATGGGGCTGCACGGCAGGGGCCTCTTAGAGGAGCTTGGCTTGGGCGGAGGTTCCTGGGGGGAAGCTTCTTGAGTGATGAATCCTAGTCTCAGGAATAAATGTTCACCCTCTTGGAAAGAAGAAAATCCATATGATCTTTTTTTGTGTTGAAACAGAAGGCGAAAAGGGAAGGACCAACGGTATTTGATTGATCTTTGCGAGAGGATTTCAAGAAGAGGTTTTAAGGCTCTCCTCTTTAGAATTGTGGTCTTGGAAATGTCTGCGAAGACTTGGATCTTACTTCCTTGAAAGGATAAATTATCCAGGTTCCGGGACCTTTTCATAATTTCCTCTTTGGTCTCGTAATAGTGGGGTTTAACAATTATATCCCTTGGGAGACCATCCTGTCTGGGTGGTTGCAGCGCTCTGTGGGCCCTGTCAATCTCTAGTTTATGGTTAGGGATGTCTGGGATAAGTTCTTTCATGAAAAGCTTCACTGTGTCATGAACATTAGTTACAGCTTCAGGGATGCCTCTTATGCGGAAGTTACATCTCCGATTACGATTTTCCAAATCGTCGATCTTCCCCAGCGCAATATCAAGTTGGTCCTGCAGCAATTGAATGCAGTCAGTGTTCTGATTGGTGCGTGCTGCTGTGTGGTCTACTGCTTGTTCAATCACATCAATGCGAGCTCCCAAGCTCTGTAAATCAGCCTTTATAGATGTAGTAATTTGCGTGGCATTCTGAGCCAGGCCTGCAGCTAGCATATCTGAAAAGCAGTTCAGTAGTTGAGCCATGTCAGTCTGGTGGGGAGAGTTGAGGAGGGCAGCCTGCTGTGTGGCTGAGGGTGGGGTGGTAGCGTGCATTGTGAGGATATGCAGCATATCAGACAGGGCTCTGTTGAAGAGGGAATCCGTGCTGGTGGGATATATTCTTAGAAGACTTAGTACTCACAGAGGGCTCCGGTGTAGTGGTGGCAGGCTGATCATCTGCAGGGATGTCTGCAATGGAGTCTCCCTCTTCTGTGTCTCTGTGAGGGGAGGCCGCGGTCGCCATCTTGGGAGAAGTGGAGGCGAGCAGGCCGTAGGTGAGTTGCCAACTAACCGCTGGTTTCTGAGCGCGGTTCTGCATCAATAAATGTGCCCCCAACCCTCCTCTGCCATGGGGTGTCAAGTAGGAGAGGTTCCGCTAACGATGTTTGCGTCTGGGGATCGCGGAAGGCTCAGCCGGGACGGAGCTCCCGTTTAGTGCGTCTTCCCGGAAGTCCCGCGCATGCACACTCATCCTGACCTGTTTTCTTCTTTCATTTTAGTGCTAAAAAATATGCACTGTCACTGTACTACTGACACTGGCAGGGAAGGGGTTAACATCAGGGGTGATCAAAAGATTAAATGTGCTCCTACTGAGTGCTTGCTAATTGTGGGGGAGGTGCTTTGACTGGGGGAAGACAGAGATCCGTGTTCCTGCTTAGCGGAAACACAGGATCTCTGTCTTCATTTGTCACAGAACAGTGATCTGCCTAGTGTACATAGACACACCACCATTCTGCCTCTGTTGGGAATGATTGGTGGTTCCCAGCGGACATTGAGTCTGCTGATTGACTCCCACTATGTCCAATCACAGTGGGGAGCTGTCTGCCGACACAAACCCGGAAGAGGCAATGATATACAAGTACGTGATTTTGCCGGTAGGAGCTCCTCCCCGCAGTAAATGTAAGTGGGGCAGCTGGCTAATGGTTAAAGGGTAACTCCACTTCCATGCAGCTGCTGTCATTCTCTATAAAATGCAATATGGCCACCTGGAGGCACTCTGTACACAGAATGAATGAAACATCATTTCCTGCTTGTGTGATTGGCTCACTGATTTTCCCAGAAGTCTGCACTAACATAAATAAAAGCAAATTTCCTGCGCTCAGAGCAATATACCATCGAGGTTCTTTAGGGAATGCAGCTGGCAAAACTTTCCTGGCGACAAATAATACAAAATAAAAAAAAAGAATAATATGCAGCAAATTCACACAATGAATAAAAAGTCTATTGCAGTCCCATAATAAAATCCAGGGATTGGTAGATACATCACAAGTGCACTATTATCACAAAGGGTGATAAGAAGATCCTCCATCGATATCCCAGCACTCCAAGCCTCATACCCTCCATTGTGGACCACCTAAATAAAGTGGTCAGCAGCGCTTCATTAACCATCAACCCCAAACGGAGCATCTAGATGGTCCTCCTAGTCCTCGGGACCGGACCATTCCACCAGAAGCAATGTTATACCATGCAGCATAAAGGGATGAAACAGAACCTCATTCCACAGTATTTCAAAACAGCTATGTTTATTGAAATTAGGGATGAGCCGAACACCCCCCGGTTCGGTTCGCACCAGAACCTGTGAACGGACTGAAAATTTGCACGAACGTTAGAACCTCATTGACGTCTATGGGACTCGAACGTTTGAAATCAAAAGTGCTCATTTTAAAGGCTAATTTGCATGGTATTGTCCTAAAAAGGGTTTGGGGACCCGGGTCCTGCCCCAGGGCACATGTATCAATGCAAATTTTTTTTTAAAACAGCTGTTTTTTCGGGAGCAGGGATTTTATTGATGCTTAAAGTAAAAAAAAAAGTGAAATATTCCTTTAAATATCGTACCTGGGGGGTGTCTATAGTATGCCTGTAAAGTGGCGCATGTTTCCCGTGCTTAGAACAGTCCCTGCACAAAATGTAATTTTTAACCACTTCCCGCCCGCCCTATAGCGGATTGACGTCCGGGAAGTGGTTCTGTTATCCTGACTGGGCATCATATGACGTCCAGCAGGATAACATGCCGCAGCGCGCCCCCGGTGGCGCGCATCGCGGCGATCGGTGGAGCGGTGTGTCAGTCTGACACACCACTACACTGATCTTGGTAAAAAGCCTCTGGCGGAGGCTCTTTACCACGTGATCAGCCGTGTCCAATCATGGCTGATCACGCTGTCAATAGGAAGAGCCGTTGATCGGCTCTTCCTCACTTGCGTCTGACAGACGCAAGTAGAGGAGAGCCGATCGGCGGCTCTCCTGGCAGGGTGGGTCTGTGCTGATTGTTTATCAGTGCAGCCCCCCCTCAGATCACCCCACTGGACTACCAGGGATGCCACTAGGACCACCAGGGAAGGGGCAATGTGGATGGCCAGGTATGTACCTCATGGCCATCCACATGTGCCCAATCTGTGCCAATCAGTGCCCACAAATGGGCACTGATTGGCACTATTATGTCAATGATCTGCCCAGCAATGCCCAGATCTGCCCAGCAATGCTATATCAGTGCCACCTGTCATTGCCCATCTGTGCCACCTGTCATTGCCCATCGGTGCCACCTGTCAGTGCCCATCTGTGCCCATCAGTGCCCACCTATCAGTGCCCATCAGTGCCACACATCAGTGCCACACATAAGTACCCATCAGTGCCACCCATATATACCAATCAATGCCGCCTATGTGTGCCCATCAGTGCCGCCTATGTGTGCCCATCGGTGCCACCTATGAGTGCCCATCAGTGCCGCATACCAGTGCCACCTATCAGTGCCCATCAGTGCCACCTATCAGTGCCCATCAGTACCGCCTATCAGTGCCCATCATCAGTGCCACCTCATTGGTGCCACCTCATCGGTGCCCATCAGTGCCGCCGTATCAGTGCCCATCAGTGCAGCCATATCAGTGCCCATTATTGAAGGAGAAAGCGTACTTATTTACAAAAAAAATTTACAGAAACAAAGAAAAACTATTTTTTTTCGAAATTTTCGGTCTTTTTTTATTTGTTGCGCAAAAAATAAAAACCGCAGAGGTGATCAAATACCACCAAAAGAAAGCTCTATTTGTGGGAACAAAATGATAAAAAATTTGTTTGGGTACAGTGTAGCATGACCGCGCAATTGTCATTCAAATTGCAACAGCGCTGAAAGGTGAAAATTGGGCTGGGCGGGAAGGTGTCTAAGTGCCTGGTATTGAAGTGGTTAAAGGAAAAAAAGTCATTTAAAACTGCTTGCAGGTTTAATGTAATGTCGGGTCCTGGCAATATGGATGAAAATCAGTGAGACAAACGGCATGGGTACCCCCCAGTCCATTACCAGGCCCTTTGGGTCTTGTATGGATATTAAGGGGAACCCCGCACCCAAATTAAAATAATGAAAGGTGTGGGGCCACCAGGCCCTATATACTCTGAACAGCAGTATACAGGCGGTGCAAACAAGACAGGGACTGTAGGTTTGTTGTTAAGTAGAATCTGTTTGTAATTTTGAACTGGTACATTTTTAACATGTTTAGCACCAGCCAAGAAATCTATTTTAAGCTTTTTGGAAAACATAGGGAAGGGTTATCACCCCTGTGACATTTGTTTCGCTGTCTGTGCTCCTCTTCAGAAGATTGAACCTCACTTTTTGTCCCAATGACAAATGTTTTTTGAAAATGTGGGTTTTTTTGTGAAACAAGGATTGGTGATAAAGCATCAGTGGAAAGGAGAAATGTTTTCCCCATATTAACTATTACAGGAGAGAATTTCCCTTCCTAGGGGTAGATTTCATCTAACTTCCTGTTGTCTCCTTCCGTTTGCAAGTAGGAGTCGTTTGTAAGTTGGATGTTTGAAAGTAGGGTCCTGCCCTATATACTCAGCAGAAATGTGGGCCTTAGGTGTTGTTGTGGCCACAACACTGTAAGCCCTCACAGGGCCCTGCTGTGAAATATTAGATCAAGAATTGTAATTACATGCCCCTGTTAAACAGGGGCTGAAAAATTGGGCCTTAGGCACTGGTGCTGGTGCTACAACACTGCAACCCCTCACAGATACTCTAGTTGGAACGCAGAAACGAGCCCTGCTGCAAAGTATTGCATCAACAATTGTAATTACACGCCCCTGTTAAACACTGGCTGAAAAATTAGGCTTTAGGCACTGGTGCTGGTGCCACAACACTGCAACCCCTCACAGATACTCTAGTTGGAATGCAGAAATGAGCCCTGCTGCAACGTATTGCATTAAAAATTGTAATTACATGGACCTGTTAAACAGGGGCTGAAAATTGGGCCTTAGGAACTGGTGGCGGCGCCCAGAACCAAACATTTTCTTTCAAGCTATCAGCATGATCATTGAGGAGGAAGAGGATCATTACTCAGGATAGTCACTGAAGGGATCTGAGATTTCAAAAAAATGATTCGGTTACATCAGCATCAGGTGCTTGGTAGCTGGTAGTGATCCAAGACTGATTCATTTTTATGAAGGTCAGTCAATCGAGCGAGTAGGTGGACAGACGTACCCTGTGATCGGTTACAAAGCCTCCAGCAGCACTGAATGTGCGTTCCGAAAGAACGCTGGATGCAGGACAGGCCAGTAGCTCAATTGCATACTATGCAAGCTCTGGCCAGTGATCAATTCTCAAGACCCAGTAACCCAGAAGATTTTCGGTGGGAAAGGTGTCCAAGTCAGATCTTGCCCCTAGGTATTCCTGCACCATGTAAAACTGACGCTGGTGATGGTTGCTGGAACCGATCATACCTTGGGACTGCGGACTAAAAAATTGTATGAACATATCGGTCAGACAGCCACCTTCTCCACCGCTCCTTCTTTGACTGACCAAAGCCTTAGCAACACGTTGTCCAGAAACAGGAGTTTGTAACCTCCCAGTCTCTGGGAACGCATTGCATAGACCTTTCTGCAAGGCCTCCCGAAGATGTTTCAGCCTCTGCTCCCTCTGCGATGGCAAGATAAGGTCCACAACCTTACCCTTGTAACGTGGATCAAGGAGGGTTGCCAGCCAGTATTGGTCCTTCTCCTTGATACCACGAATATGAGGATCCTTACGTAGGCTTTGCAGGATCAGGGAGGCCATGCAGCGTAGTCCTCTGGGTCACTAAGGACGACATGGTCCGCAGCCACCTCCTCCCAGCCACGTACAAGTCCATGTGTTTCTTGGGACTGATCACTTAAAGACTGCTGCTGATTCTGAGTGCCAGGCTCCACCTCCATACTGACACAATCCTCCTCCTACTCCTCCTCTTCCTGTGTGATCAGCGGGCACGCAGGAACACTGTCTGGATAAAGGGGGCCTTGAGAGCTAAGGAAGTCCTCCTCTTCTTGCCTCTGTTCTGCCTCAAGTGCCCTGTCCATTATTCCATGCAGCGTGTGCTCCAACAGGTGGACAAGGGGGACAGTGTCACTGATGCATGCACTGTCACTGCATACCATCCTCGTGGCCTCCTCAAATGGTGACAGGACAGTGCATGCATCCCTGATCATGGCCCACTGGCGTGGGGAAAAAAAACAAGCTCCCCTGACCCTGTCCTCGTGCCATAGTCGCACAGGTACTCATTGATGGCCCTCTGCTGTGTGTGCAGCCGCTGCAGCATGGCCAACGTTGAGTTCCACCTGGTGGGCATGTGACAGATTAGGCGGTTCTTGGGCAGGTTAAACTCCTTTTGGAGGTCCGCCAGCCAAGCACTGGCATTATATGAATGGCGGAAATGCACACAGACTTTCCTGGCCTGCCTCAGGATATCCTGTAAGCCCAGGTACCTGCCCAAGAACCGCTGCACCACCAAGTTAAGGACGTGAGCCAAACAGGGCACATGGGTCATTTGTCCCTGTTGGAGGGCAGAGAGGAGGTTGGTGCCATTGTCGCAAACCACCATTCCTGCCTTATGTTGGCGTGGCGTCAACCACCTCTGAACCTGCCCTGCAGAGCTGACAGAACCTTGGCTATGGGCTCCTGTCCCCCAAGCACACCAGCTCAAGCACCGCATGGCATCTTTTGGCCTGCGTACTTGCGTAGCCCCTTGAACGCCTATGGAGCACTGCTGGTTCCGAGGACAAAGCACAGGAAAAAGCCATGGAGGAAGAAGAAGAGGAGGGGGTGGAGGAGAGAGGTGTGTCACAATCATTAGTAGTGGCATTTTGGAGCCTCCAACACTACTGCACCTTGTCCTGCATCCTTCCCAGCTGCCAGCAGAGTCACCCAATGCGCGGTGAAACTTAGGTAACATCCCTGTCCATCCCTGCTGGACCATGAGTCAGCGATAATATGCACCTTACCACTGACCGCCCTGTCCAGCGAGGCATGGACATTGCCTTCCACATGCCAGTAGAGAGCCAGAATCGCCTTCCATGAGAAAAAGTGGCGTTTAGGTACCTGCCACTGAGGAACGGCACATTCCACAAACTCACGGAAGGGGGCAGAGTCTACCAACTGAAAAGGCAGCAGTTGAAGTGCTAGCAATTTTGCCAAGCTAGCATTCAACCGCTGGGCATGTGGATGGCTGGGAGCGAACTTCTTTCGGCGGTGCAGCAGCTGGGGCAGGGAAATTTGCCTGGTACAATCTGACATTGGTGTACCAAAAGCAGATTGCCCACAAGTACTTGGCTGTGACACACCTAATTCTACACCTTCATTCCTCTCAGTGCAGGTCTTAGAGAGGACTGAAGGTATAGTGGGGTTGGAGATCTCAGCTGATGAGGAGCAAGGAGAGGTCCTCTTTGTTCTTTGGTGTGGGTCTTTTATATATGCTTGCCAACGAACTGCATGGCAGGTCAACATATGTCTGGTCAAGCATGTGGTGCCCAAGCGGGAGATGTTTTGGCCACGTGCGATACGCTTGAGACATATGTTGCAAATAGCAGCGGAGCGATCTGATGCACTCGTCTCAAAAAAGGCCCACACCAAAGAACTTTTTGAATAGCGCACAGAGACTGCAGCGCCCTGCACATGCGGAGCTTTGGGGTGTGATGCAGTCAGTGTGCTGCCCTTAGGCTGGCCCCTGGAGGGCATCCTGCCTCGTTGGTGATGTGCCTCCTCCTCCTCTCTCCTATCAGGCACCCATGTTGAGTCAGTGACCTCATCATCCCCTCCCTCCTCATCACTGGAGCAAACCTGGCAGTATGCTGCAGCAGGGGGAGCATGACTGCCAGATTGCTGTACTTCTTGGGCACCCCCTCTGTCCATGCTCATGTTACTGCCTTCATCTAGCTCAGTATCATCATCAGAGCCTTCCAAACGCTGGGCATCCTCCTGGAGCATGTACCCAACACTGTGGTCAAACAGTTTGAGGGACTCCTCAGGAGGACATTCTGGGGCTAGGGAAGGAGTCACTGATGCCATTGAGCCGAGGGAAGAGGCAGCGTTGGCAGCTGCTTTTCCAGACAAAGTACCCTGAGCATGGGTGAGAGAGGATGAGGAGGATGAGGACGGTTTGGTCATCCACTCGACCAAGTCTTCCACATGTTGCAGCTCAACATGACCAGCTGCCGAAAAAAAAGGCCAAGCGTGTCCCATGGCCACGTGCTGATGAGGATGCACCGTCTCCATGACCAGCACTGTTGCCTCTAGACACAGAGCCTGCTTGCCCTCTTTTATTGGCTTGTGACTATCTGCCTCTCCTTGTTGGCCTTCCAGACATACTAATGGCCTGTAGCTGCACTAAGCTGGGATATATAAATATATATACTGATACTGCAGCTAGCAAAATCAACTGCCTGCCTGTAGTATGAGAACACCACCAACCTTCTACAGGTAGCTTTAGGTGAACACTGTACAGAGCTCGCAAAAAAATAACTTGTAGCTTATTTAGCTGACTGCGGTAGTGATAGGATTAGGAAAACATCACCAACCTTCTACAGGTAGCTTTAGCTGAACACTGTGCAGAGCTTGCAAAAAAAAAATAACTTGTAGTTTTAGCTGAACACTGTGAGGAGGACGCACAACACTAACTTGTAGCTTTAGCTGAACACTGTACAGAGGTCACACTAAACTAACTTGTAGCTTTAGCTGAACACTAGGGATGAGCTTCGAGTTCGAGTCGAACTCATGTTCGACTCGAACATTGGCTGTTCGCAAGTTCGCCGAACAGCGAACAATTTGGGGTGTTCGCGGCAAATTCGAATGCCGCAGAACACCCTTTAAAAGTCTAGAGGAGAAATCAAAAGTGCTAATTTTAAAGGCTTATATGCAAGTTATTGTCATAAAAAGTGTTTGGGGACCTGGGTCCTGCCCCAGGGGACATGGATCAATGCAAAAAAAAGTTTTAAAAACGGCCGTTTTTTCAGGAGCAGTGATTTTAATAATGCTTAAAGTCAAACAGTAAAAGTGTAATATCCCTTTAAATTTCGTAGCTGGGGGGTGTCTATAGTATGCCTGTAAAGGGGCGCATGTTTCCCGTGTTTAGAACAGTCTGACAGCAAAATGACATTTCAAAGGAAAAATTACATTTAAAACTACCCGCGGCTATTGCATTGCTGACAATACACATAGAAGTTCATTGATAAAAACGGCATGGCAGGCAGGCCGCAGGAAAAGAGGGGGGACGAAAGTGCCCCCCCCTCCTGAACCGTACCAGGCCACATACCCTCAACATTGGGAGGGTGCTTTGGGGTAGCCCCCCAAAACACCTTGTCCCCATTTGATGATGACAAGGGCCTCATCCCCACAACCCTGGCCGGTGGTTGTTGGGGTCTGCGGGCGGGGGGCTTATCGGAATCTGGAAGCCCCCTTTAACAAGGGGACCCCCAGATCCCGGCCCCCCCTGTGTGAAATGGTAAGGGGGTACTTACCCCTACCATTTCACTAAAAAACTGTCAAAAATGTTAAAAATGACAAGAGACAGTTTTTGACAATTCCTTTATTTAAATGCTTCTTCTTTCTTCTATCTTCCTTCATCTTCTTCTGGTTCTTCTGGCTCTTCTGATTCTCGTCCAGCATCTCCTCCGCGGCGTCTTCTATCTTCTTCTCCTCGGGCCACTCCGCACCCATGGCATGGGGGGAGGCTCCCGCTCTTCTCTTCATCTTCTTCTTCATCTTCTTCTCTTCTTCCTTCTTCTCTTCTTCATTTTCTTCTCCGGGCCGCTCCGCATCCATGCATGGAGGGAGGCTCCCGCTGTGTGACGGCGTCTCCTCGTCTGGCGGTTCTTAAATAACGGGGGGCGGGGCCACCCGGTGACCCCGCCCCCTCTGACGCACAGGACATGACGGGACTTCCCTGTGGCATTCCCCGTGACGTCACAGGGAAGTCCCGTCAAGTCACCGTGCATCAGAGGGGGCGGGGTCACCAGGTGGCCCCACCCCCCGTTATTTAAGAACCGTCAGACGAGGAGACTCCTCACACAGCGGGAGCCTCCCTCCATGCCAGCATGGATGTGGAGCGGCCCGGAGAAGAAAATGAAGAAGAGAAGAAGGAAGAAGAGCAGAGGATGAAGAAGAAGATGAAGAGAAGAGCGGGAGCCTCCCCCCATGCCATGGGTGCGGAGTGGCCCGAGGAGAAGAAGATAGAAGACGCCGCGGAGGAGATGCTGGACGAGAACGCCGGAGGAAGAACCAGAAGAGCCAGAAGAACCAGAAGAAGAAGAAGACGAAGGAAGATAGAAGAAAGAAGATAGAAGAAGCATTTAAATAAAGGAATTGTCAAAAACTGTCTCTTGTCATTTTTACCTTTTTGACAGCTTTTTAGTGAAATGGTAGGGGTAAGTACCCCCTTTCCATTTCACACAGGGGGGGGCTGGGATCTGGGGGTTCCCTTGTTAAAGGGGGCTTCCAGATTCCGATAAGCCCCCTGCCCGCAGACCCCCACAACCACCGGCCAGGGTTGTGGGGATGAGGCCCTTGTCCTCATCAACATGGGGACAAGGTGTTTTGGGGGGCTACCCCAAAGCACCCTCCCAATTATGAGGGCATGGGGCCTGGTAAGGTTCAGGAGGGGGGGGCGCACTCTCGTCCCCCCCTCTTTTCCTGCGGCCTGCCAGGTTGCGTGCTCGGATAAGGGTCTGGTATGGATTTTTGGGGGGACCCAACACCGTTTTTTTTTTTTTTTGGCGCGGGGTTCCCCTTAAAATCCATACCAGACCTGAAGGGTCTGGTATGGAATTTAGGGGGAACCCCACGTCATTTTTTTTTTATTTTGGCCGGGGTTCCCCTTAATATCCATACCAGACCTGAAGGGCCTGGTATGCAATTTAGGGGGACTCCCACGTCATTTTTTTTTTTAAATTTTGGTTCGGGGTTTCCCTGTGTTGAATTCCCATGCCGTTTTTATCAATGAACTTCTATGTGTATTGTCGGCAATGCAATAGCCGCGGGTAATTTTAAATGTAATTTTTCCTTCGAAATGTCATTTTGCTGTCAGACTGTTCTAAACACAGGAAACATGCGCCCCTTTACAGGCATACTATAGACACCCCCCAGGTACGAAATTTAAAGGGATATTACACTTTTATTGTTTGACTTTAAGCATTATTAAAATCACTGCTCCTGAAAAAACGGCCGTTTTTAAAACTTTTTTTTGCATTGATCCATGTCCCCTGGGGCAGGACCCGGGTCCCCAAACACTTTTTATGACAATAACTTGCATATAAGCCTTTAAAATTAGCACTTTTGGTTTTTCATGTTAGTGTCCCATAGACTTTAACGGTGTTCGCGTGTTCAAGCAAACTTTTTTCCTGTTCGCATGTTCTGGTGCGAACCGAACAGGGGGGTGTTCGGCTCATCCCTACTGAACAATGTGAGGAGGACGCACTACACTAACTGTAAATAGTCTAGCTGCCTAAATGTGGTACTAATAGGATCAAAAGAACACCAGCAATTTTCTTCAGGTAGCTTTATATACTGTAACAAGACAAGCCTGCCTGTCAGTAGGAAGATAACAGGAACGGATCTAGCTAAACTGAATACAGTGTGTATATATATATATATATATATATATATACACACACACACAACACCTGGGATGCATATATATACACAATACACTGTAAGTGCAGCTGACTGACTGTCCTGCCTAATCTAGCTAACTCAAATGAAATGACACTGTCTCTCTCTCTCTCTAAGCACGCCGGAACACACTACACAGGGCCGCCGTGCAGGCAGCCTTATATAGTGTGGGGCGTGTTCTAAACCCCCTGAGCCATAATTGGCCAAAGCCACCCTCTCTCTGCCGACTGTGCTGTGATTGATCAAGCATGCGGGTCATAGTGCATGCTTGTCCAATCATCAGCCAGGAATGCACTGCGATGCCGCAGTGAATTATGGGCCGTGACGCGCCACATGAATTTGGCGTGAACGGCCCATATTGTTTGCAATTCGGCGAACGATCGAACAGCCAATGTGGGTTCGACTCGAACACGAAGCTCATCCCTAATTGAAATCTATCAAAATATTCACAAACAGTGAAGCATAAAATACATGTCAAGCCGATAATCATGTCCGAGTTTCCAACCAACAAAATGGCCAACTTCCATGCATGGTGACGTCACGTGACCAGGCTCTACACTAAGATAGAAGTCAGATTTTGGGCATCCCCTGCTAAAAGGGTCCAAGGCATATCAGAAATGTATTGATATTTACATGTTGTAATAGAGGGACTGTTTGCATCTTCTAGGCAGTGTTGCATTCTCAGATATGCTGTGCCTAGAAGATGGCAAGTACTAGGGTGCTAATGAGAATGGGCCTTGCCTTATAAAAAGGGCAGCACAGTGGTGTAGTGGTTAGCACTCTCGCCTAGCAGTAAAAAAGGTCGCTGGTTTGAATCCCAACCACGACACTACCTGCCTGGAGTTTGCATGTTCTCCCTGTGCCTGCATGGGTTTCCTCCGGGTACTCCGGTTTCCTCCCACACTCCAAAGACATGCTGGTAGGTTAATTGGCTTCTGTTCGACATTGGCCCTCGTAAATGAATGTGAGTTGGGGACCTTGGATTGTGGGCTCCTTGAGGGTAGGGACCGATGTGGGTGTATGCTGTATGTGCAGAGTGCTGCATGAACTGGCGGCGCCATATGGGTACCTTAAATAAAAATAGGGATGATTGTAGACACGCACTCACACTCACTCAGGTTGAACTGGATGGACTGGTGTCTTTATTCAACCTTACTAACTATGTAATACTATGTAAAAATCTAATTTTTGGTGAGATCCTCCCAATAGGAAATCACTTCTAAAGGGATGCAGACCCTGCCACTTTCCTCATTAGAGCCCTGTAGGTGCAGCAGCTGATTGATTAAAATCATGAAACCATACAGATTCGCACATGGACACAGACAAACACACAGGGATTTCTTCAGAATAACAAAAGGTCAGAATCTGCAACAAAGTTTGTTACAATTTCTGCAATGTACAGAGATCACCGAGAGGGGAAGGTTTTTTCCTCAACAAAAGTGGAGTTGCACTTTAACATGTTTTTACTGCTAAAATTACCAGTTGTGATTGGTTCAGAATTTTACAATTGTATTTTTAGTATTTGCAGAATATTTGTGTAAATTTAACACAATTGTTTTGCATTTCAAATTTTCAAAATTTTGATGCCATGATTTTACATATTTTACAGGTAATTTCACATACATTTTGTGCAGTGTAGGGTTAAATGTTAGGGTTAAGGGTTATGGTTAATGTTAAATGTTAGAGTTAGGCCACTTTCACACTGAGGCATTTTACAGACATTTTTGCACTAAAAATAGCGCCTGAAAAGCTCCTGTAAACTGCCTCTTCTGCAGCCCCAGTATGAAAGTCCCAGAGCTTTCCCCCTGGGGCGGTGCGCTTGCAGGACAGGAAAAAACTCCTCGAAGCAGCATCTTTGGGGCGGTGCGGGAGCAGTAAATACAATCAATGGCCACCTCTGCCAAAGCGGCTGCAAAATAAAACTATAGTAAAACTCTGCTAAAACTAGCGGCGCTTTACCATTAACGGCCGCACCACCCCAGTGTAGAAGTAGCCTTAGGGTTAGCGGGAAATTGTTGGGGTTAGCATTTCAACCATTATGGGGCATACACGCGGTCGGACTTTACGACCGGACTAGTCTGACGGACGCCGACGGACCAAATCCGGCGAACAATCTGATCGTGTGTGGGCTTCACTGGACCTTCAGCGGACTTTTCCAGTCGCAAATCTGACACACTTTAGATTTGGAACGTGCTTCAAATCTTTATGTCGTAACTCCGCCGGACCCAGAAATCCACTCGTCTGTGTGCTAGTCCGAAGGACAAAAAAACGACGCTAGGGCAGCTATTGGCTATGAACTTCCTTATTTTAGTCCGGTGTACGTCAGACTTTGGTGTGATCGTGTGCAAGTCCGTTCGTTAAAAAGTCTGCCGGAAGTCCACCAAAAGTCCGTCGAAAGTCTGTCGAAAGTCTGTCAAACAGGCTGTCGGACTTTTGTTGCTGAAAAGTCCGACTGTGTGTACACAGCATAACAATTACTGCTAACTCTAACCCTAACGAATACCATTAACCCTAACTATCTCTACCCTTAACCCTAACTCTATCTCTGACCCTAACCCTATCTCTATCCCTAGTCCTTAACCCTAACTCTATCCCTAGCCCTTAACCCTAACTCTATCCCTAGCCCTTAACCCTAAATTGTAACCCTAACCTTAAAAAGTAAGACTAACCCTAGCCCTTTACCCTAATTCTAAGATGCAACTTTGGACACATAAAGGTTCCTTCACTGCTTTGATGCAACTTTAATTCTAATTGAGTGCCAGAGAGTGTAAAGTTACATCAAAGTCAAACTAAAATGAACAGAACTGTCATACTTTCCTATTAGAAAAATACTGCAAAACACATAAAAAACGCAACACTTGCGTTTTTTGGTGCGGGTCCATTGAAGTCTATTACACGCAAAATGCAACCTTCTGCTGGAAAAAGTGTCCCTGATCCTTTCCAAAAATGCAGCAGCTAAAAAATGCTTAAATGTGAACGCGTTCCAAAGGAAACCATGTTAAATGGACTGTAGTGTGTTTCTGCAAAACGCACTAAAAAATGCAAAGGTGTAAACCAGACCTTATTGTTAAAAGGGGCTTCCAGATTCTGATAAGCCTCCATCCATCAAACACCAGCCAGTGTTGTAGGGAAGAGACCCTTTTCTTCACCAACACTGGGACAAGGTGTATTGCATGGGGGTCTTCCCTGGATAGCTATACTCCATGTTAAAGGGGTTAAGGAGGGGTGTGACGGACCCCAGTACTCAAGAAGAATATGTACATTGTATAAGCTTCCCTTGCTGGTACCAGAATGATCTAAGACCCCTTAGCTCACCACTTCACTTGTCGGGACACAGTGTAGGGTGTCGTGAAACATCAACTGTTTATTGAAACACAGGCACTATGGGGACAATCCCCCCTTCTTTACATGATGACACAGGGCGGGGTAAACTGTACATCCAGTAACATGAGACACAAGTACATTCAACCTTTTCAACAAATAATTCAGTCAGTAGCTGGGCATGTAGACAGCCTTATCAGCAGGAAGGGCTGTTGGAGAAATCCCCCGTATAGCAATTAATAGCCAACAGTGATATATTTAACATATTTAACTAATTAACCACTTGAGCCCCGGACCATTATGCTGCCTAAGGACCAGAGGTCTTTTTCCAATTTGGCACTGCGTCGCTTTAACTGCTAATTGCGCGGTCATGCAATGCTGTACCCAAACGAAATTTGCGTCCTTTTCTTCCCACAAATAGAGGTTTCTTTTGATGGTATTTGATCACCTCTGCGGTTTTTATTTTTGCGCTATAAACGGAAAAAGACCGAACATTTTGAAAAAAAATGATATTTTCTACTTTTTGTTATAAAAAAAATCCAATAAACTAAATTTTAGTCATACATTTAGGTCAAAATGTATTCGGCCACATGTCTTTGGTAAAAAAAAATGTCAATAAGCGTATATTTATTGGTTTGCGCAAAAGTTATAGCGTCTACAAACTAGGGTACATTTTCTGTAATTTACACAGCTTTTAGTTTATGACTGCCTATGTCATTTCTTGAGGTGCTAAAATGGCAGGGCAGTACAAAACGCCCCCCCCAAATGAACCCAGATACCCCAAGGAAATTGCTGAGAGGCATGTTGAACCCATTGAATATTTTTTTTTTTGTCCCTAGTGATTGAATAATGACAAAAAAAAAAAAATAATAATTACAAAAAGTTGTCACTAAATGATATATTGCTCACACAGGCCATGGGCATATGTGGAATTGCAACCCAAAATACATTCAGCTGCTTCTCCTGAGTATGGGGATACCACATGTGTGGGACTTTTTTGGAGCCTAGCCGCGTACGGGGCCCCGAAATCCAATCACCACCTTCAGGATTTCTAAGGGTGTAAATTTTTGATTTCACTCTTCACTGCCTATCACAGTTTCGGAGGCCATGGAATGCCCAGGTGGCACAAACCCCCCCCAAATGACCCCATTTTGGAAAGTAGACACCCCAAGCTATTTGCTGAGAGGCATATTGAGTCCATGGAATATTTTATATTTTGGCACAAGTTGCGGGAAAGTGACACTTTTTTTTTTTTTTGCACAAAGTTGTCACTAAATGATATATTGCTCACACAGGCCATGGGCATATGTGGAATTGCACCCCAAAATACATTTAGCTGCTTCTCCTGAGTATGGGGATACCACATGTGTGGGACTTTTTGGGAGCCTACCCGCGTACGGGGCCCCGAAAACCAATCACCGCCTTCAGGATTTCTAAGGGTGAAACTTTTTGATTTCACTCTTCACTGCCTATCACAGTTTCGGAGGCCATGGAATGCCCAGGTGGCACAAAACCCCCCCAAATGACCCCATTTTGGAAAGTAGACACCCCAAGCTATTTGCTGAGAGGCATGGTGAGTATTTTGCAGCTCTCATTTGTTTTTGAAAATGAAGAAAGACAAGAAAAAACATTTTTTTTTCTTTTTTCAATTTTCAAAACTTTGTGACAAAAAGTGAGGTCTGCAAAATACTCACTATACCTCTCAGCAAATAGCTTGGGGTGTCTACTTTCCACAATGGGGTCATTTGGGGGGGTTTTGTGCCACCTGGGCTTTCCATGGCCTCCGAAACTGTGATAGGCAGTGAAGAGTGAAATCAAAAATTCACGCCCTTAGAAAGCCTGAAGGCGGTGCTTGGTTTCGGGGTCCCGTACGCGGCTAGGCTCCCAAAAAGTCTCACACATGTGGTATCCCTGTACTCAGGAGAAGCAGCAGAATGTATTTTGGGGTGTAATTTCACATATTCCCATGGCATGTTTGAGCAATATATCATTTAGTGACAACTTTGTGCAAAAAAAAAAAATTGTTTCTTGTGTCGCAATATAAAATATTCCATGGACTCAACATGCCTCTCAGCAAATAGCTTGGGGTGTCTACTTTCCAAAATGGGGTCATTTGGGGGGGTTTTGAACTGTCCTGGCATTTTATGCACAACATTTAGAAGCTTATGTCACACATCACCCACTCTTCTAACCACTTGAAGACAAAGCCCTTTCTGACACTAATTGTTTACATGAAAAAGTTTTTTTTTTTTGCAAAAAAATTACTTTGAACCCCCAAACATTATATATTTTTTTAAAGCAAATGCCCTACAGATTAAAATGGTGGGTGTTTAATTTTTTTTTTCACACAGTATTTGCGCAGCGATTTTTCAAACGCATTTTTTGGGGAAAAAACACACTTTTTTAAATTTTAATGCACTAAAACACACTATATTGCCCAAATGTTTGATGCAATAAAAAACATGATCTTAGGCCGAGTACATGGATACCAAACATGACATGCTTTAAAATTGCGCACAAACGTGCAGTGGCAACAAAATAAATACATTTTTAAAAGCCTTTAAAAGCCTTTACAGGTTACCACTTTAGATTTACAGAGGAGGTCTACTGCAAAAATTACTGCCCTCGATCTAACCTTCGCGGTGATACCTCACATGCATGGTGCAATTGCTGTTTACGTTTGACGCCAGACCGCCGCTTGCGTTCGCCTTAGCGTGAGAGCAGGGGCGACAGGGGTGCTTTTTTTTTTTTTTTTCTTATTATTTTTTTGCTTTTTTATCTTATTTTTAAACTGTTCCTTTCATTTTTTTTTTTTTTAATCATTTTTATTGTTATCTCGGGGAATGTAAATATCCCCTATGATAGCAATAGGTAGTGACAGGTACTCTTTTTTGAAAAAATTGGGGTCTATTAGACCCTAGATCTCTCCTCTGCCCTCAAAGCATCTGACCACACCAAGATCGGTGTGATAAAATGCTTCCCCAATTTCCCAATGGCGCTATTTACATCCGGCGAAATCTAAGTCATAAAATGCTCGTAGCTTCCAGTTTCTTAGGCCATAGAGATGTTTGGAGCCACTCTGGTCTCTGATCAGCTCTATGGTCAGCTGGCTGAATCACCGGCTGCATTCTCAGGTTCCCTGTTGAGACAGGAGAGCCAGAGAAAAACACGGAAGACGGTGGTGGGGGGCATTCCCTCATTCCCTCCCACGGCTTGTAAAAGTAGTCTAGAGGCTAATTAGCCACTAGGATTGCTTTTACATGAAAGCCGACCGCTGGCTGAAATGAATGATACCAAGATGATACCTAAACCTGCAGGCATCATTCTGGTATAACCACTCAAAGTCGTGAATGGCGTACCTGAAGACAAAAAAATGGTTAACAATAAAACACAGTAAACGGTAAAGTATAAAAAATTGCATACCTGAAAAGCAAACATGATAAAACATAATAACAATAAAACATTGCAGAATAGAACACAGTAAAAAAGAGCAGAACAATAGAGAGAATAGAGAGAGAGAGAACAATAAAACGACAACTATTTTTTTTTATTTTATATATATTTTTTTTTTACACTTTTTTTGTAACTGTAACTTTTATAACTGTAACCGGTTCCAGGTTCGGGTCTCTCAAAATGCGATGGCATCTTGGGAGACCCTGTGAAAGTGTGCCTAGTCTGTGCAATGCTGTACCCTACGCTAATACTCAACTAGTGAATGGTAGCGTTCAAAACATTCACCAATGCAAAGACCAGGATTGTCAGGACAGGAGGGACAATAATAGCGGGTGTCACGCCTATATCCGCGCTTGCTGCAGACACATCTTTTTTGGGGGGGTTCGTTGGGTAGGAGTACTCGGGAGGACATAAAGAAAATGCCTCTCATGCAGCCGACTGCATTTGGTTGGGGATGTGAATGGGGGAAGTACGGGCGCTGCAGAAGTGGTGGGTTCCCAATTAGGATTGGCGAATGCAGCAGGAAGGGCACTATGGGCACGACGGGCCTGTGTTTGTCTTCTTCTTGGTGGCAGCGGGACACTACTTGTGCTTGCCACCTCACCAGCTTGAACTGCACTTATGGGACTCGCCACGTCACCAAGTGTTACTGCAGTGCTGGTTTGACTACGACCGGGGTGTACTAGGCCGCTGGTGCTTGCCACTTCACCAAAACGCTACCAAAAAAACTGTTAGCGATCGCTGGGATCAGGCCTGACTCTGCGAACGCTGCAGTTGTGCGTTAAGTGTTTTGTAAGTGACAGTGATCGATCGATACTGCACTTGGGTGGGCTGAGCTGGGCCGGGCGGAGGGGCAAAATGCAGGTGCTAGCAGGTATCTGGGCTGATCCCGCTAACACTGCGTTTTTGGGAACCCTAAACTGCTGGGGACGCTAGTATAGATCTGATCGGATCAGATATTGATCCGTTCAGATACTATACCACTAAGGGAGGTGTATGCTGCGTGCGTGGGTGTTAGCGGTACTGGCGCTAACCTGACGCTGCTTGGGGCTGGTGCTTGCCAGTTCACCAAAATACTACCAAAAAAACTGTTAGCGATCGCAGGGATCAGGCCTGACTCTGCGAACGCTGCAGTTATGCGTTTAGTGTTTTGTAAGTGTCAGTGATCGATCGATACTGCACTTGGGTGGGCTGGGCTGGGCCGAGCGAAGGGGCAAAATGCAGGTGCTAGCAGGTATCTGGGCTGATCCCGCTAACACTGCGTTTTTGGGAACCCTAAACTGCTGGGGACGCTAGTATAGATCTGATCGGATCAGATATTGATCCGTTCAGATACTATACCACTAAGGGAGGTGTACGGTGCGTGCGTGGGTGTTAGCGCTACTGGCGCTAACCTGACGCTGCCTGGGGCTGGTGCTTGCTTGCCAGTTCACCAAAATGCTACCAAAAAAACTGTTAGCAATCGCAGGGATCAGGCCTGACTCTGTGAACGCTGCAGTTATGCGTTTAGTGTTTTGTAAGTGACAGTGATCGATCGATACTGCACTTGGGTGGGCCGGGCGGAGGGGCAAAACGCAGGTGCTAGCAGGTATCTGGGCTGATCCCGCTAACACTGCGTTTTTGGGAACCCTAAACTGCTGGGGACGCTAGTATAAATCTGATCAGATCAGATATTGATCCGATCAGATACTATACCACTAAGGGAGGTATACGGTGCGTGCGTGGGTGTTAGCGCTACTGGCGCTAACCTGACGCTGCCTGGGGCTGGTGCTTGCTTGCCAGTTCACCAAAATGCTACCAAAAAAACTGTTAGCGATCGCAGGGATCAGGCCTGACTCTGTGAACGCTGCAGTTATGCGTTTAGTGTTTTGTAAGTGACAGTGATCGATCGATACTGCACTTCGGTGGGCCGGGCGGAGGGGCAAAACGCAGGTGCTAGCAGGTATCTGGGCTGATCCCGCTAACACTGCGTTTTTGGGAACCCTAAACTGCTGGGGACGCTAGTATAGATCTGATCGGATCAGATATTGATCCGATCAGATACTATACCACTAAGGGAGGCGTATGCTGCGTGCGTGGGTGTTAGCGGTACTGGCGCTAATCTGACGCTGCCTGGGGCGACGCATATCACTGCCGGGCGATCAGGGGGCTAAACCTTTATTCGGTAATAAACGGCGGGTGCCCTGACACTATAAAAAATAAACGAACTAACCAGCGTCACCCATAACACTTATACGGTGATCAGTGGTGAAAGGGTTAACTAGGGGGCAATCAAGGGGTTAAAACATTTATTCGGTAGTATATGGGGGTCCCTGTCGCTATAAAACGCTGACGGCGAACCTAAATATTTACGTCCCTAACTAGCGTCACCAGCGACACTAATACAGCGATCAGAAAAATGATTGCTTAGTGACACTGGTGACGGGGGGTTATCAAGGGGTTAAAACTTTATTAGGGGGGGTTAGGGGGGTACCCTAGACCTAAAGGGGGCTAACAGTAACTGTCCTAACACTGTAACTGTCACAAACTGACACCATGCTGTAATCAGAAAAAAAAAAAAAAACCTGCTTGGTGTCAGTTTGTGGCAGGGGGGGTGATTGGGGGGGATCGGGGGGCGATCGGGGGGGGATCGGGGTGTTTTGTGTGCCTGGCATGTTCTACTGTGTGTGTGTGTTGGTGCACTCACATTGATGTCTTCTCTCCTTGGCGCTGGAACGGAAACTACCGAGCCGAGGAGAGATGACATCATTTCCTTTGCTGCGGTTTAGCATACAGCAGCAAAGGAATGTTCCCATTGGCCGGCGGCGATCGCGAGGGGGGGCCACGAACGGATGGCCTCCCCCTCACCTCCGATCGCCGGGGAACAAAATACGACCGCCTCGGGCACCGGGGGGGGTCCGATCGGACCCCCCACCCGCGGAAGGCAAATCACGTACATGTGCGTGATTTTGCCTGTCTGTGCCACCTTGCCGACGTACATCGGCGTGAGGCGGTCGTCAAGTGGTTAACTAGTCACTTAAACCAGCCTAGGTGACCAGACTATATGGCACCTACACCCTGGATACAAAGTACTGTACAATACACATTCTCACAAGTATAAACACATAGATGAGAAGACAGACAGAAACAATCGGGGATCTAATTAGCTATGGAATCCACATCTAAGCAATGCTTTGATTAATTGGGACTCACAGACTGCATGGCAACGGTCTACAACAGGCTATGAGGCAAAGCTCATACAATGTCCCAGCAGTCTGATACAGTGGAAATAAAATTTATATTCATATATTTCTTGCAGGATATTGTTGAGTCCGGTGTGGTTGTACAGTGAGTAGGGATGAGCCCGATGTTAGAGTCGAGCGTAAGTTTGACTCGAGCATCGGGTGTTCGCTGAATAGTGAACAATTTGGGGTGTTCGTGGCAAATTCGAAAGCCGTGGAACACTCTCTTTAAAAGTCTATAGGAGAAATCAAAAGTGCTAATTTTAAAGGCTTATATGCATGGTATTGTCATAAAAAGTGTTTGGGGACCCGGGTCCTGCCCCAGGGGACATGTACCAATGCTAAAAAAAAGTTTTAAAAACAGTCGTTTTTTCGGAAGCAGTGATTTAAATAATGCTTAAAGTGAAACAATAAAAGTGAAATATTCCTTTAAATTTCGTACCTGGGGGGTGTCTATAGTATGCCTGTAAAGTGGCATTTTTTTCCCATGTTTAGAACAGTCCCTCCACAAAATGACATCTCTAAAGGAAAAAAGTCATTTAAAAGTAATAGCGGCTATAATGAATTGTTGGGTCCCAGCAATACAGATAAAAGTCATTGAAAAAAATGGCATGGGATCCCCCCAGTCCAATACCAGGCAATTTGGGTCTGGTATGAATATTAAGGGGAAACCTGAACCAAAATTGAAAAAAAAATTGCGTGGGGGTCCCCCCAAATTCCATACCAGGCCAATCAGGTATGAATATTAAGGGGAACCCTGCGTGAATTTTTTTTTTAAATGGCGTAGGGGTCCCCACTCCAAAATGTAAAAATAAATGGCGTGGGGGTCCCCCCAAAAATCCATACCAGACCCTTATCCGAACATGCAACCTGGCAGGCCACAGGAAAAGAGGAGGGGATGAGAGAGCGCCCCCTCCCTCCTGAACTGTACCAGGCCACATGCCCTCAACATGGGGAGAGTGCTTTAGTTATAAAAGAACTGTCACCTGCAATGAGCGTTATACGGCGGGCGCCTCTGATGGAGGCGGATCTTTTTTATGTTTTTTTGGTCCGTCGGCGGAGTGAGAGAAGAAGATGAATGGACTTTGTGGGACATTCTTTATTTTTTTATTTTTTAATAAAGGACTTGTCCCAAAGTGTGTCTTGTGGTTTTTTAAATTTTGATACTTTTTTGTGAAATGGTAGGGGTACAATGTACCTGTTACCATTTCAAATGGGGGGGCGGGATCTGGGGGTCCCCTTGTTAAAGGGGGCTTCCAAATTCTGATAGGCCCCCACCCGAAGACACCCACAACCACTGGGCAAGGGTTGTGGGGATGAGGCCCTTGTCCCCATCAAAATGGGGACAAGGTGCTTTGGGGGGGCTACCCCAAAGCACCCTCCCCATGTTGAGGGCATGTGGCCTGGAACGGTTCAGGATGGGGGGCGCTCTCTCGTCCCCTCCTTTTTCCTGCGGCCCGCCAGGTTGCGTGCTCAGATAAGGGTCTGGTATGGATTTTTGGGGGGACCCCACGCCATGTCTTTTTTAATTTTGGCGCAGGGTTCCCCTTAAAATTCAGGTCTGGTATGGATTTTGAGAGGGACCCCTACACCATTTTAATTGGTGCAGGCTTCCCCTTAATATCCATACCAGACCTGAAGGGCCTAGTATGGAATTTGGGGGGACCCCCAAGCAATTTTTTTTAATTTTGGTTTGGGGTTCCCCTTAATATTCATACCAGACCCAAAGGGCCTGGTAATGGACTGGGGGGATCCAATGCCGTTTTTTTCAATGACTTTTATCTGTATTGCCGAGACCGAACAATTCACTATAGCTAATCACTGCTCCGGAAAGAACGGCCATTTTTAAAACTTTTTTTTGCATTGATCCATGTCCCCTGGGGCAGGACCAGGGTCCCCAAACACTTTTTATGACAATAACTTGCATATAAGCCTTTAAAATTAGCACTTGATTTCTCCCATAGACTTTTAAAGGGTGTTCCGCGGCTTTCGAATTTGCCGCAAACACCCCAAATTGTTCGCTGTTCGGCGAACAGCCGATGTTCGAGTCAAACATGAGTTCGACTCGAACTTGAAGCTCATCCCTAGTGGGGATACAGATACCAAGTGTGTCTAAATAGTTCATCGATCGGTCCGATATCACAACATGAGCCAGGTGCACGCGCATGCACATGTCTATCCAGAGACACTCTGAGAAGAACCACCTAGTGTGGAATACACGTGACTGTCGGGGTAAATCCGCTGTGGGGGGGGTGGAACATAGTCAGTGTGAGGGGGAGGGGCACAATGGGGCAACGATCGAAGTTCTGCTACAAATTGGGTAAAACATCGATGGAGACACATGAAATGTTGAACGATTGTACGGGACGGAAGTCGTGAGCAGAAGATGAGTTTATGATGGTTCAAACACTTCCACGTCAGGAAGTAAAGGACTGAGGAGGAGCCACGCTCGGGTCACCCATCTACAAGCAGGACCCCAGACACCATCAAACAAATCCCACAAATGCTGGCACCAGATTGGCCACTGACTCTACAATCGATGGTGGAGGAATTGGGCATTACCCAGGACACGGTGCCACCATCGTCCACCAAGATTTGGGGAAGCAGAAGATCTCTTCCATGATTCACAACATTTTATAAATTGGAGATGAAAATCTCAATCCTTTCTTGTGATTGGTCAGCGCTGCTCATGTGATCGCTTTTCTGGAGCAGATTTTTGTGATGATCGATTGATTGTTATAGTGGCTGCTTATGTTGTTTTGTATCATCATTCCGTGATTGGATGAATGCTGGGGGGAGGGGTATCAATCTTTTATGTTTGACTATTTCTCATTGATTAGATATTGAATTTTGTTATTTATAGCAGCCATGGAGGCGATAAAATCGATCAGTAACTGAACGATTCATTTCCATGACTTATTTGCGGTAGATGCTGCACCAGCTGGAAATGTGGATCATCAATAATTACTCACAACATTGGGGTACACATTAGAGAAGCCAATCGGCACTTGGTGGGATATTTGTACGATCGAACAATACCTAAAAGAAGAAATCCTCATGAGGATCCTCAGGTGGGAAGTGACCCCACAGGAGGGTCTAAGTGAGGAAGGGTCTATGAATGACGGCTTAGACTTCTTTAATGGGGGATTTAAATTGCAGCAACTGGTGTTAAAAAGGAAAAAAAATGAGGTTATTAGAGAAAACGATCGATGATTTGTAAATGACGTTCGATCCGATCAAAGACACAAAAGACATTAAAAAGAAATGAGAAAAAAATTGATAGAGAAACACAGAAAAAGAAAATAAAAAACTTCCACAGGGATATGGGAGACTTCAAAAATAATTCCATTTCCCTATGGCAAAACACTAGTAGTGAGCAGAGGGATGTGGATGAGAAGGCTGAACTAGCACCACCGCCATTGAGGATGGTTCCAAATAATGGGGTGGAAGCCGGTCCGTCAGAACCAAAATGGACTCCCATCCCCCAACCCTTCGCTCACTGAGGTAGAGGAGGCCAAAGAGGGAGGAGAGGGAGAAGAAATGATAAAAATGAAGATAATGCAGATTTCAATCAGCCGTGTTTTCCCCAGAAATGCAGTGATACATTGTGATCTTTGTAACCTATCAGGATGTTGTATATATGTTCTGACACTCTTTTTGTGTGTCCAATATACATCAGGCTGTACGGACATTCTAGGACATACACTACATGCCTTGACATGCATGAAATGAATTCTTTGATGTGGAATTCTTTGCCGTTAGCTGTTGATGTGAATCTAGTCAGACCCCTCAGATGTGTAGTGACTTGCTGACAAGACTTACATTTTCTACATGTGTAAAAACCGACTCGCTCCCAGAACATTCTAGTTTTGTTCGGAGGGTCAAGTACCTTTTTGATCACCTGGTCACCAAACGATGTGGTCTTTCTATTGATGAATGGTGGATTTGCTGGCAGGTGCTTCCTCAGCACTCGGTCCATGCACAATATATTCCAAGGTTTTTTAATAATGGTTTCTATTTCACAATACTGTTCATGGAACCTGCTTAGAAAACCCCATTCATGTTTGGAATCTTGTTGTTTTATTTTAGGGACTAAACAGGCTTCTTGTGTGTTAGAGCCCCCCTCTGATATCAATTTCTCCAGAGGTTGAGCTGGAAGATTTTTCTTTCTAAACCCTATATGTGGGATCTCATGCTTGCTTTTGAAAAAAGGCGTAGTATATATCCCTGTAGTTAGAGAATGAAGTAGTTACTATTATCTGATTAAATTTGGGTACTAACATATTGAATTTTGTTTATTTTAGATTGGAACCATATAACGTAACAGTTCTGATTATCTGGGCACTTTAGTAGTATTTGTTGAATCTAACCTCTTTTATGGAAGACGGAGTAATGATTGGATGTCATTATTAATGTTTTAATATAAGGGTTGATTTGGATTTGAATCTGTTTCTTATTGTATTCAGTTTCAATGTTAATGATTTTATACAACACATTATGAATTTGATATGCATGGGTAAGATTAGCCTAGTAACATAGTGCTAATATGGAGTGATCTATTATGAATGGATGGGACGCCGCACGTCAGCTGTGTACCCTCCACAAAGGGGCGGGAATGAACCCGATGATGCTCGTGGTGACGTTGTTGAAGGAGCCCGCCTCCCATGCTATTTAAATGTAGAGTCATGTTGCGTGGCCACGCCCTCTGAAGACGGCATTACAAAACGCGTCACGTGACCCTACCAGCTAGAGACAATCAGCGTCATCCCGGGACTCATCGCGGTGGGCGGGCCGTTTGGAGCTCCGACCAGCGGTGAGCCGACACTGAATCTGTGTTATGCTGTTTTTTACCATTTATCGTGTAAGCACATTTGTATAAGGGGGGCTTTGGGGCTTTTGTAATAAATGTTTTTACACTATGGAGAGCCTCCCCTTCTATTTCCCACATGATATTACCATGACATTGATTTACCCTGACTGAGGAGGACTGAGGTATTCTGGCGGTGGAGGAGCTGATCTAAGGGAGAAAGGATATGACAGGCTTGTCTATTTCTTACCTCTGGTAATCTTACATCCAGAGGGGGCTGGTCACACGGTGATGTGGTGAAGGTGTAGATCCCAGTGATCTGATAGGAACCCATCTGGGTAATATTGATCCAGCTGACACCATAGATGCCCCTTTGTGACAGGTCCTCTTTCAGTGACCCATTAGCAGCAGGTGGAATCATTGGCTCTAGGTGGGCCCCTGGCTGGTGTGCTATATCTCTCCGGGGCCCCAGCTGTTCTGATGACCCTTCCGTATTACCAGTGAAATCTCTCTGTCAAGGAAAACAAAATCTGTATTTATTTCTTCTTCTTTGAGGGGCCCAGGAATTCAGAGACTGTCGGGTTATACTGCCTCCTACAGGAAGAATGGGACACTGGCAAACAAAAACTGTGGGCCCAGTATACCCCCTTCTACTCCCAGTATGCCTTAGTTTTGTGGGAGTGTCCAGGAGAAGGGTTGCCTTTTCTCTGTGTATTTTTAGAATAATAAAATATCAATTTTGGGATAAAGTTTGGCCGTGTTCTGACATTGTGTACAGGTGGAAATCTCAGGTGGACCGTCATGGGGGAATATAAAAGGGTCTTCACCAACCACAAGATTGGAGGAGCAAAACTGTCTACAATGTCTTTGTATGATGGTGGATTAGCACTGGGAACACCTGAACTCATTTGGAGGGGGCAGCACATACTTTTGCCTCCACCTGAGGAGATCACACCGTACCCAATATCACCCCCTTCACCTGAAGAGACCCCACCCCACCTCACCCAATACCATTCCCTCCATCTGTGAAGACCCCACCTCACCTAATATCCTTCCCCCAACCTGAGAAAACGCCCCCCTCATCTAAAGCCGTTCCCCTCCACCTGAGGAGACCTCACCTCACCCGTTACCACTGTTCTCGCCTAAGAAGAACCCCACCTCGCCCAATGCCATCCCCTCCACCCAAGAAGACCCTATCTCACCCAATACCCCCATCACCATCCCCTCCACCTGAGGAGACCCCACCTCACCTAATACCATCAGTTCCACCTTGTGTATGATATCTGTCAGTCTCTTATTCAATTGTCCACGGCACAGACATCTCTTCCCTATTCCTACATATAGCATTGGCTGCAGCTCTGACAGACTCAGATTTACAAAAGTAAAAAACAAAGCATACTCTCCTAAAAAAAGAAGATAGAATTAACAGCGCTTGATAAGATTATAAAATGAATAAATGCAATAGCTCATATACTGCTAAAATGGTCTATCAAACTCAAAGCATGTAATAACATTTATATCTGGAATGTTAACTCAAATGAGAATATATAAAAGAACAATATTCAGTGCAGTGACATGAGATCAAATGTCCCAAATCAGTAGTTCTGACAAATACCAACTGTGCTATTTTAAATCTGACATTTGAAATCAATTGCAACCGCTGCACAAACTCCAAGTCTTCCTATGAACAGTTCATTGCAAGCAGAGGACATCAGTAAAGAGGAAAGGGATCCTATTCCTTCTGGAGTGCTCTATCCAAGGGTCACTACACCTTCACCACATCACCGTGTGACCAGCCCCCTCTGGATGTAAGCTTACCAGAGGTAAGAAATAGACAAACCTGTCATATCCTTTCTCCCTTAGATCAGCTCCTCCACCGCCAGAAGACCTCAGTCCTCCTCAGTCAGGGTAATTCAATGTCATGGTAATATCATGGGGGAAATAGAAGGGGAGGCTCTCCATAGTGTAAAAACATTTATTACAAAAGGCCCAAAGTCCCCCTTATACAAATGTGCTTACATGATAAATGGTAAAAAACAGCATAACACAGATTCAGTGTCGGCTCACCGCTGGTCGGAGCTCCAAACGGCCCGCCCACCGCGATGAGTCCCGGGATGATGCTGTTTTTCTCAGCTGGTAGGGTCGCGTGGTCACGCCCTGACGCGTTTTGTAATTTCGTCTTCAGAGGGCGTGGCCACACAACACGACTCTACATTTAAATAGCATGGGAGGCGTACTCCAACAACGTCACCACGAGCATCATCGGGTTTGTTCCCACCCCTTTGTGGAGGGTACACAGCTGACGTGCGGCGTCCCATCCATTCATAATAGATCACTCCATATTAGCACTATGTTACTAGGCTAATCTTACCCATGCATATCAAATTCATAATGTGTTGTATAAAATCATTACCATTGAAACTGAATACAATAAGAAACAGATTAAAATCAAAATCAACCCTTATATTGTATAATAACTTTTTATTTTCAGATCAACACATGACATAGCATGTCCAACAAGTGCAAATCATGTAAACATCGACCACACAGGGTCGTACAAATGACAATATTTGGTATATAGGTTGAACAAACACATATATTACCATTTATTGAAAGAAAAGTGCTATTCTTGGGAGAACCCTGAGATGCCCACCTAGGGAGCAGCCAAGAAGCATCTTAAGAGTTATGTGTTGGTGGGATATATAAGTATTGCAAGACCAGCCTAACGGCTCCCGTGGGCATACCCCGGATGGGGAGCCCTCTGGGGTGAGTAAGGTACATGACCCGGTGGCCCACGGCCACAGCAGGAGGGGGGGCCCGAGGCCTCTGTCAATCTTAAGGTCGGGCCCACTGGGTTGGGTTTTTGCTATCCTAAGGTCTCTAAGTGTGGGATCTGCCAGATCCAACAGTGCAACGTCTAAACTAGAGGGCACCTTGGTAGGGTCTGAGGTGTATTCGGTCCATGGCGCCCAGGCGTTATGGAATCGGTCTTTGTGGCATTTATTGGTTGCCACCCAATCCTCAGCCTCCCGGATCTCACTCACCCTTTTGATCCACTCATCTCGTGTGGGGATCGTGGGTTTCTTCCAATAAATTGGAATCAGGCATCTTTCCGCGTTCAACAAGTGCGGCAGCACACTTTTCTTATATTTACGGAGTGAGATCGGGGGGTCCTGCAGGAGAAAGTGGGTCGGGGAGAAAGGGACATCTATCTCTGTCACTATTTTGATTTGGTTTCGTGTGTCTTCCCAGAAGGATTTAATCAGGGGGCAATCCCACCATATGTGTTTCAATGTACCCCTCTGTCTGCATCCTCTCCAGCACAACTCGGATATGGAAGGGTAGAAGCGGGCCAAGTCCGCTGGTACCCTATACCATCGGGACAGTAGCTTAAAGTTCGTCTCCTGGGTTTTGGACTCTATCGAGGATGGGTGGGTAAGGTGATTAAAGTGTGTTAAGTCTGTCTTTGCAAAAACGAATTCTAAGTCATTTTCTCAGCGTCTAATATAGGCGGGCGTGGTATGAGGGAGAGCAGTGCCTAGTAATTTATATAGTTCCGAGACCAATTGCGGTGTAGGTTCCTCTGCAATGAAAAGTTGCTCAAGGTGGGTGACAAATGAGGGGTCTCTAATCTTATGTTCGTGTAGTTGTAAGAAATGGTGTAGCTGTCTATACTTCCAGAAGTTCATTGGTGCGCCCTGTCGGCCTATGGGCAGGGCTTCATAACTCAGGAGTCTACCATCTTTTTTGAGCTCACCACAGCTGGCACCTCCACCCTCTACCCACGACTCAAAGAAGCCCATTTGCTCCCCCGGGGGAACCATAGAAAACCCCCCAGTGGGGCCAGTGGAGACACTGGAAGGGCCAATTTTAACAGCAGGTTAATCTTATCCCAGATCGACAGTACCTGATTTGTCAAGGGGGACGTCGTCTCCGACAGTCCTCTATGCTCTCGTGACAACCAGGGAGCATACGATAAATTTCTACTCGCTAGGCACTTCTCTAAAGGTACCCACAGCTTAGAGCGAGTATGGAAACGCCAGTTGAGCATCCTCTGTAAAGCTATGGCCCAATAGTATCGTCTGACGTCTGGAAGGCCCAGGCCCCCATTCTGTTTCGAGCGTCAAAAAACCCGTAGGGCTATCCTAGGTTTTCATGCATTCCATATAAAATCTGATAATAGGCTAGATATCTTGTCGAAGAAAGGTCAGGGTAGGAGAATTGGTGGAATCTGTAAAAAGAACAGAATGCGTGGCAGAATGTTTATTTTTTTTATATTCACTCTACCTAACCATGTAAAGGCCATCTGCGTCCATTGGGAGAGGTCTTTTTTTACCATAGCTAACAATGGGAGGTAATTTGCAAGATATAGGCTATCAAAGCTATCTGTGAGTTGAACACCGAGATATCGAATAGCCGACGTGGCCCAGGTGAAGGGGAAGGCGGTTTTAAGGATCGTGGCTAGTTGGGGCGCCAGGCAGATGGGGAGAATTTTAGACTTTGAGAAATTAATTTTAAAATTTGAGAGAGACCCAAAGAGCTTCAGTTCCTTCATTAAGTTGGGCAATGAGAACAGGGGGTCTGAGACATGGAACAGGACATTATCAGCATATGCTGAGAGTTTATGTTCTGTGTTACCAACCCTAAGACCTTTAATGTCGGGGCTAGCGCGTATTGTGCGGAGGAATGGCTCCAGCACTAAGGCGAACAGGAGCGGTGAGAGAAGACACCCCTGTCTTGTGCCGTTTCTGATGGGGAAGCGAGCTGAAAGGGTCCCATTTACCTTAACCTGGGCACAAGGTGTAGAGTATAAGGCCATAATGGAGGATAGCATTCGCGGACCTAGCCGCAGCGATCGGAGCACCTCTGTCAAGTAGGACCAGTCAACGCGATCGAATGCTTTTTCAGCGTCCGTTGACAGTATAAGATAAGGCTGTGGTTCAGGGCGGGTACGAGCCCAGTGGATGAGGTGCACCGCCCTAATAGAGTTGTCTCTGGCTTCCCTACCAGTTATGAATCCCGTTTGGTCTGGATGGACAATGTCGGGGACAGGATATTTAAGTCTGTCTGCCAGTATTTTTGCTAAAATTTTAATGTCGAGGTTAAGGAGGGAGATTGGCCGATAGCTCGGGGGGACGGTGGGATCCTTGCCCTCTTTCGGAATCACAGTGATGTGGGCCAGAAGGGCCTCTGGTGGGATAGTCCCTCCATCTGCTATAGAATTAAAGTATTTGCACATGGGAGTTTCCAGGTGAGTCAAGAAGGCTTTGTAGTATGCCTTAGTGAACCCATCAGGTCCAGGGCTCTTCCCATTGGGCAAGGAGTTCACCCTAGCACGAAGCTCGTTTAGAGTAATTGGGGCATCTGGGTCTGAGGATTGCTTGTCTGTGAGTGCTGGGAGTCTAGCTGCAGTCAGGTAGTCTCAGATTGTGCATTGTCTAGAGTCTCGTGAAACGGGGGGGAGGTCGGAGTCTAGGTTATAAAATTTGGCATAATAAGCTCAAAATTCTGCAGCAATTTTAGAAGAGTGCAGAATCGGGGTCCCTGAAGCATCGTGTAATTTATGTATATATGTCTGTGCATGACGCTTCTGAAGGGCACGAGCCAGCATGCGACCGCACTTGTTTCCGTGTTCATAGTATTTATGTGCTATGAATCGGAACTGTTTGCGAGTTTGGTGATCGAGTAAGCATAGGAACAGTTCAGTAGCTCTGTCAGTTCTTTCAATGCCTCTGGACTTCCGTTAGCTTTGTGTCAAAGTTCTGCCTTCTGAAGCTCAGTGTGTACTCTCAAGAAATCTGCTTGTCGTATCTTTTTAAGTCTACAACCCTGGGAAATCATTGCACCCCTAACCACAGCCTTATGGGCCTCCCAGATCATCCCTTCATTTTGTTCGCCGATTGGATTTTCACTAAAATAGTGGGTTAGGGTGTCTGCGACTTCAGCCATCACTACCACGTCATCTAATAAATTCTCATTAAGTCGCCATGTCTGTATTCCGTGCGTTCCTGATGGCAAAGTAAAAGCCATCGTTACCGGGGCATGGTCGGAGATAGAAATGGAGCCAATGTCCGCTGACTGTAAGATTTCGAGAATATTTTGATCTACATAGATGTGGTCAATGCGTGTGTATACGTCATGTACTTTAGAATAATAGCTAAAGTCACGATCTAGTGGTCTAAGCGTCCGCCAACTGTCAGTCAGTAAGTGGGACTGAATAGTCTTGCAGAAGTGTTTCAAAAATGCATAGGAGTGTGAGGACCTTGCATGGGATATGTCTAACATTGGGTCAGGGTTTACGTTAAAGTCGCCTCCTATAACTAAGAAGCCTTCTCTAAAATCTGCCAGGTGGTCTAGTGTATTGACTATAAAGGTGAGTTGATCAGCATTCAGAGCATAAATAGTCGCGAATGTGTATTTCTGACCAGCGATACTGCCCTTTAGGAAGACGTATCTCCCCAAGGGGTCCACGTCGTGGCCTGAAGGTTGAAAGGGGCATGTCTTATGTATAGCGATAGCTGTCCCCTTGGATTTGGGGGTCGGAGACGTGTTGATAAACCATTGGTTGAAAAGGTGTGTGGGCAATTTGGGAAGAGATTTTCGCGTAAAGTGGGTTTTCTGTAGGAAAACCACTTGAGTCTTCAGATGTTTTAATTCCCTCCAAAGCTTATTACGTTTGTGTGGGGAGCAAAGGCCCCTTACATTATATGTACTTACCCACAATGTAGCCATGGGGTGATACGTAGATGTTCAAGGTGTGTAAATTTGCGGAGGGCCCATTGCAGATAGCAGGGCGAAGCAACCTGTACTGAGGGGGGAGGGGGAAGAGTAGGTAAGAAAAGAGGGGAGAGAAGACAAAACATATATGAGATAAGAAACAAAAACAGAGGTACAACCATCAAAACAGCGTGGATGGTAGCATCCAAGCACATATAACAACTACTAAGGGTCATGTCGAGGAGCCCCCCCTGGGAAAGGGAGGGAGTCCAGACCATGACCCCAGATCCCAATAGGGATCAATACCCATAAAAACAGGGCGGCCTACAGGGGGGAACGTGTGCCGTCTTAGGGAGAAGGCGAGGGGGCCTCCGTCTCCGCCCACCACATCTAACGTGGTGCGATTAGACATGGAGAAAGTGGGGGGGCCCTAGAGACTCTAAAGCATTAATGCCTACAGGTAGCCTTGCGGCTAATGTTAGGGGGAAAGTCCAGGTGCAATATGCAAAAAAGGAAAAAAGAAAAACACATGGAGATAAAAATCTCATCATCAATTCGTTTAGCCAAAAAGAGTGCGTTTGTTAGTTCCCAGATAAGGGCGGTCCCAGTGAGGACTCCAAAAGAGGTCGCCTGCGATTTCTCCTGCAGTTTATATTCCTGGTGGGTTGCCACAGCTGGTGAGCGGGTAGCTTAGCAGATCCCAATTCTGAGGAGTCCAGGGAGGTCAGGAGGTGCGGGAGGTCGTCTTTGGTGCGAAGGGTCACGGTTCTGCCCTCTTTAGTGACTTGAAGGACACTAGGCCTGCATCTTGGATAGCTGTTAGGAGAGGACGTAGTGATCTACGTTGCATAAGGATGCGTCTCGAGATGTCCTGGTAAAAAGCCAAGTGTGCACCATCAAAATCAAAATAGGGTTTCCCCCTCATTTTCTTCATAATGCAGTCTTTTAGCGTATATTTATGTAATTTACAGATGTCCCTTGGGTTGTTTGCATCTTGAGATGGGGGTTTCAAGGCCCTGTGTGCACGGTCTATTTTGATCGTAGCAGTGGCAGGCAGACCCAGAATTTCTTTAAAGACTCCTTCCAGAGTGGGGATAATGTCCCTGGCACCGGTGGCTTCAGGCAAGCCCCGTATCCTGATGTTCGCCCGTCGGCTACGGTTCTCTGTGTCATCTAACTGGCATAACAGGGCCTCAATCTGATGGCCCTGCATGGTGCATTTATCTTGAAACATGGAGATGACAGGAAGGGCATCCTCAAATTTTTGCTCCAGGGATTCCAGCCTGCCTCCTAGGTGAGTTGTATCAGCTTTGAGCTGTGCAATGTCTTCCCTGGAAGCTTTTTCTACCCTGTTAGCAAAGCGTTCATCAGCTTTCGTGGGTAGGGACATGATGTGGCGCCTGATATCTGTGTCAGCCAGGGGGTCTAGGTCAGCAGGATCACCGTCCTGGGAAGTGGGGGAGCCTGGGGAGATAAGGGGGCCGAGTCACTCACCGACCCAGGAGATGGTATTGAGGATTCGTCCAGCTGCTGCGACTGGCCGGCGGTGGTCTTTGCGGCCTTGTGTGCACGCTGTGTTTTCCTGGTCGGCGCCATCTTGGAAGGCTCGCGGCCTCTCCCGTTCTGCCCAGAGTAGTAAGATTCTAGCTGGGATTGCCGTGATCGGTCAGTTCGTTGTGGCTGGGAGGATGCCCGGTGTCTCAGGGACATAATTCGATGTGAGAGTGAGTATTTTCTCCGCTGTGAAGCTGTAAAAGTGCGGCGGTGAGACGGAGCTGAGAAGGCACACATCTTCACTCCTCCATGGTCAGGACACTCCCCCCATCAACCCTTGTATTAAATCATTAATAATGACATCCAATCATTACTCCGTCTTACATAAAAGAGGTTAGATTCAACAAATACTACTAAAGTGCCCAGATAATCAGAACTGTTACGTTATATGGTTTCAATCTAAAATAAACAAAATTCAATATGTTAGTACCCAAATTTAACCACTGGGCACTTAAACCCCCTTAATAACCAGACCAATTTTCAGCTTTTGGTGCTCTCACATTTTGAATGACAATTACTCAGTCATGCAACACTGTATCTATATGAAATTTTTGTTCTTTTTTCACACAAATAGAGCTTTCTTTTGGTGGTATTTAATCACCGCTGGGTTCTTTATTTTTTGCGCTATAAAAGAAAAAAGACCGAAAAATCTGTAAAAAAATGCATTTTTCTTAGTTTCTGTTATAAAATTTTGCAAATTAGTAATTTTTCTTCATATATTTTGGCCAAAATTTATACTGCTACATATCTTTGGTAAAAATAACCCAAATCGGTGGATATTATTTGGTCTTTGAGAAAGTTATAGAGTCCAAAAGCTATGGTGCCAATATCTGAAAATTGATCACACCTGAAGTACTGACGGCCTATCTAATTTCTTGAGACCCTAACATGCCAGAAAAGTAAAAATACCCTCCAAATGACCCCTTTTTGGAAAGAAGACATTCCAAGGTATTTAGAAAGATGCATGATGAGTTTTTTGAAGTTGTCATTTTTTCCCAGAATTCTTTTTTCACAAAATTGTCATATTAGCAGGTTATTTCTCACACACCGCATATGCATACCACAAATTACACCCCAAAACACATTCTGCTATTACTCCCGAGTACGGCGATACCACATGTGTGAGACTTTTACACAGCGTGGCCACATACAGAGGCCCAACATGCACGGAGCACCTTCAGGCATTCTGGAGCACCCAGGCCAATTCTGCATGCGAGCACACAGGGACAGGGGCACTTTAAATTTTTTTTTTTATTGTTCATTTTACTTTATTTATTTTAGTTTGATGTTTTTTTCAAAAAAAAAAATTTTTGACCTCTTTTATTCCTATTACAAGGAATGTAAACATACCTTGTAAAAGGAATATGGCATGACAGGTCCTCTTTACAGTGACATATGGGGTCAAAAAGACCCCACATCTCACCTCTAGGCTGGGAAGCCTGAAATAAAAAAAATAAAAAAACGATCCTGGCTTCGATCGTAGCGGTGAGTCGGTAGAAGCACCGGAGGGTAGCGGGAGGGGGGTGTCCCCTCTCGCCTCCCATAAGAACGATCAAGCAGTGTAACAGCCGCTATGATCATTCTTATGGTGTAGGGAATCGCCGGCTAAAAAGAGCTGATATCTGAATGATGCCTGTAGCTGCACCCATCATTCAGATTTCCCTGCACAAAGTCAAGGACGTTGTATGACGGCCGGTGGGCGGGAAGTGGTTAACACTTTTTTTTTTTAACACAAAGTTCTCCATTTATACAATATTTCTAACACATAACATGTACATACCAAAAATGACACCCCAAAATAGATTCTCCTGCTCTTCCTGAGTACCATATCACATGTGTGAGACTTCCACAGCCTGGCTACATACAGGGGCCGAGTACGGCTCAGCATGGCAGGGTATGGCAGAGTATGGCTGGGTATCAGCCAGTATTGCAGAGTATGGCTGGGTATGTCAGGGTATGGCAGGGCATGGATGGGTATGGCAGAGTATTGCGGGGTATTTCAGAGTATGGCAGGGTATTGCCGAGTATGACTGGGTATGGCTGGGTATCACAGAGTATGACTGGGTATGGCTGGGTGTGGCGGGGTATTGCAGGGTATTGTGGGGTATTGCAGGGTATTGTGGGGTATTGCAGAGTATTGCAAAGTGTTGGGGGGTATTGCAGAGTATTGCACAGTGTTGTGGGGTATTGCAGAGTATTGTGGATTATTGTGGGTAAGGATGAGCTGCGGCGGGTTCGCATGGCGCACGTGTCGAGCCCGCCAGGAAGTCGGCACGGGGCAGCGCTAATCACAAGCAGTGAGACATTTCCCAATGTGCGGCTGCAGAGATCGAGAAATATCTCACTACCTGTGATTAGCGCTGCGCCGACTTCCTGGCGGGCTCGGCACGTGCGCCATGCGAACACGCCGGAGCTCATCCTTAATTGTGGGGTATTGCAGAGTATTGTGGAGTATTGCAGAGCATTGTGGGGTATTGCAGACTATTGCAGAGTATTGTGGGGCTTTGCATAGTATTGTGGGGTATTGCAGAGTATTGCGGGGCATTGCAGAGTATTGTGGGGTATTGCAGAGTATTGTGGGGTATTGCAGAGTATTGTGGGGTATTGCAGAGTATTGTGGAGTATTGCAGATATTAGGGATGGCGGAGCATGGATGGATGGATGGCTGGATGTCACTGATTAGCGCTGTGGGCACTACAGATGCAGCCCACAGCACTGCAGCCATCCATCTCCCTCTCCGCTCACAGTGTACCGATCGGTACACAGGAGGGAAGGAGAGGAACTGGCGTCATGAGATGACGCCGCTTTGTTTACATGCGATCGCTCCATCATTTGACGGAGCGATCACATGGTAAACGGCCGCGATCAGCGGCCATTTACCGGGATCCGTGATGCGCCGGGTCCTCTGGACCTGGCGGTCACGGATGTGTTCAGGTGCGCGCCCCAGGGGGAGCGTGAGAGGGGAACTCTGGGAAGACGTCATATGACGTGATCCTAGAGTTAAGCAATCGCCCTGCTGCCGTCATTCAGCTATGGACCGGTTGTAAAATGGTTAATCAGATAATAGTAACTACTTCATTCTCTAACTACAGGGATATATACTACGCCTTTTTACAAAAGCAAGCATGAGATCCCACATATAGGGTTTAGAAAGAAAAATCTTCCAGCTCAACCTCTGGAGAAATTGATATCAGAGGGGGGCTCTAACACACAAGAAGCCTGTTTAGTCCCTAAAATAAAACAACAAGATTCCAAACATGAATGGGGTTTTCTAAGCAGGTTCCATGAACAGTATAGTGAAATAGAAACCATTATTAAAAAACATTGGAATATATTGTGCATGGACCGAGTGCTGAGGAAGCACCTGCCAGCAAATCCACCATTCATCAATAGAAAGACCACATCGTTTGGTGACCAGGTGATCAAAAAGGTACTTGACCCTCCGAACAAAACTAGAATGTTCTGGGAGCGAGTCGGTTTTTACACATGTAGAAAATGTAAGTCTTGTCAGCAAGTCACTACACATCTGAGGGGTCTGACTAGATTCACATCAACAGCTAACGGCAAAGAATTCCACATCAAAGAATTCATTTCATACATGTCAAGGCATGTAGTGTATGTCCTAGAACAGTGGTCTCAAACTGGTGGCCCTCCAGCTGTTGCGAAACTACAAGTCCCATCATGCCTCTGCCTGTGTGAGTCATGCTTGTAACTGTCAGCCTTGCAATGCCTCATGGGACTTGTAGTTTTGCAACAGCTGGAGGGCCGCCAGTTTGAGACCACTGTCCTAGAATGTCCGTACAGCCTGATGTATATTGGCCAGGGGTGGACTGACCATTGAGCGACTCGGGCACTGCCCGAGGGCCCTGGGCCACTAGGGGGCCACATCAGGGTTGCCAGCCTCAGTAAAACCAGGGACAGTATGTATAAATCTGTTTTTTTTTTTTTTTTACATCTGTCTGTGTATACTGTGTGATTGTATACTGTGTGTGTGTATACTGTGTGGCCCTATAATCTCTGATTGCCTGGGGGCCCCATAATCTCCTATTGCCCGGGGGCCCCATGAGTTATCAGTCCGCCCCTGATATTGGCCACACAAAAAGAGTGTCAGAACATATATACAACATCCTGATAGGTTACAAAGATCACAATGTATCACTGCATTTCTGGGGAAAACACAGCTGATTGAAATCTGCATTATTTTCATTTTTATCATTTCTTCTCCCTCTCCTCCCTCTTTGGCCTCCTCTACCTCGGTGAGCGAAGGGTTGGGGGATGGGAGTCCATTTTGGTTCTGACAGACCCAGTGGCGTAGCGTGGGTTGTCAGCACCCGGGGCAAGGCAAGTAATTTCCCCCCCCCCCCAACCTGCAGACTTTTAGCACTCCCTGAGTCCCTTCAAATACAATAGTACAGACCGCTACACTGAGAACTACACTGTCCACTACACTACATTGTCCAATACACTGTCCACTACACTACACTGTCCACTACACTACATTGTCCAATACACTGTCCACTACACTACACTGTCCACTATACTACACTATGCTGACCACTATACTACACTACACTGACCACTATACTACACTACACTGACCACTATACTACACTACACTGACCACTATACTACACTACACTGACCACTATACTACACTACACTGACCACTATACTACACTACACTGACCACTATACTACACTACACTGACCACTATACTGAGAACTACACTGTCCACTACACTACATTGTCCAATACACTGACCACTATACTATACTGTCCACTATACTACACTGACCACTATACTATACCGTCCACTACACTGAGAACTACACTGTCCACTACACTGACCACTATACTACACTGACCACTATACTGACCACTATACTATACTGTCCACTATACTACACTGACCACTATACTAAACTATGCTGACCACTATACTACACTACACTGACCACTATACTACACTACACTGACCACTATACTACACTATACTGACCACTATACTAAACTATGCTGACCACTATACTACACTACACTGACCACTATACTACACTACACTGACCACTATACTAAACTATGCTGACCACTATACTACACTATACTGACCACCATACTACACTATACTGACCACCATACTACACTGTCCACTATACTACACTGACCTCCATACTAAACTACACTATACTGACCACTATACTATACTGTCCACTATATTACACTGACCACTACACTACACTGTCCACTATACTACACTGACCACTATACTAAACTATGCTGACCACTATACTACACTACACTGACCACTATACTACACTACACTGACCACTATACTACACTATACTGACCACTATACTACACTACACTGACCACTATATTAAACTATGCTGACCACTATGCTACACTACACTGACCACTATACTACACTACACTGACCACTATACTACACTATACTGACCACTATACTACACTATACTGACCACTATATTAAACTATGCTGACCACTATACTACACTACACTGACCACTATACTAAACTATGCTGACCACTATACTACACTATACTGACCACCATACTACACTGTCCACTATACTACACTACACTGACCACTATACTACACTACACTGTCCTCTATACTACACTGACCTCCATACTAAACTACACTATACTGACCACTATACTACACTGTCCACTATACTGACCACTATACTACACTGTCCACTATACTGACCACTATACTAGACTGTCCACTATACTGACCACTATACTACACTACACTGACCACCATACTACACTACACTGACCACCATACTACACTGACCTCCATACTAAACTACACTATACTGACCACTATACTATACTAACCACTATACTACACTGTCCACTATACTATACTACACTAACCACTCTACTGACCACTATACTACACTACACTAACCACTATACTGACCACTATACTACACTACACTAACCACTATACTGACCACTATACTACACTACAGTTACCACTACACTGACCACTATACTACACTGTCCACTATACTGACCACTATACTGTCCACTATACTGTCCACTACACTGACCACTACACTACAGTGACCACTATACTACACTATACACCACATTATACACTGACCACCATACTAAACTACACTATACTGACCACTGTACTATACTGTCCACTATATTACACTGACCACTACACTACACTGTCCACTATACTACACTGACCACTATACTAAACTATGCTGACCACTATACTACACTACACTGACCACTATACTACACTACACTGACCACTATACTACACTATACTGACCACTATACTACACTATACTGACCACTATACTAAACTATGCTGACCACTATACTACACTACACTGACCACTATACTAAACTATGCTGACCACTATACTACACTATACTGGCCACCATACTACACTATACTGACCACCATACTACACTGTCCACTATACTACACTGACCTCCATACTAAACTACACTATACTGACCACTATACTATACTGACCACCATACTACACTACACTGACCACTATACTACACTACACTGTCCACTATACTACACTACACTGACCACTATACTACACTACACTGTCCACTATACTACACTGACCTCCTTACTAAACTACACTATACTGACCACTATACTACACTGTCCACTATACTGACCACTATACTACACTGTCCACTATACTGACCATTATACTACACTATCCACTATACTGACCACTATACTACACTACACTGACCACCATACTACACTACACTGACCACCATACTACACTACACTGACCACCATACTATACTACACTATACTGACCTCCATACTAAACTACACTATACTGACCACTATACTACACTAACCACTATACTACACTACACTGACCACCATACTACACTACACTAACCAGTAGGGATGAGCCGAACACCCCCCGGTTCAGTTCGCACCAGAACCTGCGAACGGACCAAAAGTTCGCACGAACGTTAGAACCCCATTGACGTCTATGGGACTCGAACATTCGAAATCAAAAGTGCTCATTTTAAAGGCTAATTTGCATGGTATTGTCCTAAAAAGGGTTTGGGGACCCGGGTCGTACCCCAGGGGACATGTATCAATGCAAAAAAACCTTTTAAAAACGGCCGTTTTTTCGGGAGCAGTGATTTTAATGATGCTTAAAGTAAAACAAAAAAGTGAAATATTCCTTTAAATATCGTACCTGGGGGGTGTCTATAGTATGCCTGTAAAGTGACGCGTGTTTCCCATGTTTAGAACAGTCCCTGCACCAAATGTCATTTTTAAAGGAAAAAATCTCATTTAAAACTGCTTGCGGGTTTAATGTAATGTCGGGTCCTGGCAATATGGATGAAAATCAGTGAGACAAACACCATGGGTACCCCCCAGTCCATTACCAGGCCCTTTGGGTCTTGTATGGATATTAAGGGGAACCCCGCACCCAAATTAAAATAAGGAAAGGTGTGGGGCCACCAGGTCCTATATACTCTGAACAGCAGTATACAGGCGGTGCAAACAAGACAGGGACTGTAGGTTTGTTGTTAGGTAGAATCTGTTTGTAATTTTGAACGGGTACATTTTTAACGTGTTTAGCTCCAGCCAAAAAATCTTTTTTAAGCTTTTTGGAAAACATAGGGAAGGGTTATCACCCCTGTGACATTTGTTTTGCTGTCTTTCCTCCTCTTCAGAAGATTTCACCTCACTTTTTGTCCCAATGAAAAATGTTTTTTGAAAATTTGGGTTTTTTTGTGGAACAAGGATTGGAAAGCATCAGTGGAAAGGAGAATTTTTTTCCCATATTAACTCTTACAGGAGAGAATTTCCCTTCCTAGGGGTAGATTTCATCTCACTTCCTGTTGTCTCCTTCCGTTTGCAAGTAGGAGTCGTTTGTAAGTTAGATGTTTGAAAGTAGGGTCCTGCCCTATATACTCAACAGAAATTTGGGCCTTAGGTGTTGCTGTGGCCACAACGCTGTAAGCCCTCGCAGGGCCCTGCTGTGAAATATTAGATCAAGAATTGTAATTACATGCCCCTGTTGAACAGGAGCTGAAAAATTAGGCCTTAGGCACTGGTGCTGGTGCCACAACACTGCAACCCCTTACAGACACTCTAGTTGGAATGCAGGAACGAGCCCTGCTGCAAAGTATTGCATCAAAAATTGTAATTACACGCCCCTGTTAGACAGGAGCTGAAAAATTAGGCCTTAGGCACTGGTGCTGGTGCCACAACACTGCAACCCCTCACAGACACTCTAGTTGGAACGCAGGAACGAGCCCAGCTGCAAAGTATTGCATCAAAAATTGTAATTACACGCCCCTGTTAGACAGGAGCAGAAAAATTGGGCCTTGGGCACTGGTGCTGGTGCCGCAACACTGCAACCCCTCACAGACACTCTAGTTGGAATGCAGGAACGAGCCCTGCTGCAAAGTATTGCATCAAAAATTGTAATTACACGCCCCTGTTAGACAGGAGCAGAAAAATTGGGCCTTAGGCACTGGTGCTGGTGCCACAACACTGCAACCCCTCACAGACACTCTAGTTGGAATGCAGGAACGAGCCCTGCTGTAAAGTATTGCATCAAAAATTGTAATTACCTGCCCCTGTTAGACAGGAGCAGAAAAATTGGGCCTTGGGCACTGGTGCTGGTGCCACAACACTGCAACCCCTCACAGACACTCTAGTTGGAATGCAGGAACGAGCCCTGCTGCAAAGTATTACATCAAAAATTGTAATTACACGCCCCTGTTAAACAGGGGCTGAAAAATTGTGCCTTAGGCACTGGTGGTGGCGCCCAGAACCAAAAATGTTCTTACAAGCTATCAGCGTGATGATTGAGGAGGAAGAGGATAATTACTCAGGGATAGTCACTCAGCATCAGCATAGGCAGTCTTTGAAGGGATCTGAGATTTCAAAAAAAATTATTCGGTTACATCAGCATCAGGTGCTTGGTAGCTGGTGGTGATCCAAGACTGATTCACTTTTATGAAGGTCAGTCGATCGACCGAGTCGGTGGACAGAGGCACCCTGTGATCGGTTACCACGCCTCCAGCAGCACTGAATGTGCATTCCGAAAGAACGCTGGATGCAGGACAGGCCAGTAGCTCAATTGCATACTGTGCAAGCTCTGGCCAGTGATCCATCCTCAAGACCCAGTAACCCAGAGGATTTTCGGTGGGAAAGGTGTCCAATTCTGATCTTGCCCCTAGGTATTCCTGCACCATGTAAAACAGACGCTGGCGATGGTTGCTGGAACCGATCATACCTTGGGGCTGCGGACCAAAAAATTGTCTGAACGCATCGGTCAGACGGCCACCTTCTCCACTGCTCCTTCTTTGACTGACCGAAGCCTCAGCAACACGTTGTCCAGAAACAGGAGTTTGTAACCTCCCAGTCTCTGGGAACGCGTTGCACAGACCTTTCTGCAAGGCCTCCCGAATATGTTTCATCCTCTGCTCCCTCTGCGATGGCAAGATAAGGTCCGCAACCTTACCCTTGTAACGTGGATCAAGGAGGGTTGCCAGCCAGTATTGGTCCTTCTCCTTGATACCACGAATACGAGGATCCTTACGCAGGCTTTGCAGGATCAGGGAGGCCATGCAGCGTAGGTTTGCTGAGGCATTCGGTCCGGAGTCCTCTGGGTCACTAAGGACGACATGGTCCGCAGCCACCTCCTCCCAGCCACGTACAAGTCCATGTGTTTCTTGGGACTGATCCCTTAAAGACTGCTCCTGATGCTGAGTGCCAGGCTCCACCTCCATACTGACACAATCTTCCTCCTCCTCCTCCTCTTCCTGTGTGATCGGCGGGCACGCAGGAACACTGTCTGGATAAAGGGGGCCTTGAGAGCTAAGGAAGTCCTCCTCTTCTTGCCTCTGTTCTGCCTCAAGTGCCCTGTCCATTATTCCACGCAGCGTGTGCTCCAACAGGTGGACAAGGGGGACAGTGTCACTGATGCATGCACTGTCACTGCTCACCATCCTCGTGGCCTCCTCAAATGGTGACAGGACAGTGCATGCATCCCTGATCATGGCCCACTGGCGTGGGGAAAAAAAACCAAGCTCCCCTGACCCTGTCCTGGTGCCATAGTCGCACAGGTACTCATTGATGGCCCTCTGCTGCGTGTGCAGCCGCTGCAGCATGGCCAACGTTGAGTTCCACCTGGTGGGCATGTCACAGATTAGGCGGTTCTTGGGCAGGTTAAACTCCTTTTGGAGGTCCGTCAGCCGAGCACTGGCATTATATGACCGGCGGAAATGCACACAGACTTTCCTGGCCTGCCTCAGGACATCCTGTAAGCCCGGGTACCTGCCCAAGAACCGCTGCACCACCAAGTTAAGGACGTGAGCCAAACAGGGCACATGGGTCATTTGTCCCTGTCGGAGGGCAGAGAGGAGGTTGGTGCCATTGTCGCAAACCACCATTCCTGCCTTAAGTTGGCGTGGCGTCAACCACCTCTGAACCTGCCCCTGCAGAGCTGACAGAACCTCTGCCCCAGTGTGGCTCCTGTCCCCCAAGCACACTAGCTCAAGCACCGCATGGCATCTTTTGGCCTGCGTACTTGCGTAGCCCCTTGAACGACTACGGAGCACCGCTGGTTCCGAGGAAGAGGCCATGGAGGAAGAAGAAGAGGAGGGGGTGGAGGAGAGAGGTGTGTCACAATCATTAGCATTTTGGAGGCGTGGTGGCGGAACAACCTCCAACACTACTGCACCTTGTCCTGCATCCTTCCCAGCTGCCAGCAGAGTCACCCAATGCACCGTGAAACTTAGGTAACGTCCCTGTCCATGCCTGCTGGACCATGAGTCAGCGGTAATATGCACCTTACCGCTGACCGCCCTGTCCAGCGAGGCATGGACATTGCCTTCCACATGCCGGTAGAGAGCCGGAATCGCCTTCCGTGAGAAAAAGTGGCGTTTGGGTACCTGCCACTGAGGAACCGCACATTCCACAAACTCACGGAAGGGGGCAGAGTCTACCAACTGAAAAGGCAGCAGTTGAAGTGCCGGCAATTTTGCCAAGCTAGCATTCAACCGCTGGGCATGTGGATGGCTGGGAGCAAACTTCTTTCGGCGGTGCAGCAGCTGGGGCAGGGAAATTTGCCTGGTACAATCTGACGTCGGTGTACCAAAATCTGACGTCGGTGTACCAAAAGCAGATTGCCCACAAGTACTTGGCTGTGACACACCTAATTCTACACCTTCATTCCTCTCAGTGCAGGTCTCAGAGAGGACTGAAGGTCTAGTGGGGTTGGAAATATCAGCTGATGAGGAGCAAGGAGAGGTACTCTTTGTTCTTTGGTGTGGGTCTTTTAGATGCGCTTGCCAACGAACTGCATGGCAGGTCAACATATGTCTGGTCAAGCATGTGGTACCCAAGCGGGAGATGTTTTGGCCACATGAGATACGCTTGAGACATATGTTGCAAATAGCAGCGGTGCGATCTGATGCACTCGTCTCAAAAAAGGCCCACACCAAAGAACTTTTTGAATAACGCGCAGAGACTGCAGCGCCCTGCACATGTGGAGCTTTGGGGTGTGATGCAGTCAATGTGCTGCCCTTAGGCTGGACCCTGGAGGGCATCCTGCCTCGTTGGTGATGTGCCGCCTCCTCCTCCTCCTCCTCCTCTCTCCTATCAGACACCCACGTTGAGTCAGTGACCTCATCATCCCCTCCCTCCTCATCACTGGAGCAAACCCGGCAGTATGCTGCAGCAGGGGGAGCATGACTGCCAGATTGCTGTCCTTCTTGGGCACCCCCTCTGTCCGTGATCATGTTACTGCCTTCATCGAGCTCAGTATCATCATCAGAGCCTTCCAAACGCTGGGCATCCTCCTGGAGCATGTACCCAACACTGTGGTCAAACAGTTCGAGGGACTCCTCAGGAGGACATGGTGGAGCTAGGGAAGGAGTCACTGATGACATTGAGCCGAGGGAAGAGGCCGCTGCTTTGCCAGACAAAGTACCCTGAGCATGGGTGAGAGAGGATAAGGAGGATGAGGACGGCTTGGTCATCCACTCGACCAAGTCTTCCGAATGTTGCGGCTCAACACGGCCAGCTGCTGAAAAAAAGGCCAAGCGTGTCCCATGGCCACGTGCTGATGAGGATGCACCGTCTCCACGACCAGCACTAGACACAGAGCCTGCTTGCCCTCTCTTATTGGCTTGTGACTGTCTGCCTCTCCTTCTTGGCCTTCCAGACATACTAATGGCCTGTAGCTGCACTAAGCTGGGATATATATATATATACTGCAGCTAGCAAAATCAACTACCTGCCTGTAGTATGAGAACACCACCAACCTTCTACAGGTAGCTTTAGCTGAACACTGTGAGGTGGACGCACCCCACTAACTTGTAGGTTTAGCTGAACACTGTGAGCAGGACGCACTGCACTAACTGTAAATAGTCTAGCTGCCTGACTGTGGTACTAATAGGATCAAAAGAACACCAGTAATTTTCTTTAGGTAGCTGTAAATACTTTAACAAGACAAGCCTGCCTGTCAGTAGGAAGATAACAGGAACGGATCTAGCTGAACACTGTGAGCAGGACGCACTGCACTAAATGTAAATAGTCTAGAAGATAACAGGAACGGATCTAGCTAAACTGAATACAGTGTATATATATATATGCAACACCTGGGATGCATATATATACACAATACACTGTAAGTGCAGCTAACTGACTGACTGTTCTGCCTAATCTATCTAACTCAAATCAAATGACACTGTCTCTCTCTCTATCTCTATCTCTTTCAACACCGGAACACACTACACAGGGCCGCCGTGCAGGCGGCCTTATATAGTGTGGGGCGTGTACTAAATCCCCTGAACCATAATTGGCCAAAGCCTCCTTGGCTTTGGCCAATTACGGCTCTCTGTTCAGGCGGCGCTGTGATTGGCCAAGCATGCGGGTCATAGTGCATGCTTGGCCAATCATCAGCAAGCAATGCACTGCGATGCCGCAGTGAATTATGGGCCGTGACGCGCCACACGAATTTGGCGCGAACGGCCCATATCGTTCGCAATTCGGCGAACGACCGAACAGCTGATGTTCGAGTCGAACATGGGTTCGACTCGAACACGAAGCTCATCCCTACTAACCAGTATACTGACCACCATACTACATTACACTGTCCACTATACTACACTGACCTCCATACTAAACTACACTATACTGACCACTATACTACACTACACTGTCCACTCTATACTACACTACACTGTCCACTATACTATACTACACTAACCACTATACTGACCACTATACTACACTACACTAACCACTATACTGACCACTATACTACACTACACTAACCACTATACTGACCACTATACTACACTACAGTTACCACTACACTGACCACTATACTACACTACAGTTACCACTACACTGACCACTATACTACACTGTCCACTATACTGACCACTATACTGTCCACTATACTGTCCACTACACTGACCACTACACTACAGTGACCACTATACTACACTATACACTACACCACATTATACACTGACCACCATACTACACTGACCACCATACTACACTACACTGACCACTATACTACACTGTCCACTATACTGACCACTATACTGTCCACTATACTGTCCACTACACTGACCACTACACTACAGTGACCACTATACTACACTATACACTACACCACATTATACACTGACCACCATACTACACTGACCACCATACTACACTACACTGACCACTATACTACACTGTCCACTATACTACATTACACTATCCACTATACTACACTGACCTCCATACTAAACTACACTATACTGACCACTATACTAACCACTATACTACACTACACTGACCACTATACTACACGACACTATACTGACCACCATACTACACTACACTGTCCACCATACTACATTACACTGACCACTACACTGTCCACTATACTATACTGACCACCATACTACACTACACTGACCACCACACTATACTACACTGACCACCACACTACACTACACTGACCACCATACTGACCACTATACTACACTACACTGACCTCCATACTAAACTACACTATACTGACCACTATGCTAACCACTATACTATACTACACTAACCACTATACTGTCCACTATACTACACAACACTATACTACACTGACCACTACACTGCCCCCCATACTGACCACTACACTGACCTCTATACTAAACTACACTATAATGACCACTATACTGACCACTATACTACACTGTCCACTATACTGACCACTATACTACACTACACTGACCACTATACTAAACTACACTGACCACTATACTACACTACACTGTCCACTACACTGACCTCCATACTAAACTATTCTATACTGATCACTATGCTAACCACTATACTATACTACACTAACCACTATACTACACTAACCACTATACTGACCACTATACTACACTGTCCACTATACTACACTACACTGACCACTACACTATACTGTCCACTACACTGCCCCCCATACTGACCACTACACTACACTGACCTCCATACTAAACTACACTATAATGACCACTATACTAACCACTATACTATATTACACTAACCACTATACTATACTACACTAACCACTATACTATATTACACTAACCACTATACTACACTGTCCACTATACTGTCCTGCCTACAGTCTCTCTCGCCCCCCCAGCCAATAATAAGACTCTCACCTTCTTATCCTGGCTGCATCGATCCGGAGGAGGAGGAGAAGACAACGGCGGCTCACGTTGTTTCTTCTCTCCCCTGCGCTCTGCCTGCTGCCATGTTCAGTGTCCAGTGCCCTGTGATTGGGCGTATGGGGGTCATGTGCAGAGGCGGGACTTCAGGAGCGATCAAGGACAGGCCAGCCCTATGCCTCACATGACCCCCATACGCCCAATCACAGGGCGCCGGACACTTAACATGGCGGCCGGAGCCCGGGAACACAGGAATTAGAAATTAGGAGGAGGCAGCCAGTGACACATACTGGCGCCCCCCTAAATGTCGCACCTGGGGCCACGGCACCCCCTGCACCCCCCACGCTACGCCACTGGACGGACCCCATTATTTGGAACCATCCTCAATGGCAGTGAGTTCAGCCTTCTCATCCACATCCCTCTGCTCACTACTAGTGTTTTGCCATAGGGAAATGGAATTATTTTTGAAGTCTCCCATATCCCTGTGGAAGTTTTTTATTTTATTTTCTGTGTTTATCAATTTTTTTCTCATTTCCTTTTAATATCTCCATTAAAATTTGTGTCTTTGATCGGATCGAACGTCATTTACAAATCATCGATCGTTTTCTCTAATAACCTCATTTTTTGTTTGTTGCTGCAATTTAAATCCCCCAGTAAAGAAGTCTAAGCCGTCATTCATAGACCCTTCCTCACTTAGACCCCCCTGTGGGGTCACTTCCCACCTGAGGATCCTCATGAGGATTTCTTCTTTTAGGTATTGTTCGATCGTACAAATATCCCACCAAGTGCCGATTGGCTTCTCTAATGTGTACCTCAATGTTGTGAGTAATTATTGATGATCCACATTTTCACCTGGTGCGGCATCTACCGCAAATAAGTCATGGAAATGAATCGTTTGGTTACTGATC